>VDFB02281492.1:648874695-648942449 GCA_007258455.2 Sequoia sempervirens
TCGGGGATTTAGAGGGTGTTCAACATGTTGTTGAGCATGAGTCTATAACAAAAGTTTAGGAACATGATGTGGACCCATCGGGTAAAGAGAACCACTCTAATTCTTTTAATTAATCAAATACGTGTAACAATAATAATAAAACATATCGGTTTAACATTTCTTTCTTATTGTAGCAGATCCCCCCTTGAAGCGGTGTCCACATCATGAGCAGACGACTACACATACATTAAGATCACAAGTAGAGGGAGAACAACTAAAGGGGGGACATATATTGATTTAGAAAATGATACTCCACTTAAGCTTTGTAGCTTTCAAAAAAAACAAAAAAAAAGTGATTGTAATCATATCATGACAACCATATTTTTGATAATATGTAAAAACTGAAAGAATAGATATTTATAATGAATGAATGTGAATATGTTAATTAATGAATGTTATATGTTAATGAATAGATGTTATATGTTATTAATGGATGAATAAATAATTAATGTTATATGATTGGGTATGGGGAATTGAGAGTGATGTGAGGGGGGGAGGGGCCAAATGAGCTTCCACCGTCATGTGGTTGGCCCTATTAAGTAGAGAATATCAAACTATTCTCAAAACAAAGAGAAGCTCAATAAGCTAATGCACTTTTCAATATAAGAAATGCATCATTTGAAGCATCAAACCAATGTGCAGTCTGTATGTATGATCAGTCATCAGTCTCTGCAATGGAACATTTCCACGAATATTTTTTTAAAAAAAAATTGATGCTTTGTCGCAATTTCGACGAAACCCACTAACGAATCAACAGAAAGGCTTGACGAAGTTGCTATAGCTATGACGAAGATTTTGTCATAATTCCTTTCCCATTTCATTGCAATTTCGAATAGATTTTGGCGTTGCTATGATGCTACTCCTTGCCCATTTCATCGCACTTGCGATGAACTTTTGGTGTTCTTCTGATGCTACTCCTTGCTAATTTTGTCACAACGTCGATGAACTTTTGGTGTTGTTTCGATGCTATTACTTGAATATTTCGTTGCACATTCGATGAAAATTTGGTGTTGTTTTGACACTACTCCTTGCCCATTTTTGTCGAAATGACGATGAACATCTGCTGTTGTTTTGATGCTATTGCTTGCCCATTTCGTTGAACTAGTGACAAATGTCTTCTATAATTTGTCGGTGGATACACAAAGTTTTCGTCGATATTACGACGAATGTCCAAGGTATTTCATGATGCAGTCGACCGAAAATTCTTTGCCATTAGTTCGACATTTAATTTTTCATCGGATGTTCAACGAAAAAATGAGGAAAATATTTTTGCCATTTTGTCGCTCTTCCGACAAAGATTTGTCGAGCGATCGACGAATGACTGTTGGAAAATGGTGTCAAATTCAATAGTGTAAGATAGTTGATCTAGCATTGAAGATCCACTTGCAATCATTGTTACACATCTTATTCAACATCAAGATCTACATTCTTCATGGCCACTACATGTTAGTTTGCAAATTTATACTCCAAGATAAATTCCAAGGTATCAACATTGAATGTTGCATGTTTCATGCTTCAATTTCATTATGTCATCATTTGGCCTAATTACGTACGAGGAGTTTGACTTAGAAAAACCCCTATTCACTAAAAATCAACATGTTTTTCTCCTCTTGAATGTGTATTTGTAGATTTACAGGTTGAAGATCAAATGGAGAAGAAGCTTGAAGCAAGAGTGTCAAAATTGTAAAGTTGCAAAATTTCCATCCATAGTGCAAGAATATGGAAAGAAGGCTACACAATTTGTTACAAGTTTTCAGGAGCTGAAAACCAAGGATCTAAGAGTACAGGAATCAAGGAACATAACCCATATCTCAGTTTTTGGAACCCTAATAGGGACCCATTCGCCACTAAAGGCGAATGATTCCATTGTGCCCTAAAAAAAACCTTATTGCAGCAAGGTACACATCATTTTGAGCTCTAAAAACTCCCCTTAAATAGTTGCTATATCATTTATGGTTATTTTTTGATTGCTATTGAAACCTTATCACACACATAATTACATGTTTTGCTGGAAAATTCAAGTGGCTTATCATCTTGATCAATTCATTTTAATAAACCCTACTTTTTCCAAACCACATTTTGGTGAACCCAACCTATTGCATATTGCATTTTTTTATTATGAAGTCTTTCATTATATCCTAGGTTAGATATTGCAATCATTTGTATCTCATTTGCATTGAATTAGATCTCATTTAGGTTTTCTTACTTTGCATTCAAATTTACATCTCATTTAGGGTTTAGAATTGCATTATTTTACATTTCTTAAATTGAAAAAATACATAAACAAATAAATCATTTTTCATACCATTTTGATCTCATACATTAGCATTTAAAATAAAAACGACATTGCATTTCAAGTTAGGTCTTTTCTTTCATCATTTTATTGCATTTTCACATTGCATTTCTAGAAATTCTAAAACTGAATGTTGTTGTCTCAGACCTGGAACTGAAAGACATTATAGAAAGCTGTCAAATCATTCAAATACAATTTAAAAATATTTATCAAGGATCCATTTTCCTTTATTGGAAAATGAGTCCCTGATTAGGATTGAATTGAGCTTTCAATATCTAAAAAGTATTAAAAATCACTCCAAAATCAGTAAAAACATTTCAAAAATACTTAACCAGGACCCACTTGCCATTATTGGTGAATGAGTCCATGTTAGATCTTGATTTGCATTTTCTGGAAATTAAAATCTGAATTTTAGGCTTTTGTTTGCTACTGTTACTTTCCTGATTCAATTTTCTAATTTTTTGTTTCATCAAATTCATTGTGTATAGCTTAATTTGCTTCATTTTAGTGCACTATTAAAAATAAAATTGCATTGGAAACATTTCATTTTCATTTTATTGCATTGTGTAATAAGTAAATTACCTTGTTATAAGTCTGAAAATTTGAAAATGGAAAAGTGTTTTAGAAATGTCTGGAAGTCCTTGTTCTATTGGGTTGATGTTTCAAGTTATTTTCTTAGTAATGACGCTAATGCACTTGAAGTTACTCATGCTCACACAACTCCTAATACATATCCTCCTTGCAATGTTGACATCATTTGAGAAGATGATGATAGCATGAACAACTTCATAAATTATTTCCTTAGCAACCTTGAGAATAATGCATCCTTCTATCCTTCCATGAAACAACCAATACAACTTGAGATGTTTGGTCTTTTACATCCTAAAATTTAGTCACAAGCTAAGCTAAGTTCCCAACAATAGGGCAACCTAGCTCCTCTAGTCAAGAAAACATTCAAATTTTTTGTGTTAAAAAGGTAACAAATACTCATATCAATCTAGGAGACATATTGAAAAGGATTCATGATCTTAAGCAAACAAGGATGTGATACAACAAGTGGACATGAAATTAATCAACTCCTAGAGCAATTACCAACTAAAGATACTAAAGGGTTACGATGTCAAGATCCTCCTCCTGTCATAAGTGTTCTCCTTCCTAAATACCAATCAATACCTCATAATGATAATAGGATTGTTTCATATCCTCTTCCTAACATAAGTGTTCTCCTTCCTAAAGAGCAACCAATTCCTCATAATGATGATAAAAGGACAAGGCCATTTAGAGTCCCCCTGCTCTATATCCACCTAGGGAAATTGGTGAATCTAGCAAGCAATGAAGGCCTTACAAACTAAAGAAATTACAATTCCCTTATCCACCAAGTGCAATTGAAAGGAATTTGTAGATACTTCTACATAGAGGACTAATTTCATTACCACCTACTGGAGAAGATCAAAAACAAAATCCTAACAATACATTCACATCACATTGGTGATATCATCAAGTTTTGGACATAGTACCAATGAGTGTCATTCTTTATAACAATTATTCAAAAAGATTTTTCATAGAAATAGTCCCTTAAAGCATACATTCTGCTCCTTGCCATGTAATAGTTGTAGAGTCTTCACATTATCACTATTACATGTTATACACTTATTGCAAATTATTTTCTTTATTGTAAGGAGCTCAATCTCATCACCTACCTTGGCTCATTATTTTACTACACTTAGTGGGGAAAAGGGGTTCATTATCCTTGTCCTAGTTTTGGGTACACATTGTTGTCCCTTGGCTAGTTGCCCACCTTTCATTTATACCTTGACTGAGATTGGGATGTAGACTACCTACTTTAGGTTGACTCACATGTGCCTTACTAGTCTTTTGCTTTTCATTTTTCTTTATGTGATTGCATGTTTGTAATGTGATCCCTCGTGATGTTTTCTTTGATGTATCTCTCTCTCTCTTTATTCATTCTTCAATATGTGCCTACATTCTTATCTATGTTGTAATAAATTTTCATTTGTCTTGTGTTCTCCTTTTGGGGATGACACATGGCGTCAATACATTTAGGTCTGTTCCATGATGACCCAAAATATTTTTCTTTATCTTTTTCATTTGTCTTGTGTTTTCCTTTTGGGGATGACACAAGGCATCAAGACAATTAGGTCTCTTCCTATTGAAAGTGGACTAACTCTGAGGGGGGGGGGGAATCAAAGTGAAATAATTTTTAAACTCTTTGGTTTGAATGCACAATTTAAATGTTTTGACCTTGAACCAAAGTGGAAGAT
Source organism: Sequoia sempervirens (assembly GCA_007258455.2). Taxonomy (NCBI): domain Eukaryota; kingdom Viridiplantae; phylum Streptophyta; class Pinopsida; order Cupressales; family Cupressaceae; genus Sequoia; species Sequoia sempervirens. The sequence goes on from VDFB02281492.1 coordinate 648,879,310, forward strand.
TTGATCATGCAATTGAACATTTGAACTTTACAAAATGATATGCAAGCGAACAAGTCATATTAAAATAATTATGTAACATTGTTCCATTAATGTGTCAACAATTTTGTTTATGTTTTTTGTAACAGAACTTCAACTTTGCACAATGCGGATTTATCTTGCTTTATGGAAGACTTTTAAACAAAATGAATAGTACCAGAGCATTGACTTAAATGATCACATCAACTTGAAATAGAATGAGAGACAAAATAACATCACACAACACAAGGAATTTCTCAGTGGAGAAACCCTCTTGGGGTATAAAAAACCATTTGTAAATTGATCTTTTTATTCATTCAAAAGAGCACCAACTCCAATAGCAAACTGAAGCACCCACTTCAAGTTAGAAGCACCAACTTATTTTGAAACAAAACGTCATGATAATGCAAACTATTAGGACCTTATAACTGCATTAATTAATTGCAATCACAAAATCACAATAGGATAAAAAATGATATTTTCAATAATGCTCACTACAAAAATGTATTTGCATATCATAGTACAAATACCCTCACTGAAAATCTCTATGTAATCTTTGTATTACAACCAGAGACATAATCAACATAAAGCCTCATTTATCTCCTTGTGAAACACAAAGATACCACTATCAAAAACCTTTCAAGACAAACATTCTATTTTTAAACATCAAACTCCCATTATCTCACTTTTGAATTCAAGAATACCATCATCAAAACTTTCAAAAACATTCTACTTTTAACAACAAAATCCCATTATTTTTCAACCATATTATGGCTTGAAAGCCATACATATATATCAATGAAACAATTAGTTAAAAAAAAAATTGTATATCAAATAAATCACAGTGAAACCCTTGAGTAATAACTTGGGCTATTCCACATTAACTGCCTTTCCAAAAACTTAAACTTATGTGCTTATCAAAAGGACAAAATCTTTCAAATTTTAGACCAAAAATACCTATCACAGTGGCTAGAAAACACTTCCAACTGCTTGAACAAACTTCATAACTGTCTCACTAAAGTCTTCAATGAGCTCATCAAACTTCCAGCACACAAATACCTGAAAGTCAAGCTCGAAAACTAGCTACACAATATTACTACAGACTCTCCATGGCAGCACTATGGTTTGTGTCTTCAAACAAAAATGAAAAAGACATAATGATTTACCTAACTTATTTTGAACCAATGACTTTAGAATGACTTTCCAAAGTTTGATAAAACTTGAAGTTTGAGAGGACTTTAATCAAACATCATAATAACCCTTAATCATTGTCAAAGATTTTATAATTGTTGTCGAAGCATTGACCATGTAAAACATGAATGATGCCTTCATTTAGTCCAAGATTCCCATGCCAGGAGGACACAAATAAACAAACACTATGAGCATTATGAAATATGGTATGCTCAATGTAAAGTGGTTGATATGTAAAATGAAGCCAAAAATGTGATAACCAGCTTGCATTTTAATCACTTTTGAAAGGTCGATGGAAATGAACAATCATTATGACCATTGTGTAACATGGTAAGCCCATCTAGAAGTTAAAATAATGTAAATCATAGCGTATGTGGAGAACTTGAATACTCCAATTCAAATCCATGAATGGCTTTAACTTAATGCCATCGAATATAGCATATATTTACTATAATAAATACAAACCACTCTACTACATTTAATTTCCCCTTGTATATGAATGTTGTCATGTAAACCATCATAGTGCAAATGTTAAAGTATTGCCTTTGTGAAGGATACTCTAAGAATCATGTGCCAATATAACATGTAGATTCCATTTTATATTCCCATTACTAGCATCTGTGAATGACAAAGTGAACAATTATTCTGCCAATGACATAATCTCAAAAAAAATTTGCAGATAAACACATGTCATTGAACCAACAACCGAATATATAAGCATGAACAAATATGAGTCCTTATCAAAGTAAGTACAATGCCATAGAATATCAAAGAAGAACCAGTGATATAGCTATATTGAAATGATATCACCTGAAACAACCTTCAACCCTTCATCTATATATATCTTAACAATGCTTATGTAATCACTAAATTCAGCCATGCCAAACAATTTGTACGAAAGAACAACTTTATTGAAAAAATGTATATCCTCTACACATGAATCCAACATGATCAGTACCACAAAAATAAAATTAGAAATAAACCATCCAAATCACTGTCCATAAAGTACTGAAACATCAATAGCCAAATGCACCAATGAATATTCCAATGCCAAAACAAGAACCAATCAGTTTTGACATCAAGGAAAAATAACACAAAAGAGAAGTCAACAAACTCCCCCTTTGTCCTTGATGGAAAAAACTACGCCATTTGAAATGAAGTGCCAACATCTGAACCAAATGCCAAAAATACCAACCAATTCCAACCCAAGTAATACTCATATTTCTCCCCATTTTTTTCACAAGGACAAAGGAATATTAGCAAATAATCTAATATGCCATGAATATAAAACAATTGAAGCCAACCAATTACCCAATCAAAAAAAGCTATAAGAGAAACAATTGAGCAGCAAATGAAAATAGATAAGAGAGATGGGAATGAAAACATGTAGAACCAAGCTCCCCCTTAAAAAAAGTATTGAAATGTCACTAAGCCATGCACATAACCTTCCCAATAATACCAACAACATTAGTAGGAGTAAGATTAAACTTGAAAAAATCTAAGAGAGATTCATCAAACACACTGTCATTGATAGTGCAAATAAACTCTTCCACTGGACTATCACTAACCAAGCAACCTTTCAAAAATCCATATCCAAGAAGAACTGTCCTTGTAAGAACACTAGTTTTTACCACTGACCATACAATCTTGATACACAAGATAACATTTTTTCAATGTTGTCCTAAATGTTTCAAAAATATTAATCAAGTAAATATTATCTCCACATTGGATTTAGCATAGGCATTCAATACATAATCCAAGAAAGAATCACCTGTATATAGCCATTGTATGAGATACTAAACCGTTGAGTGTGAGCAATGCCAACTTCAACATAAATTAGCACCACATCCATCTCAGAATAAGAAGCATGACTAGACAGTGTATAAAAAAATGTGTAAACTCACTATTCTTTGTGAACTGTCTCAAACATTAGAACAACTTCTTGATAGCACATGAAAAGGGTATAATAGAGTCAAACATTAATAAAATGTACTAGATATTGTCTACACTTACCACTCAAGAAATATATATCAGATACATGACAATAGCATGTCAACCCAAAATTGCATGACAACAACATATCATTTTCTTTGAAACTAAAGAATATACAAAAAAAACCAAATTGTTTCACCAGTTATATGCAAAAATATTCCTTTAAGCTTCAACCATCTTCATGCAATAATTCCATCTATTAAGAGCCAAACAAGAATCATAAAGAATGCAACCAAGATCGCTAACAATCTTTATTTATTTTCAATCAAGAGCCAACAATACCAAGCTGCAACATGGATAAAATCATGCAAATATTTTTCACAAAAGACATTAAAGCCTTATGACAGATGGTATTCATCATATACCGAGTACCAATGCCAAGACTAATCCAAATCATTGTATACTCATTACCTATTCATAAAACTGACAATCCAAGGTGAAGAATATATAAAGATTGTGAATGTTAGAATAAAAGAAATCAAGTAGTCATGCCACACCATCAAATGATTCCTCAACCAAATATCACCATACTATCAGAACAAATATCCTTATCACTACCAAAATGATTTTACCGGGAATGATTTTCCTGGAGTTCTCCTTATTCACCACTTAGAACTCTATATGTAATAAGTCATTAACAAAATGAGCAAGTATCAATTCCTATCAAATTTTGACAACTTTGACAAGCAATAAGTAATTAATCAACACTTTGTAATGATCACAAAGAAAAATGAACTTGATATTAACATAGTTCTTACTGCCCCAAGATGCAAGTAGCCAAAGTAATGCATACTTGTGTCAAGTCCTGTATCACCAACTTTTGAAGATCAATATCATAGTTACCCTGTAGATGCTCTATCAAAAAAGAGTCATTGTCAACCAGAAATCTATTAATCAAATGATCCAAAACATTTATAAATGTGTCATGGTCTATTCAAACAATGGTACTTGTTAAATATTTTTGTAATACACTGTATGACAACTAGATCAAACATCTTGACAACTATCCTTCTAAATCAGCACAAGATCAACTAAGTTTGGAATGAATTAAGCAACTCTGAGCTATCAAATAACTCAGCTTGTGAATCATAAGAAAACAAAATGAATAACTTATCAAATTGTAAGGAATACATATCAACTACAATTACTATTATGTTGATTGCTACACACACCACAATACTTATTCCAAAGTTATCCTGTCAAAACATGATGACATCCTTGATACCCTAAGATTTGATTATGACATGAATATTTGGATGAAAAACATTCAAGAATTTTTTTATCATGAAGAATATTGACATGTATGATTCCAGTCATGTACTTAAAGCCAAAAAATTATTGCAACAACAATCACAGAGAAAGTATCATTTACAACCCAATATAGTAATGCTTAACAATAGAAGAGCAAGAAATATCTTAGCTCAAACATAAACTGGCTTCTTTGTTATAAAAGATTGTAGACCACCACTGCATACTAAAAACTTACCTACTAAACCAGTAGTATGACTTTTAAGCCAACATATTTTCATTGTACCAAATCTTGTTCTTCAGACAACCATTAAAGCTCCTTTCATCCTGAGCACCACAATATGACACAAAGTAGCCAAATCTATATCACACAAATTATACAACATTTGCACATAAGTCTCAAGTCACAATATAACTCCAAAAAAATAGTATTCTGTAATAATCAACTGTCAAGAGAAAGTATTGATCATTAGATGCATATTGAAATCTTCATCATCCAAGAATGTACAAACTTTTGTCAATGTTGTTTGACTACTCTCAAGAACATAATTTATGTACACCTATTCTATGCCAACACAATCAAGGTCAACACCAACAACCACAACTCCATAAAACTGACTTTTGTATGGATATAACATATGCTTAGTTTGTTGTTCATGTTTTCCACAACATTTCATAACTCAACATTTACTGTTAATGTTGTAGACACCTAAAAATGACCTAGGTATGCAAGCTTCAGTTTTACCATTTTTTGTCCTAACATAATTAATACATTTAATTATGTCCTTGGTCCACATTCGACTATTGATTAAATAATTCATAATTATTTAATTAATTCATGTCATTTATTCTTCATGATTATTAAATAAATAAATTTTATTTGTTTATTAAATCGTCATTAATTGTCTAAGTCTTCCTTAATTAAATAAATTTCTTAATTTATTTAATTTCCTTTCTTCATTAATTCTTTGATTATTAAATAAATCAATTTCATTTATTTATTTATTTGATATGTCACTAATTGTCACAATTAAATAAATTTATTAATTTATTTAATTATTCAGTCTTATCTTTCAAATTAAATAATTATTTTTAATTATTTAATTATTAATTTCACTTTTCTCTCATTTTCAATAAATGAAAATATTGAAAATGATTTCATTTTATTTACTTTCACTCTTTTTAGTAAATAATCTGAAAAAGATTATTTACTTGTCACACAAAATCATCATTTTGAATTAATTAAATTCAAAAAGATATTATTCTTCCAAAAATCAAGTAATCGGGCAGATTCTTGATTTTCCAAATCAAATCTTCAGTTCACGTCTTATCTGCTTATTTTTTGAATCTTGCAAACCAGGCAATCTTATCTTCTTGATTTTTCAAAAATCTTTATTTTTTTAATTAATTTCCTCATTTATTCTCCACCGTCGATCTGATTATCTGAGATATTATTTTGATCATTCGATTAATGATTTTTCCCTAACCCTAATTAGAGATTCTTAGACTTAATCTGGACCTTTCATTTTAGGTTCTTGTCATCAATTAATCTCATCCGTCCAATCAAAATTGTGTTTTCTATAAAAGACAATTTTGCTCATAATTTCGGGATCCGACAACTTTATTTTTAATTTAATAGTCATTATAGTCATTTGGCATTAGTAGTCATTATTTTCATAGACATTGTAATAGTCATAGACATTTAGACATTGCAAAAATCCTTCAAAGCTTGTTGTAGGTCTTAGACATTTTCAGATTGCTCGCACTACAAATCTGAGGGCAACATCATCCAGCAAGTAAGAAGATGCTACAAAAATGAATCATGGAGATTATGGCAATCAGGTATAATTGTTCTTTCATGTATGTCCATTGTGTTTTGTAGCTACTTTGGGTTTTTATCATTTCATTTTAATTTTTTTGATCTAATCTAATCACTAGAAAATACCCTCAGTTACATTGGTGAACTCGACATTTTGTAGAAAAAATTGTGTTTTCTTGTTTTTTTTCACTGTTTTACAGGTTACAGCCAAGAAGTCATATGAAATCCCGTCACCATCTTTTGAGCACATAAAAATGGAAGAATAGAATCATTTAAAAAAAAAATTGGGTTTTGTTGATCTCGGTCTCAGCTTTCTAGAACTTTAAATGGTTTGAAAATTCATTAACATTTGAGAAAGTTATGGCAATTTTAGTGATTGCAGTTTTTTAAGTTTTAACTGTTAAAACCCGAATCTTCTTTTGTCTATAACTTTTTTTTTGTGTAGAATCGTGGAAAAAATTTTCTGGGTTTTGAAGGTCTATCATTTAGCTTTCTGTCAATATCTACACTTTAAATTTTTGTTAAGTTTTGAGCAAGTTATCACTGTTTTAATTTTCTATTGTCATTTAATCTTATCTTTTTTATTTTTATTACTAATCTTTGTTGACAACATGTGGCATTGGAGTTTTTCATTGGTTGAAGACAAACACTAAAACTACTAACGGATTGTCTTGTAGGTTCGATTGTCAAAGACGAAACATCAAAACAATGTGCTTGCATTTTTAGTAGTGTAACACACATTTTATTTTGGTGCAATTAAAATGAACCTCTATTTGATCATGTTTGAATGTGTTTGCAAAATGGTAGGCGAGTATGCTCTCACCTTGTGAAAACTCGGTGATCAGAAAACCAGACCTATTTTTATTTGTTTTTACCCTTTATGATTTGGTATATTGGAGTATCCTCTCCCCTTGTGCATTCGTGTGATCCTGGGTGTAAGAGAAATGGTTACTAACTCTAGAACTTGGGCATGTTCTGGTGGGAAAAAAGTACTCACCCCAGGATGACTCAGACCGGTAGCACGCTGACACCGAGGGACTTCCAGCCGGTATATAAAAGTGGGTTCTTGGGGAAAGCCCAAGAATCATGAGTGTAGTTCTGACGAGATGGATCTGAAAGGGGACTCTCGCTGCATGGATCATGCCCCACGAACGGAATGCCCGAATTAAAAACCTCTTGTCTTAGTGTCCAACCATTCTTTGGCCATTGCTTGGTATAGTGCAGGGTACAGTATCATGCCTAAAGACACTCACTACTGATCCCCTTGAGTAGAGATAATAGTTCTTGGGAAGTCACTACCCAAGAATTTGAATTTGGTGTGCTCGAATGACGTTAATAAGCCGTGGAGGGGAGCCAATGCCACCAAAATTCTAAACTATCCGCTCTCAAGAAGGAAAGGTGTTTATCACCAATCCAGGGTATATTGGTGGGCTATACCAAGTATACAAACCCTTGGCCGATTGGCCTTTTAGGATTGTATTTGTCTTATGTGTGATTGCTTACACCCAAAACATTGTGCTTGTCAAGTGCTTGCTGGATTACTCAAATATTATACACAAAATTCACAAATTTAGACACAAACAATCGACCTTAGACAACTTAGACTTTTCAACAAAACATAAAAAAAAAAATCTCAATCCCCATTTTGAACTTAGACTTTGCATTGTTCATCTTAGTCATCATTTTGAACCTAGACTTGGCATTTATAATATTAAGTCCTTAGTCAAACATCATCATCTTAGTCTTCATATTGGCTTTGACAACCATGTCATCTTGTATTAATCATTTCCTTAGGAAAACATCATCATCATCTTGCATTGTCATCCTTTATTCCAAAAATACAAAAAAAAAAATAGTAACATAACTTGTCATCTTAGTCTTCATTGTCCTTTGGCATTAGTCATTTTCTTTAGACAACATTGTCATATTGCATCCCTTATTGTCAAAAATCCAAAAACATAGTCTTGCATTGTCATCCTTTATCCAAAAAATCCAAAAACATAGGCTAGTGTCATCCTTGCATTTACTTGTCATTCTCATCATCCTCATTTGAGAAAATCCCTTTTATGGTTGAGACTAGACTTCAAAGACAACAATGACAAATGACAAACTTTAGACAAGATTCCAATCCCAACATCGACAATAACACTTATGACACGAACAAACATTGGACCTTTTATGACCCATTTCACAACCTGAACATGCAATCTTCCATGAACATGCCATCTTCATCACAAAACATTTTTGAACCATTCATACAAAGAGACCAAAATAGACGAGTATATTTCAAAGACATCGAAGTTGCAGTGCAAAATCTTGATATATTCTCCTTTGTAAAAAATTATTCTTACGTGACCCTCAAAGGTATCTCACCATGCTTTTGGATGAAGGGGCTAAGTTACCACAAGGCTTTGACATAAATACTTTGCCACCATCTATCTACCCTCACAATCAACAGTCACTTGACACAAATCCTACCAGTAATTCACAAAAAATGTCCACTTATCACCCTTATCCTAACCTTGACAAGGGAAGTCAATTGTTCGCTAGTCCATTCCATGTCTCCACATCATATCCTAGTCCTTCACCTATTAATCCCGTCCAAGTCTGCATCCCTTATCAACCATCTACCAACTCATGTCAAGTCCCCACATCATACCAGACTAATTCGGTCCAAGTCTCCATGTCATATCCTTGTCCTTCAATAATTAATCCAGTCCAAGACTCCATGTCATATCCAGTCCAAGTCTTCACGCCATACCCTAGTCCTTCACATACTATTCCAATGCAAGTACCCATGTCATATCCTAGTCCTTCATATACTAGTCTAGTCCAAGTTCCCACGTCCTATCCTAGTCCTTTGGTCATTAATCCTTTTCAAGTCACCACCTCACAAGCCACATCTAGTCATGAAAATTCTATCATAGTCCAAAGTCAAATCCCATTTAATAAACTTGAAGATACATGTCAAAATAAAAGCCCAAAGCATGACCTTATAATGTCACCCTCATGTCAAGAACAAGGTAGTCCATCTCATGACCTTATTTTTGATTGTATCATCCATGACAACCCCATCTTTGACCAAGACCCCATCATTGACCAAGAAGTCCAAATCCATGACAACCCCATCTTCAACCAAGACCCTACCATTGACAAAGAAGTCCAAAACGATCCACTCCTTGACCTTTATGCCATTCATGATCAAACACTTGCCAACCCTATACAAGCCTCGACTATTGACACTTCCCACGATGAGACACTTGCCTCCATGGGACACATAGACGATATTCCTCCAGAACAAGAATATTCCACTAAGGACATGCTTGCATATGATCAAGTTATAGCAAAAATCATTGGAATCTATGACACTAAAGATAATGATGGCTTCGACAGTGCATTGGAAGCACCAATAAAATCATCTGAACTTGACATGTCACATGATCAGACCAAATATATTAGTCAAGAATATGTCCAACATGAAAATGAAGCTAAGAAACTTTATCAACTAGGGTCATCTATCTTTGTCAGAACAAGATTTCTTGCAGATGAAAATATTACAAGTGACAGTGTCCATAGCCATCATTATTGGTTAGCATCTTTCTTTCAAAACAATAAATACCCCATCGCAAATAGAATCTATCAAAGCATGCAATATCAAGGTAAATGACTAGGCATACACGAGCAAGGAATTCTAGAACCAATACAACTTTAGAAAAATTACAGACATCAAGGTCTTAGTTATTCCTCAGACAACAAATCAAATGATGTCAGTGGTACCTCCTCGATACTAGGGGCAACTTTGTCAGATACAAACGTCAAAATGGAGTCCATGAGAAATCCTTGTCATAAGATTGCTGCCAACACCCCCTCCACCCACACCATAAACCATCATTCTATCATGAATTAACCTCCCCTTTGGGACCAACAAAAACAAAAGTCTTACAAATCAGAAGATCAAAATCAAATGTCAAAGGCCATTGAATCAAACAAAAGGAAAAGTGGACAAATGAAATTAAAATGGATCCCAAAGAAAGATGGATCAAACAAAGACACCATGTCAAATAAAAAAGTCAATCACAATGTGGAGCCACAATACAAGAGGATTCCTACATATAACACATGTCCACCTCCTTCAAAATGGTCATCAATCAAGACATATAAAAGTGTTGGTTCCAAACATCATCCCTCCAAAATCCGTCATCCACCATCCCAAATTTGGAAAATAAAAAGTGATTCATCTAAATGTCCAAACAACCTTTCCATGTCCACCATTATTCGTCATAATCCTACATCTCATCTAAAGTCCAAAAATCCTACATCACAAATCCATCACATCATGGCAGCAACTCTTTACCACAAGGACTCTCATGGCACTCTATTGCGATGTGCGTATTTTGATAAGGCCAATTCTAGTATCAAAAAGGATCACAATGACATCGATGAGTTGTATACAAGTGCTACGATCCTGACAAGACAACTCCTTCAGCAAGGTCATTTTTGGCATATCATGGCAGCAGTCTCTACATCGGCACCATTAGTGGATTCAGAATAGACAGTGGTTATCTAAAGCATCCAGGCTATCCACAAAATCAAAAATACAAAAAAAAAGAAAAAAATGAAAAATGTAAAACATCGTCACCCTAATGAAAACCAAGCAAATAGGCGTCTTGGTGACACCAAAAAAATCAAAAAGTCAAGAGAAAAATTTCATCCAATAGTGAAAACCTGGAAAACAGGTGCCCTGGATAAGTACCATGATGAAAACCTGGCAAACAGGCGTCATGTGTAAAATAAATCATCTATGTGGATTCTTACATTTGGGGGCAAGTTGTCTCATTTTCCCATGCCTTCCTCATGACATTGATGTCCATCTAAGCCCTATCATTTCCACTCATTTTTCCCACCTATCTTGGTCTTGACATAAAATTGGCACACATAAATCATGCTTTGGGAAAACTTTTGACATGTGTATCCTTTGGTCATACACGATTCACGAAATATCATTTCATTAACCGTCATAGTCTTATTTTCCTTATATGACATAGTCCTTGCAAATCATATGACAATTCCATTAGTCTCATATCTCATGTCTTTTACCAAAGCCACCCCCTATTCTTTCATGCTTGTCACCTATCTTGGCTTTCCCTTGTCAAACGGTCTAAGGATAATCATCATCCCATCTAGTCCTAACCAAGTCATTCCAAATGCAATGAGTCTAATCCATACAAGCGCATTATCCAAAACATTACTTGACTGCATTCCTAGCCCGGTTGTAGACCTCCATACTTTCGTCACTTTATTGTCATTGTCCTCACGTTGTTTCAGGATGCGTCCTTCCCACGTCAAACAACGTTTTCATCACATGTCAATTGGTATTCAGCTTGACTAGGGTCACAATCATGTTTGTCCTTAGATTCTCATGTGTAGGCATCAGTCATATGCATTTGTCACGATCCTCTTAAACGTCAAAAATCCAAAAAAATCATAAAACAACAAAAAGACTAAAAACATGGCAAAAAGTCCTGAAAAAGGATAAAAACATCATAAAATGACAAAAAGACAAAAACATCATAAAATTTCCTGAAGAAAGACCAAAAAAATTAGAAAATGTCCTAAAAAAGACAAAAAAACATCATAAAATGTCCTAAAGAAAGACCTAAAAATCATAAAATGTCCTGAAGAAAAACACAAAAACATCCAAATCAATGTCAAAATCCTAAAAATAGAGTCAAAGTTCATCATGTCAGTTAGTCCATGTCATAGTTGAACTATGTTGTCTCTACGCATTTGCTACGTAGGCAAGGCCATCAATCGATGAATCCCCGAGACATTAGGTCAGTCCTTTTAGGTTGGTCCAAATAAAATCATGGAATTTGTCACAATCGTCACATCAGTCAAATAAGTTAGATGTAGTCAAACTCAGAAACAAGACAATCATTTGAAATGTCAATGTCAAAATTGGTCAAAATTAGACAGCACAGTCCAATCAATCATACAGTCAACATCAGTCAACTTGCCAAAACATATTACTCAAAACAATGTCAGTCTTGTCACTCTTTGGTCCTCTTCAAGATGTGTCCTTCTTGGAGTTGGCCCTTGTCAAAATGTCCTTTGCATTTTTTTAGGATGTGTCCTTCCTAACAATAGGCCTCGTCAAACTGTCAACACCGTAAAATTGACAAAACTCTTAAACTGCCAAAACTGTCAAACCAGCAAGAATTCAATTTTTGGCAAACAAACATTGGCAAACAAAATTAAATGGCTGTTAATTTTTCTAGTCTATCTTGTCTTATATTTTGACTCTTTTGTCTATTTTTGTCTTATATCTTTTTACTATCTTGTCTTTTTAGTTATGTTACTAGCTACCTCGAGGATGTCCCATGAAGGATTTAGAGCTACGATGACCTCTCCTCATCTATTTTATTTTCTTTGACTGTTGTCTGTGGATTGTTTTGACAAAAAGATTGGAGCAACTTCACCCTTAGTATGAGTTACAACATTCCTTGTCTGTGACTGTCTATTTTTCAAGTGGATGACCTTGCACACCTTGGTCTACGTCGTATCATGGTGTTTGTGGTCCATTTGTGTCATTTTTACTTCCCAATGATGATTAAGAGAAATGAATATTAAAGTCCTATGGCAATGTTTTGAAGGATTTGGTCTAGGAACTAACATGCATATCTTTTTGTCTTGTCATCTCCTCTCTTCCATCTCATATAGGCATTGCATCCATATCATCATCCATTTCTTTTGCACTAAAGTTTCTTCGTCTCCTCATATTCTAGTCTTCTAATCAGTTTTGAGAGCACACCCATATTCTTGGAACCCGTCTTTCCTCTCGAGGGGGCATACCATAACCCTCCTCGTCATTCTTCCTCATCTTATTTTGCACTGGGGCATTTTTTGACTTATTTTCTTTGTCACAATGCGACAAGTGACATTATGACAAAGAGGGGAAAAATGTAGACACCTAAAAATGACCTAGGCCTGCAAGCTTCATTTTTACCACTTTCATCCTAACATAATTAATACATTTAATTATGTAGGATTGGTCCACATTCGACTATTGATTAAATAATTCATAATTATTTAATTAATTCATGTCATTTATTCTTCATGATTATTAAATAAATACATTTTATTTATTTATTAAATACGTCATTAATTGTCTAAGTCTTCCCTTAATTAAATAAATTTCTTAATTTATTTAATTTCCTTTCTTCATTAATTCTTCCTGATTATTAAATAAATCAATTTCATTTATTTATTTGATATGTCACTAATTGTCACAATCAAATAAATTTATTAATTTATTTAATTATTCAGTCTTATCTTTCAAATTAAATAATTATTTTTAATTATTTAATTATTAATTTCACTTTTCTCTCATTTTCAATAAATGAAAATATTGAAAATGATTTCATTTTATTTACTTTCACTCTTTTTAGTAAATAATCTGAAAAAGATTATTTACTTGTCACACAAAATCATCATTTTGAATTAATTAAATTCAAAAAGATATTATTCTTCCAAAAATCAAGTAATCGGGTAGATTCTTGATTTTTCAAATCAAATCTTCAGTTCACGTCTTATCTTCTTGGTTTTTTGAATCTTGCAAATCAGGCAATCTTATCATCTTGATTTTTCAAAAATCTTTATTTTTTTAATTAATTTCCTCATTTATTCTCCACCGTCGATCCGATTATCTAAGATATTATTTTGACCATTCCATTAATGATTTTTCCCTAACCCTAATTAGGGATTCTAAGACTTAATCTGGACCTTTCATTTTAGGTTCTTGTCACCAATTAATCTCATCCATCCACTCAAAATTTTGTTTTCTATAAAAGACAATTTTGCTCATAATTTCAGGATCCAACAACTTCATTTTTAATTTAATAGTCATTATAGTCATTTGGCATTAGTAGTCATTATTTTCATAGACATTTAGACATTGCACAAATCCTTCAAAGCTTGTTGTAGGTCTTGGAAATTTTCAGATTGCTCGCACTACAAATCTGAGGGCAACATCATCCAGCAAGTAAGAAGGTGCTACAAAAATGAATCATGGAGATTATGGCGATCAGGTATAATCGTTCTTTCATGTATGTCCATTGTGTTTTGTAGCTACTTTGGGTTTTTATCATTTCATTTTGATTTGTTTGATCTAATCTAATCACTAAAAAATACCCTCAGTTACAAATGTCTTTCAACTAACTACCTTTTATCATTATTTAAATTTAGACCTTAAACAACTCACTGTCTTATCAAGCTCTGTTGCGGAAACTTAATTCATATATATCAAAGCACATCACTGAGATCAATGTATTGTAGGAATGTAAAGCTAATAATAATTTATCCACAAATGGAAAGGAAGTATAATTGTGTCACAAGTATCCTTTACTATGGACACTCCCAAAGAAACATAAAGCCTCAAATACTGCAACATCATATGAGAAATTATCTTCTAACAAAATGATGATATATATTAACCATAGTATTAAGACAATTATCATCAATTTTTTGTCACTATTATTCCTAGCATAGACAAGAAGGACATGATAAAAAATATGACAAATTTGTGTCTTGCATTATGATGATAGATAAATTATGAAACAACAAGATGCAACTACCTTTTATTTGATATCAAAGGGGTTTATTTAAAATGCATTTATCAACTCCCCCTATCTTCATGCTGCCTTTTAAATTCTTAGAAATGGTTCTTGTGTAGGATGCACAATATTTGGCTCTTCCTCTTTCTTTTCTTGCTTTCTTTTCTAGACCCCCAACAATTCTTTCCTTGACTTAAGCAAATTATCAAATTCTTTGTTGTTTCCAAATACTTCCTTCCATTGACCCTTGCAAAAATTTGATTTATGTCCAAAAACATTATATCTATAACATATAGTCAAAGACTTATAATGTTTTGCATCACCCTTTAGAGATAATTTATCACAATTTCTTGCAATATGACCCGATTGACTACATTTGAAGCATGTGATACTACCATAGTTTCTTAGCCTATCACTTTTCTTCACTTTGAACAAACATTCAGATGTTGTGTGGCCATCCTCAAAACATGAGTAACAATAACCTGAAAAAGAATAATTATACTTTATCAATTTACCTTGCCAGATAGAGTGAAATCCTATAAATTTGTTCATTTTCTTCTTTCCTACATTGTTGATATCCTTGTTGTATTTTTTTCCTGCAGTTTAAGAATCAACAGCATAAAAGTTTAACTTTTTCTATATATTAGGTGTTTTTCTAACCTTAGAGCATTGTCCTTCCTGTAAGCCTAGACCAAATTTGTCACTTGGAGCTTTCTGTGCACCAATAATTTTA
Organism: Sequoia sempervirens; assembly: GCA_007258455.2. Classification (NCBI taxonomy): domain Eukaryota; kingdom Viridiplantae; phylum Streptophyta; class Pinopsida; order Cupressales; family Cupressaceae; genus Sequoia; species Sequoia sempervirens. The sequence continues at coordinate 648,894,920 of VDFB02281492.1, forward strand.
TCCAAAGACAAAATCAATCTCTTTAATTTTCTCATCACTTAATTGGTTTGTGTAAATAGGGAAAAATTCAGATTTAATGTTGAAAACAACAAATTAACTAAACCCTATCAAGCACCATGAAGCACAAACTAGAATGAAAATGCAAATAAAGAAAGGAAATGCAAACTAATTTTCAAACTAGACTTGATTGACCTCCATGGCTCTTCTCCACCTACATAAGAATGCAATATTTTGAAGGTTGATTGTTGGATGAATGTTGGTTGCTCAATTCAACAGCATAACATTGACATGGGGATGATAGATGAATGGCAATAGATAGAAATGGATGAAAGACTCAAGAACGATTTTGATAGCATAAGGATACTTGAAGAATCAACCCCCCTAATGGCTTATGAGAGAGTTTATTTATAGGAAATGTCTGATTTGGATTGACAGTTGAGATTGGATGTCAATAAGATGTCTAAATCAATGGCCAAAATTGAATGTTGTAGTATGGACTAGGGTTAGGTCAAAATTAGGGAAATGACAAGAAATGAATGGCTAAGATTGAATTATAAGATAATTCAATCAAGGACTGAAATTAAATGAGATGTCAAGAGATAAAATTTGATTTGGAAGATAAGATTGGCACAAACAAAGAGGTGATAGGATAAATTAAATAATTAAAATTATTTAAAATTTAGGTGACCAATGAATAATTAAATAATAAATATATTATTTAATTATAGAAGAATGTGACAAAAGGGATCATTTTGAATTAAATAATGATTTAATTCAAAATTCAAGAGAGTGGACCAAATTAAATAAATAAAATTTATTTAATTTATGAGAGAAGAGACTAATGAATAATTAAATAATTAAAATAATTATTTAATTATAGTGGAAAGTGGACAAAAATTAAATAAATAAATTAGAATCTATTTAATTTTAGAAAGAAGGGGACTTAATTAGTGACGTAATTAAATAAATAAAATTTATTTAATTAATCAAGGGAGAATAAAGATAAAAATGAATTAATTAAATAATTAAAATTATTTAATTAATAGAAGAATCATGACTTTAGAAAATAATTAAATAATTAAAAATTATTTAATTATTAAGAATGAAAGGGGCAATGTTGAATAATCTAAGAGTTGCAAGCCTAGGAAAATTTTATGTGTACATTTTTCCCCTCTTTGAGATGATGTTTGAGATGATGAGCTTTGTGACGAGTAACATCATTTCAAAGAAGCTAAGGTATGGATAGAGAAAAATGGATGATAATAGAAAAATAGGATGATGACGAAATAAGAATGGGATGATGATGCCCCCTCGAGAGGATAGGCGAGTTGGAAAAACAAGGGTATGCTCTCAAAATGAAATGATAAGGAGGGACAAGATGAATGACACGTTATGCTACAAGAAAGTGAGCAACCATGATGTTTGATGTAACACTAGACATGATGCACCAAGGTATAAGGACCAAGGTGATGATGTGCCTCATGCCCCAGCATAATACAACCTTGTCTAAATACAGGATATGAATATTAACTGGAATAAGTCAAACTTGACACAAATGCAAGATAAAAATGATAACACGCACAAGCAAGAAAGAAAGCATGCACAAATGATACAAAAACAAACAAGGTATTGCCCCTATCAAGCTATAAACCATTCATTGTGGGGAAAGACATATCCCTAGATCAACACAAGGATGACTAACTATTTGATTGATTGACTTTGATTAATTGGGTTTACAACAAGATTAGGATCAAGACCAAAGGATATGATTGGATAATTTGGCAAGATTGATTGACTTGATTGGTATGGACTAAGGATTGACTTGCATTTGGACTATTGTTTGGAATGACTGAAGATGATTTGACATGGATGAGAGGATGCGATGAATTGAATAGAAGAATTGATGTGGTTGGGATAATTTGAAGACTGATTTGACATTGTTTTGGCAATTTGACTAATTTTGACTGGATGACTAATTGGACTATGTTGTCTATTGGTTCATGATTTAAATGTTGATATTTAAAATGACTAACTCTGTTTGACTTATTTGACTGATGTGACAAATGTTGATTTTTTTTTTGGATTTTTGAAAGTTATTTGGATGTTTTTTTGTATTTTTAGATTTTTTTGATTTTTGATTTTTGATTTTGACATTTTATGATTTTTTTTGACATGTTATGATTTTTTTTGGATTTTTGAGAATATTTTGAGGTGTCAATGGATGAAAATTTGGGTAGCCTATGTGCTAGATACCAATGACAAGGGGAAAACCAAGTCTAGGTGCAAGGGTGGGTGATAGGATAAGGGATAGAAGGCTCATGATAAATGGATGAATGTAAAGGATGTATGCATCATAAGAGAGCAAGGATGTGATCTCCAAAGACTATGTTGCATAGGAATGACATGCCCCATTCTAGGAAGAAGACTTAGAATTTTTCATGACAAAGCTTATGAAAATAGGATAATGATATGATTGGTTTAGATAGGATGAGGTATGTCAAGAGATACCCAAAACATGTTACAACATTTTTCCCCTATATCTTCATCAAGATCAAAAGGAGAAGGGTGGATATGTGGACCCAATATGATAGGTAGGTATGATGGCTAAGATGGTAGGTAGGATGGAAATGATATGACATGAAAATGATAGGTTGGATAGATAAGACATTGTGCCCCCAAGTGTAAGTGACATAGAAGATCAACCTACATATGATGCTTGTTTGCCAGGTTTTCATCATGGTACTTATCCAGGGCACCTGTTTACTAGGTTTTCACCATTGGACGAAGGGATTTCTCTTTACTTTTCTTTTTTGACTATTTTTTTTGACTTTTTGGATAGGAAAAAGGGAATATGGATAAGAGGGACTCAAGTGTCTAGTTCCATGAAAGGTGATAGTCCCACTAGAAATAGATGGCATTGCATGGACCATGTCAAATGTCATTATGCTCATAGATGTTGGTAAGGGATGACATGAAATGGAGATGGAGTAGGTGGATGATGGATTATGATGTGTATTATGGAGGAAAATAATGGATTATGATGTGAATTATGTAGGGAAGATGATAGGAATTATATGGGACTTATGGAAAAGATGAATGAGGAGGCTTAGCCAAAAGCATGGACCATAGGAATGTGGGGGAGATATGTAGGATAATGGGTGAATGGTGAGGAGATGGAGGTATGTGGAATTGTTGTGAAATGGAAGGGAACCATGACCAATGGTTGCACACATTGTGATAAACATTGAATCTTTTGATGTGGATGGGGTGTAGGAAGCAATGGAGATGTTTTCTTAGGAGATGGTGGATGAAGTGCTTTAGGCACCCACATAGACTTAGTATTTTTATGACTTTTATTTTTCTTATGGGCTTTAGGAATTTTAGATTTTTCAATGGAATGTGCATTTTGGATGGAAGTGGATGGTTGGGATTTTTGTGATGTGGATGACTCATTTGACTTGATTTATTTTTGCTTAGGTACCCAAACCATTATGTTTTTAGACTTTTCTTTTGGAGGTATGGGCTTATATAGCTTTTTATATGTACTTGACTTTGAATTTTTGCAATTGTAGGCTAAGGCATTCGGACCATTAGAATTTTTGACTTTATGTATAGAGGCATCAAAATTTTTATTTTGGAATCCCTTGGGTTTTGAGGAATGAGTGGAAGCTTTATGTTTAGACAATGTGTGCATTGATTGGTCATGATTAAGATGTTTAAAGGATTTATGGATAAATGGATAAGAGGATTGAATGGTAGGGATACTAGGTATTGGGAGTAATGGTGGTAAAGTGGATGGAGGGAGATTAGGGGTTGGAAGCAATGGTGGTAGAGTGGATGGTGGAAGGTATATGGTCACATGCCTTTGACATTTGTAGGATGATGGAGGAGGGATGGAAGCATATGTCTTAGGTGTATGATAGGATTTATGATGGAAGGTTGAATTAGGATGCATGGAGGAATTACCAACATCTTGAGACTGGTTTCCTTGGGGTATGCAATGGACAATGGGACTAGGTGTAGGTGGAACACTAGACACGAGTTCCTTATTGGATGGAGAAAATGATGCAAGGGAAGATAATGGTTGTTTTTGTTCTAAGGAGGAACATTCATGAATGAGGGTGGAAAGACCAATAGGATATGATGGAGGACTTGCAATGGGGTTGATAGTGAGTGATGGAGGATCATTAGGATCTTGATTAGCATTGTATTCACTTAGATCCAAGGTATTTGTTTGATCTTCGATGTGTGCTTGGGAGGCATATGTCTCATCAAGGGAAGTGGCAATTGATGGATCATGGATAGGACTAGGTGAAGGTGTATTTGGAATGTATTGCTCATGGATGGGTATAGGATCAAGCTGATCATTATTATGGATATCGTCTTGATCATAAAAAAGATATAGATTATGGATAGGTTGGATGAAAATGATTTGATCTTGATTAGGACTAGGGCTTGATGTTTCCACATGCTTGGGAGTAGGTGCTTGACATACCTCTTGGGTTGCTTGAATGGAAGTGCAAGAGGATGAATCTTGAATGGGCTCGACATGTTCTAGATGGTCAACAACATAGGAGCATGAAAGAGGGTGACTTGGACTTACGACGGGAGAATCTTGAATTGGCTCAAGGGGTTGTGGATGACATGGTTGACTTGAAGGACTTGGCATGATGTTTGAGAACTCTTTTGTATGTTCAAGTATATGAGTTGAATGACATGGCAAAAAATTATTCCTTTCTTGTAGCCCTTGGGTCACATCCTTTGTAGGTGGATTGGTAGATTTAGATAATGCCATCAATTTATATTTTAAATATTTGAATGTAAGGCATTGATTTGATGGAGGATTAGATGATGGTGGGGGTAATGAAGAGTTTTATTGGTTAGAAGGTGGAGAGGACAATGGATTAGAACTAGGACATGGTGGATTAGGGATAGGAATTTGATTGGATGGTGGTAAGGGAGCATGGACTAGATTGGTGTTCCCCTTGTCAAAGGTGGAATTAAGACTTAAAGGCTCTTGATGTTGTTTCCAAGGTGGACTTGGGATCCTATATTCTTGTTGTGATATGGGTGGACATATTGATGTGGAATTGACATGATAGGTAAATGGGTTTGGTTGGCATGATGATGAAGGTGACAGATAGGATTGTGGATGAATGTCTTGAGGTTGGAATGGTGTTTGGACTTGTGATATGATTTTTTGTTGTGATGATGATGGAGGGGTTGAATAGGATAACGACTGTTGAAAGGTTGATTGATGTGGATAAGGGTTCAAATTAGAAGAGTTGTGATAGGTTGATGAAGGGGAAACTTGATTTGTGGATGGATGAGGCTGATATGATGATATAGGTGACACATAGGGTTGATGTGAAATATGTTGATGTGGTGATTGGACTTGATAATGTGCTTGTTGGACTTGACAATTGGCCATGAGGTATTGGATTTGTGCTATGAATTGTTTCATTTGAGGTGATTGATTTGTTTGAAGTTGTTGGATAATGTTATGGGTGCTTTGAATGATTTGTTGGGTTAAAGGTGTTTGACTTGTTTGAGCTATGTGAAGCATGTGAACGAGTGCTTGTGCTACATCTTCCAATGTTCGCATGGTGTAAAATGATGTTGATTGGATTAAAGAGATGATGATGTGGAATGACAAGATTGTATGATTTGGATGATGTGGCAAGTGTTTATTGGAAGTTTGACTTGGGCAATATCAAACACAAGATCTCATATGTAAATGCATGAACACCCAGACCAAGCACAATGATAATTTTGTCTTCCAAGATTAGATGTTATGATTAAGCAAACACTTGAATACACAACAACAAGCCTTATGACTAGTCAAGTGGGGTATGGCCAATTAGGTCTCAAGTGAGTTTTCACAAGGTTGACTAGGTATAATTTGGAAGAAAAATCTTGCCAATAAGCCAGGAGAAAGCGGTAACCCACCCTTCACCGTCACTTCCCAAAGGTATAAAGTTCTTTGGGGGTTAGCCTAGAGTGACAAGATTTCAACTCCCAAAGGAGTGTGTCTTTGGATTCACACTCGATTGAGGTTGTTCCTTGGAGGGGTGTGTGCTCCAAGCAGGCCTCCGAAGAAGGGTATGACAAAAGCAAACCAAGTGAGGTGTTATGGAGGACACACACACTTGATTCACACTCACAGTGATTAATTTCCCTTAAAAATGAAATGTTTGTATGCAAACAATAGAAAAACTTGTTATTTTTAATTCCAATTCAAATGTGTAGGAATACAATGGTTAATTTTAGACCCAATTTTGATATGTGATTGAAGACAAAATTTATTTTTAAGAGCCCAAATCCAAATGTGTGACAAACAATATGTTCTTTTTAAGCCCCAATTGAAGTGTTTTGACAAGAATGATTAAGAGATGAAAGATGGAATGTGTGCACCTATAATTTCTTTAGCTCCAAATATTTTTCCACTTGATCCAATGTGTCCTTTGAAGTGATTATTTTCTACACATGCACAAAACCAACAACAAACCCTAACAAGATAATTGATCACTACTATTAGAGGGTTAGCTAGTCAAGGTAAATAATATTTTTGGAAATGTTTTTGATAGAAAAATAAAAAATAAAGAGAATAAATCATGTCTAAAATATCAAGAGGTTTCCAAAAATGTAAATAAATTAGAAAAATTTGCTGTTTTGCACCTCAAATTATTTTTTTATGAAAAATCATTATAAAATTATAAAAAATACAAAATAGCTCCCAAAATTCTAATTTTTTTACTGAAGCCGTATTATGTCTAATAAAAAAAATTTGTGATCAGTTCTAAAACCATTTGTGAGATATAGGTAAATATGTGTGAAACCCTAATTTTAAAAGATCTATTGTTTGAATAATAATTGTGCATCCAATTTTGAAAGATAAAGAAGAGACCCCTATTAAAATTTAGAGAGATTTCTAGAAATGTAAACCTATCTGAAAAAATTGATAATTTTCTCTCAAAATTAATTTTTCATGAAAAACAGAAAAAAAATTATAAAAAAATCAAACCAGCTCCAAAAAACCTAATTTTTGGAATGGAAGCTTTAAAAGTTGTTTCCAACTTAAAAAAAAAAAAATTGAAAAAATACATAGCCGTTTGAAAGTTATGGTCGACTCCTTAGAAACTAGGGCTTTATCCACAATGATGTCAAACCTGCAACAAAAAGCAAACAAAACCTGCAACAAAAGAATCCAACTCCAAGATTTCTCAAAATGTGTTAAAATACATTAGGTTCACCAATGTAAATAGGTAAAAATTCAGATTTAATGTTGAAAACAACAAATTAACTAAACCCTATCAAGCACCATGAAACACAAACTAGAATGAAAATGCAAATAAAGAAAGGAAATGCAAACCAATTTTCAAACTAGACTTGATTGACCTCCATGGCTCTTCTCCACCTGCATGAGAATGCAATATTGTGAAGGTTGATTATTGGATGAATGTTGGTTGCTCAATTCAACAACATAACATTGACATGGGGATGATAGATGAATGACAATAGATAGAAATGGATGAAAGACTCAAGAATGATTTTGACAGCATAAGGATACTTGAAGAATCACCCCCCTAAATGGCTTATGAGAGAGTTTATTTATATGAAATGTCTGATTTGGATTGACGGTTGAGATTGGATGTCAATAAGATGTCTAAATAAATGGCCAAAATTGAAAGTTGTAGGATGGACTAGGGTTAGGTCAAAATTAGGGAAATGACAAGAAATGAATGGCTAAGATTGAATTATAAGATAATTCAATCAAGGGCTGAAATTAAATGAGATGTCAAGAGATAAGATTTGATTTGGAAGATAAGATTGGCATGAACAAAGAGGTGATAGGATAAATTAAATAATTAAAATTATTTAATTTAGGTGACCAATGAATAATTGAATAATAAAAATATTATTTAATTATAGAAGAATGTGACAAAAGGGATCATTTTAAATTAAATAATGATTTAATTCAAAATTCAAGAGAGTGGACCAAATTAAATAAATAAAATTTATTTAATTTATGAGAGAAGAGACTAATGAATAATTAAATAATTAAAATAATTATTTAATTATAGTGGAAAGTGGACAAAAATTAAATAAATAGAATCTATTTAATTTTAGAAAGAAGGGGACTTAATTAGTGACGTAATTAAATAAATAAAATTTATTTAATTAATCAAGGGAGAATAAAGATAAAAATGAATTAATTAAATAATTAAAATTATTTAATTAATAGAAGAATTATGACTTTAGAAAATAATTAAATAATTAAAAATTATTTAATTATTAAGAATGAAAGGGACAATGCTGAATAATCTAAGAGTTGCAAGCCTAGGAAAATTTTATGTGTCTACACTTTGATGCTTTATCAATGTTCCTCAGTAAAACCACTTGACACTCAAGTTTTTCTATACTCTGTTCTTTTACCTTAAGTTGGTTTCTATCTTCTTCCTCAATCTTTCTAGCTTCAACTTGTATCTTTGCTTCTATAAGATCTGAACATACTTTATCTTTGATATCCTTTTCTTGTTTAAGTTTCCTCTTTAAAATCAAGTTCTCTCTTCTAGGTTGTTTAATTGTAGCTAAAGTACACAAGAGTTCACCTTTCAAATGAACATCACTTTCTTGCTCATCAAATACCTATTCAGAATTTACTTCATCAAAAAATTGATCTACTTCATTAATTTCTCAGCCATTTGAATGTTCATTTGTAATCTCTAGAGATTTAGATTCAAATTGATTTTCTTCAAAACTGTGAGGATTGTCACAATCACCACTTATAGATGAATCACAACTTGCTTGAGTTTTCAAAGATATCTCTTCTTGCAACTCACCATCCTGATATATTTAAATAAATTTGTCCCAAACTTCCTTTGCATCTCTACACTACATAACATTAGCAATAGTGTCATTTGGTAGACTTGAAAATAGAATCCAGAGCCCTAGCATTGGAATCATCAACTATCTTTTCCTCAAGTTTGGGAGGAGATGTTATAGATATAGGGCAACCTCTTTCTACTACTTCCCACAAATCAAACCCTAAGGAGGACAAATAAGTTTCCATCTGATGCTTCCATAGAATAAAGTTGGTACCTTCAAACTGAGGTGTTCTATGTATAGAATGTTGTATCATTTCTGAGTTTTCGTTGATGATCACTTCTTCATCACTTCTTACACTAGGTTCATAGAAAGATTTCTTATAATTTTTTTGTTGTGACCTTTTTCCCTGATTCCTTCGGTCTTTTGCTATATTAGACACAACACCACAACACCAAAAATTCTTCAATCAAATAGACTTTGAATATTAGAATCAATCCTACGTGGTTCAACCTAATGCAGGACCCTATGCTCTGATACCACTTGTTGGAACTGGATTCACTCTGATAGTTGGGGGTGAATCAAAGTGAAATAATTTTTAAACTCTTTGATTTGGCTAAACAATTTAAATTTTTTGACCTTGAACCAATGTAGAATTTTTGATCATTAAATTGAACATTTAAAAATTGAAGAATGATATGCAAGAGAACAAGTCATATTAAAAGCATTATGTAACATTGTTCCATTAACGTGTGAACAATTTTGTTTATAATTTTTGTAACTGAACTTCAACTTTGCACAATGTGGATTTATCTTACTTTATGGAAGAATTTTAAACAAAATCAATAGTACTAGAGCATTGACTTAAATGAGCACATCAACTTGAAATAGAATGAGAGACAAAATAACATCACATAACACAAGGATTTCTTTAGTGGAAAAACCCTCCTAGGGTATAAAATACTACTCATAAACTGAGCTTTTTATTCATTCAAAAGACCACCAACTCCAATAAAAAACTAAAGCAACCACTTCAAGTTAGAAGTGTTAGAGTAAAGGTTTTAACTTAATTATGTTAATTAAGTTACCTTTATTCTTCTCTTAAGATTACACTTTACTTTGCATATTGTGACATTTAATAACTATATTAATTATTAAATGTATACCTATTAGGGTTTATTTAGGTTTGCACAATCTCCTTTTATAAGGATTAATCATTGTATTTTATCTAACTCTTGATTAATGCATTTTTAGCTTTCAGAGAACACTTGCTTTTTTGTCTCAAATGTCTTCTTTTTGTGACAGGTTATTTGCATGTAGGTGATCTTTGGGGTCTATGAGGTTGGATTTCACATCTTAAACATGCTATCAGAGCTCCAAATCTGCAACTTCCTATTCGTCTTTTGAATATTTCAGCTTACAGAGTTTTTCTTTCTTTTTTTTTTCTGTGCAAGGGTTTCATTCCTGGTATTTTTTGCCAGATTAGAGGGGTTTTCCATCATTTTTTGAGAAAATTTCACCTTGATCTCTCAAATGGTGCATGCTAATGCAAGATGGACTTCATCAGTGTGCTCAAAAGGCCCAAAAACCCATATTTTCATATAAAATATGATAGAGTTTGCTGAAAATTGATTTTTTAGAGTTTTTGGAAAATCTCAAAATAGTTACTAGACAAATCCGTATGGATCTATACGAATGCATCGATTTTCATACCATCTTTTTTGGTTTCTGCATCAACTTTGAGTTGCCTCAATTTTTGTGCCATTTTTCATTGATTTATGTGCCCTAGCTACCTTGATTTTTGTGCCATGAAGGTTCCGCTAAATATTTTATTAATTTTTTAATCTTTAAATTAATAAAATATTTGGTTTAAAGCCTAATTGATCATGTTTAGTAAAATGGTCATATTTTGAGTATACGGTGTTGGTTTTTCAAAAACAAGATATCATTAGAAAGCTGGTTTCATCACCGATCTGATGGTTTAGGTTTGGTTTCTATACTTTTGCGTTTTGATCCTGTTTTGCTCAGTTAAAGTCAGATCATGGGTTTTGCACTCCGGGGGACATAACTTTTGTGTCCAGACTCCATTTTTTGCAAACGAATAGGCGCTAGAAATTTGGTTCTATGCTCTTTCTAGATCTATTATTTATCTTTCTAGAATCTACCCCAGGTACATTTTATTCAATATTTTGTGTTTTCACAATTCTATCAATTACTTGGACGTTTGGGCACCTGGAAAGGATCTGTTTGTGTGAGATGGAATATTTTGATCTACTTTATATGTAATGAGGTTGATTTTCTCATATTTTTTAATTTGAAGAGTTATCATGGGTTTTTCTACTCACCCTTTAGTTGTAATTCTAGAACGGGGTAATCATGAGTCATGGGAAAATGGCATACTTACACATTGTAGGTGGCTTAATATTTTTCCTTATTTGTATGCTCTCATACCTGAACCAGCTACTTCAGAGGGAAAACTAGCTTGGGATATCATTAGAGATCACATAGTAGGACTTATACTGTCTAGTGTTGATGATGACACTATGTGGGCTATATCGGGCATTGATTGTCCCCACCCACTTTGGACAGGTCTTTGGGAGATATATGGAGACTCCAATCTCTCTCCATTCCTAGAGGATCCTACTTCAGATTGTCTCTTACCCATTGCTTGGAGAGATAATACACCCTTTGATTATGATACTTTAGAGGAGCTTGAGTATTTGGACACCCTTACATATTCTGATGGATCAGAGGCTTGTCTCACAGTTCCTACTCTTCAGACTAATATCATACATGTATCATCTATTGTTCCTGATGACATCAGTATTGCCACATTGGCCCCTATGGATTCATTGCAACATCATGACCATCTTGATCATTCATTATCTGCTACATCATGGGATTCTTATCTTGCAGACACATTCTTGTTTGTTGAGTCTCACACTATAGATCTTGAGGATTATTTTGAGGAAATTCATCTCCTCTACCTTAACAGTCAGGTTATCACTATCTGCCCACTATTATCAGTGCATTCAGAGGTTGCATTTCAGGATTCTTAACATCAGTTTGGATTTGGCATCATTTGTTTTAGTGTAGACAAAGATTCTTTAGCATCCTATCATGGCACACATCTTGAGACAGATTGGTTTATCACTCTTCACAGTGTTTCTTCACCATTTTCCTTTGGATCTATTTCTTCCCAAGGGGAGGAATGTTATTTGCCACTTTAGGATCTCTTTCTGGATTCTACATTAGGCATCCACCATTGCGACAGGAGTTTTTTCACTGCGGGGGGGCCTTCTAGTCTCTTTCTCTCTCTCCTATGGGGGGATCATATTTTGTACTTGTGTGATAGAAGTAGTTCTTGGGGGGTCATGTTGAGTCCTCCTTCTATCTCTCTTCTTCTTTCACTCTTTTATTTCCATCTCTTTTTGGAGAGGAGTTTTTCCCACTAGGTTTTCTCCTTTACTCCACTTTATAGAGATTTGGTTGTATTCGAGTGCCTGATTAGGCCTAGTTTTCAGGACCCTCATTTTACTTTCATGCATTGTAGTTACCTTTGCTTTCTTGTACATTTTTTTAGCTGCACTCTTGCTCATCTTAAGGGGGGGTGTTAGAGTAAAGGTTTTAACTTAATTATGTTAATTAAGTTACCTTTATTCCTCTCTTAAGATTTCACTTTAGTTTGCATATTGTGAAATTTAATAATTATATTAATTATGAAATGTCTTCCTATTAGGGTTTCTTTAGGGTTGCACAATCTCCTTTTATAAGGATTGATCATTGTATTTTATCTCTCTGATTAATACATTTTCAGCTTTTAGAGCACCCTTGCCTTTTTGTCTTGAATGTCTTCTTTCAATGACAGGTTATTTGCCTGTAGGTGATCTTCGGGGTCTGTGAGGTTGGATTTCACAACTTCAACAACAAGCACCAACTTCTTTTGAAAAAAAACCTCATGATAATGCAAACTGTTAGGACCTTATAATTGCATTAATTAATTACAGTCACAAAATCACAATAGGATAAAAAATTATATTTTCAATAATTCCCATTACAAAAATGTATTTGTATATGACAACACAAATACCCTCACTAAAAATCTCTATGTAATCTCTATATTAGAACCAAAGACATAAACAACATAAACCCTAGTTTATGTCCTTCTAAAAAAAAAAAGATACCACTATCAAAAACCTTTCAAGAAAAATATTTTATTTTTAAACATCAAACTCCCCTTCTCTCACTTTTGAATTCAAGAATACCATCATCAAAACTTTCAAAAATATTTTTCTTTTAACAATAAACTCCCATTATTTTTCAACCATATTAGGGTTTGAAAGCCATACATATATATCAATGAAAGCAATCAGTTAAAAAAAATATATATTGAATAAATCATAGCGAAACCCTTGAGTAATTACTCAGGTTATTCCACATTAACTTCCTTTTCAAAAACTTAAACTTATTTTCTTCTCAAAAAGACCAAATCTTTCATATTTTAGACCAAAAATACCTATCACGGTGGCTAGAAGACATTTCTAGCTCATTGAAAAGCTTTGTAACCATCTCATTGAATTCCTTAATGCATCTCATCAAACTTCTAGCACACATATACCTAAAAGACAAGCTCGAAAACTAGCTACACATTGTAACTGCAAACACTCCATGGTGGCACTAGGGTTTGTGTATTCAAAGCAAAATGAAAAAGACAATGATTTCCCTATATTCTTTCAAACCAATGACTTTAGAATGCCTTTTCAAAGTTTTATAAAACTTGAAATCTAAGAGGACTTTAATCAAACATCATAATAAACCTTAATCACTATAAAAGACATTATAATTGTTGTCAAAGCATTGACCACACAAAACATGAATGATGCCTTCATTTAGTCCAAGATTCCCATGGGTCGACACAAATAAAAAAAACTATGAACATTATGAAATATTGTATGCTTGATGTAAAGTGGTCGATATGTAAGGTGAAGTCTACAATGTGATAATTGGCTTGCATTTTAATCACTTACAAAAGGCTGATGGAAATGAACAATCATTATGACCATTGTGTAACATGGCAAACCCACCTAGAAGTTAAAATAATGTAAATCATATCATATGTGGAGAACCCAAATACTCCAATTCAAAGCCATGAATGGCTTTAACTTAATGCCACTGAATATAGCATATATTTTCTATAAGAAATACAAACCACTCTACTACATTTGATTTCCTCTTGTATATGAATGTTGTCATGTAAACCATCATAGTGAAAATGTTAAAGTATTTCCTTTGTGAAGGATACTCTATGAATCATGTGCCAATATAACCCATAGATGCCATTCTATATTCCTATTACTAGTATCTATGAATGCCAAAGTGAACAATTATACTACCAACGACATAATCTCAAAAAAAATTGTAGATAAACACATTCCATTGAACCAACAGCCGAATATATAAGCATGAACAAATATGAGTCCTTATCAAAGTAAGTACAATGCCATAATATATCAAAGAAGAACTAGTGATATAGGTATATTGAGATGATATCACTTGAAACAACCTTCAACACTTCATCTATATATAGCTTAACAATGCTTATGTAATCACTGAAGTCGGCCATGCAAAACAACCTTTATGAAAGAACAACTCCATTGAACAAATATATATCCTCTGTACATGAATCCAACATGATCAATACTAGAAAAGAAAAACTAAAAATAAACCATCCAAATCACTTTCCAAAAATCACTAAATAATCAAGTACTAAAACATCAATAGTCAAATGCACCAATGAATATGCCAATGCTAAACCAAGAACCAATCAGTTTTGACATCAAGGACAAATAGTGCAAAAGACAAGTCAACAAACTCCCCCTTTGTCCTTGATTACGAAAAATGAGCCATTTGAAATGAAGTGCCAACATCTGAACTAAATGCCAAAAATTCCAACCAATTCCAACCAAAGTAATACTCATATTTCTACCCTTCTTGTCACAAGGACATAGGAAGGTTAGCAAATAATGTAATATTCCCATGAATATACAAACAACTAAAGTCAACCAATTACCCAATCAAAAAAAGCTGCAAGAGAAACAATTGAGCAACAAATTAAAATAAATAAGAGAGTTGGGAATGAAAAAATGTAGAACCAAGCTCCCCCTAAAACACAACACTGAAATGCCACTGAGACATGCACATAACCTGCCAAATAATTTACCAACATCAGTAGGAGTAAGATTAAGCATGAAAAACTCTAAGAGAGATTCATCAAACACATTGTCATTGATAGACCAAACAAACTCTTCCACTGGACTACCACTAACCAAGCAACCTTTCAAAAATCCATATCCAAGATGAATTGTCCTTGTAAGAACACTATCAACCTGTCAAGTTGAAAGTTTTTACCACTGACCATACAATCTTGATACACAAGATAACATTTTTTCAATGTTGTCCTCAATGTTTCAAAAATACTGATCAAGTAAACATTAGTTCTGCATTGGATTGAGCATAGGCATTCAATACATAATCCAAGAAAGAATCCCATGTATATAGCCATTGTATGAGATACTAAACTATTGAGTGTGAGAAACACCAACTTCAACATAAATTAGCACCATGTTATTCTTATAATAAGAAGCATGACTAGATAGTGTATAAACAAATGTGTAAACTCACTATTCTTTGTGAATTGTCTCAAACATGAGAACAAATTCTTGATAGCACATGAAGAGGGTATAATAGAGTCAAACATTAATAAAATGTACTAGATATTGTTTACACTTACCACTCAAGAAATATATATCAGGTACATGACAACAACATGTCAACCAAAAATTGCATGACAATAGCATATCATCTTCTTTCAAAATAAAGAATATACGGAAAAACTATGTTGTTTCACCAATGTTATGAAAAAATATTCCTTTAAGCTTTAGCCATTTTCATGCAATACTTCCATCTATTAAGATCCAAACAAAAATCATAAAGAGTGCAACCAAGATCACTATCAATCTTTATTGATTGTTAATCAAGAGCCAACAATACCAAGTTGCAACATGGATAAAATCATGCAAATATTTTTCAAAAAGACATTAAAGCCTTATGATAGATGGTATTCATCATATACTGAGTACCAATGCCAAGGCTAATCCAAATCACTGTGTAATTGTAACCTGTTCATAAACCTGACAATCCAAGGTGAAGAATATATAAATATTGTGAATGTCAAAATCAAAGAAATCAAGCAGTCATGCCGCACCATCATATGATTGCTCAACCAAATATCACCATAGTATCAAATCAAATATCCTTATCATTGCCAAACAATTTTAACAGGAATTATTTTCCCAGAGTTTTCCTTATTCACCACTTAGAAATCTATATGTAATAAGTCATTAACAAAATGAGCAAGTATCAATTCCTATGAAATTTTAACAGCTTTGACAAGCAACAAGTATTTAATACACACTTTCTAATGATCTCAAAGAAAAATGAACTTGATATTAACATAGTTCTTACTACCTGAAGATGCAAGTAGCCAAAGTAATGCATACTTGTGTCAAGTCCTGTATCACCAACTTTTGAAGATCAATATCATAGTTATCCTGTAGATGCTCTATCAAGGAAGAGTCATTGTCAACCAGAAATCTATTAATCAAATGATCCAGAACATTTATAAATGTGTCATGGTCTATTCAAACAATGGTACTTGTTAAATATTTTTGTAATACACTATATGACAACTAGATCAAACATCTTGACAACTATCCTTCTAAATCAGCACAAGATCAACTATGTTTGGAATGAATTAAGCAACTCTGAGCTGTCAAATAACTTAGCTTGTGAATCATAAGAAAACACAATGAATAAATTATCAAATTGTAAGGAATACATATGAAATACAATTATTGTTATGTTGATTGCTACACACACCACAATACTTATTCCAAAGTTATCCTATCAAAACATGATGACATCCTTGATACCCTAAGATTTGATTATGACATGAATATTTGGATGAAAAACATTCAAGCATTTTTTATCATGAAGAATACTGACATGTATGCTGCCAGTCATGTACTAAAAGCCAAAAAATGATTGCAGCAACAATCATAGAGAAAGGAGCATTTACAACCCAATATAGTAATCCTTAACAACAAAAGAGCAAGTAATATCTTAGTTCAAACATAAACCAACTTCTTTGTTATAAAACATTATTGACCAGCACTGCATACTCAAAACTTACTAAACCAGTAGTATGACTATTAAGCCAACATATTTTCATTGTACCAAACCTTGTTCTTTAGACAACCACTAAGGCTCCTTTCATCCCGACCATGACAATATGACACAAAGTAGCCAAATATGTATAAAAAAAACCATAGAAAATATGCACATAAGTCTCAAGTCACAATATAACTCCAAACAATCAGTATTCTATAATAATCAACTGTCAAGACAAAGTATTGATCATTAGATGCATATTGAAATCTTCATCATCCAAGAATGTACAAACTTCTATCAATGTTGTTTGGTTCTTCTCAAGAACATAATTTATGTACACATATTCTATACCAACACAATCAATGTCAACACCAGCAACCACAACTCCAGAAAACTAAATTTTGTATGGATATAACATATGCTTAGTATGTTGTTCATGTTTTCCACAACACTGCAGAACTCAACATTTATTATTAATGTCTTTTAGCTAACTAAATTTATCATTATTTCAATTTAGACCTCAAAACACTCATTGTCTTATCATGATCTGTTGTTGAAACTTAACTCATATAGATCAAAACACATCACGTAGATCAATGTATTGCAGTAGAATAAAGCTAATGAAAATTTATCCACAAATGACCAGGAAGTATAATTGTGTCACAAGTATCCTTTACTGTGGACACTCCCAAAGAAACATAAAGCATCAACTACTACAACATCATATGAGAAATTATCTTCTAATAGAATGATGATATATATGAACCATATCATTAAGACAATTATCATCAATTTGTTGTCACTGTTATTCCTAACATAGAAAAGGACACAATAAAAAATATGACAAATTTGTGTCTTGCATTATGATAGATAAATTATGTAGCAACAAGATGCAACTAGCTTTTATTTGATATCAAAGGGGTTTATTTAAAATGCATTTATCAACTTCCTTTGTCTTCTTACTACCTTTTAAATGCTTAGAAATGGTTCTTGTACAACATGCACAAGATTTGTCTATTCCTCTTTCTTTTCCAGACCCCCAATGATTCTTTCCTTGAGTTAAGAATATTATCAAACTCTTTGTTGTTTCTAGATGCTTCCTTCCATTGATCCCTACAAATTTTTTCTTTATGTCCAAAAAAATTACATCTATAACATACAATAAAAGACTTATAATTTCTTGTGTCACCCTTTAGAGATATTTTATTACAGTTTCTTGCAATATGATCTGGTTGACTACATTTAAAGCATGTGGTACTACCATAGTTTCTTTTCCTATCACTTTTCTTCACTTTCAACAAACATTCAGATGCTTGATGGCCATACTCAAAACATGAGTAACAATAACTTGAAAAAGAATAATTATAATTTATCAATTTACCTTGCCAGATATAGTGAGATCTTCTAAAAAAATTCATTTTATTCTTTCCTCCACTGTTGATATCGTTGTGTTGTTTGTTTCCTAGAGTTTCAAAATCAATAGCATGAAAGTTTAATTTTTTCTTTATATTAGATGTTTTTCTAACCTTAGAGCATTGTCCTTTCTCTAAGCCTAGATCAAATTTGTCACTTGGATCTTTCTGTGCACCAATAATTTTATCCAAAGACATAGAACCAATCTCGTTAATTTTCTCATCACTTAACTACTTTGATTCTTTATCAATGTTCCTCAGTAAGACCACTTGACACTCAAGTTTTTCTACTTTGTTGTTTTACCTTAAGTTGGTTTCTAACTTCTTCCTCAATCTTTCTAGCTTCTTCAACTTGTATCTTTGCTTCTCTAAGATCTAAACATACTTTATCTTTGATATCCTTTTCTTGTGGAAGTTACCACTTTAAAATCAAGTTCTCTCTTCTAGGTTGTTTCATTGTATCTAAAGCACACAGGAGTTCACCTTCCAAATAAACCTCACTTTCTTGCTCATCAAATTCTTGTTTAGAATTTACTTCATCCAAAAATTGATCCACTTCATTAATTTCTTAGCAATTTGAATGTTCATCTATAATCTCTAGAGATTTAGACTCATTGATTTTCTTTAGAACTATTAGGATTTTCACAATCACCATTTACAAATGAATCACAACTTTCTTGAGTTTTCAAAGATATCTCTTCTTGCAACTCGCCATCCTGATATATTTAAATCAATTTGTCCCAAACTTCCTTTGCATCTCTGCACTACATAACCTTACCGACAATTTCATTTGGTAAACTATTGAAAATAGCATCTAGAGCCCTAGCATTGTATTCAAGAACTATCTTTTCCTCAAGTGTGGAAGGAGATGTTACAAATATAGGGAAACCTCTTTATACTATTGCCCACATATCAAACCCTAAGGAGGATAAAGAATTTTCCATCTAACACTTCCACAAAATAAATTTGGTACCTTCAAACTGAAGTGTTCTATGCCTAGAATGTTGTATCACTTCTACGTTGTTGTTGATGATCACTTCTTCATCACTTCTTACAATAGGTTCAGACAAATCTTGGTTATAAGTCTTTTATTGTGACCTTATTTTTCCCTTATTCCTACATTTTTCCATATCAAACACAACACTACAACACCAAAAATTCTTCAATCAAACAGACTTCCAATACCAAAATCAATCCTAGGTGGTTACACCTAATGTAGGACCCTACTCTCTAATACCACTTGTTGGAACTGGATTCAATCTGAGAGGGGGGGTTGAATCAGAGTGAAATAATTTTTAAACTCTTTGATTTTAATACACAATTTAAATGTTTTGACCTTGAACAAATGTGGAATATTTGTTCATGCAATTGAACATTTATACTATGTAGAATGCTATGCAAGAGAAAAAGTCATATTAAAAGCATTATGTAACATTTTTCCATTAATGTGTCAAAAAAAATTTTAATGCTTTTTTTAATAGAACTTCAACTTTGCACAATTCGGATTTATCTTGCTTTATGGAAGACTTTTAAACAAACTGAATAGTACTATAGCATTGACTTAAATGAGCACATCAACCTGAAATAGAATGAGAGACAAAAACACATCACATAACACAAGGATTTCCTTAGTGGAAAAACCCTCTTGGGGTATAAAATACTACTTGTAAACTGATCTTTTTATTCATTCAAAAGACCACCAACTCCAATAGCAAAGTGAAGAAACCCTCTTCAAGTTAGAAGTACCAACTTCTTTTGAAACAAAACCTCATGATAATGCAAATTGTTAGGACCTTATAACTACAATAATTAATTGCAATCACAAAATCACAATAGGATACAAAATGATATTTTCAATAACTACCACTACAAAAATGTATTTGCATATGATAGTAAAAATACCCTCATTGAAAATCTCTATGTAATCTCTATATTACAACCAAAAAAATAAACAATATAAAACCCATTTATCTCCTTTTGAAAAAAAAAGATACCACTATCAAAAAACCTTTCAATACAAACATTTTGTTTTTAAAAATCAAATTCCCATTCTCTCAATTTTGGATTCAAGAATACCATCATCAAAACTTTCAAAAACATTATGCTTTTAAAAACAAACTCCCATTATTTTTTAACCATATTATGGCTTGAAAGCCATACATATATAGCAATGAAAGAAATCAGTTAAAAAACAAACTGTATATCAAATAAATCATAGTGAAACCCTTGAGTAATAACTCGGGTTATTCTACATTAACTGCCTTTTCAAAAACTTAAACTTATTTTCTTATACAAAATATTTCAGATTTTAGACCAAAAATACCTATCACACTGGCCAGAAAACATTTCCAATTGCCTAAAAAAACTTCATAACCATCTCATTGAAGTTCTCAATGCAACTCATCAAACTTCTAGTGCACAAATACCTGAAATACAAGCTCGAAAACTAGCTACACATTGTAGCTGCAAACTCTCCATGGTAGTGCTAGGGTTTGTGTCTTCAAAACAAAATGAAAAAGACATAAACTAATTTCTTTTGAACTAATGACTTTAGAATTCCTTTTCAAAGTTTGATAAAACTTGAAGTCCAAGAGGACTTTAATCAAACATCATAATAACCCTTAATCATTGTCAAAGACTTTATAATTGTTGTCAAAGCATTGACCGCACATAACATGAATGATTTCTTCATTTAGTCCAAGATTCCCATGGTCTGACACAAAAAAAAGCACTATGAACATTATGAAATATGGTATGCTCAATGTAAAGTGGTTGATATGTAAGGTGAAGCCAACAATGTGATAACCAACTTGCATTTTAATCATCTATAAAAGGCTGATGGAAATGAACAATCATTATGACCATTTTGTAACATGGTAAGCCCAATTATAAGTTAAAATAATGTAAATCATATCATATGTGGAGAACATGAATACTCCAAGGCAAAGCCATAATTTTTTTTAACTTAATCCCTCTGAATATAGCATATATTTTCTATAAGAAATACAAACCACTCTACTACATTTGATTGAACCTTGTATATGAATGTTGTCATGTAAAACATCATAGTTCAAATGTTAAATTATTTCCTTTGTAAAGGATACTCTAAGAATAATGTGCCAATATAACCTATAGATGCCATTCTATATTCCCATTACTAGCGTATGTGAATACCAAAGTGAACAATTATACTGTCAATGACATAATCTCAAAAAAAAATTGTAGATAAACACATCATTGAACCAACAGTTGAATATACAAGCATGAACAAATATGAGTCCTTATCAAATTTAGTAAAATGAACCAACAGCTGAATATATAAGCATGAACAAATATTAGTCCTTATCAAATTAAGTTAAATGCCATAGTATATTAAAGAAGAACCAGTGATATAGGTATATTGAAATGATATCATTTGAAACAACCTTCATCCCTTCATCTATATATATCTTAACAATGCTTATGTAATCACTAAAGTCGGCCATGCCAAACAACCTGTATGAAATAACAACTCCATTGAAAAAATATTTATCCTCTGTACATGAATCCAACATGATCAGTACCACAAAAAAAAACTATAAATAAACCATCCAAATCAATTTCCATAAAGCACCGAATAATCAAGTACTAAAACATCAATAGAAAAATGCACCAATGAATATGCCAATGTGAAACCACAATGAATCTGCCAATGCCAAACCAAGAATTAGTCAGTTTTGAAATCAAGGAAAAATATCACAAAAGAGAAGTCAACACTTCCATGTTGACCCAAAAGGCTTTTGTTTTTGTTTTTTCTCTCATTGTGTGATTCTTCTAGTACTATGAGTATTTTGGCAATGATGACAATTCCGAGCCCTTAAACAACAATGTAGCAAAGACATACTGACCTTGAATTCATAGATTCCTTATTTATTTTTGGGGGAAACCCTTCCTTCCTATTTCATGATGTAGCTTTATTTTAGAAACATATGAACTGGCATAGGATTTTTTGAGGAAAACTCTCATGTGTTAGGACAAAACATTGGATACTTTAAAGCAATTTCTCAGAGTAATGATGTACCAACCACTTTAAATTAGGGGCATACATCGATGAAATATTTTGTCATATTTCATGGCATGATTTTCTTTTTTCTTGTGACATTTCCTTTTCTTGGTGGTGTCATTGGGTTTGATGTCCTCCAAGAGTGCGATGTTTCTAAGCATACAATCTCCCTTCATGGCATGATGTGAAATGAGAGGCATCTCATAAATAGTGATATGATATTCTTGAACTTTACTCTCTTGGAGACATTCGGCATGATGTTCCCTAAAAAATAAGACCTTACATGAATAAAGAAAAATCCCCTTTAACAAAACTTACAAACATGATATTCAAAAGAATTTACAAAAGCATAGCATTGTGGTGCCTTATTAAAGTTATCAAAAGGATGGCTTTGGTATGGTTAGTTTGATGAGAAGCTGAAACACTAGCATGGCTATCTCATTGTATAGTGAGAAGCTGACACACTTGCATGCCTTTCTCACTAAACCACCTCATTGGGACAACTCACCTAGTGGAAAAACTGAGGTTCTGCTACTCGAGAGTGAGTGCACATTATTGGGACAACTCACCTGGTGGACAGACTGAGGTTCCACTACCCCAAAGTGAGCAACATATGTTACAGACAAACAACCCTATTCCACATTGTGTTGGAATGATTGTGCTTGATCCTTTCATTTTTCTTATTTTTTCTTGGCCTTTGATAGGGTATGACTATGTATCTTTGTTATTGTTGCATACTTATGTGTCTTGAATTTCTACTTTAGTATGAGTTTCACAAGGGGTTATACTCTCACTAAAGTGGGGAAAAATGTACTGTTGAAAAAAGTAGCTCTTTTTTCACACTTAATTTGGGAATAATTGACATAAACTTAACTTAATAATGCCCTGGTTTCATGTTGTAATGTCTTGTACGTATTCACATTAATCTAGGGACCCTTTTAACCAAGTATACTTAAATTGTACCGTATTTATGGTGTTGTAAAGTGTTGTATTACACTTTCACACTTATCTAGGGTCTCTTTAATTAATTAAGCCTAATGGGCCCCTTTAATTAAAATTCAAGCCCTCTTAATTGCATTTTCTAAGAGATCTATCCCAACACCCATGATTCAAATTGTATAGTATTAAATTTAGCAAATTCAACTTCCTAAAAAATGGTGTTGGGAGCCATTCACCTTTAGTAGTGAATAGGTCCTCTCCATATAGGACCCCCCTTTCTATGTATATTTGAGGTGGGTTTTGTATGTTCTTTCCACCTCCCAAAGAAAGGTCCTAGAAACTTATGCTAGGACCCATTCGCCTTTGGTGGTGAATGGGTCCTCTTTGAATAAGACACCCATTTTTGAATTTAAATTTGGTGATATTTTAATAATTTTCAATCCTAGATCTAAGGTCAGCTTGAATTATTTGAATTTTGGAGTTAATATGTAGATTTAGTATAAATATGGGGTTAATTCACATTGTTTCTCCTAGCAAGTTTACAAGAGGCCTAAACATTCAATTTTTCAAGCATTAGAGCACATCAAGATTATTTCAAAAGAATTCAAAGGTAGATTATTAAGAGCTTATTACATCAATTCAATATCATTTCATCATGTTAAAGGCATAGTGCATTTATACATGTTGTTGAGATACGATAGTTGATGTAGCATTGAAAATCCACTTTCAGTATTTGTTACACATCTTATTCTAGATCAAGATCTACATTCTTCATGGCCACTACATGTTAGTTTGTAGATTTATACTCCAAGACAACTTCTAAGGTATCAACATTGCATGTTTTATGTTTCATGTTTCATGCTTCAATTTCATTATTTCATCATTTGGTTTAATTACCTACAAGGGGTTTTACTTAGGAAAACCCCTATTCACTAACAATCAACAAGTTTTTCTTCTCTTGAATATGTATTTTCAGATTTACAAGTTGAAGATCAAGTGGAGAAGAAGCTTGAAGCAAGATTGTCAAAATTGTTAAGCTGCAAAATTGTCATCCATAGTGAAAGAATACAGAAAGAAGGCTACAAAATTTGTTACAAGTTTTTAAGAATTGACAATCGAGGATCTAAGAGTGTAGGAATCATAGAACAAAACCTAGATCTCAATTTTAGGAACCCTAATTGGGACCCTTTCGCAACTAAAGGAAAATGAGTCCACTGTGCCCTAAAAGTAGCCTTCTTGTAGCAAGGTACACATCATTTTGAGCTCTAAAAACTCCCCTCATAGTTTCTATAACAGTTATGGTCAGTTTTTATTGTTACTGGAACCTTATCACACACATAATTACATGTTTTGTGGCAAAATTAAAGTGTCTTATCATCTTGATCAATTCATTTTGATAAACCCTACTTTTTCCACACCACACCATTGTATTCCTTAAGATTAATATTTTGAAGCAATAGTTCACATGCCTAGTTTGTGTTTCCAAACTCTTGCATTCATGATTTGAGATAGGATAATTTTGTAGCTTTTGATTGGAAAGGTATTTCCATTTGGAAATTATTCTATTGTCAAAAATAATTTCATAAATTATTTTTCTATATCATTTTTCTCCAATCTTTATAAAACACTCAATTTAATTATTTTTGTAACCTCTCTATTGAAGAAAATGTTAATTTAATTTCTCCCAAGTTTGATCTTAAAATTTTTCCACATTATGTTTAGCTAAGTCAGGAACATCCCTATAAAAATAATTTTTCTCCAACTCTTACAAATTTCTCAATTTAATTATTTTGTTATCCCAAGTTAAAATATGTAACTACTTAGAAGGTTTCAAATGAAAGATGATTTTTTTTTCTTTGAACTCATGCACAAATTATCTTGAGAATTATGCAACAAACTCACATGAGCTAGATCAAATGTAGCATCTCTAATATGGGTAGCTGTGACAACTTGGCACCAAAGAACATGTGACTCCAATACCTTGAGACTATATATGTAGATTGATAGCTTCAATTTAGCAATTGAATGGATCCTTTAGGAACATTTATGAAAAAGATCAACTCAATGAAGGTGTTTAACACATAGTAATACTCATTAATTTGAGTGAAATTTTAAAATTGACCAATGTCAAATACATATATAACATAACCATTTTCCAATTCAACCATAAATAAAGTAATTTTCATATTTTTAAAGAATTGAAAAAAAATATAAATTTAAAAATCTATTCAATCTTTTTCTATATTTTTCTCTAATTAATTATTTTACCAATTAATAGAACATAATTAATAGATTAATATTCGCACTTTGCACAAAAATTAATAAAATAAAAAATAAAAAAACAACACAAGAATAAAATAAGAGTCATGGAAGGACCGAAACATCCAAAAGCAAAAATGATGATATGAATAATAGAACATAAAGATGAAACAACATAGCTGAAGAACTAAGAGAAGCATAGTATAAACTTCTCTCTGCAATATACAAGTTACAATCTAATAATAAGAGTTTTAAAAGAGAAGAAATTGCTGCAATAAACTCTAGCAAGGAATGAACGCTTTGTACAAGAATGACCTTATATGTGATCTTATAGAAAGAATGCCTTCCTCCAAAGTCAACTCACATCATGCTCACAACTACACTGACAACTTAAAAGCAATATTATTTTCCTAACATAAAAATTATCATCTTTGTCATATAATGTGTTCCAGTGGAGTCATTTATATATGAAAATATATTTCCAAACATCCAATCGAGAATGAATTTATTGAAGGAAGCATTGTTCCTACTATTACATATTACTTTTTTCTTGTGTCGATCACTCAATAAAAGCAATGGATTATGATTGTTAGGATTTTCTATGGAATGGATAAATGAAGCCACAAGAACCTAAAAAACGATATTATGGTTTTTTATTTTAACTATTTTAAACTGATCTAACATTTTTATCTAAATTTATATTTTATATTATTCATATTTAAAAAAATTACTATTAGAAGATTATAACTAATTAATTTTCAGATCACACTAAATATCATAATAATATTTATTCTAATGCAGGTTTGTAGTATTGAGTAGTAATAATTTTTCAATATCTGAACAATTATTCAAAAGGAAAAATTGTGTATTTTTTTTTCTCAAATCGAAAATTCATTCAACAATAAAATATTATAATAGAATTCTTCTCTACTTTTAAAGAAAAGGACATTGAACAGAATGATGATGCAATGAGCAATGCAAACCATTGAATGTACAACATTGAGAAGATGAAAATATGAAGACATCTCATTACATTGAATGAAGAAAAATATTTCACATGGTTTAGTGAACAAAATATTACTAATACATTACTGAACCAACAAAATTTTAGGGTGTGTTTCTATGTACTTCTCTTGCACTATTAGGGTATTTCACCTAAAAGGAGAGAGACAAAAGCCAAAAATTGTGGTGGTTCACTCAAACTAAGGAATGTATGATGTAATTATGACTAAATGCAATGAGATAAATGCAATTAATTGATAAAATTAATTAATTATGAATGCAAAAATAATGAAATGTGGAATGTTTGAAAATATAGTGTGATATGTAGAAATGAACTAAAAACATAAAAAAATACAAATAGAATTGAATAAGACTGAACAAAGTGCACCTAGAAGTTGAATACTGATCCTGGAAGGTTTTGGAAATTGGAAAAAATCATTGTTGATGACCAGTGGGACTCATTCGCTACTGATGGAGAATTAATACTACTAGTAAAATGCCTTGAAACTAGTTTTTGACTATTGAGAACTAAATTCTGACAAAATAAAATTTTCCAGCTTGTAGGTGGGACTCATTCGCCACCAATGGAGAATCATTCCTCCTCCAAAATTTTGCAAATTCAGGGGTCAATTATGTAGGTCCAGATCTGCACTTGTCTTCTTGTGAGGTTGACGGAGTCAAATCTGCAGAAAGTAGACTAAATGTTGCCTCCAAGATTGAATTACGGTTTGGTTGACTTGAATCACTTTGATGACTTCTCAAACACCTTTCAACACTTATTTATTTGACAAATCCTCCTACAAGACTTGTAATTATTTATTTAGAACCCATAGGGATTTGCCTTGGTCAAATCCCACTTTGTTAATCAAACCTTGATAAAGAAATGAAATGAAAACAAGAAAGGAATGATGAATAAACAAAATGAAAGTGTCCTAAACTCACTGAATCCTTGTTGTGGAAGTCTAAAGATATGTCAATGGTTGTTCCAAGATACTTGATATTTGCTTGATCAATTGATGTAGTGATGCTTTGAATGCAAGAGTGCTAATTTATGGTGTATGAGTGAATGAAATGAATGCTTGGATGAATAAGGAGTAAAATGGATAGAAAAACACTTATTTATGTACACTTATGCCCTAATTACCCAATAATACATCATAAGCTGACATAAGGTCTTAATGAATAAAAACCTAAAATAGATTTTGAATTATGTTGAATTTTGAGCCAAGAGGGACTCATTCACCACCCATGGCAAATGGGTTCCACTCTAGGATTGCAAGTGGCTGTCAGGAATTAAGTTACATTAATGTTATTTGTCAAGTTTGAATCCAAAAATACACTTAATTAAGGCCTATAAGTGCATAAAGGGGCCAAATAAAGCATAAGAAAGTTGTAATTAGTGATGACAAGCCTATAAAAGTGTGAAATCTTGTTACACGACTTTACAACACTTTGAAATAGGACTTGATAAAGAATAAAAATGAAATATTTTGATGATTTATAATAAGAAGAGTCTAAAAAAGTGTGGAAATATGTTACAACACTTCACAACACCTTCACAAGATATCATAATTTGAATATTAAAGACCTAATGTGAATGTTTAAGTCACATTACAACATTAAATCTAAGCAAAATAAGCCAAGAATCATAGGAAAAAGACCTAAATAACCATGAAATGTCAATGATTCATTTTTCTATGGTACATTTAGCCCCCACTTGAGTGAGAGGATGAACTTGCTTCAAACTCACACTAAAGTAGCCATGCATATCGAGAGGGATCCAAATGCACTTACATTAGCAAGATGAAATAACAATGATCAAGAGGGATGATCAAGCCCCCAAGATTAAGATCCCATGGAAAAATAAACATAAGAACAAAGGAACACACATGTGAAAGAGAGGAGGAAAGGGAAGATGAAAAGGAAAAGTCAAATGAATCTTCGATCGTTTGTTTAGTTAGTTGTGAATCAAATATAGGCTATTTTTTTGGAAAAGAAAATGCATAATCACTCTAGGGCAACAAAACTCATGGCTATCCACCGGGTCAGAAGGCCCAAAAGGTGAGAAACATATGCTCAAGTGACCTATGTACACATAAAAACATAGGTAGCTATTGGGAAATTCGTACCTTGGAATGGGCTTCTAGCTCAACCATATCAAAGTTATACCTCCTAATAACTTTAATAAGGAACCACAAAGGAAAATGTTGGTTTGTGTTTCATGAGACAAGCAAAGCTTCATATTCTTATAACTCTTGAATAAATAGGATGGTACCATAGGCATGCAAGTTGTGTTATGCAAGGTGGCCATGTAAATGGAAAATGTAAAGTGTAAAAGAAATATTCAAATTAGTCTTGTTAAATTCATGTGAGGTCTATCACTTACGAAACATTGTGTCTAATGTCTCCAAGAGAGGACCAATCAAACAATAGAATATTCACAACTTAGGGGATGCAGTGCATCGTATCAGGCCACTAAGAGGAATCTAATATGCTAATATAGATCATGCAAGTATGGGGGACATCATACCCAATGTTAGCCACAAAGCGACAAATGCATCATATGAAGTGACAAGGCTACACTAAGAACAAAGAAAAATGAATAATGAATAATGCCAATGTATTCCCCCACTTTAAAAGAATTGTTGCACATCGTTCTATGAGCAATTACTTTAAAGTAGCAAATGAAAAATGCAAAAATAAAACAAGACATGAGAGCCAACTTAGAAATCCCCTTTACCAAGTCATATGTTTCCAAGTAAGGCTACATCATGTAAAGGAAAAGGAAAAAAAACAAAGAGGGGTTAGCCCAAAAGGAACACACCAAACACAAAGGGATCTATGGATTTGGGGTCACTATGTTCGTTGACATAATGTTTTTATTAAAGAGCTCAAAACTATCATCATTCCCCAAATACATAGAACTGGAAGAATGACACAAAGAGAGTGAAAACAAAAGAAAAAGAAAGTTTTTTTGGGTCAACATGGAAGAGACATTGGAGTCTCAACGCTTTGCATAATCCTCAAAAGGAGAAACACAAGAAAAAAGAAAAAAAAAAAGGGAAAAAGAAAAGGGACCAATTGGGTCAACATGGAAGGGACATAGAACTTCTCAACACTTTGCATCATCCTCAAAAGGAAAACACAAAATAGAAGTGAAATAAAAAGGAAAGGACCTTTTGGGTCAACATGGAAGATACATAGAACTTCTCAATGCTTTGCATCATCCCCAAAAGGAAAACACAAAATAGAAGTGAAATAAAAAGGAAAGGACCTTTTGGGTCAACATGGAAGATACATAGGGCATCTCTACACTTTGCATCATCCCCAAAAGGAAAAAACAAAAAAAATTTGAAATATAAAAGAGACATTACTACATATAGAAGAATAGAGAGATAAATAGAGGAAGTGCATAAAGAGAAAGATAACATCAAACACACATTATGGGGGAACATGATACACACATAAAATAAAAGAAAGAGAAAAATGCAAAAAGGCTAGTTAAGGAAAATTCAAGTCAACCATCTAATAGGTTATTTTCTTCCCAATCATGTTTAGTGTATTGTGAGGAGAGTTTACTATCTAAAGGAAGAATTGCAAGTGTCAAACTAGGGGAAGTACCAGTTTTCTCACTTGGTGAAGAAGATTTATAATTTACACTCATGGAAGAGGAAAATAAAGAATTAAGATTATTATGCATCTCTTCATCTATTTTTGAGATCTCATCATCATCATCATCCACATTAATCATGATGGGAGGACAGAGGGTAATTTCCTATGAATGACATATCAAGAGTTGTGGTTGTTGTATCAGATGATCATTTTATTGTGATGATTGTAACGCACTATCTTGTGGTGAATCAGGAGTAGGGTGGTTAGATATTGCTTATGTTAAAGGTGGAGGTTGATTTTCTTTTTTTTTCTTCCATTTGTGGCTAACGAGCAAGGAGATGACGATGACGCCTACGATCCCTAGCAGTTCAATTTCATTTAATTCTATTTTGAAGTTGCATAGGTGTAAGAGCGGGTTGATCCCCCATAGGCTCCTTGTCTTCCTGAGGAGGAGGAATAGAAGGAACCAAAGGAGATGGGTCAATTACTTTCTCTTTGGCTTTGTAAACTTGTTTAATTTGAGGAGGCATGATGAGGTTTATTTCATTATCTCTTGGGTGTTTAGATGATGAAGGTGAAGTTTTTACTATTGGTTGCTCAAGAGGTTGCATTGTTTGTTCAAGTTTAGATTTAGCTTGAAGCGTTGTCTCATCTAGGATAGGAGTATAAGTGGATGGGTATGTGTGATGAAGAGACAATTTGGCTATCCATTTGGCTTTGAACTTTTGATAGGTAATGAAAATAAGTTTTTGCTAGGGGTTATGGGCTCCATAGGTTCAAGCCAAAAGGCTTCTAAGGAAAAATTACCTTTAGAGGAAAATGGAATAAAGCCACTATGGTGTATGGTAAATATCTCATTGTTAAGTGGAAACTTAAAACTTTTGTGAACAACTAATGGGACAACTTTCATCAAGTCAAGCCAAGGATGACCTAGCCATAGACGAAACTTATCTGATTGTGGAATGATAGAAAATGTTCCATCCAATGTTTTAGGTCCTATCTGTAATGGGAGTATGATCGATCTGATCATAGGGAATGCAAAACTAGTATGTGTTTTAATCCATGTTGTTGGTTTTTCATAATCATCTTGATAATGATCATGTAATACTAAAAAAAAATTCCTTGATCATGTTATCACCACAGGTGGGATCTATTAATATCCCATTGTTGGGCTTATCATAGATGTGGTCGACTATGTAAAGTGGACCATCAGGAAGGTTTTTATGTATATCGTGAGAAGAAAAAATAATATCAAGATATTGTTTTGTGTGGCCCTTACGAGGGATAATGTCTATCATTCCTACCATTTCATCAATAGGATTAGTATGTGTAATAGTTGGAGTGATATCATGTTGTTCATTAATTGTATTGACATTCATCACATCATTGTTTGAAGGTTCATTGGCTTTGACAAATGAAACATTATGTTTCGGCATGGGATTGGTAAAGATTTACAAATTCTAATTGGCAGGAGCAAGCAACTTATTGCCTTGATCATTGATGACCACAATGGATAGAAGAACAAAATCAATGAGGTCTTGTACTACGTTCTTGAGATGCTTGCATTGTTCTATGTCATGTCAATTTTGGAAATGAAAATGATAATAAGAATTTGGTTTAAAGGTCAAGGGTAAAGGTTTTGTAGGGTCAAGGGGTTTGACTATAGGAAAAGTGATCATATGTTGTTGTAGGATTTGATTCATTTTGTTATGGAAGGTATTAGGTGAAGGGGTAAACTATCTCTTCAAGTCCCAATAGGTAAAGAGAATGAGTACTTTAACAGTGGCCACATGATTAGGCATTGGTTGCTCGTTGGTTGTTGAGGAGGGGGATTGAACTATAAGAAGCCTTTGTTTGGTTTTCTAAATTTTGTGCATTGTTTTGGTTTCTTTGTTCATACTTCTCATCTTGTTTAGAAGTGGATTTTGAATGATGACTAGTAACTAAGTTGTGGTAATCGCATAGGGTTGTGCACAAATGCATGAAAGAAGTAAATTTCATCATGGTCAACATATCTTGAATTTTAGTTTGCAAGTTTTCAATAAACATCTTTTGGAGATGTGAATCAGGAACCTTGACATCTACTTAAGCATACAATGCCTGATAGCGTGAAATGAAATTAGTGATATTTTCATCCACATTTTTCTTACACTGTATTAAATTAGCCACTATCTTTTTGGGAGTCATATGGACTTGGAAATGACTTATAAAGAAATCAACAAGATAATTAAAGGATCTAATTGAATGATTCGGTAAGTTTGAATACCACTCCAAGGTAGTTTCCTTTAAGGTCCTAGGAAATAATTTGTCTAACAGTTTATTGTCGAGGTCAAAATCACTGCACAAGGTTGTATAGGCATTGACATGATTAGTAGGGTCCCCTTTGCCTCCATACTTCTCAAACCTAGGCATCTCAATTCCTTGTGGTATCGATGTTCTTAATATTTTTAAAGATAATGGGAAATTACAGAAATAGTATGTGGGTGGTGCGATTTGGTTTTGGTTAATGGTGGATATTTGTTGTTGCATGGAGGAAACAGTCTAAAAGAGTTGTATAATGAGAGGGTTAGTGTAAGTGGTATGAGGTGGAGTGTATGTAATGTTAGGAGAAGTTAAAGGGACACTAGGGGAGGTGAAGGTGGTAGAGGTTGAAACATTCTATGCCACAAAAGAACTAGGAATGCTAGTTGGAATAGCAAAAGTAGTCACATGACTAACCTATTGTATGGTTTTTGTAACTTGAGTAGTGGCATAGGTGGGTATGGATGCTATGGTTGGAGGAGGAGGAATGTGAGATCCTCCTTGGCTCACAATAGTGCTTGCTATTTTGGAAGTGGAAGGAAAATGTTTGTTGTATATCTCAGTAATTATTTTCATAACTTTTAAGCCATTGCCACTTTCAATTAGGTGATGAAGGTTGTCTATAGTAGGTATGGTAGTGGTGGAAATGTTTTCAAGACATAATTCTTGTTGCAAATGTGCAAAATCCTCATGAGTGTCAATGAATTTATCTTGTGGAATCTTATCGGTTTGTGTGTCAACATGCATCATTTGTTAAGGTAAAGGTGTACTAGTGGTAGTATCCATGCCTAATGCACCATTGTCCATACTAGGAGTAGGAGCTTGAGACAACCCAAGGTCCACAATGAGTGTGTTATCATGAGATTCAATGAGTCAGGAACTTCTTCTCACTAAAGTATTATCAATAGGGTACCAAACACTCATACAAGTACCACAAGGAGTGGGGTTATTAAAAATGCAATGAAATATAGGAGTTCAAAATGAAAATAACATAAATTATGTAAGCTAAAACAAAAAAGTAACAGCATAAAACATAAATGCAGTAAATGCCTAGAAAATGCCTGAAAATGTAATTCAAAATGTGAAGTTGGACTAATTCGCCCAGGGTAGCAAATGAGTCTAGGGATGAGAATTTTTTTTTTTTTCAAAAATTTAAAGTGATTTTTATGGTTTTCAGATACGAAATGAATATGTGAATGTAGAATTTTAGTTTTTGGAATGTTTTAGAGTGTAAAAATGGAATCTATATATGATATCTTCACTAATGCAAATGTATAAATCTGAGGATGCAAAAATAATGCAAAGGCTAATGCTATGTCTCCTAGGATGTAAATTCAATGCAAATTAGAAAGATAATGTGTTCTATATGTAGGTTCACCAAAATGAACCATAGATTTTAGGTGTGTTTCTATATACTTCTCTTGCACTCTTAGGTATTTCATCTAAAAGGAGAGAGATAAAACCCAAAAATTGTGGTGGTTAACTCAAACTAAGGAATGTATGATGTAATTATGACTAAATTAAATTATCTAAATGCAGCTAATTGGTAAAATTGACTGATTATGAATGTAAAACTAATGAAATGTGCAATTTTTGAAAACATAATGTGATATGTAGAAATAAACTAAAAACATAAACAAATTTAAACAAAACTGCATAAGACTAAATAGAGTGCACTTGGAAGTTGAATGCTGATCTTGGAAGGTTTTGGAAACTATAAGAAAACATTGTTGATGACCAGTGGGACTCATTCACCATTGATGGCAAATCAGTCCTACTTCTGGTAAAATACCTTGAAACTGGTTTCCAACTGTTGGGAATTGAATTTTGAAAAAAGTCAACTTTCCTAGCCTGTAGGTGGGACTCATTCACCATTGATGGTGAATCAATCCTCCTACAAAATTTTGCAAATTCAGAGGTCAATTTTGTAGGTCCAGATCTACACTAGTCTTCTTGTTAGGTTGATGAAGTCAAATCTACAAAAATGAGCTAAATGTTGTCTCCAACCTTAAATTAGGGTTTGGTTGAATTGAATCACTTTGATGGATTCTTGGCCACCTTTCAACACCTATTTCTTAAAAAAATCTACCTACAAGACCTGCAAACACACATGAAAAGAGGGGGGAAATGGCTAAAGGTTAGAGTATAGGGATTTTCCTTGGTCAAATCCCACTTTGGTAATCAAACCCTTGATAAAGAAATGAAATGAAAAAAAGAAAGGAATGATGAAAAAACAACATGCAATTATCCTAAACTCACCAAATCCATGTTGTATAAGTTTGAAGATGTGTCAATCATTGTTCCAAGATACTTGACATTTGCTTGATCAAATGTTGTAATGATGCTTTGAATTCAAGAGTGCTAATTCACTGTGTATGAGTGAATGAAATGAATGCTTGGATGAATAAGGAGTAAAATGGATAGAAAAACACTTAGTTATACACAATTATTCCCTAATTACCCAAGAAAACAACATCATAGGCCAACATAAGGTCTTAATGAATAAAAACCCGAAAGAGATTTTGAATTATTTTGAATTTTGAGCTAAGAGGGACTCATTCACCACCCATGGTTAATGGGCCCCTAATGTAAGCAAGGTGGAGTTGACTCTTCTCAAGCTCACACTTGACCAAACTTAAACAAGGAAACACCCCTTTAAATTATATTCTCTCAACATGACTTAAACATTCATCAAATGGCTTGTAGCCCTCATAAACTAACTTTTCCCACAAACTTCAAGTGTAGGTCGTAGAGAGACCTAAAAGACCTCGCTTGAGACTCTCTTCAACCTTGGACACAACATAATAAAAGATCTAATAAGGTTTCTTAAGAAAATTTTGGAGTTTCAATAGACCTATTGGATGTTGTGGTTTTGTTACTGATATATGGTTGTCATTGATGTCAACACTATTAGCATTCAGTGTATCAGAGGTTGTATATGTTGAGGATATTGAGAAAATTGTTAAAAGAAGTGTTCCAGGTTTGCTATGGAACTATGAAGGTCATGAAGGTTTCTTTTCCTATATGTTGAAGATCAGTTGGTGTGGATTAAAGGGTTTTTTGTTGAGCATATCTAGTTCATCCACCAAAAGTTTCAAAGGTCCGCATGAAGATCTAATCATGTAGTGAACAACTTTGTTTTGAAAACATTTATGTGTGTTTTGTCAGTGTTCCTGAGTGAATTTTGTATGTTTCTAGTGCTATAGATGTTTCTCTATTAGTTCTTGTAGTTTTTGGATGCTTCTAGATTGTGTTATATCTTTGTGGTATGTACACATTGATAAATGTGTTCGTGGTCGAATATTTTTTTCTATATGTTCATTTTTTCATGTTCATGACCGACATGATAGTCGTAGTTTGTTTTGAATCTTCGAGGTGGAATTAATTGAAATATTTTTTGTTGGAGTTGTTATTTTGGGTCTCCACTATGTTGTGGCCAACATTGGTGGATTCACATTGCAAATTTATTTATCAATTTGGCTGACTTTGAAAATATGTTTTATATTTTCTAGTCAACTAAGTTGTTTATGTAATCTCATGTTGTATATATAAGAGTGATTGCTCAAGAAAAGTTAGTTTGTGCATAAGTGTGAATTTATGCTAGAGAAAGTGTAGATGTGTGAATAGTTTTCCTATCATTCTATTGCAAAGTAAAGTGAGAAGGTTGAGCGAAGAGTGAAGAAGGTTTTTCTGTACTTAATTGGAACTATAATCTACCTTGTGTAGAATCTATTCTCTTAGTTCACAACTTGGATGATTTTAATCCAAACCCTTGGAAAATGATTCCTCTCTTGTATTTGAGCAGTGAACTCTAGACAGTGTTCGTAAATGCACGTGCATTCCCATTATTCATATACTTTTAATAAGGTATAATATTGTGGACTAACATCCACCATGCTTTTTCCCCTAACAGGGTTTCCACATAAAAAACTTGGTGTTTTGTGTGTTTTTGATGTGTTGATTGTTCATGGTTTATTATTCATTCATCAAATCTGAGATTAAGTTAAGTAAATCCTAAAAAGCTTAAATATTCTATGACAACTGATTCACCACTCCCCCTATTAGTGGTTTTCATTTTTCCAACAATTGGTATCAAACCAGGTTCCTTTGAAGAAGATTAAAAGTTTGAGGTGATCCGAGATGGCATCATACAAGAAGGACAATCCTAAATTTGATGGAATAAACTACCCATTGTGGAAAGCTAGGATGGAGTGTCATTTGAAGTGTATTGACGAACCTTTCTACGAAATTACAAAGAATTCATATGTTATTCCTCAGAATGGTCCCTCTACTTCTGATGAAGTTAAAGAGGCTGAGAATAATGTCTAGGCTATGGAAGCTTTGTCGAGTTCTCTAACAGATTCATAAATGAAAAATTTGTTAAGTATAAAGAAAGCTCATGAGATGTGGATGAAGCTAGAAACTTTGTATGAAGGATATGTGCATGTGAAGATGGATAAGCTATAGAGTCTAAAAGGAAAGTATGAAAATTTGAAGATGGGTGAAGATTAAAATATCTCTTCTTTTATGCAGAAAGTAAATGAAATAGTGATGGGTATTAGATGTGTTGGTGGAACTCTAGAAGAGGAAGAAATTGTGGCAAAGGTGCTTAGATAATTTCCTACCTCCTACAAAGCAAAGGATCATGCTATTAAAGAATTTAGATCACTGATGAATGTGACAAGAGATGCACTAATTGGAAAACTTGCTACTTTTGAGTTGACAAAATTTGGTGATTCTATTCCTAAGACTGAAACTGCATTCAAGGCTACTATATTGGGAAGAGAAAAGAAAAGATATGATCTAGGAGAGAGCTCTAGAAAGACATACAAATATGAGGAAGAGATGAGACAACTCAAAGAACAAGAAAGAGAAGTAGAAGAGATGGAAGTATTGATTGTAAAGAAAGAAGGTCGAGGTAAAGGTAAGTATCAAGGAGTGCTAGTAGTGAAAGTTGTTTGATAGCTCAAGTAGATGAAAGTTGGTTAGGGCATAAAATGTTGTGTCATGTGAATTTTTATAACATTGTCAAAAAAAGTTCCTCTCAACCAATAAGAGATCTTCCTAAGCTAGTAAAGCTTGCTAGCACAATTTGCAAGGATTGTTAGATGGGAAAATAGACTAGAGTTTCTTTTTGGAGAAAACAACATAATTAAAATGGATTACTAGAACTTGTGTATACTAATCTATGTGGTCCCTCTAGATTCAAAAGTCTTCATGGTGAAAGGTACTTCACATTGATTATTGATGATTACTCTAGAATGATATGGGTTAATTTCTTAAGAGAAAAATGTGAAACATTAGAAAAGTTCAAAATTTTCAAAGCCATCACAAAGAATGTAAAAGGTCTAAAAATAAAATGCTTAAGGTCAGACATAGGTGGTGAGTTCACCTCCAAGGAGTTTAATTCTTTTTTTCATGAGCATGGAATCAAAAGATAGTTGGTTGCTCCCCGAACCCCTCAACAGAATGGTTTTGCAGAAAGGAAGAACAAAATAGTTATGTATGCTACTAGAATAATAATGATTGAAGGAAATGTGGCTCATATGTATTGGAGTGAAGCTGTAAGAATTTTTGTGTACACTTTGAATTGGGTAAATGTGAATGGTAATACTAGTAAGAATACCTTTGAGCTATGGTTTGGTTATAAGACTACTATTAAATACTTCAAGTTTTTTGGAAGAAAATGCTACATCAAGAGAGATGATGATATAGGTAGGTTTGAAGCAAGAAGCGATGAAAGAATATTTCTAGGTTACTCCACTAAAATAAAGGCCTATCGGTGCTATAACAAAAGACAAAAGAAAATGGTTGAGAGTGGAAATGTTAGAGTTGATGAAGATTATGCTAAATCATCTAGATATTGTGGATATGATTCAGATGAGAATAATGTAAACCAAGGGAAGAATGTTCAAGAACAAAATAAACTTCAAATTGTGCCATATGTTCCATATGTTCCAATGGTTCCAGTAAATCAAGTTAGTCAGGAAGTTGAGACAAGTGCAAATGTAGAAGAAAGAGAAAAAGAATAAGAAGTTTGAGAGAATCCTAAAACCCCAAGGTATGTAAAGCTAAATCATTCTGAAGATCAACTTATAGGAAACAAGAATAAGGGTGTGCAAACTAGAAGAAAGATTGCAGAAGAATATTGTTTTCTTTCCAAGATTGAACCAAAAGATGTACATGAAGCCTGCAATGATGAATATTTGATGGAAGCTATGAAGGAAGAGTAGGTTGTAGATATTTTCACTAAGCCATTTCGGAAGGATACTTTTGAGTATCTTAGAGGGATACTAGGGGTAATTACCCCTCCTGATATGAACTAAGATGCATTAATTTACATCAATCCATGCATTTCCTAATCATATTTTGATCCAGATTGATGTTTCTATGGCTGCTACTCAGCGGGAGTAGTCAGATGTGCAAATATGTGGTTCAAAGCTGGCATGTGGAAAGATAATGCTTATCTTTTCCATTGATGTCAAATGGGGGAGAATTGTAATGTGAAAAATTGTTGCTTATCCAGAGAAATTCATGTAGAAGAGGCCAAGGAAGAAGAGTTAGAAGAGTGTTGATTATGAGTTAGGTTGATGGTGTTTTTCAAATCATGTGTTTCCATCAATGCCAAAGGGGGAAATTGTTGGATTTTTTGGTTGTGTTGCTGATATGTGGTTGTCATTGATTCCAACACTATAATAATTTGGTGTATTAGAGGCTATATATGCCGAGGATATTGAGAAAATTGTTAAAAGAAGTGTTCCAGGTTCCCTATGGAACTGTGAAGGTCATGAAGGTGTCTTGTCCTGTAAATTGAAGATAAATTGGTGTGGATTAAAGGGTTTTTTATTGAGTATATCTAGTTCATCCACCAAAAGTTTCAAAGGTCCTAGTGAATATCTAATCATGTAGTGAACAGTTGTGTTCTAACAACATTTTTGTGTGTTCTATTAGTGTTCCTGAGGCAAGTTTGTATGTTTTTGGTGCTGTCATTGTTTCTCTATTAGTTCTTGTTGTTTTTGGATGCTTCGAGATTGTTCTCTTCCTTGTGGTATGTCCAAATTGATTGGTGTGTTTGTGGTCAAATATTTTTCTCTATGTTTATTTTTTCATGTTTGTGGCTTACATGATGGTGGTAGCATGTTGTGGATCTTCGACATGGAATTAATTGGAATTTTTTTTTGTTGGAGTTGTTATTTTGGGTCTCCACTTTATTTTGTCTGACCTTGTTCGATTCACATTGCAAATTTATTTATAAATTTGGTTGACATTGAAAATATGTCTTATATTTTCTAGTTGACTAAGTTGTTGATGTAATCTCATGTTGCGAATATATAAGAGTGATTGTTCAAACAAAGCTAGTGTCTGCATAAGTTTGAATGTATGCCAAAGAAATTATAGGTGTGTGAATAGTTTTCCTATCATTCGATTGTAGAGAAAATTGAGAAGAAGGTTGAGCGAAGAGTGAAGAAGATTTTTCTGTGCTTAATTGGAACTATAATCTAGCTTGTGTAGCAGCTATTCTCTCAATTCATAACTTGGAGGGTTTTAATCCAAACCCTTGGATAGTGAGTCCTCTCTTGTATTTCAGCAGTGAGCTCTAGGTAGTGTTCCTGAATGCATGTGCATTCCCATTGTTAATATACTTTTAATAGGGTATAATATTGTGGACTAACATCCACTGTGGTTTTTCCCCTACTACGATTTCCACATAAAAATCTTGGTGTTCTTTGTGTTTTTGATGTGTTGATTGTTCATGGTTTATTATTCATTCATCAGATATAAGATTAAGTTAAGTAACGCTTGAAAATTCTAAATATTCTATGACATTTGATCCACCCCCCCTCTTAGTTGTCTATCCTTGTTTTTCCAACCAAACCAACCTTGTTTTGGGCTACTCAATTAGCCCTCTTTTACAAAGGAAGTACCTCCTAAACATCAAGAATCCACTCAATCTCTTTAGAAAGTCACTAAATGTAATTCAAAACTCAAAATTCCATGACCAATTCAAGGATCTAAGTCCTCTAGGACATTGACCCACCAAACCCATACTTTTAATGCAATCAACCTAGGGTTTAATGTAAATCATGACTCCCAGAATTTCTAGACTCATTCAATGCATCCAACACCCTACAAATACCCTGCACAAACTCATTAATCCACTATATACAAATTTCTAACAACAATTTGTCAAAACCCCTCTTAAGTTCCTCAATCTTCATATGAAAAATACCTTGTACAGCCTAGGGCATCACTCCATTCCATAAAAATTGATTCCTGTAACCTTCAAAACCTTTAAGACACCTAATCTAACACTAATGAAAAAATTCCACCAATTCACAATCTTCAATAGTAGGTAGAATATATAAATCATTTTTAAAACTTCAAAACATGGCGCCTATTAGCCTATTATAGGCAATCTCAATAAACAAAATAAATATCCCATAAAATTAAGTGTTAGACTCTCAAACTCACTCCAAAATAGATTTAAAATAGATTACTATGAAATGCAAAGACTTTCAAAGAAAATGCAACCTGTATGGGATCAACAAAGGGAAAAATAACAGTAAATTAGCAAAAATTACAATGAAAACGTTGTTTCTTCCCTTTGAAATTTCAATACAATTTTCAATACATAAACCATCATCCTTGTTCAAGCCTTTTCATGGCATTTTATACATATTCTTCTCAAAAACCAACTACCCAATGCCTATAACTAATTTTGAACTTCCTTGACCCTTCAAAATCCCTATAAGTTGCATTTTATAATCTTGTCTATGACAACATTTCCACATTATGAGTAAAATTTCCCTAATTTGACACCTATTAACTCATAAACCTCCAATTTCATATAAAATGGTCTACATAGACCTTATTTAGCATAATAGAATCGAAACATGAAAAAATCCTATAGCCTACTTGGTATCATCTTAAATTGACAAACATTGTTTAGTGATGCTCCTACACCATACACCTCAACATGGAAATTTTCCAAGTCCCTTGGAAAGCAACTTACAACTTGTCCTCCATTGTCCTTCATCTGCCTCAAACCTTCATGCTTGCTTTCAATAGGTGCATTTTACACTGATTCTTCACTACCTTTATCCTCCTCAAGTCAATGCCTTCACTAGCACTTTACTCCATCTGCTCATCCTGCTATGTGGGGTGTTTTCCATCTTTTCCATCATCAAATACTAGGGTCACACCTTCCTTTATACCTATACACAAAATCTTATCAATTTCCTTTACTCCCCTCTATCCTTTATGCATAGTTCCCTCCTCAATGCTCTGTTTATCTACATTTTTACCACTGTCAATAGTTACTTTACCTTTACTAACCTCTATCAGACTTTCCAATACCTTGTTCACTATCCCATCGTTCCTACCATCCTTTGTACTAACATCCTTCAACTCTGTCTTCACTCCTTTCACTACTGCTACAGGACACATATCTACCCCTACCAATATGTCATCACTCATTTCTTTCCTTTTCAAAGGCTTTTCACTCTCTCTTCTCTGCATCAACCTGAGACTTCATTCCATCAATTTTCCTCTTCCACAAGAAAGTGTTATTCATGCCATCAGACTACAAATCACCTTTACTTCTCCTATGTATTGTCCTATCTTTGTCATGCCTTGAAATGGCTGCCAATTCCTTATTCTCACCTTGCTCAATACTCACAAACTCTTTCCTTACAATTATGATAATCTCACCTTTTTGTTTTATCTCCTCATCCAATGGAGTTATAATAAATGTCTCCCTATCCTTTTCAATGTGATATGTGTTTTTTCTTCCATGGTAAATTGTAGACCTGTCAAATTCCCAGGGTCTCCCAAGCAAAACATGGCAACAACTCATAGATATAATATCACAAATAACTTTTTTCTTTATATGGCCCAATTTGAGACTCCATAGTAGGTTTCTCACTTACCAAAATGGTTTTCTTTTCACTAACCCAAGACACTTTATATGGTTTTTGTTTACATACCTTTTTCAAATGCAAATTTTCAACCATATCACTAGAGACCATATTATCAGTGCATTCAGAATCCACAATTACTTTACATACCTTACCTTTGCATCTACAAGAAGTCCTGAACAAGGCTCTCCTCTGAATTTTCTCTTTCTACATGGATTTCTTCAAGTGTTGTCTTCTCATCATCAATATCTCTCCAACTTCAGGAGTAGCACAAAGAGTATTGGAACTTGAGCTTTTAGCTTCATCTTCATAAGCAATTTGAGCTCTCCTTTCAAATTTCCCTTCTTCTCCACTTGATTTAGTTCCACTCTTCTTAGGGAACTTGAAGAAAGGATTGCCAAACTCACCACATTTATAACATTTTCCTGAAAAACTCATTAAAGTCTCTCATTTTCCTCAAGCTTGTTCTTCCACCTCTCCATACATTTCTTGATTTGAGAGCTTATTCTTTGTTCCTATCAGCATCTTCAATATCTTCTTTGGATTACCTTTGAGTTGAAGATGTATCTCTTCCCCTAGAAGTATTTTCTCTTCCTCTTGTTTCCTTCTCTTGTCTCCTCTTAATTTTCTCTTTTTCTCTAATTGCCATTTGATAACATTGTTCCATAGTTTTTGGTGCCAAAAAACTCATTTCATTTTGAATGTTATATCTTAGGCCATTGAGATATCGAGCTGCTCTTTATTCCTCATTCTCCTTATGCTTAGTTCTTATACTTAGCCTATAGAATTCTTCAGTATATGTTTGCACAACTTTTTTGTTTACCTAATATTTTGTAATCTTTTAAGTAACTGAACATTATAATCAGAAGGAAGGAACTTACCTTTTAGTTTTTCCTTCATTCTCTCCCATGAAGTGATCTTGTTCTTTCCTTTTCTCTCCCTTTCATCTTGCACAAAATTCCACCATAGCAAAGCATGTTCTTTCAATTTGGTCTTGTCCTTCTTCACTTTATCTTCTTCATCAATCTCTTCAATGTCAAAATAGTTCTCGAAAGCCCCTATCCAATCCAAGAGCTCTTCTCCATCTAGTTTTCCCCAATACATTGGCACATCCATTTTGTTATGTCCATATTTCTTCACAGCCTTCAAAATCATCCTCATCCTCACATCATTTGGATCCATCTCTTCCTCTTCATTGGAAGTCTCTTCTTCTTTAGTATTAGTTTCATGCATATCTACTCCAGTCTTTGATTTCAATGCACCCATCTCTCTTGTCAAGGCTTCTATTTGTCTATCTTGCTCATCCATCTTTCTTGCAACTAGGCTTCCTTTAGGAGGAACATTGATAGGAGTGCCTCTTCACCTTCCAACCAAGTCACCACCAAGGGAGATCTATTAACTGGGATTTGATACCACCTGATGTAATTAGGGTGGATTTGACTCCTCTCAAACTCAAAATCGATCAAACTTCAACAAGGAAATACCCCTTTCAATTTTATTCTCTCAACTTGACTTAAACATTCATCAAATGGCTTGTAGCCCTCATAAACTATATTTTCCCAAAAAATTCATGTGTAGGTAATATAAAGACCTAACAAAGCTCACTTGAGACTCTCTTCAACCATTGACACAACATACTAAAAGATCTAATAAATTTTCTTAAGAACATTTTGAAGTTTCAATAGACGAACCCTATTTTGGGCTACTCAATTAGCCCTCTTTTACAAAGGAAGTCCCTCCCAAACTTCAAGTTTCCACTCAATATCTTTAGACAGTCACTAAATGTGATTTAAAAATTGAAATTCCATGACAATTCAAGGATTTAAGTCCTCGAGGACGTTGTCCTACCAAACCCTTACTTTTCATGTAATCAACCTTGGGTTTAATGAAAATCATGACTCCTAGGTTTTCTAAACTCATTCAATGCATCCAACACCATACACATACCCTACACAAACCTATTAATCCATTATA
Source organism: Sequoia sempervirens (assembly GCA_007258455.2). Lineage (NCBI taxonomy): Eukaryota > Viridiplantae > Streptophyta > Pinopsida > Cupressales > Cupressaceae > Sequoia > Sequoia sempervirens. Next base: position 648,939,433 of record VDFB02281492.1, read on the forward strand.
TAGGAATTTCTAATAAAATTTTTTCAAAACCCCTCTTAAGTTTCTCAATTTTCATCTAAAAATAACCCTGTACAGCCTAAGGCATCACTCCATTCCATAAAAATTGATTCCTTTGACCTCCAAAACCTTTAAGAAACCTAATATAACACTGATGAGTACATTCCACTGAGTCACAACCTTCAATAGTAGGTAGAATATCTAAATCATTTTTTAAAACTTCATAACAAGGCAATTGTTGGCATGTTACAGGCAGTCTCAGTAAATAGAAGAAATCTCCCACAAAACTAAGTGTTAGACTCTCAAACTTGCTTCAAAAGAGGTCTAAAACATATTATTATAAAATGCAAAAAAAATCAAAGAAAATGCAACCTATATGGGATCACCAAAGGACAAAATAACAATAAATTAGTAGAAATTATAGTGAAAATGTTGTTTCTTCCCTTTGAAATTTCAATACAATCTTCAATACATCAACCATCATCCTCTTTTTAGCCTTTTCAAAGCCTTTTGTACATATTCTATTCAAAAACCAACTTCCCAATGACTATAACAATTTTAGAAATTCCTTGGTCAACCCTTCAAATTCCCTATAAGTTGCATTTTATAATCTTGTCTCTGACAACATTTCCACATTACGAGTAACTTTTCCCAAATTTGACACCTATTAACTCATAAACCTCCAATTACATATAAAATGGTCTACATAGACCTTATTTAGCATAATAGACTCAAAACATGAAAAAATCCTATGGGCTACTTGGTATCATCTTAAATTGACAAACATTGTTTAGTGGTTCTCCTGCACCAGTCCCACTCTAGGCTTGCAAGTGGGTGTTGGGAATTAAGTTAAATTTAATGTTATTTGTTAGGTTTGAATTAAAAAATACACTTAATTAAGCCTTATAAGTGCACAAAGTGGCCAAATTATTCATAAGAAAGTTTTAATTAGTGATGACAAGCCTAGAAAAGCATGAAATCTTATTACAAGACTTTACAACACTTTGAAATAGGAATTGATAAGGAATAAAAAGGAAATATTTTGATGAATAATAATAAGAGTCTAGAAAAGTGTAGAAGTGTGTTACAACACTTCACACCACCTTCACAAGACATCATAATTTGAATATTAAAGACCTAATGTGAATGTTTAAGTCACATTGCAACATTAAATTTGAGCAAAATAAGCCAAGCATCACAGAAAAAAGACCTAAACAACCATGAAAATGTCAATGATCCATTTTTCTATGGTACAATTAATTATTATTTAAACATAAGTGTTTGCATATAATTAGGTTGCTATTCGTACATTATGAATTCAGCAAACATTCTTGCTTTAGAATTTTTAAACAAAATGACTATTTTTTCAAAATTTCAATGATTTATAATTTGATATAATCTTAGGAAAAAAATAAACATATATCGGGTAATATGTTGTTTCATAGAAGCAATAGCCAATGATAGTTAGTCTTAAAATTTATTATTAATTTCCTATTAACTTTAGCATTATAATATTTTGAAAAGTCATAAATATTTCAAATTACAAGAAACTCAAGAGATGACTTCTCACATTTCTCTGGATTGTACATGTATATTTCTTTAGAGTGTCAAATTTTCATCCATGGAAACAATTTGTTTAGGATTTGTTTAGGATTTTACCAAATTTATTCAAGTATTATTTCTCCAACTAATTCTTATCTAAATCAATTTCAAGGGTAAGTGCACCAAGATGGTTCCCAAAAAGGGGGCTTAAGTGGCCACTTTTTTTTTGAAATTAGGAAATACTAACCTTGGACGTGAAATTGAGGATAGTTACACTCAAAATTTTGAGATGGAACAAAAACAAGGATCGAAGTTCTCCAAGTATACTTTCTAAACTACTAATTTATTTTGAAAATGGTTGAGATTAAGGGGTTCAAAAGAGGGACATAGACAAATTGGTGTTTTTTTTTTTTTTCAGAAAAACATAACATAGCAACTCTTGTACGACCCTAGCATAGTGAAATTTTTTGTAGTATTTTTAAAATCGCTACGGTCAGAAGTTAGCTAACAGTGTCGATAGTTTATGCATAATTTTTTAATTAATATTTGAGTTTTTACTAATTTTCTAAATGAGAACTTCCTGAAAAGAAAAAATTTGGTCGTACTCCCCCTACAAATTTTGGAAAGTAATTGACTTAAAAAAATAAAAAATTGTAGAATGGAGTCTAGTTTCTAAAAAATGTAATTTATTTGAAATTTTCATGAACGATTAATTTATAACAAAAAAAAACACCAAACACTACTTTTTGGCAAAAAGAGACATACAAACAAAAGAAATTATGGATGAAAGGCTTATCATTATCAAAAGTGAAAAAAATTACATTGTTGGATAGCTAAGAGAGAACCTAATATTACCCATGTGTTCAATTTTGTCGATATTGAACTAGATGCAATCGTGATGGTGAGCACGAACCCAATTATATGAAAAATTGTAGAATTTACAAAAACATGTCTCTGGTCATTCGGAATTCTCTCCAAGCCTTTGAGCTAGTATTCCAAGGAAAATACCAATGTTAAGGCTTGGGGATTCCCAAAGCAAGATATAATGTGAGCGCATTATAACGCGCTCGATTTATTTTCTAGTTTTGAAAAAAAAAATCTTATCTGGGATACATGTCAAGCAAGACATGACGTGAGCATGTTATGTCTTCCTTTATGTTAAATGCCACTCTATTGAATGTTTGTTGGTATATTTGCATGTTTGTAAGTACATGTATGTTTGTGTCTCATGTATGTATGTATGTATGCATGTTTGTATGCATGTATGTATGCCTATATGTATCAGTACATGTATATTGTATGGATGTAGGATTCTATGCACATATGTATTATGCTTGTATGTATTTATGTATGTCTTTAGAGGGAGGGATAATTTTAAGAGAGTGAGTGAGAGAGAGAGAGTTGTCTAGGTAGGGTGGGATGGGGAGAGGGAGAGGGGGTGGAAGGGAGAGTTTAAGAGAGGGAGTAGGAGAGAAGGG
>VDFB02281492.1:648942549-648983955 GCA_007258455.2 Sequoia sempervirens
ATTTAAAACATGCATGATAAATATTCATTGTTGAAACTTGAATTGTGCTAGCTTAATATATAGAGTCTATTGATGCTAGGGTTCAATTTGTATGATTTTGAAAAAAGAAGCCAATTGAGTAGAGTTATTAGCATTCTTCATAAATCATAAGAACTTTTTTAGTACACTAGCCATTTTGATGTCTTCTTGTAGTATCAAAAATTATTTTACATCATTGTTACATTGGTCTTGAGAGTGGTAGCTTAATATAGCTCTACAATACAAAATTTGGTTTACCTGTGCAGTGTAACAATGGCATAGGCATATTTTTCTTTCAAAGAACCAAAGGGTGAGTGAACAATTGAAGTGTATAAACAAATATCTTTTTGTAATATCAAGGATACTCTTTGAAACTTCCATGCATTGCAAATCTAAAAGGAAAATTCTTATGTATCCTTTGCTTAATTGAGTTGTTCTTGTAGGCATCCAAATTTGATAGCTCCCATATGATCAAATTTACCTCTTTATTCATCCATTCCATCAATATTAATTTATTTAATTAATATTACACTTCCCACGTAAGGTTCTTAAAGTATTTAATTTAACAATTAAATGCTTTATCTTACACCTTTTTCCTCTCTAAATTAAATAAATACATCAATTTATTTAATTTAGTCATCTTAAACTTTTTGAATTAAAATCAATTTAAAATTATTCTTTTCTCTCTCCTTGTCACATCCTCCATAATCCCTCTCTAATTTGGATTAATTTAATTAATTCATGATTAAGATGTGCATCCTCTTAATCAAGGATTAATGTCACATCCTCCTACATTTTCCACTTGTTTCTAATCTCTCATTAATTACTTTAATCAGGTATTTGCATAACCTTAATCAAAGTCGTTAGCCACTTTTAACACCCCTTTTTAATCAATCTTTTCATTTTCCTTTCTTAGTATTGACCCTTTTTCCCATGTGAATTTTTAATTCACATTTATTCATCCTAGGTCTCTCTCCTCCCCATGTGAATTTTTAATTCACATTTTATCTTTCCAAGACTTCTAGAACATATGACTTGTCACCTTATCCACATGTGACCAATTCCCACCATTTTGGAGACCCTCTCTTATCCATTAGATTCTCCTAAGAATGTGAATTTTTAATTCACATTTATTTATCCAACCACTTTCTCATTTTCCATGGAGATTTTTAAGGAATTCCAAAATTCTTCAAATGTCACTTTCATTCTCACTTAGGGACAAGAATTTTCTTTTTGAGGAAATCTTCTCACTCCCTATGGTACTTGGAAGGTACTTGTCCTTCCTCCACATCATGTACTCTCCTTCCACATCACCTACACATCGTCTCACCCTTAGCCACTTCACATTCAACATGTCAAAATGTTAGGGCTTGTGAGTCCTCAACTCACCTTAGCCCTTCATCTTGGCCTTGTTGGATAAATATCAACCATTGAATTCTCTAGAGAATTCAAATTCATCTATAAATGCCCCACCTTTTCTCTCATTTAGGGACTTCATGCATTTGATATTAAACTCTTTCCATTTTTCCATTTGAAAACACATAGTCATTTGAGCAACCTTATGCTATCATTTTATGCACTCATTTTACAAGTATTTTCTCTCATCTAGCCATCCATTTTAGCAATTTGCATTTGCATCCCACCATATAGTTAATCTTCCATTTAGCTACATCAATAGCCATCTAAGGAGTATACAAAGCAATCAAAATCAAGGGCCAACCAAGGAGTTTCAGCAGCAAAGAAGATATAATCATCTTACAATCTTCATTTTAGCTTATTTCTTTACTTTATCATTCCTTAGGCTAATCTTGAGGTGTCCCTTTGTGTTTTTCCTCATTGCATAGTAGTTTTTTAACACATTTAGGATCACATTTTTGGCATGTCCAGTGGGACCCACAAGCGGGAACTCCTCTATTTTACGTTTGTTGTTGTTGAGATTGTTTGTAGGAATAAGTTGCAGAGGGGTGACGACGCCCTCCTGGTCACTAAAGAGGGGAGACTACACCCTCCTATTCACTACAAAGGGGTTACTACGCCTTCTTGGTCACTGGAAAAGGGTGACTATGCCCTCCTGTTCACTGCAAAGGGGAGACTACGCCCTCCTGGTCACTGCAGAATGGTGACTATGCCCTCCTATTCACTATAGAGGGGAAACTATGCTCTCCCGGTCATTGCAGAGGGGTGACTACGCCCTCTTGTTCACTACAAAAAGGTGATTACGTCCTCTGTTTCATGGCAGAAAGGCGATTACACCCTTTGTTTTACTATAGAAAGGCGATTACACCCTCTATTTCACTACAAAAGGGTGACTACACCCTTGATTAAACATTTCATTTTAACATTTCACTACAGAAGGGCGACTACACTCCTGATTAAACTTTGTTTTCTAACATTTTATTGTAGAATGGAAACTACACCCTAGTTTGAATCTTGCTTGCTAACATTTCACTGTAGAAAGGCGACTACACCCTCTAGTTCACTACAGAAAGGAAACTACGCCCTTCTGCTACTCTAGAAGTTCAACTATGCCCTCTTACTACTGCAAAAGTTCATTTGTACCCTCTTGCTCTTGCAAAAGTTCAATTGTGCCCTCTTGCTACTGCAGAAGTTCAACTTTTCCCTCTTGTTGCTGCATAAGTTCAACTGCACCCCCTTGCTACTACAGAAGTTCAATTGCACCCCCTTGTTGCAGTAGAAGTTCAACTGTGCCTCCTAATGCTGCAGAAGTTCAACTATGCCCTCTTGCTATTGCAAAAGTTTAACTGTACCATCCTACTACTGCAGAAGTTCAACAATGCCCTCCTATTTACTATAGTGGGGTGAATACGCTCCAAAAAGTCATAGTTTGAAAGGTAAAACAACCATTTTATCTTCTTTTTTGCTCCCATTTTTTACTATTTTCAGATCTTAACCCCCTAACATTGTTTTTTGCAAGGATACTTGTGTTTTTTCTAACATTTTTGCAACATATTATTGTACAATTGGCAAAAAAAGAGAGGATAAAACAACTAACATTTTCTTGCAGGACCTTTTGTTTACACAGATTTCCAAAACTATCCTTGTTTTTTTTTTGTTAATCTAGGAACATAGTTTAATTAGGGGAGGTAATATCCATTTTTTGTTGTGTCTATCTTTTTGTGTCACCCAAGGGGGCATTGGTTTTTTTTATTTCCCCTTGCACTTCGTGTGAGCTTGGGGAGTAGCTGGAAACAATTAGCACCTTCTTTTTAGTGGAACCTTCTTGGGGATTTCATCACCCCAAGGGATGATTCCAACCATGTGTACCAGTGGGGTATACAAAAGGGGAGAGCGAAAGTTGTACCCCAATCTAGTCACATCATAATTGGCAGAGCGTCGAAGCTAGGGTGATACCTAGATAGACGTGAAGAGTTGGTCTAAACCCTGCAGTATCTCGCTAGGGTTCCCACTTCATGCTTGTGATGGGCTGGTATTCATGGTTGTGCCTCACATACAGAGAGTATATTGAGGACTCCCTAGATAGCTTGTACATCCTAGACTAAGACCTTTATTGGCCATACCTCAATACTAATCGTATGATTTTGCTTCTTTGAAAGTGTTTTTCTATGAGAAACCAGTAAATTTTTTGATAAATTGGCCTTATTGTTGTCATTTTAAGTCCTTTCCATAGTCATTTTCATCAAAACCAAGTCCTTGTTCACTACAAAGGGGAAAATTTTCCCTTCTTTTTACTATAGTGGAGCAAATTTTCCCTCTTATTTACTATAGTGGGGAAAATTTTCCCTCCTGTTTGCTGCAGTGGAGTGAATTTTCCCTCCTAAACAGTCAAAATCACCTCGTTTAGCTCCGTTTAGCCTCTAAACCATCATTTACTCACTCCAAACCTCTATTTAATCATTCGAAACCTCTGTTTGGTCATTCTAAACCTCTATTTGATCATTCTAAACCTTCATTTTATCATTTCAAACCTTCGTTTAGCCTCCAAAACTTTCATTTAATCATCCCAAATCTCTATTAGTCATTTAAAGCATCCATACATTTATTTCTCTCAATCTTCCCACTCATTTTTAATTTTTTGGTAACTCATTTGGAAATCCCATATCATCACCTGTTGAGCTTGATTCATCAAAATCTTACCATTTGCATCATCTAATCCATATCACATAAACACCACCCATCATCAAATCACCTTAACCTCATGTTAAAAGTTGTTACCCTGAATTGACCTTACCGCTTGAATTTGATTGTTATCCTTCATATCAATCACTAACTTTGAGCCTAATCAATTTACTTCCATCTTAAGGTGAATTTAGTGTCATAAATTATCATCCTCAACCCAAATCAATGCATTTCTATCTTGAGGTGGATTCGATGTCGTGATCATCCACTGGAACAATCAATGCTCTAGGTCACTAGGGGTGATGCTTTTTTACTAGATTTAGGGTCTCTCACATCTTCCATCATCCAATCACACCTATCCAATCACTCAATCTATTTTATCCAATCAAACCAATCACTTATCCAATTATCTAATCGATCTAATCACATACATTCAATCAACCCAATCCAATCTATCTAATCAAAATCAAATATCATCCAATCAAAATAAAATCATTCACCAAGGAAATCTTTATAATCCACCCATAGCACATTTGCATGCCCATTCAAACTAGGTCACAAGCCAAGAAGAAAATGGCACAACAACAAGGTCAAAATTCCCAAGTGAACATGTCTCAAGATCTTAATAATAATGCAAATCCTACAAATGGTACAAATATCTCTCAAGATCCTAACAATGGAATAAACATCCCCCAAGACCCTCATAATGGCACTTCATCACAATCCAACACTAAAAATCATAACAACTCACCACATGGTGAAAAGAGTATGGCTAATCAATAAAAACTCACACCTGAGGAACATTTAATAATCACGCCAATGCACAAATGACTAACCTCCTGTTCAGAAAACATGGGGAAGAAATCTTGGCCCACTTAATTGAAAAAGGTGTAAATCCTCCATTAGGTGTTTACTTATCCAAATATAGGAGTTCCACATCTAATATACCCCAAGGTTCACAAAACACACTAGATGATTCATACATCCCCAATGTTCCTCCAATAGAGGGTTGGCATCAACCTGAATTTGGAAACACTATTCTTTATCATGTTAACCATCCCCCACACACCAAAATATTAGTCATGGGGGATCCTCAAGTTTCTGATCCCAATAATCCTTTCACCTATAGTATGCAGCAAAAAGTTCCACAACCTTCACCATTAATGCTAACAACACCACCCCTTTCGAGTCAACCTCCCATCAATGCTGGGGGAAACCCTTTTACCGCATTTCCTCCACCTCCTAGGGCCACAAATCTACCACCACTTTTGTACACATCTCAACAACCTCCTCAATCTAACCTACCACCTTAATTACCTCCAGAAGGTACATCCCAACCAAATGTTTCAGTTAGTACCCAAGAACCTCCTTTACAGAACACCTCTACATTATCTCAGTCACCTCATCAGCAACAACAACCACATAATTCTTTAGTTTCTTCACAAAAGCCACCATACCAATTGCAAGGAAATCCATCCCAACCTCTTTCTTAGGCCATATCCCCATTCCTCACATCCATTTTACGTCTGCAAGCTCAACCACAATGCAACAACCTATCTCAGCCCATGCAATAGTTGGCATCACACCAACAACCTCCTCAACATTATTACTACCATAACCAACAACAATTCCAATAAAAATGACCCTATGTGGCCCCCCAATAGTCGCAATAGTAACTTCAATGCCAACAAACCAATCTACAATATCACATTCCAGCTCCTCAGCATTCGGTCGTGCATTCTTATCAAAAAAATCCGTATTGTACCTCACAACAACAATTCCAGTACCATCAAACTCCCTTGACATACCAGAAAGGGATATCATCCTCTCACTATCAAAATCCATATGTCAACCTTCAGACACTATCTCAATAGGATCCTTCGTCATCCTATCACCCATATCCACCCAACCCATCTGTCTCAACTCCTACGTACCACCGGTCAATGTGAACCTATTGGAAACCAAAGTTGCTTTGAAAGATCTCCAAGTGGGGACTAGTAAACAATCCTTTAAATTTGAAGATATATGTCCTTATCCATTCAATCCATCCATCTCACTAATTCCCTTCCCGAAGCACTTTGAGATACCAATGTTTGATAGATACAAGGGAAACAAAGATCCTAAGGCCCACTTGCAAGAGTTCTACTCCCAGTGTTAGGAAGTTATGCATAATGAAAATTACCTCTTGCATTTGTTCCCATGGAGCCCAACAAGCAATGCCCTAGAATGGTTCATGAGTTTAGAATGAGGGTCCATAAAATCCTTTGCGGATCTTTCAGAAAAATTTGTTTCTTACTTCTCCTTCAATTTGGAAAAATAAATTGATAATTTAGACCTCCTTAAGGAGAAGCAACGAGAAGGTGAAACCTTTTCTAGCTACCTTCAAAGGTGGCAAGCACTAGCAAGCCGAATGAAAACCCCTCTCAAAGAAAAAGACACGGTAACTCTCTTTGTGGAGAACTCACATCCCGACATGGCTCACAATTTTAGATTGCACTGTGTTACCGCTTTCTCTAAAATAGTGGAAAAAGGACCCATCCTTGAACATACCCTTATTGCCAAATGAAACATCAAGATACATAACCATGACAAAGAAAGGCCATCCGACGATAAGTCATGCTTTTGGAACAAGAACAAAAATGTAGTGAATGATGGTGTCGCTGACACTAAACATGTTTAGGTAACTAGTACATCCCAGAGGAAACCACCATCTGTACCTAATGCCATATCCATGCCACAAGGGGAATCTCATCCTCCTCAATAGTCAAACTAGAATAGTCAAGGGAATGGCAAATGCCAGTATACTCAATTAGGAGAACCCTTGAGCATCATCTTCAATAAGTTGTTACAGGTCAACTATTCGATCACATACCCTATCACCAAACCACTTGATGAATCCAAACCCAAACTAGCCTAGTTTAGGGAGAATGAATATTGTGAATTTCATAAGATAAAAGGGTACACTCTAAATAAATGTCAAGGTCTCAAAAACTATGTCCAAGGTCTTATTGATTGAGGAGATATCAAAGTCTACACCAGTCAAGCTTCATCATCCATTGCTCAATTATAGATATATCAAAATGCCTTCCCTAACCATAATCAAGGTGTAAGCACCTCCAATAACAATCCTCAAGACAACAACACAAATAATATAACCTATAAAATTGTACCCCTCAATTATGATGGCATTGTCCACTACATTGAGTAGGTAGAACCTTGAGTGTCTATGATACATGTTAAAGCTAAAGATCCCCAATGCATTGTTGCTATCTGATGGTCCCACATTACGGTCCTTGCAAGCTCCACATCTACCCAATCAAATCCTATAAACTCTCAGTATAACATTCTTGATCACTTAGGGAAGACCCTTGCTCAGATTTCAATCTTAGATTTGCTTAAGTCTTCTCCTATACATCAAGAAATACTCAATGAAGCTTTATAAGAAGCCCATGTACATAACAACATCAATCCCACATGGTTCTAGGCTTTAGTAGGACACTTGTATTTATTTCACCAATTACACTTCAACCATAATGACATGCCAAATATTGATGCCAATCACAACTATCCCTTACACATCAAAGTCTTGGTTTCCCATCATAAAATAAAAAGGGTCTTGGTAGATAATGGCTCTTCCCTCAATCTATGTACTTTGAAGTTTATAAAATAGGTGGGGTATACTCAGGTAGATTTGAGTAATCAAATCATCATGATCAAAGCCTATGATAATGTGGAAAGAAATTCTAAAGGGATCATCAGTCTTCCTATCCAAGTTGGACCTATAGTTCAACACACTACTTGACATGTCCTTGATTTGGACTTACCATAAAACCTCCTCCTAGGTTGCCTATGGTTCCATGCCATGCAAGTCATCCCCTCCATATACCATAATTTCCTAAAGTTCCCGGTTAATGGACAAGAGATCACCATTTATGAGGATCCACAACCATTTGAATATTGTCATGCTTTAGAAGCATCATTTCCCTATTTACATTATTGTCCTAGGGTTAAAATGGGGGCATCTCAGTAATCATCCGTCAATCCATCATCCACCATGACAACCACTCCATCTTCCACCATGATATAACCTCCTCCTAGGTCGCCCATGGCTCCACATACCATCAATGCCTAAAGTTCCTAGTTAATGGACAAGAGATCACCATTTATGATGATCCACAACCATTTGAATACTACCATTCTTTAGAAGCATCATTTCCTCATTTACATTATTGTCTTGGGGTCAAAATAGGGGAATCTTAGTCATCATCCATCAATTCATCATCCACCATGACGACCACTCCATCCTCTACCACAAATCCTATAGTCACCAAAGTCTAGATCATTGACAAGGGGTGTGGTGAATATGAAATGCATACCACTCTAAATGTGGCAACCATGCCACCATCACCACAAACGTATGACCAACCTTCATAGGCTACTCCAAAGGAAGACAAGACTATTACCTTTAGTGCAAAAAAAAATCCCACTACCACTTTTTGATCTCCTACTATAAAGATAGATGCACCAGAAGAGGATATCAACCAATGGGTATATCGTGAAGAACCCCAACCAGATCCTCCTCTAAAGGAATACTTTCAGGAAGCATACCCTTGGTCAGCTAAGTTCACAAAAAAACATAACTACTAAGGCAGTGGCCTAGGTAAGGAAGAAAAAGGATGGTTGCAACCTATTGATGTAACAAAACTACCATGAAATATATACCTCACATATGACAAAAAGAAAAAAGGCCTTGCAAAATCATCAAATACCTCCAATAGCGTTACTATGGAAAATGGTCCCTTGGAAGACACATCTGAGGAAGAATCCATCATACATGCGTACGATGATGTTGATCACACAAACCTATCATCCATGTTTGACTACTTATCTATTTTTAACATCAGCCTGTCTATTCGACATCGTGAACTCATTGATTGGGACCTACATGATATCACACCTGCCAAAGTCTCCCTAGATGCATATGTCCACCTCATGGGATTGGGGGAAGATGAACACTTTATTCACAAGAATAAAAACAAGAAAAATAAAAAATGGCCATCTAGTGAAAACCTCCCTGAGGCACTTCCTGACTTGGAAAAAGTAAAAATAAATGATGCATCTGATAGTGAAAACCTCAAAGAGGCACTGAAGGATGGAGACATTATTCTTCCCCTTATGGGAACTCAATTATCCACACAGTCATCCATCCTAATTGAAGAAACTCAAGAAGTTAACCTGGGTACTGCTGAAAACCCTAAGATCACCTATGTAGCCAAATCACTATCAAAGCAAGAATATTCAGTCTTTGTTCAGTTGCTCCAAGATGGAATCATTAAGTTTGCTTGGTCATACTCAGATATGCTAGGCTTAGACCCGACTTTACTAGTTCATCATCTGGATGTTCGCCCAGATGCCAAGCTTATCAAATAGAAGCTCTGAAAAATGTATCCAGAAGTAGCATTATTAGTCAAGAAGGAATTGGAGAAACTACTGGATGCCAGTTTTATCAAACCCATTGACTACTCTGATTGGATCTCCAACATAGTGCCTGTTGCTAAACCAAACAGAGACATTCAAATTTGCATAGACTTCTAGGATCTTAACAAAGCCTATCCAAAAGATGACTTCTCGCTTTCGAATATTGACATGTTGGTTGACTTGACTGTAGGACATGATATGTTATCCCTTATGGATGGTTTCTCTGGTTAGAATCAAATCCAAATTGCACCTGAAGACCAACACAATACCACTTTTATGACACCTTGTGGCACTTTTTGCTACAATGTTATTCCCTTTGGTCTCAAGAATGTGGGGTTGACATATCAGAGGGAAATGTTGTCATCTTCCATGACCTCATTCACATTATCATGGAAGATTATGTTGAAGAATTGCTAGGAAAATCCAAAACCAGAGCAGAGCACCCTGCCATACTAAAAAATATCTTCGAGCGGTTAGAACATTACAAGGTACAACTAAATCCAAAAAAGTGTGTCTTTGGTGTTACATCAGGGAAATTGTTGGGTTTCATAGTCTCTCAAAAAGGCATTGAGGTTGATCCCACCAAGGTGAAAGCTATTGTGGATATGCCACCCATGTGCAATCTAAAACAATTAAGAAGTCTCCAAGGAAAGTTGCAATCCATCTATCGGTTCATAGCCCAGCTTGTAGATAAGTGTCAATCATTCACCCATCTCCTGATAAAAGACTCTGCCTTCAGATGGAACCAATAATGTCAGATAGGTTTTGATAAGATCAAGGAATACTTGGCTCATCCACTGACTTAATTCCATCGATTCTAGGGAAACCCCTCCTATTTTACATCTCCGCCACTTCAGTGACACTAGGGGCATTATTGGAACAACATGATGAATCATCAAAAGAAAGAGCAATCTAATACATCAGTCAAACACTGGTTGGCTATGAATTAAATTATTCACCCATGGAAAAAGCTTTCCTTATAGCGGTCTTCAGTACACAAAAACTTTGACATTACATGCTCAACCATCTTGTCAAATTAATAGAAAAAAATGATCCACTAAAGTATCTATTATCCTAAACCACTTTAACTGGTTGTGTGGCTAATGGGTCATGCTCCTAAGTGAATTTGACATAGAGTACATGGATTGCAAAGCCATAAAGTGACAAGTCATAGCTGATCAGTTGGTCGAGGCCGCACTATGGATGCTTACCCTCTAGTCATTGAATTTACAGATGAAGTCTTCATAGTTACAGAATCACCTGCTTGGATATTGTATTTTGATGGCTCATATACTCATAATGGATCAGGTGCAAGAATTATATTGGTTACCCCTCAAGGTGACTACATTCCAAAATCATTTAGGATAGCATTCTCATGTACCAACAACATAGCAGAGTATGAAGCCCTTCTCACAGGCCTTTGAATTGCAAAGCAATGGCACATAACTCACTTGAGAGTCTTTGGTGATTCATTTTTGGTCATTAAACAAGTTAATTATGAATTCCTAACAAAATATGATAAGTTGTTACCCTATAAATGCATGGTGGATGATTTCAAGAAATATTTCACCTTCATACAATTTGACCAAATTCCCAGAGTACATAACAAAGAAACTAATGCAATGGATACTATTGGCTCCCTGATTGACATGCCTAAAGATCGAACAAAATGTGAGTTCTTTGTAGAACAAATTTTAATCCCAGCATATGATATCCTTGAGACTGACATGGTGTGCGACATTGTGGGTCCCATTTCGCATGCTACCAAGACATGTATGATTATCTGCATGATAATATTCTACCCCCAGACCTCACACAAAACCAACAAAAATATTTATTCAACATTCAGCCTGATACATCATCATCAGTGATACACTTTATCATCATGAGTATGATGGAACCCTCCTTAGATGTCTAAATGAGACCAAAGCCCATACTAAACTAATGGAGGTACATAGTGATATTTGTGGGGCCCATTCAAATCGTATGGCTTTTGCTAAGAGGATTCTTTGGGTTGGATATTATTTTTCCTACATTAGAACATGATGCTTGTGAGTTTGTGAATAAATGCCTTCCTTTCCATCAACATGCAGATTTTATTCATGCCCTGGCACAAGACCTTCATCCCCTACTAGCACCATGGCCCTTATCTCAATGGGGTTTCAACTTGATTGGAAAGATTTACCCACCCTCTTCCAATGGCCATAAATTCATAATTATTGCCACTAAATACTTCACCAAATAGGTGGAAGCAATGCCACTCTCACAAATCACTAGTACTCAAATTTCAAAATTCATCCTTGACCATATTTTTTGTAGATATGGTATTCCATCCACCATCCAATCTGATAATGGAAAACCTTTTAAAAACCAATCCATGAAACTTATCTGTGACACCTTTCACATCCAACATCATTGGTCAACACCTTATTACCCCTAGGGTAATGGTCAGGCATAAGAAACCAACAAGACCCTTATCCACATCCTCAAGAAGGTTGTCAATAACATTGATCGAGATTGGCACCTCCATATTCATCCTGCCCTTTGGGCATATCACACCTCCATTCTCACCCCTATGGGTGCCACCCCCTATTCTTTAGTGTATGGTGTTGAAGCCATCTTGCCAATCGAAGTTCAGATCCCATCATTGAGGATTTTTCTAAAGAACCTTATCAATGAGGAGGATTCTCGTGTTACATGACTTATATAGCTGGAGTTAGTTGATGAAAGAAGAATCAAAGAGTATGATCCTCTAAAAGCCTACCAAAACTACCTCAAGAATAACTACAACAATAAGGTTCATCCTCGACAATTACATATTGGTGAACTAGTCCTTAAAAAGAATCAGCGTACTCAACAAGACCACAATAAGAAAGAAGAATTTGAAGCAAATTGGTTGGGTCCTTATATCATAATCGCTAAATATGGATCTAGTGCATACAAAATTTCTACCCTTGAAGGAAAACCCCTAGAAGAGCCTATCAATATCATGCATCTGAAGAGGTTTTACACCTAAGACTACTTGGTAACCCTACTTGTAAAAAAAAGAAAATAAATCTCAAAAAAACCAAGAAAATAAAAAATTAGTAAAGAGAAATAAATTTGTCCTATGGTGAAAACCACCTTTGGTGGCACCTTGGATAATTATGAATGGTGAAAACCTGTTCACAAGCACCATTTGTAGAGGGCTTAAACATTATCTACCTTGCGTCCTAGTTATTCTATGCTTTCATCTGCCCTATCACCCTCACCCATCCCATCCTCGGCTGCTTGGTATATATTTTGATTGAGCATTGGATGATCCACCTTGGCTATCCCTTATCCTAAGCTTTTTGATATCCCACTCTGAGCTTGTGTCATTTTTCTGATTGTCAGTTGGTTGGTTTCATCATATAAGATCATCCATCGTGTCGGTCTCCATCTAGATCTCATCTTGTCACGCCAGTCTTCTTGTCCTTATTTAAACTGCATTACCCCTGTGCTTTCACGTAGGAAAGGTTGATCATTTGACCTACCCACAAGGTATTTTGACCATCCCATGATGGTCATCCATCATTTGTCTTCATCGTCCCCTTTTCACTTTTATCCATGGACAGTTGTCATTTGTCTTTTCTGAACTACATTGCCCCTATGCTTTCACGTAGGAAAGGTTGATCATTTGATCCTCCCATGGGGAATTTGTGTGTCATGTCTTGTGTCATTCATCATTGGTCACCATTGTCTCCTTTTTGCTTTATCCATAGTCTTTTCAAGAACTACGATGGCTTTTCGCTTTCACGTAGTCAAGGATAATCTATGATCAACCCCTAAGCCCCCTAGGTCTATAGGATGTGTCAGTCTTCTATCTTGTGTTGTGTCATTAAGCTATGCCCATATCTAGCTAGTTATTAACAAACAAGATCCGCTAGTATCAACAAATCCAATCGGTTCTGAATATCCCATGTCATATCAAAGGACATTTGAAATTTGATTGCAATCTTTTGATGCTTTTTTTTTGTTTATCAATTGAGCTCCCTATTACAATTAGTTAAGATCGCCATAATCTATCGTATTATGGTGTGTTTTGGCTGATTCACATAGGGGTATATCTTGATCTTTTATTGTTGTTGTCTACAGGGTTGTCCCATGTAGTACCCACCAAGGTCCCTGTGATCTTGTTTTATGTTGGGACATCCCTTTGTGCTTGTGGTTATCCTGATACCTAGCCCAACCAAAGTTTTCACTACTTTGGGGTGTTGGGATAGCCTTCTTGTTTGTATGTTTGTTTCATGCATTAGATGCTAACTCGCCTCAGTTGCCTATACCCTGGCACTTGGTATCTTATGCTATAGAAAAAATCAATGCTTCAAAGATGCAAAATCATATTAGGATTGCATTTCATCATTTGTTGCATTGCATTCACCCTATGATTTTGGTCGTGCAAATACTTTCCCCTGCTCTCTCCCATTCTTCTTAGGATACTAAACGTTTTTGACAGGTGCAAACTTGCACTATCTCCCATGGGTGGGAGAGATGTAGTATGACAGGAGGGTGTTATAAACCCAGAGTTAGATGCAGTATGAAAGGATGAGTTGGAGGTGGAGATGATATGTGTAGTGGAGGGTGGAGCTATTCAGTAGACTAGCATAGGATGTAGGGTGTGATGGAGGAGAGTGTTGGTGCAGGTTGAGTAGGAGGAGATTGGAGGGGGTGGATAGTAGGATGGAGCCAAAGAGGAGATTGAGGCTAGGGGTCAGTCAGAGAGTAGGAGATAACAGAGGAGGGTGTAGAGAATGGCAAAGTAGGGGCCTTCCATGGTAGAGATAGGGGGAGCAAGGAGGAAGAGCTAGGGGGAGGAGGGGGTTGTAGGAGAGTCGAGGAGACTAATGAGAGTGGGGAGGCATGTTCAGCGGCAGAGAGTTCAAGTCCACCCCACTGTGGAGGACTGAGAGACTCGGTAGGAGTAGGAGTGTAGGGGGGGATGATGCTATAGAGATAGATGGAGATGTTCCAGATATGGATATTTTGGATGCAGAGCCATTGGCAGTGGCTCCTTTCATGGCATTAGAGGATCCTATTGCTCAACCAAGAGATACTACAGAGAGACTTTGGATTATAGATCAGAGGTTGAGGATAGCTGAGGCAAAGGTGATCAGACTCAAGGTTGAGCTATCGAGAGTACCAATAGTACGTTAGAGAGATTATGGATTTATGGTTGACCTCCTATCCACACAGGTAGAGGCAATGGGGAGGGAGAGAGATGGATTGCAGGTCGACATACAAGGGGTATAGGATGAGTTAGTTGTTGTTAGTTGGGACCGTGATGGACCACAGGTAGAGGTTGTTCTATTACAATCTAGGGGGAGTCAGAGGGGATGGCAGATCAGGGGTCAATAGGCATTGGGAAGTAGATAGATGATCTCTAGGGGGAACAAGATGAGCTATGTGATAGAGTGCATTATTTAGAGTAGGTAGTCAGAGATATGGGGTTGATGCAAGAGAGAGAGGGTGAGGCGAGGGAGCTAGAGCATATTATGTAGGTAGAGAGAGATGTAGTACAGGCACAAGTGTAGGCTATGGAGGTAGAGAGGGATGTGGTGCAGGGGCAAGTTTAGGTTTTACAGAGTGAGAGAGAGTTGGTAGAGACATAGATGCAGTCTCTTTAGAGGAGGAGAGAGGAGGTAGTTTTAGAGGTATCATCACTACAGAGAGAGTGAGATGCATCAGGTTTGAGATTTCATGAGCTACAAAGGGATAGGGATGCAACGGTGGCTCAGTCATAGGTCATAGAGAGAGAGATGTTGTAGAGATATGGATGCAGATGTTGTAGGGAGAGTAGGACACAATGATGGCTCAGTTGTAGTTAGTACAGATGGAGAGGGATGTTGCAGAGATGAGGATGTAGATACTATAGGGAGAGTGGGACGTAGCAGTAGCTTAGTTGCAGTCAATACATGTTGGGGATGTGATAGGGACAGATATACATGGGTTACAGGGGGAGAGGGATGCAATAGTGGCTAGGGTAGTGGCTATTGAGGAGATAAGAGACCAAGTTTAGGCAGAGATGGCGCAATTATGACTATCCTAGTAGGCCTGGGAGCAGGAGAGGAGAGTGATCACTAGAAATCAGGATAGGTATCATCAGGAGCAGAATTCCACTCGGGTCTAGGTTGCTAAGCAAAAGGAGAATGTGAGGGAGGTAGGATTTTGGATGGTTGTGTATTATCATGCAGTTCTAGATCTAGCACACCGAATGTTCTAGTATGTTCGGCAACCACCACAGATGCGAGTGCCATCCCAAACATTGGGAACATAGACCAAAGATTTTAGTGAATCATAGGGGGCTTCGCTAGGTAGGAAATCAATACCTGATTCTCCTCAGAGATCCAATGTGGGCAGCTCATTCGATAGATGATAGGCTACTAAGTTTTTTGATAGGTGCAAGGTGGATGGATAGGTTAGAGTGACATCGGTTATTTTCTAAGCCTTATACTGATATTTCATCTTATGATTTTTTATATGATAGGCATGTATTTTGATGCCATGAATGGCATTATTACAATATTATTCATGTGATAGTCATGATTATGAGATGTACTTTGGACTTTTGGTATATTTATATATGATATTGATAGCCTATATTGACACTGTGTTCATGCATTGGATGAATGATTGTGTTTATGCATTTGTGGACTATGGATGATTTTATTAATGCAGGTGCTTATATGATGATATGATGTATGCATATGTTGTATCTATGATGGCTTATGTAAATGTTCATGTATGGATGCTTTTTTGATTTATTGATGTTTATGTTGGCTTATGTGGATTCTTTTATGGATGTTTCAGGTATGTGTAGGATCATGATGGGCCAAAAAGTGGCAATATGATGGGTATGTGCTTGACAACATTTTTTTACCCAAAATTGATGAAATGGAAAGGGTTTTTAAAGGAGATTATCAACTTTCTACCAATATAAATTATGCTTTACTTAGAATTTAATATGTAATTATTATTCATTTTCTATTCAAATTATGACTAAAGTCTTGATTGATAGACTGATTGAAAAACATCTATAGCTTTCAAATGATATCACATTTTTTGAATCCAAAACATGCATAACATTCTATGCTTCACATACTATAGGATTAAAAAAAGAAGAATGAATTTCATGAAGTTTTGACCAAGTTAAGGTGGTCAAACATATGAGTTTTTTTATATTTTTAAAAATTTGCAATAAAAAATTCATAATTAATTATTTGCTTGGAAAAAAATTACAAAAAAATATGCATCACATTAGGACATGAGTCCTCTACTTATATGTAAAATATTATAAAAAAATATTACAATTTTATTGTGGTTAGGGTGGTCAGAAAGACACCTACTTCTTAGTTTTTTCTTGAAATTTAAGTACTACTACATTGAAATTTCAAATTTTCACCAAATAGATTTTTTATTTTAAAACAAACCTAGTAGTTTAGAAACTACATTCAATTTTCTATAGATTCTATTCTTACATATTTTTGAAATAATATAGATAATTTATTCAAATTTTTACATCAAGTTGCCTAACTCTGATTTTTCTGATTTCTTTTCCACTTAAGGGCATGTTTTTTCCATGATGATCCTATACATACCCTTTCATACATGGAGGATGTAATGTATTATGATTCTAACACTTTGTAATATAGGTGGTGATATATGTATGTATAGACCTAATTATGCGTGGATACATATCATAATGATGGAAGTGTAATTAATTTATAGTAACATTAATGTCAATAAGGACATGATAATGGAAGATAGGTTTGGGCATAGTGTGAGTTTGCACCTGTCAAAAAAATTTAGTATCCTGAGAAGAATGGGAGAGAGCAAGGGAAAGTATCTACATGACCAAAATCATAGGGTGAATGCAATGCAATAGATCATGAAATGTAATCCTAATATGATTTTCCATCTTCGAAGCCGGGGTGGATACGCCCCAAAAGGGGTAGATATGCCCCACCGTGGAGAAAACCTACCCCAGTCCGGGGCATATTTTCCCCTCTCAGGACTAGGCTAACCCACCCTCCTCGAACTTTGTCTTCTCCCTATCTATTTGCCAAAAATTTAATCTACCCATTTTGATATTTTATCCCACAAACAAAACCCATATTTTACATTTTCTCTAAACATTCAAAAACATTCTATCAATGTGTAAAATACACAAGAGGAGTCTTGTTACTAACTTGGAAAGTCACAGTGTAGTGGGTGTGGAACCTCTGAACCTTGTCCACCCGGTGAATGATATCAGAGTCGTAATCCTTTGGCATCGTTGCCCTTTCCTCTCTTCCTCTTCTCTCCTCTTCTCTCAACTGCTACAGTGACAATGTGACAAGGTAATTTTTAAAATTACCTTTTAACCCCTCTTTTCCCCCTTCTCAAATAAAAGGTATTTTTTTACCTTTTATTTAACTTTTTTTCCTCCAACTAATTCCCTACTTTCCTAGGGCCGCCATTTGCAAACCGTGCGTTCGATCAACTAAGTTCAAAAGTCAAAGTTGCTTAGTTTTTCAAACTCTATCCAATGGTGTCTTCTATTTCTTCCTATCAAGAGGTCGTCTGGGGCCCCTTTTCTTGCCCAACCACCCTCTCAAGGGGGTATACCCTACCATTTTCCCTTCATCCCTTCATAGCAGTCACTGGGGAATCTCCCTCCTTTTTCCCTCCACTTGGGAAGCTCATTCAACCTCTTTCATACTGGGGCATCAAGCCCTATCACTTCCTTTATCATCGACATTTTATTTTTCTTCGAAACATTGTTATTCTAACAATATTTCAAAGAGGGGAAAAATGTAGACATCCAAATTTGATTGCTCCCATATGATCAAATTTACTTCTTTATTCATCCATTTCATCAATATTAATTTATTTAATTAATATTACACTTCCTGCCTAAGGTTCTTAAAGTATTTAATTTAACAATTAAACGCTTTATCTTACACCTTTTTCCTCTCTAAATTAAATAAATACATCAATTTATTTAATTTAGTCATCTTAACCTTTTTGAATTATAATCAATTTAAACTTCTTCTTGTCTCTCTCCTTGTCACATCCTCCATAATCCCTCTCTAATTTGGATTAATTTAATTAATTCATGATTAAGATGTGCATCCTCTTAATCAAGGATTAATGTCACATCCTCCTACATTTTCTAGTTACTTCTAATCTCTCATTAATTACCTTAATCAAGTATTTGCACAACCTTAATCAAAGTCATTAGCCTTTTAGCACCCATTTTTAGTCAACCTTTTCATTTTCCTTTCTTAGCATGGACCCTCTTTCCCATGTGAATTTTTAGTTCACATTTATTAAGCCTAGGTCTCTCTCCTACCCATTTGAATTTTTAATTCACATTTTATCTTTCCAAGACTTCTAGAATATTTGACTTGTCACCTCATCCACATGTGACCGATTCCCACCTTTTTGGAGACCCTCTCTTATCCATTAGATTTTCCTAAGAATGTGAATTTTTAATTCACATTTATTTCTCCAACCACTTTCTCATTTCCCATGGAGATTTTTAAGGAATTCCAAAATTCCTCAAATGTCACTTTCATTTTCACTTAGGGACAAGAAGTTCCTTTTTAAGGAAATATTCTCACTTCCCAAGGTATGTGGAAGGTACTTGTCCTTCCTCCACATCATGTACTCTCCTTCCACATCACCTACACATCATCTCACTCTTAGCCACTTCACATTCCACATGTAAAAATGTGAGGGCTTGTGAATCCTCAACTCACCTTAGCCCTTCATCTTGGCCTTGTTGGATAGATCTCAACCATTGAATCCTCTAGAGAATTTAAATTCCTCTGTAAATACCCCACCTTTTCTCTCATTTAGGGACCTCATGCATTTGATACCAAAATCTTTCCATTTTTCCATTTGAAAACACTTAGTTATTTGAGAAACCTTATGCTGTCATTTTATGCACTCATTTTACAAGCATTTTATCTCATCTAGCCATCCATTTTAGCCATTTACATTTGCATCCCACCATATAGTTAATCTTTCATTTAGCTGCAACAGTAGCCATCTAAGGAGCATACAAATCAATCAAAATCAAGGGCCAACCAAAGAGTTTCAGCAGTAGAGAAGGTATAATCATCTTACAATCTTCATTTTAGCTTATTTCTTTGCTTTATCATTCCTTAGGCTAATCTTGAGGTGTCCCTTTGTGTTTTTCCTCATTGCACAGTAGTTGTTTTGCACATTTAGAATAGGATAAACATTTAGGATCATAGTTCAAATCAAAGGATTAAATATATGGGAATCTTTTTATCAATCATTTCATAGAATACCAATTGAAAACATGTTTTTTACTTTTAGATAAAGTTGTTTACCATCAATCAATTAATTTATTCAAGAAAAAACATGAAGGAAAAAAATGATCAATGTTATGGCTAACCAATTAATAAGTATACATGTGAATAAGTCAAGCATGTACATGTGAATAAGGGAAGCACAAGTAGTCACAAAAAACATATGCCTTAAAGTATACACACGAATACATATCATACACAACTTAAGACAAAGTATATACACAAATACAAGGTATACACATGAAAACATGTAAGTCACAAAGTATACATTGGAGC
Organism: Sequoia sempervirens; assembly: GCA_007258455.2. NCBI lineage: Eukaryota > Viridiplantae > Streptophyta > Pinopsida > Cupressales > Cupressaceae > Sequoia > Sequoia sempervirens. The sequence continues at coordinate 648,962,760 of VDFB02281492.1, forward strand.
ACACGTAAGTCACAAATTATACACATACGTTATAAAGTATACACTTGAATACACATAACTCATATCTATTGAACCATGAATTTATAACATGCAAATATGGACACCATCGATAAAAAATATTTGTATTAACCAAATAGCCATGTACGCATACATCAATATATTTTGATATAGGTATGAAAAATAGGTACAAAATAGCCATATATTACTCGAATGCCATATAGGCATACAATGTCAAATATATCCAATACAAAAGATGTACAAAACTACCATGTAGGCATACAACAAAGGGCTCTAGAATCAAAAGTCATTGCTCTCCAAGCTCTTGAAATAAACTCTTGCCCTTTGTTGGTCGATCAGATGGTGATAGGTCTGTTACTCATTTTTGTTGCACTCGAGGAGTGCTCCTACTACTCCTACTACTATTAAGTTCTTGGTGAAGTTTTAACTATTACAATAAGAAGTAAAGACATTGATATATAGAAATTGCATTATAAAAAATGATATATTTAAAAAAGAAATCACTTACGGTCACCTCACAATAACTCTCCTCAAGGGAAATATTCACATGACGATGTTGAGGTGTGCTCAAGCCCTATATAAACCATCCAAATAGAAATTAGACAAAAAATCAATAATTTGGTTTGATTTTTCACTCAAACTAACATCTATAACAATGAATGTAAATTAAAATTTCATAATTTTCCTCATACCTCCCCTGTCAGAGCCATCGAGGATTGTATAGCAAATGAAACACCAATATCCATTGCCCTCATAACATTTGGAGGTGTTTCCACAACCAATATCTGAAAATAAAACAACAAATTATTTAATCATAAAAAAGTTACAATAACAATGGACATGTCATGACTTATAGTGTATGAGATCTAATGAACAAAATTTTGAGTACTTATTAAAATATATATTTATGATTATCATGCTTATTATTTTCCCTATCCATATCTTGTTCGAAAGGACATTTTTTTAGGATTTTACCCATAGTAGCAAGCCATTGAATCATTTGATTAAATTCTTTTGTAGACATGTATGATAATTGTGGTGGTATAGAGAAGGCAGTGAACTATGTGAAAAAATGCCTCAAAAGAAATGGGGTCTCATGGTGATGGAATGCCATTACAAAAAAATGCACATCATGGCATTCCATCACCATAAGAATGCATTTCTTTCAGGAATTTTTTCAAAAAGCTCATTACCTTCTCTATGGTATTATTGCTTACTATTATGCTTTGATAGATATTTTTCCAAGCATCCATAGTTTGTTGGAAAGCACCTATTTTAGGCTTTTAGCCATAGGAGCAAGGAAGCACGAGTAGTTTGATAAAATGCTTTGGTGCACATGTATGAAAAATGTGGTATCATATAAAAGGTGGTGAGAATTTTGAAGAAATTCCTCAAAGAAATGTGGTCTCCTAGCGATGGAATGGAATTCCATCAGCATGAGACCGCATTTCTTCAAGGAATTTTTTGAAACTACTAACTTCCTTATCTATGCTATTGCTCACTATTATGGTTTCATAGATTTTTTCCAAGCATTCATAGTTTGTCATGCAGGTGCACCTTTGCAAGCACATGCCTCCATATGAAGAAATTGCATCACTGCTTATGTTGAATTTCTAAACAACTATATATTGTAGTTGAAATTTTTTCATCTATCAACATCTCTAAGTTATTAGTTATCGAATGTGAAGTAATTCTTTGAGTTTGAATGATGTACAACGCAACGTAACCAATGATATGAATATAAACTACACAAATATATTAAGTACAATTCATTAGTTAAACTATTTATTCTATTACCTACGTGAAGGTTTGAGTAAACCCACTGGAAGTGGGAGGTGTTCCCTCGAAACCTCCAATATTACCCTATTCAACATCCAAAATCACATATTAAAATACCATTCGTAAAACAATGCTATTAAAATGTAATAAATTTATAATTTTTTACTAGTTGCATACCCCATTGATAGGTGTACTATAGAAATAAGTAGGTGGAGGGCTGGTGTATCAAGTCTCAACACCGTGACCCTGCAATTTTATTAAAATCATAAAACTAAATTAGTTAATCTTGCATTTCAAAATTGAAATTTAATAAATTAAATTCAATGAACATGCTAAATTTTACCTGAGTATCAATTCCATAAGCATCATGAAAAATGTCAGCCACCCTCTCCATCTCTGTAGCTACCTAAGGATCCTTCATGCAATAGCCTCCTGAGTGTCGATGGGGTCATATGAACAAGTCGCTCTGCAAGATTGACACACATGGGTTTGAAGGCTACCACTCGAAGACTCCCCTAGATGGCACTGTAGAATAGGGCTAGTATGATGGATGATACTCTAGGTCAAACTGTTGATCGCCTGCAATGTCTTTATGTTGGTACTCTCCTTCACAATGGTAGGCATAACAACGTGCTCACGAGGTGGCCTAGCAATAGCTCATCTCCCTTGCTACGTAGGATCTGGCTATGCATCGAGCCTATCTTGAGCTGATCCCCCACCTCTCACCTAGAAGTCCCTCATATCAAAATAATTTAGGATTTTGTTCAATATGAACTCATTGTATAGTTTCCTAAGAAAATACTGGGGGACTTCACAATTGTTGCACTGTCAGTCATCAAATACCATGTACCACCTATCATTAAAATAGTTCCTAATGTCTTGGTGGTGGAACCAATGAATGGGAAACCTCTTTGCATTGAGGGTAATATTTTGATTTGTGTGTGGGTCAGTGAATAATGAGCAGAAATCATCTTTTATAATTTTTAAATCCTTTACTTGTTTATATGATAGTTTATCTGCATAATATGCCCTAGCCGCCTGCCTACTATCTTGCCATCCAATTATTTGTTTTCTAATTGAATCTACATTTTTTAACATATCTTTCAATGAATTTGTGAGGGTCATTATTTATGTGGTTGAACCATTTGGATCACTCAACCTACTAATAAAATCCTCAATCTATTTTTTGTTGTTCTCAATATCACTCATTAAATTTTGTTGAGTGCTAGGACGGTGTTGAGGGATTGGTGGAGGAGGTTGTTGTTGAGGTTTATTTTCTTGTTGAGGATTTTGTGGGTTTGTGAGTTCATTTGCATCTCCTGCAAATTCAAAAATTTATATATCAAATTTAACTTAAAACTAATAAAATCAACCTAAAATTAAGAAATTCAAAACAAACAACAAACAATACTTACCTCTCCCACCTCTTTGTTGTCATGGTGTCATCCTTGCAAAGAAATAGAAAATCTTGTTGAAGATTTTTTCCCAATACCCCCCCCTAGAACACGAGCATGAAAGTTGGGGGTTTTGGTCGTGGGAAGAAGAAGAAAATAGTCAAAGTGAAAATGAAGACTTTTTTTTTTTAACTTTTAACGTGCTATAACACAAGCACATTATAATGTGCTCGCATTATAGAATTTTCAAAGTTTTTTTAGAAAGTGGCCATGAAATTGCTACCCAACTTCATGCACTCGCCCTCAATATCCATCCAAAAGCTACTTCATATGACAATAGTCTTATATCATGGATATTTGTATATTTTCTTTTCTTTTCTCATTGAAATTTGAGGAGGAGGAGCTATGGAAAAAAATAAAATATTGGATAAGGGACATCCCCATAAATATAGATTTTTTGAATAATAGAATCCTCCAAATGTGCTAGTTATATGTTTTCCTTGTAGTATACTTATTGAAATATTATTTTTAACTATCATGGAAGAGGTAGGGGAAATGATAAGGAAATGATGAATCACATTGAAATAAGGAGAGAATAGTTTACTAACCATGGGTCCTTGCTATCACTATGTCAAAAGCCTACCAAACTTAATATGGGTTCATGTGCTACTTAAGATTACCCAACTTATTTAGAATTAAATCTTGAGTCTAAATGTCATTGAGCATTAACACTATGACAATGTGACCATGACTAATTATAGTGACAAAAAATATAATATCAAGAATATTGTCATCTTGTACCACATGCTTATGTTGTTGTAGATATATACATACAAAACATATTAGAATGTAAGGTTTACATTTTATAAAAATTCACTTTAATAACTTTGTGGTGTTTATAATTAAATAGATTATTCTTAATATAATTAATTTCTACAAGTTATTTCATAAACTTATTATGTATATTGTTAGTTGTGAATAATTTGAATTTATTTAAGAAAATATTATAAAATCCATATTAAATGAATATTTTTTACATTACAGATATATATTAATATATTCTTATATTTAATATTAGCAAAATAATTTAATTTTATAATAAAAATACCTACCATTTTTTCACACAACAATTGTCTCACAAATAAAAGAAAAAAACCCAAAGTTTTCCTAGCTCAATATGTATCATTTTTCAATTTATTTTGTCAAGTCATCAAATTTGTTATTTATTCCATCAAATTGTAGTTTTCTTCCACTAGTAGAGCCTCTTTTACACTATACAATAACTAAAAAGAAAAGAATATATTTAAATTAGTGAAGTTCATACAATGAAAAATGCATGAAACTGTATAATTAATAATTATAAAATTTTCTAGGAAAAAATAATTTTGTGAGCTAACAACTTTTCCAATATACTAACAATGAGATGCATCTTTTATAATAACATATTTTATCATAATTTATAATTTAAACAATTAAAAAGTAGATATATAAAATACATTGTACTTATAATCCATTCAAATCATTAGGATATGTTAGCAAATAGATTGGCCTTTGATAACTATATCTAAAATTAATAACTCTCTTTCCCATCATGCACTAGGGCCAAACCACTAACAACTCTAGAAATGTCACAATTACATTTGTGGCATTCCTATGAATTGAGAGGTATGGCTCCCTCATATGATTTGATAGATAATTAATGCACTTTTAACCAGAAAGCGATAAAGGTAACTAACATTAGCCCATAAAAATGTAGTTAATGTAGAAAGAACTTCATAAAGTCATTAATCAACTAGCACACAAACTAGAACAATTAATAATCGATGCAAACTAAATAAGGAGAGATCATAATTGCAATAAATGAAGTAAATACTATAGGAAGAGTTTATAAAGAAAATATAATCCTAGTTCACACATGACACATAGATCTATATGATCAACATTGCATTCACACTCCCAGTTCATAGATTGTGAATTATCACACCACGAAGAAGACAATAGAATTAAATGTTCCTCCTTCGATTACAAAACAGTGTATTACCTAGGAATTAGACCTTTTCCAAGCCATTTTTTCTACTATATATAACCACCACACTACCCTTTTCTTAATGGTTATTAATTAGTTGCTAAACATAGCGGTGATTTATTGATGGGTCTGTGCAGAATCATGATGGGCCAAAAAGTGGCAATATTATAGGTATGTGTAGGGTATGTGGCTGACGACTTTTTTTTTACCCAAAATTGATGAAACGAAAAGGGTTTTTAAAGAAAATTCTTAGCTTTCCACCAATACAAATTATGCTTTACTTTGAATTTAATAAATATTTTTTATTCATTTTCTATTTGAATTATGACTAAATTCTTGATTGATAGGTTGATTGAAAAACATCTATAGCTTTCAAATGGTATCACTTTTTTTGAATTTGAAACATGCGTCACATTCTATACTTCGCATTCTATAGGATTAGAAAAAGAAAAAATAAATTTCATGAATTTTTGACTAAGTTAAGGTGATTAGACATACGAGTTTTTATATTTTGTAATAAAAAAATTATAATTAATTATTTACTTGGAGAAAAGATTAAAAAAAAAAATGCATCACATCCAAACATGAGTCCTCTACTTATATCTAAAATCTTGTAAAAAAAATATTATCATTTTATTGTGGTTATGGTGGTCAAATAGACACCTACTTCTTATTTTTTCCCCGAAATTTAAGTACTACAACATTGAAATTTCAAATTTTCACCAAATAGATTTTTAAAAAATAAACCTAGTAGTTTAAAAATTACATTCAATTTGCTACAGATTCTATTCTTACATCTTTCTGAAATAATATAGATAACTTATTCAAATTTTTACGTCAAGTTGCCTAACTCTGATTTTTTTGAATTTTTTGCCACTTAATGGCCTATTTTTTCCATAATGATCCTACACATACCCTGATGTTAATTGTCAAATATTGAAAATTGATACTCAAAAAATAATAAGTAACTAGAATTATTACATCACAAATGATATGAATTTAGGTGGTAACAAAATATTTATCACCTTAATTCTACTCTATGGCCATTAATTCTAGCATAGATAGCATACTTCACAAACCAAGCTTTAAATAACTATTGTGGCAATGCAATGAAATTACACATGCATGTTATAAAGCAAGATGATAAATTGGGAATGCAAATTAAATCTCGGTCATATCAAATATTAATTCTAATCACATTAATATCCCATCAACTTGATCAATTTCTAGCTCGAATGTCTCACCAGCCTTCTATAAATTTTGCAAGTATTACCACACTTCGCCATAATGCAATATCAAACATGGTGAGTTCTCAGAGCGAAAATGTTTCTATAAACAATTTCATCATTATAAGGGAGGTTGAGTGTAGTCCCCTCTTTAGGCATCTTCCTAAACCAACTTAGAGAAGTTTTTATCATCCAGAGTGAGATCGACAAAGAGGTGTTGTGCAACATGTTAGGAGAACTTTCCTTAGCCAAGTACATCTGCACAATGTTCTGCTCCTAGAATGTTTGGATGTCAGGATTGGGGAATGAGGGCATCAAAATACTTTGTTCGTTCAAAGTTTCATCACCAGATCAATGTAGCCATTGCCAAAATTAACAAATATCCAGAGAGAAGACTAGTTGGAGATGCAATATGGATTATGAAAACAACTTAGAGTGAGGCTATTGAAGATTCCGTGACAATCCTTTGTGCTAGGTTGGTAAGAAACGACATGGAGATGCAATATGAATTATGAAAACAACTTAGACTGAGGCTACTGAAGATTTCGTGACAATCCTTTGTGCTAGTCTGGTAAGAAACGACATGGAGCTATTTTTCACAATTCTTAAAGTCTCATGAGAATCTGTTTTCACTTGCTTGAATAAAAAGCCTCCAAGTGGTAGTGGAAGAAATCTATGTGCTGATGTTCACCCTATGTACTTGAAAAAGTCATTGCTTTTCATTTTTTGATATTATCAAGTTTTTGTAATCGGTTAGTGAATTTTGTAGTGCCACTGGCATACAATATATAATAAAATATATCTTTTTATACTTCTAGAGTCGCTCTTCCTTTTCATGGATGAATTTGTCTTGAATTTAATTTTCTTGTTGTATTCAAATGACATATACTTATTCACTACTATAGTAATGACTGGAACACACCTTAATAAGATCATCCACACTCTAATTTCTTTAATTTCCTTTTTAAAATGCACTTAAATGGTAACATGGAGAGTTCACACAACTCGACCAATCACTGTTGGTAGTCCTAGAAAGCACTCAAATTTACACCTGTGCTTGAAATAATTTAGAAATTGTTATAGCAATCTTTTTGACGGGTTCATGAACCTTAAATATGGACCACCCACTTTTAAATTGGGGACTTGAAATATTCAGGAGGTTACAATAATGCCTTAAAACACCACTTTCGATAAGATAAAGAAGTAAATGACACCTAGGTGGTAAAGAGAAAAGTTAGATAAGCTAGTGAAAACCCCACCCAAGTAAATGATGTTTAAAAAAACATTGCTCAACTTAAGACAGCCAAATTTTGTAATGGGGTGTCAAATTCTAAGAGAGGAGACTGAATTTAGGTAACAGGATGCTAAATTTTTATATTATTAGCTAAATATGAGTATAATATGTTAAGAAATTGTAGCAATAAGATAAACATGGGCCAATCATATAATAGCAAAGTAGCCAAATAGGACAACTTTACTGAAGCTAGAAATAATAAATTATCATAAAGATGATACGAGTAATGTAGCTGGCTAGCTAGGATAATCATAAGAAGGTTTAGAACAATAGAAATTGTTACAATAAACTCTAGCAAGGAATAAACACCTTCTACCAAAATGGCCTTATATGTGATCTATAAGTTACATAATGGAAAAATCATTGATAACAAAGAAGCAATAAGTCATTCTTAGCATAAAAACAAAAATATTATCTTTTATAGATAAAAGTAGGAGGAACCATACGAAAGATTCATTAGCAAAAACCACATGTAGCTACACATTTTGGAGAATATCTTGCCAAATGATTGCCAATAATAAATAATTAATGCAACACACATAGAGACTCAAAGTAAGAGAAAATGAAGTGATAAACTCCATCAAAAGAAAGAATTATAAATCCTCTAGATTATAGATGAAAACAATTTGCAACTCATAGAGACAAGAGTCAGTTACAATTTGTCTAACAAATTTAATACTAAATTCTTATTGAATTTTGACATTATAATAATTTGAATGGTGATAAATATTTCAAAGTAAAAGAAACTCTTCAGTTGACCTCTCACATTTATTTGCATTGTAGATGCATATGTATTCATTGGGTTAAATTCTTTGTCCATATAAACACAACATTTAATATTTTATCAAATTTATTCAAGTATTTCCTTCTCCAACAAATTTTTATCAAGATCAATGACATTATCCCTCCAAAAGCTACTCCATATGACAATCCCACTATTATCTTATACCATGGATATTTGGTGCTTTTTGTTTTTTTCATTGAATTTGGAGGAGGATGAGGAGGGGAAATTGTGGCCAAGAACATTTTTTGGGTATGGGACATCCCCATAAATATGGATTTCCCAAATATGAAGATTCTACAAATCTATTAGTTATATGTCATCTAGGTGGTATACTTCCTAAAATATTGTTGTTTGAAAATTTTAGTAAACCCAAATAGCTTAGAGATCCAAAATTTATAGGTATTTTTCTTGAAAGGTCTAATGACTCTAGTTGACTCATTTCTACCAAATTTTTTGAAGTGGTCCCATTAAAATTTTTCTTCGAAAGGTTTTAGAAGCCTCAACCTCTTCAAATTCCTAAATTTAGAAATAAATTCCCCCTCTAATTCATTTCTTGGGAGATCTATGAATATGAGTTTAGAAAGAATATACTCAAAGTGTTGAACTGTGCCTTTCAAAGCTATTTCCAATCCATGTCTCGATAAGGAACAATAGAAGAAGGCAATATAGAACAACCTTGGATTACTCTTTCATTTGCTTGTAATGATACATTGTGTGCAATATCTTGAGCCTCCTTAATATGGAAATCTCTAGAGGAATATTTCTTATAAAATTGCTCTCCCTCATCATGAATACTCTTATCTTTGAAATATCTCCAACTAATTTTGGTATTTCATGTCTAAATAAATTATTTCCAATATTGAGAACCTATAGAGTTGAACAATTTACTATGGAAGGGGGGAATGATCCATTCAAATTATTTCTATGAACAACTAATGAGTATAATTCAGTTTACTTACTCAACTCATTTGGTAAGCTTCCCTCCAAGCTATTATTTTCCAAACTTATGGCATTAAGGAAATAACATTCAAACAAGCTCATAGGAATCACTCCAGTTAAGTAGTCATTTTCAAGATTTAATAGTTGAAGTATATATTATTCCCAAAGTCATATGGATGACTCCAATTAAGTTATTATTTGCAATATTTAATACTATTGAAGGAATATTGACAGTAAACAAATTGTCATTGACAAAAAATTATGTCATATTTTGGGGGCCAAATTGATGGAATGTTTCCACTCAATGCATTTCTCTGTACATCTAGAAGGTGTAGTTGCATCCATATTGAAGTATTTGAGAATAGAGTTCCTTCTAGATGATTTCTTGAAATATTTAGATATTTCAACCAAGGTTTGGTTTCCCATTGCCAGGAAGGAATTTCTCACACAAGACCGACATTAATTAATTTTAGTTTATCAAGAAAGAATTGTGTGGAAATTCAAGGCAAAATTCACCGTGACCAATCATACATAACACTAATCTTATTTCACTTAACTAGAAAGGTGAAATCCAATTTTTACTATTATTTAGTACAATGGTAAATAAATACAATGAGTCTAGGGTTCTGACGTTATGAATTTTTTTTCTAAAATTGATTGGTTATTGTTTAGTGTTAGTGTTAGGACATCCAAAGAAGACCAAAGTGATGAAGAAGAGATATTTTCATTGAAATTATTGCCAACACCATACGAGCTAGTGAGAGAGGAAAGCTTAGCAAATGAAGGGGGGAATGGTCCCACTTAGTTGGGTATCCCCAAGATACAAATGTTCAAGTAAAGAGAGATTTCCCAAATAATTTCGAATGTTACCACTTAGTGGATTTCCTCGAAGGTATAAATTCCTCAACAAAGTGAGACTTCCAAGAGAAGCCGATATGTTCCCACTTAATTGGTTATGGGAAAGATCTAGATACTCAAGAGATGAAATATTACCAAGAGAAGTTGGTATGCTTCCACTAAGCTGGTTGTAACTAATGTAAAGGTGAGTTAAAGAAGAAAGATTGGCCAAGCAATAAGTCATGTTTCCATTGAATTTATTCCAATGAAGATCAAGGTATGTAAGGTGGGTGAGAAAAAAAATTGAAGAGGGAAATGTCGTGACTTAAATTATTGCAAACTAATACTACCTTGGAGTCCTACATGCTGTGCTTATGGCCTTATAGCTAAAGTAAGAAAATGATCAGAGGGTTTGTAGTATGCAATACTACCATACAATACTTTAATATAGTTGTGAGTATGTTTTACATAATATAAACATTCATTATAGGTACTTTTATATGCATATGTATATGTGTGTGTATGTGCATGCATGTATATATTCATGTACATGTATATATGTATATGTATAAATATACATAAAAACATATATATATGCATACATACATACATATATACATATACAAACACACATATTTACCACTATATATAATAATATTTATAATGTCCACTACTCTTTTTATATTCCTTTTGTATTTACATCATTCATATACTTGCTACATATTGACTTCTATCATAGTTTCCTATACGTATATAAGTACAATGGGGATGTGTCCCTTTGAAAATATGTCTTTTTCTACTTTTCTACTGGAACTAGTCAACGTTATACTCCACATTCCTTATGTTGCCACATGTAGTTGATTTTAAATGCTGTATTCTTTGCCTTGATAGTATTCATTGTTGTGGGTCTTATGAACATAGCCTATATATACAATTTTTTATAGATAATATGATGATGGAATGGTTTTGTATGTTAAAATTGTGGCATGATGCTGTATACATGCTATTTTGTGTGGAGAAAAGTAAACACCACAATAATGGGATTGTAAATCACATTTCTTCTCATAGTAAAGAGCTTGACTAATGCCAAGAAGATAGAAATTGGCCATATGTGTAACTAGTTAACTACCATGGAAGAGGTAGGGGAAATAGTAAGGAATGATAAATTGCTTACAAATGAGGAAAGAAAAGTTAATTGACTAGGGGCCCCTCCCACAACCATGTCAAAATCCTATCAAACTTAATATGGGTTCATGTGCTAGTTAAACTTAGCTGATTTATTTAGAATGAAAGCTTGAGTCTAAATGTCATTGACCATTAACAATATCACAATATGTCTATGATAATTTATTTAGTGAAAGAAAAGGTAATTTCAAGAATATTCTCATCTTTTCTCATGTTTTTATGTGGTAAATATATATATGCACAACATATTAGAATATAATGTTTACATTTTATAATAATGTCATCTTAATAACTTTGTGATGTTTATACTTAAATAAATTATTCTTAATATAATTAATTTATAAAAAAATATTTCCCAAATTTATTACATACATTATTTACAATTTTTTTATCAAATTGTAATTTGCTTCTGCTAATGAAACCTCTTTTACAGTATACAACAATAAAAATTATTTTCTAAAATTAATATTAATGAAGTTCATAAAAAACAAATGTATGGAACTCTATAATTATTAATTAATTATAAATTGACCAGAAAAAAAATATATCGACTTAGCTTTCCCAATATAGCTACTAACAATACTTAGGATGTAAACAACCGAACTATTTGTAATTAAAGAAGCAACAAAGTTAATAATGCTTAAAGTTGGCCAAATTTCAGAACAAGCAATCACACTTCAGCCAACTTCGGCATAAATGTACCTATCTTAAATAAGTGGGATAAATATAAATTAAACTACTTACATTCACCTGTGTGTCTCTTCTTCTTCCGGCTAACTCTGACATATAAAATACCGCTATAATGTATAGCAATGTAATTGAAAATATTATAGCACCAAGAAGTAATCATACAAAGACCAAAGCAACCAAATAAGACTGCTTCACTAAAGCTAGAGATAATAGCAGAACATAAAGAAAAAATAAAAGTAACATAGTTGACTAGCTGAGATAATCATACAAGTTTTAGAAGAGAAAAAAATTTGTTTTAGTAAACTCCTGCAAGGAATAAACATCTTCTACTAGAATGACCTTAGATCCGATCTACAAATATAATAGCAAATCACCAATAACAAACAAGCAATAAGCTATTCTTGGCATAAAAGCCAGCATCTCAGCTTGTATAGATAAAAACAAGAGCAACCATATAAAAGATTCATTAGTAAAGCCACACGCAACTGCACAGTTTGGAGAAGAGCCTGCTAGATGACTGCTGATGATAAATAAGTAGCAGGGTGTCCATAGAAACTCAGAAGAAGAGAGCGTGCAGCAATAAACTCCATCAAAAGAAATAATTCCTTCCTCCAGGTCATAGATGTAAACCATCTACAATTCATAGATGCAAGAGTCAATGATAATTTATCTAAAAAAATTTAACACTAATTTCAATTCAATCAGCTTATTTGAAAAATGCAATTCATAGATTTAAGAGACAATAAAAAAATTTAATACTAATTCTCTTAAAATTTGAATTGTGATAAACATTTCAAAAAACAAGAAATTTAAGATTTTACCTCTGATGTTTTTGTGAATTGTAGATACATATTTCTTCATAGTGTCAAATTCCTCATCCAAGGAAACAAAAACTTTAGGATTTTATCAACTTGATTGAAGTATTTCCTTTTCCAACTAATTCTTATCAGAATTAATAACAACATCCCTCCAAAAGCTACTCCATATGACAATCCCACTGATATCTCATACCATGAATATTTAGTACTTTTTTTTTCTTTGTTCAATGAACTGAAGGAGAAGGAAGAGTAAATTGTGGCCAAGAGCAATTTTTGGGTAGGGGACATCCCCATAAATGTGGATTGCCTGAATAAGAAGATTCTCCAAATGTGCCAGTTATATGTTGTCCTTGTGGTATCCTACCTGAAAGATTGTTGTTTGATAAGTTTAGTGAACCCAAATAGCTTAGGGATTCAAGCTGTATAGGGATTTTTCCTGTAAAATAATTTCTGGAAAGGTCTAATGACTCCAATTGACTCAGTTCTCCCAAACTATTTGGAATGCTCCCATTTAAATTGTTCATTGACAGGTTTAGAAGCCTCAACCCCTTCAAATTTCCAAAATTAGAAGCGACTTCCCCCTCCAATTCATTGTTTGAGAGATCTATGCATGTGAGAGTTGAAAGAATGTATTCATAGTGCTGATTTGTACCTTTTAAAGTCATATCCAATCCATCTCGATAAGGAACAAATGGATTATAAGTGGACAATACAAAACCATCTTGACTTTCTATTGTCATTGCTTGCAATGATACAATTGTGTGCCGAATTGAACCTGAGATATGATTGGAAGAAAGAAGCAAGATTTGGAGCCTCCTTAATTGACAAATCTCTGGAGGAATACTGCCTGTAAAGTTGTTCTCCTTCATCACCAATACTCTTAACTTTGAAAGATTTCCAACTAATTTTGGAATTTCACCTCCAAATAAATTATTCCCAATGTCAAGAACTTGTAGCTCTGAACAATTTACTATAGAAGGGGGGAGTGATCCATTCAAATTATTACTATGAACAACAAATGAGTATAATTTGCTTAATTTACCAAACTCATTTGATAAGCTTCCCTCCAAACTATTATTTCCCAGATTTATGACAGTGAGGTAAGAGCAATTGAACAAGCTCATAGGGATCACTCCGGTTAAGTAGTTGTTTGCTAGATTTAGTAGCTCTAAGAAATGTAATCTGTTCAAGCTTGAAGGAATATTGCCACTGAATAAATTGTCATTGAGCAGCAATTGCATTAACCAGGGGGACCAAATTGATGGGATGTTTCCACTCAATGCATTTTTAGACACATCTAGCCTGTCCAGTTGCATCCGCATTGAACCATTTAAGAATAGGTTTCCTTCTAGATGATTTCTTGAAAGATTTAGATATGTCAATAGAGGATTCGTTTCCCACAGCCAAGAAGGAATTTCTCCTACAAGACCGCTATTAACTAAAACTAGTTCACGAAGCGAGAATTGTGTTGAAATCCAAAGTGGAAATTCATTGGCAATCATACATGACACAAAACTTATTCTCTCTAACTGAAAGGATGGAATCCAGTTTCTGCTAATGTTTAGCACACAATTGAATAAATCCAATGACTTTAGGCTTGTAAGGTTGTGAAAGAAAGTTTCTGAAACTGACTGGTTATGGTTTAGTGTGAGGGATAGCTTAACCAAAGAAGGTGGAAGTGACGAAGAAGCGATGGTTTCATTGAAACGAGTGCCACCAACATACAAGACAGTGAGGGAGGAAAGCTGAGAAAATGAAAGGGGAATGGTCCCACTTAGTTGGGTGTCCTGAAGATATAAACCCTCGAGCAAAGAGAGATTGCCCAAGGAATTTGGAATGCTACCGCTCAGTGGATTTCTTGCAAGGGCTAATTCACTCAACAAAGCGAGACTTCCCAGAGAAGCCGGTATGTTCCCACTTAATTGGTTGTCGAGAAGAACTAGAGACTGAAGAGAGGAAATGTTACCCAGAGAAGCCGGTATGCTCCCACTTAATTTGTTCTGGTATAGGTATAGATACTCGAGAGAAGAAATATTACCCAGAGAAGCGGGTATTCTTCCAGTAAACTGGTTTTTACTAAGGTCAAGGTGAGTTAAAGAAGAAAGATTGCCCATGCAGGAAGGTATGCTTCCATTCAATTCATTAAAGCTAAGATCAAGGTATGTAAGGCGGGGGAGAAAACAAATGGAAGAGGGAATCATCCCACTCAAATTATTGAAACGTAATTTTAAATTTTGAATATATGGAAGATTCCCCAAACATGGAGGAATAATACCTCTTTCTCCGCTTTGAACGATCGACAGTGATGTGAGAAAACGAAGTTGGCACAAGCTCTCAGAGATCACACCTCCAAGGAAGAGATGAAGCTCGACAACGTGGTTGGTGTGATTGTTGCAGGAAATGCCTTCCCACGTGGTGCAACAGTCTGTTCCATTTAC
This sequence comes from Sequoia sempervirens, assembly GCA_007258455.2. Classification (NCBI taxonomy): domain Eukaryota; kingdom Viridiplantae; phylum Streptophyta; class Pinopsida; order Cupressales; family Cupressaceae; genus Sequoia; species Sequoia sempervirens. The sequence goes on from VDFB02281492.1 coordinate 648,978,188, forward strand.
CCACGAACTGGGATAATCAGAGACATTCAAGGCCTCTTTGAAGCGAAGCAGAGATTCTGATTCATGGGAATGACATCGGAGTGGATGGGAAAGAGAACGATGTGAAGAGAGAAAGAAGACAACAAAAACCGAGATGAAAACTAAACACAGCTTCTGTAAAGAGATGGCCATCTGGGATGGAGGGAACGAGGGAAATGCAGATCGTTCTTTGGGTGGGTTATTTTTAACAGCGAGCCCGTCAACGGTCAATGAGTTTTCTATTTTTTATTTATTTATGAGGCCGATGGTTCATTATGTAAACCTTTCGTGAGAAGGAAATTAAATTTGTTCTGAATTTTCTTATATAAAATGCCACTAATAATTTTCTGAATGTTCTGAAGACAAATAATATCTGGAATTTTTTAGTGGCAGACAACAAAAAAGTCATTTCAAGCAAGGAAAACAGAAAATTATGTTTATTCCTGCACGGTTGGACTTTCGTTGACGAGTTTTTCTCGCGTAAATAACGTTTGCTAGTTGCTGCCGATATTATTCATATTTGGTGGTCGCGTTCAAACCGTGTTTTAATGATATTGAATTCATTTTGAATAAAATAAAACTAAGAGATATCAAGTTTCCACAATCCATAATTATGATCAATTTTGCTTCTGGTTTTGATTGTGTTTGAGTTTTTTGTCATCATTGATCATAAAATAAAACTGTGTAAGAAGTTGTTCACGACTGATTTATTATCAAGATTCTCTATCAAAGAATTAAAGAGTTGGAGACAACTAAAACAAAAGAAATTAAGATGATTCAATTTGAGAACTTGAAATTTGTTAATTAAAATTTTAGAATTTAATTTTTGATTAGAGAGTTAAGATGATTAAAATTGCAGAGGCTAAGTGTATGTGATGTAATTGTGCCAACAATTTTATTTACAATGCGATTGTATCTACTTTTTTCTTTTTTCTTTTTTTTTTCTAAGTGAAATTTGATATTTAGAACATACAATGCTTCTTCATCTTATAATATTTGAGGTAAGGGAAATAATGGTGGTGGTAACGAGCACATGAGGGATTACTATCCAAAGATTAAAATCCATGACTTCCTTCTTTATAAGTCAAGCCGCAAGATTGAAAGTAATAGTAAAAGTTAGACAAATAAGAGGGCAACAATGAATATGTTTAGTTAATTGTTAGTTGCTAAAACGAATTGATGAGTGATAGAGTTAGAAATTTCTTGGACTGTGTTTTGAAAATGATTCTCATTTGTAGATTACTAAGAGATTGGCTAGTATTGATGCTAACAAAGGATGATTGATGGCCAATTTACTTACAAAAGGAGAAATTCTTTTGATGTTTTCCTGAGATCTAATCTATAGTTCTTCAATCATTCAATGGCATGAAAATGTCATAGGATGATGTCTATAAATATATAACCTTATACACATTGTTTTGAACTTTTGACACCCATATTCATAGGTAATAGTTAGGCCCCACTATTATTGGCCTTGGAATGTGAGAATTCAAATGTTAAAATATTGGCACTTGAATGTGCCAATGATACTCTCTATTGTGTCTTAGAGAAACACACCTCATTTTGCTTTAGCAAAGCAAGGACCCCTTTTTTTTCATTTTACTTCTTTTACTTTGTTCATTCATTTTCCTTTTTGTCCCTTTTGTGTTTGGTCTCATTTTCTTTCTTATGTAATCCTCCATCGAAGTTCCTTATTGATGCACGCCCACTAATGTCATTAGTTGATTTGGGTTGTGTACAATTGTTGGCCCACTAACCTCATCTTTATGTAGCATCTATTGAGACTATACAATCATTTACATCTAACATCATGTTGACAACATCCTCAAGAGTCCTAATTGACTCAATTATAGTTCGAAATAAAATCAACTTCTTCAGAGTTGGGCTTTCCAGATTTCTCTTAGAAATTATACTTAGAAGTATATTTTGGTACCTTGTTAAGAGTTGCTAAGTTAATTATTACATTCTTCTCATAGTCACTATTTTGGGATCTCTTTATTTTGGTACCCCATTAAGAGTTTCCCTAAGGTTCAACTTTGATAGAGTTCATCATAATATCCTAATAAAACTAGTCTTTTGGGACTTGTCTATTTGATTACATGAAGTTCAATTTAGACACATTGATAATGCTCTATGTTTTCTACAATCATACTTCTCCCTTTTAGAGTACCTATTTGTTAATATCTTTGATTCATGAACCCCAAATTTTTTTAAAGGTTTTTTGGGCTCTAAATTAGTTTCCTTAGTTGCATGGTGATCATTTAAAGGAGGATTAAATGCATTTTTGGATTTCTTTCTCTCTTGATTATTTTCAAGCCTCTTTTAAATGATTCAATAGAATTTTCCCATGTTGATGAGCTAAATGGATCATTGACATATAATTAAATGGAACTTTCCTAATTGAATACATGACTGGTTTCATCCAGTATTAGCAATGCATATGCAAGAAATCCCAAGACCCCAAAGAGAAATGAAATACAAGTGTAAAGGTTATCAAATGGCTTCTAAACTTATCTCCCCTTGGAGTGACATTGGAGATACAAATCTAGAACACATAAAATTCCAAGAATTGTTATAGAGAGTGAATGTTAAGGGAGATAGGACTTTCATGAACAAATGAATAGCCAAGTCTAGAGTAGTTCAATTTTCTTAATTCCCTATTTCCTTGCAATCCATGAAGTTAGTTTTGACTTATGCTAGATTGTACAATCAAGAGCAAAGGAAGGTGTTTGTCCCAATTGTTCAAACTACAATAGACATCAATTATGATTTCATTAAGAGAGTATTTGGCATCCCCACCTATGCCAAAGATGATCAGGTAAACATGAAGGAGGTACTTAAATATTATTAAATTTGTAGCACATAAGTTATAAACTTTCTCAATGGCAACCTTATACAACACAAAAATAATAAAAATTGAAATGGCTAAAATTAAATGCATAAAAGTTAAGTTAAAAAAAATCCCAAGGATGCCATTACTCTACTTGGTAGAGTGTTTGGAATACCCAATGTCCTAGAATTTTACCCATGGATGTGTTATCTCATCTTGTAAATCTATGGAAAAAAGAAGATAGGCTAGGACACTCTCATCAATGAGACACTACATAAGAAACTCTTAGAGGCATTTGAAATAAGAATATTTTGTACCTCTTGGTGTATCTACTAGATTTCAAGGAAGCTTTCCAATATTGAACAAGCTATGAACATTATACTTGGGGGAGGAAAAATATTATGATTATTACCCCTAGCTAGAATTGAAGGAAAGCTAGAAGCACTATAATAGAGTCAGCGATGCTTTCGTTTTTCCCATATTCAAAATATTGGAATTTGATTATTGCAAAGGATTATAATTATGATTCAACTAAAGTGGTAGTTAGCTTGGGGAACTAGTTCATTCAATTGAAAACTTTCTCCTACATTAGGATGAATGGATTTCTTAAAACACCTTAAAAATTGCCTAGGTTCCCAAGTGCCAAGATCATTCTATTAAAAATTTGCAAGAAAGTAGTTGAAATATAGAGGCTAATCACTAGTAAACACAAGGTTGATATCTCTTCCCCCATTAATGTGTTGTGAATAATCACTCTCTAGCATTCAAAATATCAAATATTCTAAGTGAATACAACAAAATGAAATAAGGTAAATAACATAAAGATAATGTAAATAAATAATAGCTTTTACCACAAATCACCTTGTTGCTCAGATAGAGCTAAAGTATAGTGCACCCTTGCTCAACTTGATTTTCTCTATCAAATGCTTATTTTCTTGACTATGATGGATTCTAATATGGATTTCTCAATAGTAAAACCAAAATAAGTTTTGTATTAAATAGGATTTATAATGGAAAAATACAAGCATGTACTTGATAGAAAAAGACTTGAAGAAAATGGAAGGTGAAGGCTTCCATTTATAGATTCTTGTTGTGAGGAAAAGAGGGCTAAATGCAGCCAAATTATAAAGGGATTATATTAGAGGAGATATCTCAATCAAGAGGAAATGGATAGGTTCCATGAGAGGATTTGTTGGGAAGGATGGATAATTATGTATAATAGACAAGAAAAATGGGAGATTGTTGTAGGATTTCCAAAAGAGGAAAGATTTATTTTTTGCATATTCCAAGGGACATGGGAAATTAAAATTTAGATTTATTAGAAAGAGGGAGATTCCCCATACTTGGTCAAACCTATGGGCTCTATTTGTCTCAAGTGGATTTATGACGAATTAGGTAAATAATGATTGGAAGATTGTGCATGCTTGCACATATGAAGAGAGAGGATACATGCTACATGATTCCCAGAAAATTTTGGGAGTTGGAGGAATATTCAATTAGAGAAAATGGTAATGAGGAATTAGGAATGAATAATTAATTAGTTAATTAATCATTGATTAATTCATTAATTGGGATTGGGAGAATTGTGGAGTGGGGACTATTTGTATAAATAAATTAATTGACCTTACAAGAAAGGGAAATATAATCAATTTAATTTAATTTAATTGCTTATGTGGATAAAACATAATTAATGAAATAATAAAATTATTTAATTAATTGTGATAATATAGAAAGAAGGTGAGTTGGGAACGATAATTAATTAATTAATTATTTAATTAATTATTAAATAGAAATTTCAATTTTTAGGGTGTCTATATTTTGCCTCTCTTTGATACAACTTTGTGACTAAGTAGAGTTGGTGAACCATTGTGTCCAAGATGAATAAATTATTCCTTGATCAAGTGGAATAATTGTGGAGGAATGATGCCCCCTCTAGAGGTCACTTTAGAAAAAGGTTTCTAGGTAATCTCTCAAAAAGAAGCGAGAGTGATTAGAAATGGATAGGAAATGAAAAATAAGTTAAATACATAATTGGTAGAAAACAAAATTAAAAATAGAGAATTGAAAGGAGAAGAGGTGAAATATCTACAAAAATTAGAGCCTAGACATATAAATGAAGCTAAGGGGGGCCTATAAATAGTTCTAGGGGGTCTATTTGAACTCATTTACATTCAAACCTTCCAAATATTAGAGTGGCCTATGCATACTTGAGCTTAACACACCATGGGACAAATTTAATAACATAAATTCCTTGCAAATAAAGTTTGAGAATTAAAAAAACCAAAGGGCTTAAGGCTAGTAGTTATTTAAATGGTAATAAATGAAAGTAGAATTAGGAGAAAATATGGATGTAATTATGTGAAATTATCACTTGCATGTTGGGATGAGTGCTTTCATAACTAGGATTAGTGATTTTTCAATGGAAGATTTCTTGTGGAGTGAAAAAATGATTATGGAGCAAAATATTGCTTGTGCTTGAGGAATTTGCACTTGCACAAAGGAAAAGGTTACTTATGAAGAATAATACTTATGTAGAACATGTGATTATTTATGTAGAATCATGCTTGCACATATGGGACGATAGAACTTTTGCATAGTCATGTTTATGAGAGATAGGGTAGCACTTTCACATAGTTGCACTCACATGCAACATTGTAGCACTATGCATAGTAATTCTTGTGTTAAATAGATAGAAATTGTGCATAGTCATTATTTCATTGGATAAAGTGGTACTTTTGCATGATAGAACCTACAAAAAGTAGCACTTACATAGTTTTAGATTAGGTGGAATTTCGTGTGATTTTGAAATAGGTTGGAAACATAGCTTGGATGAGTGTAGAAGCATCTACCCACTCTTCAATCATGGAAGAACTAGCTATTGATAATGAGACTAAGACCCTAGTTCATGGAGATGGACCAA
>VDFB02281492.1:648984055-649106086 GCA_007258455.2 Sequoia sempervirens
TAGTCCTCTCAAGTTCATCTTTTAGTTTTTCTAGACTATGCAATATTAACATGCATGGTTCACTATATATCCCTGAGTTTGCACCCTGTGCTAATGAATCTCTCAATTTCTTTTATCTCATTACTAGTATTTGCAAACAAAGAATCTGGCATAGGTGGAACATGATCTACATTTTCCATGTTATATATATATACAGTACACCTCAAAAATAAATGAGACTTTGGTAAATACTAGCACTTGCACCCCAATGAGGTGCAATGGTTACACCGATAGGCTGATACACTTTGGTATTATATTATGAACATGTAGGAGCGGTGCAATTTTTTTTGGGGATGAGCTTATGTGGTCTATGTGATTTGTCTTGAAGACCTATACAACAAAAGGAATGGGGTGGCTAGGTGCGTAGAATAGGCATTGATGAAGTCAAGTTGTAGAAGAAATTTTAAGCACCATGGGAATTGGGGAGAGATATCAAATCGATAGGGAGGAGAGATGCATACCTTGTTTTAGGAGAGACATAGTTGTTGTAAGCGTGCCTCCTCTCGCTTCCTTATGATTGTTCTCCTGGGTCCATGTTGCTGAGTGAGGAGAATCGATGTATACCTCTCTCATTGAAACATCTTTTGCAAGTAGCATGAGGGTCGAATGAATGAAGAAGCATCCCTGGGTAGTTTTCCTTGCATATAATGCATGTTTTCCTATTGGAAAGCACATCTATCTTTTGTCGAAATCCTTTCATTATTTTAATGGAGCTAGTAGTTGTGTTGAATGATGTTCGATCTTCTAGGTCCTATTCTATTTGCAATAGTTGAGCTTGCCATGCTTGTTTCTCCAAACGTTTAATGCATTTCTTTGTAGTTATTTCCTCTCTATGATGAGCATAGTAATCACGATTTCTCTCACAATCTCATAGTCTATGTGCTTCTATTTGTTGGGGGTCGATATGGATGGTGTGCAACTTTTTTATCTGTCTTCGGGTGGCAATTGCTTCTTTATGCCTAGCATAGTAATCTTGATTCCTTTTTCGGGTCTGCTGTCTTCTAATCTCTACTTGTTTCAAGCTAGCTTGACTTGTTTCGAGGGAGGGGTCATCCATTTGTACAGTGGGAGTGCAAGGCTGAATTAGTGATAAGAGGAGCACAAACATACTCAAACAACTATATGTGAGATGAACACAACATATCTAAAGCTTACAATGTTGAAAGAAGAATGCTTAAAATTCATGTATCTACATATGTTAAAACAAAAAACAACAAATAAAAAAATGACATATTCAAGTCATAATTTATAGAACTAATCTCTATTAAAGTGTAGTTTTAAGATAGTTGTAGATTCCACATATATATAGACACGAGCAAATAGATATAAGCAAGTAGATTCATGAGTGCTACAATGCTAGAAGTAGACTCCACATATATATAGACATAAGCAAATAGATACAAATTGTTACATTTGTTTTATTGAGATATTATTGTTACAGTTATAGTTGAAACACATAATATTGAAGCCTGGTGTAGAAATATAATTTTATAAGAGTCATATACGGGTGATCCCATAATAGTGGTTTACAATTTTTGGCCAAACTGGACACTGAAATTATTATTTTTAACTAAATCTTCACATTCGGGCACCTATAGCAACTAAACTATGAGGAATTTGAAGATGGTGCAAACTAGAATCTCATCAAATTTTTTCTGTAGATTCTAAAAATATTTTTTTCAAAATTTTTGGAATCAAATTGCACTTCTTTTTCTATCTCCCATGAAAATTGATTTTTTTCAGAAAACAACATTTTTAAAAAGTGACACACACCGTATAACGCATAACTTTTTTTCCATGAAGGATAAAATTATAATTCCTTCAAATTTAGACTTGTAACTCTGATATAGTGCTTCCACTTGGTTAGATATTTTTTATTGAATATTTTTCCTTAATCAAGTTTCAAAGTCAAATGAATTACACCGTGACATATGCAACCGGGTATAATCAGAACTTTTTATATATGTCAAAATTTTATTTTATTTTTTGTTGGATCAAGGACTCAATTATCTAAAACACTCATTTTCAATTTTTTTTATAATCTTCTATTTTCCACATGTGAAGAACAAAGAAATTAATTTTTGATGAAAACCATATTAATAAAACTTAAAAAAAAAAATAGATAACAAAACCAAACATATTAAAATTATATTCTATTGATAGCTTGTTTTGAGGAATACCATAATCATTTGAAATAAATTTTAAATGAATTCATTTGATCCCCCAAAATCTAAATCAAAAGTGATTTTTTATCAGCATTTTGATAGGTGTAAAGGAGACGCATTTATAGGTATGGTTTAAAACTAGCGAGGTTCTATCTAAGGGGGTTTGATCCTAGGTGATTTGATCAAACCCTCTTCAATTGGAATCCTTAAAATGGAACTTTTTAAGGCTTAAATTGTTATATTTTCTAAAAATATGTGATTTCAGCTAAAATTTGTTCCTCTCAGGAATTGTAAACCACTATTATGACAACACTGATACATGACATGAATTGGGAAATGTAAACCTAGCAACTTATATATTTCTATCTGTAGGTAGACGTGACACATGTGGTTAGATATTTGAATACATTCTTTTGCTTGAACAAAACTATCAACTATAATTTTATAAGAGTCATATACAAGACATGTGTTGGGAAATGTAAAGTTTGCAGCTTAGATCAACTATAATTTTATAAGAGTCACTACACATTTCTTTGATCTTGGAAAGTGAGATGTTGCTCTCTGCAATGAAGTCAACTTGCTCAACCTTTGTGATAGCTGCCTTCAAGCGTTCTTCATTATTGTATGTTTCATTTCTACATGTCAAAGTGAACAAGTATTTTTTGTTCAACACGTCTCTAATTACCTATTGAGTATCCCTTTCTATGTCATCCTCAAACTGTAGAGAGTATAGCTTTTCCCCAGACATTCCCATGAGTTCTGTTGCTGCTTCGTCGAATGCAACTGCCCATAGCATATCTGTGTGGTCCTGTAACCTTATTTTTTGTATGTACCTATAATTACAAGAGGTACATGCTATGTGACACTTTGAGCAAAACCACTTTCCATCTTCAGTATGCACCAATCTTTTCTTGCACTATTTTCCTGATAATTCATTAGGGCACGCCGGATAGCAGAATGATTTAGATTTGATGAACAACAATGTTGCATTTATTGTACATTGGAGATGGTGCACTCTATGAGGAATTTCTTCTCGAACATCCCTGATTGTTATTGTAGTGTCAGGCATAGATGGGCTGCTAAACTTTGTTGAAGGTGATAGAATATTAGCCCCACTTTGTTTGAACCAAGTTTGTAGTTGTTGTGTCTCTTGTATGTCAAGGTCTATAAATAAATTTGTATTGCTTGATGTACTCAACACCTTTCCATTGTACTCGCAAACTCATCCAATTTTAATAGCGAGAACAATTGTTTCTTGTAGGTGATACTTGGCTTGAAGATGACCACCTTCCTTCTCTACCATTGTGCCCCATAGAGTGATATATATAGTTTCCCTAGTCGTGTCCAACAAGGATATTGTGCGCCTTAGGACCTCTGTCCCATCTCTTCTCCTAACTGTGGAGCTTGGGCTAACACAAGTGACAACTCCAATAACATCAGTAGTTGAGTTGCTACTCTTCTTTGCAAGTTCACTGATAGGTGTAAATGAGAATATGTGTTTTGGAATAGAATTGTCATCTTCACAAAGAGTGACCTTTGACTCTACCGACAAGGAAATTTCTAGCCCACTATTTAACCTATTGTAAAGCTTATTAGCAACCTTTATTGCACCACCAAAAAATGTATAGGTTTTTCCAACAGTAATATTTTGATAATGAAGATCAACAACTTCATTGAAACAAGTCACACATGTTTCAGTCCCTTCTCTATCAATGATGTCAAAGGTGAAAACTTGACCAGTACCTTTTTGGGTACTGTACCTACGGATATCCTTTTTGGCAGTCATGCAACCTTTAACAGTCCATCTTGGTTGAAAAGGATTCAAACTTTTAATAGGCGTAATTGTGACTGGTGCTTCCATTCTACTCCTAGAAGGATTCACACCAAATAATCTTCTCACATGAGTTGATACTCTAGCAGTGCTAATTGTATCAGGTTCTGCATGTGGCTCTGAAGATTTTTCCATTTCTTGTTCTATATGGTGCTCTAGTTCCATATAAAGTGAAGTAGGATGACCGATTATAGCCTGGTATGTAGAAACAATCTCAAGGTTCACAATAACAATCCACCTATACATTTGGAATACAAGAGTAAGAATTACTAATACAAGGAAGAAGCTAAAAAGTTAATAATGATTTTGTTATGGTAAATTTTGGATTCCTTTACTCACCGAGACCCGCTTGGTCTAGGGCAATTATATTTTGTCATTTGTATTATGGATCCAACTGTAATTTCACCATATTCTATGTAATGATTGTACTTCTGAGGTAAAGATGCTTTTTGTTTGTAGGCCCCATCAGATATTTCTACCTTGTAGCGGTTGTTACATTCATGGCCATGGCCGAAGTTTGAAATAGACAAAATTTGTACATTAGGTTTGAACCCTTCATTCCCATCATGGATAAGTTTAATTGCATCTGTGGTTAATATTGTAGCCATGGTCTATGGAAGTTGACTAACCCTGCAAAATTACATTACATGTAAGATAGTGTTTGCATACAATTGGTGGAGGTTCTTGTTTTAGAAAACATAGACCTCAACATAATGTTGAGCATAAGAATACACAAGTGGAGCACATCATTTGCAAAAATAAATAAAAAAAGTGAGGAGGAAATATTTTTCCTCAATATGTACTATAAGATATATTCAATAAAATTAGTGCTATGAAGATCAATATGCACAAGGGTGCTACAATGTAAACATAATATATAACTATATTCAACATTGAATATATCAAAGGGTTTGAAAGAAGCATATATATAACTATGGTACTTCACATAGCTAAGTGTTGCAAGAGTGAATATTTACAATAATGATCAAATATATCATCATTTTGAGTAGCATTCCAATATATATTTGGTAGACTTAAGGTTATAGTTCAAGATAATATTCAAAATAAGGGGACACAAATATTAGAATAAGTTATATTCATTAAAATTAGAACTATAAAGATCAATATGTACAATGGCATTACAATGTAAACTTAATATATAACAACTAAGGGTTCAAATATAAGGTCGACCACTAAATCCAGTTTGCTCCACATATAGCTATTTTGAGATCCTCATTTAGTTTCACAAAAAAACATCTAATATGTATCATACTAGTAATCTTGATCGACATATTGAAAAAGTTACTACCTTCCAAGAAGTTAGTTGAACTTCTTAGACCATATATCACTCAATAAATCTTGGAATTCACGCTTTAGTTCAAATGCATTGGCCACTTCATAATATTGACAATACTTCAATTCATGCAGGAAACCATAAAATAGCTCAAGAGCTTCATAGGTCGCATGAAATTTTCGGACAACTTCTTGCACCAATTCAACTTCATGATCCTCCACATCACTTAAATCTTGGCTTGTTTGCATAGCGTCTTCAAAAATTTCATGACAACTTGTCAAGACATTGTTTGAAAAAGCATCAACATTATGGTGGGGGAAACCCAACCAATCCACAAATGTTGAGTTAGTTGCTGATAGAGGTAACTCATGGGTTTGCGGTGAGGGTGTATTGGAAGTAGAACCACTACTTGAAATAGTAATAACATCTTCACGTGCTCGTGCATTAGCCATATCCTAAAACTATAATTCAAAATAGCAATGCTAATGGGTATGTGCAGGATCATGGTATGCCAAAAAGTGGCAATATTTGTAGGGTATGTGGCTGACGACTTTTTTTTCACCCAAAATTAATGAAACGAAAAGGGTTTTTAGAGGAGATTCTCAGCTTTCCAAAAATATAAATTATGATTTAATTTTGAATTTCAGACAAATAATTATTATTCATTTTCTATTAGAATTACTAATTAAAAAGTCCCACTGAGTAGGTCGATTGAAAAACATCTATAACTCTCAAATATCATATTTTTTGAATCCAAAACATGCCACATTATATGCTTTACATACTATAGGGATTAAAAAGAAAATTAAATTTCAAGGAATTTTGACCAAGTTAAGGTATTCCATTGTGATGAGTTTTTATATTTAAAAGTTGTAATAAAAAAAATTCATAATTAATTATTTACTTGAAAAAAAATTACAAAAAAATATGCATCACATCCGACATGAGTCCCCACTTATATATAAAATCTTACAAAAAATATATTATCATTTTATTATGGTTAGGTGGTCAGATAGACCTACTATTTTTTCCTGAAATTTAAGTACCACCGCATTGAAATTTCAAATTTTTACCAAACAATTTTTTTTTTTAAAACAAACCTAGTAGTTTAGAAACTACATTCAATTTTCTATAGATTCTATTCTTACATATTTTTGAAATAATATAGATAACTTATTCAAATATTTACGCCAAGTTGCCTAACTCTAATTTTTCTACAATTTTTGCCACTTATACTGCTTACATACCATGATTCCAGACATGTTCTAATATTAAAAACAATTGTTATTAACAAGGGCATAGGTATTGACTAAGACCCAAACTACAAGCATAAATAAGTATAAAATGTTCTTTGAATTTTATTTTTTGATGGACTATTTTAAAATGAATAAAAACTTTAACGTATTCATACAAATGGAGAGTGAAAGTGTAATTTCCTTTAATATTATATAATAAATTAATATAATATTATTTTGAAATTATAATAAATTATTATGAATAGCGATACTAATATTAAAAAACAATTGTCATTAACAAGGGCATAGGTATTGACTAAGACCCAAACTACAAGCATAAATAAGTCTAAAATGTTCTATGATTTTTTGTTTTTGAAGGACTATTTTTAAATGAATAAAATCTTTAACATATTCAAACAACTGGAGAGCGAAAGTGTAATTTTCTTTAATATTATATGATTAATTAATCATAATAAAGTAATATGAATAGTTTTTTGTAATTACAATATTATATAATAAATTAACATTATATTATTTTGTATTATCATTAAAAAGCCTATTGACTAAATATATTTATTGATTTGACAATTTAAAATAAACAAAATAGTTATATTTACAAAATGATTAAGGATTTTAAATGAAGTGGAAAATATTATCATACAATTCATATTTATATATCAGAATATATAAAATTATAAATTCATTCTTTTAAATAAATGAAATAAAATAACTTTAATCATGTAAAAATTAAGTAAACTTTATATAGATTAATTAGATAATAAATTAATATAATATTAGTTTGTAATTATAATAAATTATTATGAAATATGTAAAAACTTAAATTTCTTTGACAATCTTGGTTTTTAGTTTTTACAAATTGTTAAAATTTACTATTAACATTAAAAATTACTATTTACGTGTTTGAGCTTGAGCCTGGCTTTTCATTTGTAGATGTTGTTTGCACTGTGCCTTGGTTGTAGTTGGCTTTGAACGTGAAAGGTGCAAGAATTGAGGGTTCGAAACCCCAAAAGTGCGAAAGAGTGAAGAGGTTATGAGCAGTGAGTGAAGAAGAGGTGCTTTCAACGGATTATGAGGCAAGTGGATAGCTTTATTAAGGAAATAAAGATGAGTTGGTGGCAAACGGTGACCTATTCGAAATAAATCCTAGTCTACCTTACTGGGTGGTTCATGCCATAAATTCGTCACCAATTTTCTGTCACCTCCATCATGCCGTGTAAATCACAAGTCTGGCAGAAATACATTTAGTATTGTTGGAAGTATAAATCGTGCAAGCCTGAGTCAAGCAAAATAATTGTCAGTAATATATTAACTATCGTCCTAAATCCTACCTACTCGCCTGAATCAATACGCCTCCTTCTTTATGCATAACCATACCTCAACATAGTTTCAATAATAGGTTAATATAATTAGCTCATATGATAAGTGAATCTATCCAACACATATGGCTAAAATTTGTGAAACAGTAATATAAGGTTCAGATTCATAATAGCAGTATTTGCTAGGACTGAATGCACTGTCAAAATAGTGCTTGCAGCTATAATAAAATTTATAATTTTGATGCAACGACAATAGTATTTCTTTTTCTAAAAATAAATGATCCATGTTTGGCTTTCAATTTAAATATTGACAAAAAAATTTGATTGGAAGCTGTAGCGATAGTAGAATGAAGGTTCATGGATGGACAAGCATGATTTTGTTAAGTTGTGGTGAAAACTTTCCATAATGCGTTGTTTGGAAGCTTAAGAAAGGCCTCTCTGCTTTTCCACAAGGTCGCGGGTTCAAAACTTGGGAGAAAAGGAAGGGACAAATGAGTAGGGACCTTGCATTGTGGAAGCACAAACGTTCTATCAGGTTTTTGCCTTGCGGTGGCAAATATGGGCATGAAGGCTCTGCGCAAGGAAGGGGCAAAAAATTGCGGAGGAGAAAATGGTAATGGAGGACAAGAAAAAAGGAAGACAAGCACATTACAATGAAACATTACAATACAACAAATTAACTGAAACAATACACAAGAATCACCTCAAGTTTCTTTCTTCGCCAATGCTCTGGTTCTGCCCGTATCTTCGCTACAAAGACTACTAAAACACAAATAATGTCATCCCCCTGAGAGCCATTTAACATTGCTCAACGCTAGTTCACATTTATAGCATGGAGCGTGCTTTGGTGGCCTAGTAAATCGCAAGGCAAGCACGGAAACAACAAGAAAGGTTGTGAAACGGTGCAGCTGCTGGGAGCCATACTTGATGGAGACGGATAAGGATGCAACATTTAATGTTGTTATAAGCTTCGGGAGGAGTTTGAGGGTAGCTGGTGGGTCCGTCCAAGGATGCACGGTGCTAAGGGCCATAGAAGTATACGCCAGAGCATGACACAACTATTCCCGACACCCCTCTCTCGCACATAAGAAAGCCCGTGTTCATGGGGTTCCTACTGGCGTCAGACTGGGGGAAACGCCGGTGGGGTTCCCCCACATAAAAAGCCTATCAGATAAATATATCTAGATAAAGAGAATACAAATCCAAAATAGAACTTGTAATAATTCATCTACTCATCAATAATATTTTCATACTATTAACAATTTACAAAGAAATGGAAGACAACTATAATCTATAACATAGCATCCTTAAATGGTTCAAATTTTAAATGAAATGATGAAACAAAGAATAAGAATACAAAGATTAAAGTATAAAATTATTTGAAAATAATTGGGGATAAAAATATTTAATCTAATAGTTGTTAACATAAATTAACTTCAATTATATAGCCAAGAACATCAAAAAATTATAGATTGGAAAGCAAAATAAATATCTCATATTAAGAATCAAATCTAATAAATTTTGAATTCATTGCATACTTGTTATAAATATCTCACATAAACCAATGAAACTCAACGTGTCTCCAAATTACATAAGAGAGAACCTAAATGTGAAGAAGAAAAAGAAATTCAAAATCCATCTTTTTGTAATGAGTTTGTTAAAATTTAAAACATTCAAGAACCCCAAAATGGTTTGAAATTGATGAGAATAATAGAAATTCTTGAAGGCAAGAGGTCATCACAAACCATTTGGTTGTGGGCTTCAAAAAATTTCAATGAATGGTTTTGCAATAAGATGTATTAACCAAAATATTCCAAATTTTTATACAATTACTAAAGATCTACAAAATGAGACCTTTACTAAATAAATTTCAAAGAATTATGTAAACAAAAAGTTTGATCGAAATAATATTGTTGTTAATGTTTTTTTCTTTTAATGCATTCAATTCTATTGTAAATAATAGTAAGGAAAAAGATAAAAGAGTTGCTCATAGACTAATAACATCATTAGTAACAAACTAAATAATTAAAAAGGCTCAATTATTAAGGTAAACTTGTCTTGAATTAAGCCTAAATCATAAAACATTATCAAAAGTACTATCAATAAGATCATGATTAGAAAGTCCTATTGAAAATCATACTTGGGGTTTTAGCTGTAGGCTTCCATGAGTCGATAAGAAGCTAATTAATAGCACATAGGATGAAATTCAACAATTTTGACACTCTAACTCTAGATTTACATATGAGGTTGGAAACAAAAATTTTTATACTCTACCTAGGCCATGATTTTGTTATGAGTACAAAGAGTTTATGATAGAAATACATCCATTATTGTTGAGTTAAAAGTAGGTTAAATATTATTTTCTTAAAAAATCACTTTTATATAAATGTAGGTGTTTTGGAGAACAAAGCTATAGTATGAATAAGTGATTGACATTGATGGCTATAAATTTCAAGGTGGGGACATTTAATATAATTCATAAGGTGTTATTATATTAAATTCTTTCATTGTTTAGTTAGTTTTAATCAATGTTGTATGATTTATTAAACATTTTTTTAATATTTAAATGTAGGTGTTTTGGGGAGTAGCAGTGATAGATCTAGCTCATTGAGAAAGGATATAGGTAGAGAGGAGGAGTGACCTTGACAAGGATTGAGACATGGATCACCTCAGGGTGGTAGATATGAGTGGAACATATCCATAGAGAAGGATAGGCGAAGAGGACAGATATAGGGGACAAATACCTTAGGGGCACCTTTTTAGTTGTGTGTATGCTCTACAGAGTGGATTTACTCATGAGTGCTTTGATGTATTTGAAGACACATTTGTATGAGAACATAGATAATATGATATGAGAACTATTAGTTGTGTTGATGATGGGTGTGATATTTTATGTGTATGTTGATGATGTGCATGATATATAGTTATATTTCTTGTATTTAGATGCTCATAGGTGTGGATCATTTATTGTAGTTGTGTTGATGATGGGTATGATATTTTATGTGCATGTTGATGATGTGCATGATATTTAGTTATATTTTTTGTATTTCTTGTATTGGGAACTAAATCAGAGAGAAATAGACCAACCACTCAACTCCTTAGAAAATAAGCTCGTGAATCTCAAACATTAAAAATAATGAAATTATCTTTTCTTAACACAAGAATCAAATTTTTCTATAGAAAAATGTGATCAACATAGATTAAATAATAAATAAAGCATAAATCAAATACTTTAGTAGTATAAAATATAAAATGTAACCGAGCATTTGTGGGTTTGCATCCCACCAAGCATGTCAATTTGTAAGCATTGAATTTAAATAAATGAGACATTGAGGAAAATAAATGTAGACTTCAAATTGAATTAAAAAATCACCTCTAATAGAGTGAAAAGATGAATTACACAAAAAATGAACTAAAATTATAATGAAATACATATTGACAAATGGATATATCTTGCAAATGATAAAACATTTATTGCCCAACTAGATAAAATATACTTGCTCAAAATTGAGATGATAAAATGATGGATTTGATCTCAATTTATAGATTTTTTATATGATGGATAAATTGCTAGGATTTGATCATGTATCATGAGTTTAACCCAATTAAAATGTGGCTACTATTATACCTAATTAACTAATTTATTTATTTAATGAAATTTCTTAATTATTTTGATCAATGAATTGATTGAATTATTTTAATTTTTTATCTAATTCAAGATTAAATATGATAAATAATTTGATTGATATATAAACTAATTTATCATAATTTTCATTGAATTATCTTGGAATAATAGATTTACATGGATTTATTTTAATTTATTTCAATATTTGTGAGAGAATGATTCATTTAAATATTTGGTTAATTTATTCTACTCGAGTAACAATGGAGGCCGATTTGATGAATAGGAGAGCATTCATCCCATCCCAAAAAGGGAGTACATTTAGAGTTTGGGACTTTTTTTCAAAATGCTGATGAAAATTTTCAAGATTGATTGCTGGCATGTGGAGTTAGTAATTTGGGTGACCATAGGTGACCAAATTCTATATGAAACACTCTAGTTAATGTCTCGCTCTTAGGTAGTGTCTTTATTTTTGTTTAATGCTATGGATCTTCTTCAAAATTATGGTTTAGTTGCTTAGTTTGTAGTGGATTATGTTTTATAAGTTCTTTTTGGACCATTCCCTAAACAATGCCATTCAGGATGATGACTTACATAATGAAAAATATTTTGTTGGGTGTTTGCTTAGACACAAAGTTTTAAAGGAAAACTCTAGTTTCCTTTGTGTTTGAATTTCTTTGAAATGAACCTTGCAAGAATGGGATGAATCTTTAGTGGAAAATACAATCAATGGACATAAAATAGAATTGGGCGCTCTATTGTATGGAGAAACAATGGAGGCACATAAGGAAATGTTGTTTCTCCTCACTCATGTCCCTCACCCTCTGCTAGTTTTTGCTATATATATGTAATATATGGGCACTCAAAAAATATGTAATATATGTCTTCTTTTTAGGTTTTTTTTCATTTATGGTAGGTTTTCTTAATCAATTTTGTCTATATATGATTGCTACAATCCTATTTGATGGGTCTCTTGGTTTTGTCCCTACACCTTCATGATTTGTGGGTTGACATGCCCTTCTCTATTTTGTACTTTACTATGGAAATTTTTACAATAAATATTTTAATTAGTTTAGGCCTTGATCGTTTTAGGTCTGAAAAGAAAAATTAATTTGATTTTGATAAAGTGTAGGAATTAAGGTATCATGAATTTTGTTAATAAGTGGATGTTAGGTGTTCGGGTGGGGACCATGGTATGGATATGAGTGTATGTGAGATTTAGTGTCTACAAAATCCAAAGGTAAATCAAAATATTATAAACATCAAACTTTTTTTGGAAGGATGATATAAAACCAAATCTAAACACAATATAAACATTGTAATCACAACCATACGTACTATATATATGAGATTGCATACAACCATGTTTAAAATTTACAACCATGTAAAATTTATTCATATGTTTTTTATTAAGAAAAAATGTCATAAATTATATTTCTAGAAATAAAAAGGACTACAAATATGGAGGGAAAAAATTAAATAATCTCAACATAGCAAGGATTTTACAAAGTGATAGATAATTTTCTCAAAAGAAAAAGGATGTGTTGTGTACAAGACAACAAACCACTTTTTCATGTTTTTTGATGTCTAAATATTTACTTTCCATACATGTTTACATGAATACCACATAAATTGAGATGAATACATGTTATAAATTTATAATTTATACATTTTTCTTGTAACTAAAATTAAATCTATTTATCCATAGCTTTGATTGTTGAAATGGGAAGGCATATTTCATTTACACAAGACAAAAATGTATGCAAAATGGGGAAGCAAAATACTGTATGTTTAAAACGCTTTAAAAAATTTCAAACAAATGTAATTTGAATTCAACAAATTTGAAAAAAATTGCATTTAGGGCTTCAAAATTAAACAAATAGATGCATTTTGAACTCTAAAAAAATTGAATTTTAAATACCTAGTGCTCGATAGTGCTCGATATGCAAACCAAAATGGTAAACTTTGGAGAGGCGAACTTAAATTTTCTTTCACCGGAAAGAAAAACTTTGTTTGGTCATCGTCACGCTCTCTATTTGCCGCACATAGGGAAAGTGATAGGTAAAATTAGAAAGTAAAAGTGACAGTTGAAAATGAGAGAATTTTTGGTTTTTGTCATATTTAAGGGGTTCGCTCGAACCTATGTTTGATCGAACTCATTTAAATATGATTTTTTTTATTTAGGTTATATGGGTTCGGTCAAACCAAGGGTTCGACTGAACATATGTGTTCGGTCGAACCCCCTATGAGGTTCGGTCAAACCATTGGGTTCGACCGAACCCATTGAATATGGTGAAAAAGAAAAAAACAAATTTTCCTTCCTCTTATAAATTGTAAACCACTATTCTAAAGCCACCCTCGTGGTTGCTTCATTTGGCTAGTCAACAACCTTTAATTAACATATAAGATCAAGCTTGGGATGTGGACTACATGCCTTAAGTTGGCTCACATGTGACATACTACCTTATTCATGATGTAGCTTTTGAAAAACATATGACTTGGCATAGGGATTTTTGAGTAAGCTCTCATGTCTCCTTCTTCTACTTGAAAGCCATTTCTCACAGTACTCGTGTTTGCAACCAATTTAAAGTGGGGAAATACATCACCACTCACATTTCATTGTGTGATTTTCTTTTTCTTGCTATTTCCTCTCTTGGAAGCATTAGGTACAATGTTCCCTAGGATGAGACCTTGCACTTGTCCTCTCTTGGAAACAAGATGAGACCCTTTGCACTTATCCTCTCTTGGAGACATTAAGCATGATGTTCCTTAAGATGAGACATTGCACGAACAAAGCAAATTCCCTTTGAACAATCCTTACACTATTCTGCATTAACAATGTCTATGAGTGTCAAGCATACAAAGTTTCTCTTACCTCATAGAGCTCAAAAATAATTTTTCATTATGGTGCCTTGTTAAAGTTATTGGGAGGTTTAACTTTGGTATAGTTGAGCGGGAAGCCCATTCCAAGGCACAACTTTACCCATAGCCACCTATGTGTTTGTGAGTGCATACCAACTAGCGTATGTTTCCCAACTTTTGGGATCTCTCACCTAATGGACAGCCAAGAGTCTTGTCACCCCAAAGTGAGTGCATATTTCTATTTCTGAACAAACAAGCCTATATTTGATCCACAACTAGATGGACAAATGATCAAAGTTTTATTCACCTTTTCATTTTCATCTTTCTCTTTCTTTCCATTGAATGATCATGTATCTTGTTCATTTGACTTAGGATCTTAGATCCTGGGGGCTTGATTGCCTTCTTGATCTTTGGAATTCTTCTTCATCTACATCTATACACTTGGATCTCTCTTGAATGTCTATTGTAGTGTGAGTTTCAAGCAAGTTCATCCTCTCACTAAAGTGGGGGCTAACTGTGTCCTACAAAAAAGGACCTCTTGCTTGACATGGGAATAATTCATGATAGAATGGACATAATGAGGTCTTAATCTAGTGTTTTGAGGTATTTTACACATCCACATTAGATCTTGGACCCTTGAAAATACATTAAACGATGTCTTGTAAAGGTGTTGTAAAGTCTTGTAATGGACTTTCACGCTTTTCTAGACATAATGAACCCATTCCCCCTTAATTCAACATTGTAAAATGTATTTAATTACATCTTCACATAAATCTAGAAGGTTTTTGAATTAAACACAATGGTAATCTATTGTTGTAATGTGTCTTGCACATTCACATTGGTTATTGTGCCTTTCTAGGCTATGTGGACCTCATTTTAGTGTTGTAAAGTGTGTTTAATCACATTTTCACATTGAATTCTATGTCCCAAACCATAATTAACCTTTACATAATCACTAATAGGACTCTATTAACCCTTATTGTGCATCACGAGGCCTAAATTGATCAAATAACCAACAAAGTTGCAATATAAACCTTATTTCCTTACCTCCTGGCACGTTAACTCTGAAAATGGCCCTTGTGGGAGCCATTCACCATGCATGGAGAATCAGTCCCATCTAGGTGGGACCCATTTTCCATGCATGGACAGTCCCATCCATGTGGGACCCATTGCCCATGGGTGGCGAATGAGTCCTATTTGGCCCAATTTTGACCTTTGAGTAGGAAAAAAGTGAAATTTAAGTTTAAATATTACTTCATGTCAGCTCATGATTAGGTATTAACAAGTTAAATAGGTGAATTGTCTATAAAATTTCCTGTCTAAACCCTAAATCATGATCATTCTTCATTTATTTTTCCATCATTCGTCCACCTCAAGTCAAGCAGCTTTGGGTTTCATCATTTCAAGTCTCCAAGATATCAATTTTTAGACATTCAAGGGAAAATTCCACATGTTTTGTTGTAGAAATTCAAGATCAATCTTCATGGCAAGGTAATCAACTCCATTATTACATGTTTCATTCCATTCTTTCATCATTTTGGTTTAATTACCTAAAAGGGGTTGGACCAAGGCAAACCCCCATGCCCTAACATTTAACATTTCTCCTTCTTGCCTTGTGTGTTTGCAGATTTAGGTCACTTGGAAGCCTAGAAATAATTGAATATCAAGTTGCAATTTTTTTTAGGTATTCTCTTAATTCAACAAGTCAAAATATCAACAAAACCTCATTTTTTAGATTTGGAAATTAGAGTTTCAAAAGTGGACACCTATAGGGAATCAAAGTGTAGACTGAGAGATCTAGATTCCACCTTTGAATATTTAGTGTGTCATCAAAAAATGGTCCCTTGTAATTTTTATGGTCCTTTAGGCCTTGTTTCATAGTGTTGGAACTATTTTGCTTTAATTTTATGATGTATCTTGGCTTGAACATGCTTATCTTGGTGTTAAAACTCAAAGAACGACATCTTGTGAAGTGTTGTAAGACATTTCTATGTTCTTCTAGACTCTATTTAATTCATTTAACCTAAAAACCACCTTTTCACTCATTAACAAGTCATAATTTGAAGTGTTGTAAAGTCTTGTAACAAGATTTCACACTTTTCTAGGCATATTTTCACTATTTACACCCTTCTCATGCTTTATTTTATCTCGTTATGCCCTCATATGCTTATATTAAGTGTATTTTTGGGTCATATCCCGACAAACAACATAAAACACAACATTATTTCTAACACTTGGTTTTGGGTTCCAAGTGGGACTCATTCACCAAGGGTGGAGAATGAGTCCCCCTTGGCCCCAAATTCAAAATATTTTAAAATTTCTTTTAGGATTTTACTCAAATTCACTTCATATCAGCCTATGATGAGGTATGAATGGATACTAAGGCACAAGATTTGTATAAATAAGTGATTTCATATTATTTCAACCCCCATTCATTCATCCATTCATCAAGTTCACTTATCCACCTATTCACTTAAGTATTCAAGCATTCTACATCTTCAATTCAAGTACTTTGGAGCAGCCATTGACATCACTCTAGATTCACAAGATCAAGGATTTGGTAAGTTTTTATTACTTTTATGTTATTCATTTATCGTTTCCTTTACATTGCATTTATCTTTATTCGGTTTGATTACCAAAGTGGGGTTTGACCAAGGAAAACCCCTATTCACTAACCCTCCAACATTTTCCCCCTTTGTGCATGTGTATTTGTAGCCTTGTTTTGTAGATTTAATAGGTTTAAAGGTGTTGAAAAGTGGAACTTAATTCAACTAGTCTCTTCAAGTCAACTCATCAATCTTTCAAGCATTTTTGAGTGTTTTCAGCGCATTTTCTGTAGGATTGACCCTGACAACCCAATGTTCAGACATTGCTAGATCTTGTGAAGCAGTGTTCCCCTCTGATTTTTTAGATTTTTGTAGGTGGACTGATTTTCCACCCTTGGCGAATGAGTCCCACTTAAAATTTAAAAATCTACATTTTGTTAGAAATCAACTCCCGACTATTAGAAATCAGTTCTCGACACTTTTTCAACATTAGGAGGATTGATTAGCCACCCTTGGAAAATGAGTCCCACTGTGAAAAATTAGAAAATTTCATTAGCATTCCAAACATTCCAGAAAGTTCACACATCATCCATGTGCACTCAGATTTGACCCTGTACTTTCTGTTCTACATATTTCCTTTAATTTCATCATCTTTCATAGTTGTTTGCATATCACAGTGTGTTTTCAAACATAGCTTAAATTGCACTTTTGCAGTCGTTTTAGATCATTTCAAGCAATCAATTGCATCTAGTTTATTTCATTTACATAACATCACATTGCATACATCCTAATTTGAATGTACAGTAGCATTTTGGGAGCCCCAATCTCTGTCTTTCTAGGTAGAAAACCTTAGGAAGAGACCAAGCATTGAAGGTTCCCAAAATCTATCACATTCATAAATTCAAAATTGGACTCATTTACCATCAGCGGCAAATGAGTCCCACTTTCAAGTCAATTTTTATTTTTCTGCATTTTTAAATACTCTTTTGTTTGAAACAAGTTCTGGCACAGTTTTGCAGAATTGAGACTGATTCACCCAGAATGGCGAATGAGTCCCACTACACCTAAAAATCAGCATTAGTAGCATTCTGGAAGCAATTTCCAGTCTCCATCCACATTCTAGGTGCACACTTTTAGTTTTGTCAAGTTCTGTTACAATTTGCATTCATTACTAGGTGTTTTTGCATTACACAATGTGTTTTCAAACATCACTTGTTTCTTAGGTTTTGCATTCATATTCGATCAATTTCATAGCTTAGTTGCATTTGGATAATCTAATTTAACCTAAATAGCATCATACACATCTTAATTTGAGTGAACCACCTAGATTTGTGGTGTGTGATCTATCTCTTTCCTTTAGGTGAAAGACCCTAATTGAGCAAAGAGACACAACACTTCACACCCCTAAAATCTATGGTTGAAATAGCTACAATTAGCTATCAATAGTTTTAGTTTTCTATCAAATGCATTACCATGATTATAGGAAGTTGTTGAATCTTTTTCTCCTATAAATATGTAATCCATTTTTAATGATTAATATACAAAGTGTTTTATTGTTGTTGCTCATTATATTTCTACATTTGTTTTTATATTTTTAATAATCCATAAATCTTATAAAATTACAAACTATAGATAATATTACCTCTTCATCCAAAATGTAATCTAAAAAAATGATGTAAAATTCTTTTACACAATTATACTCATAAACTCTTTTCCTTAAAACAATAAACTATAAAATAATTATATCTATTATTTAAAAAAAAAAAACCTTATTTTCCTTCAAAATTATATCCTTACGTGAATTTGACACTTAAAAGGTTTCTAAAATGAGGTTTGAATTCATCTACATAAATAAAGGAGGATTGATTATTGATTTGACTCAAAATGATATTACAGATTAAATGAGATTTTGAAGAGGCTGTTTAGACCAGCAGCCTGCCACATCATTCAAATATAAGATTATGAAAAAACATAAAGTAAAATGAAAAATGACCGATTCAATAAATTTGTTATGTAATGACTATACGCTGTCAACAGCACAGTCAGTCCCTATCCATTCTTTCAACAAATCTTTATTTCCTCACTGCAAGAGAGGCAGTGTTATTAAAAAATCATCCCAACTAGAAGTTTTAGCTCGGAAATAAGCTTTATATTATTCAATGTTTCTGTCTATATCACCCAAATCTGCATTGGACACGGTTTTCCACCGTCCTGACTGCAATGAACGTGATAAGCTTTTGCATCGACTAAAGTTAAAGCAGTCCCGAACATCTTATGAATGAGTGGTTTACGTTACAGTAAAGCAAGTCAAGAACAGCGAGTGACCCGTGACCGATGATATGAATGCTGCAACCATAAATGAGATAGAGGCTGTCCACCCTAAAATATATGGTCGAAATGAAAAGAAAGGGAAAAGCCGTGAGTGACCGACCAATGCCCCAATAATAGTAATGGCCCATCCACGTTATAGCAGTATATGTCATGTTCAAGCAAAGGTCAAGTAAAGAGATGAACTTTAAAAGTGGTGAGTGCCTAAAGTGAAGATCAGGTCGAGCCAGAGAATTTGGTCATTTTGCGTGTGTTTTACGTTGGTTTCATTTGAAACTCTAAAGAGTAATGAGCCCTCGAGGGTTTATTAACTATGGTTAGTCTTAGCCACAAACTAAATTGCTAACCTCGTGAAATTTATTAACCATCCTTATTAAATGTATGAATTTCTTATTTTATTTATTTTTGTTTAGTTTTGGGATTTATTGGTCATAGTTTTTAAAGGAAAATTTATTATTTTAAAACAATTTTAATGGTTCTATGAGAGAAACAATAATAAATTATATTAACTAAAGTAAAGAGAAATTATAATTAAGCGTGTTGAATATACACATTGTTATATGTGAGTCAAGCCAAACAAAATCTAAAACAATGTTCTAGAGCTCTCAATGAATAATGCAAAGTGCTTGCCTACATTGCCTTACTTTCCCTTGCCCACCACCTCTTCCACTCAAACATCACTCTATTACTTACCACACTCCACCTAGAGTTTATTGTGGAAAGATGTGGGAGTAAGAGTTTTAGAATAATAGAAGTTGTTGCCATCTCTCTCTAATTTTATTATGAGCCTTGAATAATTTGAGATGTGTAGCCATTGGTGCATCATGGAAAGCTTCCAAAATCTTCTTAATCTTAGACCCTAGCTCAATGACCACTCTTATATTGAATATGATTAGTTTAGCTATGACTATATACATGTCATTCTTCTCCACTCCTTCTAGAATGTTAGTATCAAATGAATTCTTAGCATATTTTCCCATGATGGAGATCTTCTAGTTTAAAGATATGATCAAAATATGATAGAGGGCGGGTTTTCTAGAGAGTGCGTAAAATACTATATATTATTCTTATCCTTAACATATTCAATATTAAAATAATATGATTGAAGGTTTCCCACCCACTTTTGACGCCTATCATTCAAATTTTGTTGGTCAAGGAAGATTTTCATACTATTATTGTCTAATTTAACAACAAACCTTCCACATACCAAATAGTGTTTGAACTTCTTCAAAACATATATTATAGACAATATTTATTTTTCATAAATAGAGAATCCTCTTTCATGGTCCCTTAACTTCCTACTCTTAAAATCTATATGGTGTACCCTTTTAGATATGATTGATCCAATTCCTTCACCAAATGCACTGCATTCTACAACAAATAGAAGTGAGAAATTCATAATTTTCAGGATAGGGAAAGAACTTATTACCTCTTTCAACTTTCTAAAGGTGGATTGTGCTTCTTCTATCCATTCAAATACTCTCTTTTTGGTAAATTGATGAGGTGTGGTACAAGTTGAGAAAAACACTTGACAAACCTTTTGTAGTAGAGACAAATTTGTAGTATGAGGCCAATCCAAAAACCTCTTAGATATTTTATTGATTAACTTGGACTCCCTTAGCACTTATGACATGCCCCAAATATAGTTTCATTACTCCAAATTCATATTTGTATATCTTTGCATAGAAGGACTATTGTTCAAGAATAACTAATACTATATCCAAATGTTTCAAGTGCTACTCCCAGGTCTTATTGTAGATCAAAATATAATTTAAAAAACTAGTACAAACTTAATAAAATTCTTACCAAAGACCTATTTCATATAGGATTAGAAGGTGGTTGGAGGATTATTCAGACCATAGGGTATAAGATCAGGAACTCAAAATGTCCATGATGACACTATAAAATAATATTTTGAGTATCTTCTTCCCTCATGCAAATTTAGTGATAATTGGACCTCAAGTTAATTTTTGAGAAATAAATAGTGTTATCACTTTATGTCACCCTTACCCTCCCATTGATGATAGCCAATTTGAGAAATATTTATGGGATCTATAGGTGATTTTTTCTACTGTATTAGTGTGTTCCATTCTCTTTCCCTTAGTGAAAAACAAATTCAAAAATATTGAATTGGCTAAGTGTTTGGATGTATTAGGTCTCCCATTTAATAGAGGGGGAAATGGGTGTCCAAATTTGTAAAGATGACAAATTTTGGATCAATATTGGTCAAGATAGAACCAGTCAACACTTTTGATGGTTCTAAGAACCACTATTAGTGTTGACTTTAGTTCTAATAACCAATGCCAGCTTTGAAGAGGCTTTGATATAGTTAAGGTTTTTGAAATAGTTAAAAGTATCAACAGATTGATGGATAGGAAAATTTTGGCCAAGTATGGAGTCAAAGCTTTTGTAGAACCACCATCGACTTCAAAAATAGTTTGATAAACTACTTGAACCTCTAACAAGGTTCTAGGTTCCATGGTAGCCCCAATTTCTAATGAAAGAAAGAGAGGTTTTCAAAAGATTAAGGGGTTTTGAAGCCTCTCTTAGCATGTGACAATGTTTTCCTTTTCACCTACAAGGAAGAAGCCCTCGTTGAGTATGTAGAGGTTACTAAAGTAGAAAATACAAAATATTCTTAAGTGTTTCAAGGTTAGCAGATTTTTTGATTCATCAACCTTCCTATCAACCAAAAAGAAGAAGCAATTTTTGTAGCTTCACATGATGGCCAAATGACCGAAAAAGAAGGAAATGAAGGAGTAGATGCCAATAGTTTCCCTGGTTCATGAACTGTTAGATTCATTGAACCATTTGTTAATTTATGTAGCTTGGATAGGTGTTTCCAAACCCAAGAAATATTAAATTAATTAATTTATTTTTCTAGACACTTCTAGAAAGGAGTTAGTTGTCCAAATAATTATTTAATTAATTAATTGATTCCTCTAGAGACTTCTAGAATCTAGTTAGTTAGGGTTTGTTAGAGTCTAATTAATCTTAGCCATTGATTGAGATTAAATCATGGCCATTGGTTTTCCAATGAGAATAGTATAAAAGGAGATCAATGGGCATTTGGAAAACACACACTTGAGAAGCATTTGTAGTGATAGAAAGTATTTTTGCAAAGATAGCAAGGGTGCATTGATAGTGTTGGGAACAACAATAGTGAAATTTCAGTAGGAGAAATTAAGGGAAAAAATTTCAAAGAAGATTATTGTTGTAGCTCTTCTAGTAAGAGGCAAGAAATTTATGTATCTCTTAATTTGCTGAAGTTTAATAAAATTCATCATTTGCATTACTAGTTTCCCCTTCGGGGTTTTTCCAAGGAAATTTTTTTCAAAAATATTATGTTTGTTATTTTGCATGTTTTCTTCTCTATTCTTGTGATTTTATTTGTGAAGTTGCAGTTTTGTTATTTTCAATATTTGTTGTGAATTAAGTTTTGGCAGTCAAATAATCTATATTAGATAGGAGATTAATAATCAGTAATTGCAATAGATTTTTCACATGGTATTAGAGCTGGTCTAAGGGAAAAAAGGCTTAGTGTAGGCACAGGAAGGAAAGATTAAGGGTTTATTAAACCTAGTTCTTCCTCTTCAGAATTATTTTTATTATTATTATTTTATCTTTTGAGATGGCCTCAACATTTTTAAGAGATCAGGACATATTGGATGGAGCCTCAAATTTTGGTGTTTGGAAAGCTAGAATTTCTTTATTGCTGGAAGAGAATTGGATCAAGGAATATGTGACCAGCATTGTAGTTGTACCTACAGATCCAACACAACTCGTAGAATATAAGAAGGAAGATGCCAAGGCAAGGAGGATCATTCTTGATGGTGTCAAGGATCATATTTTTTTACATATCACATAATTAGATACAATGAAGAAGATGTGGGATGTAATTCTAAATCTATACCAGAATGCTACCACTAATTGAAAGTTGAGGAATACCGAGATGAACAAGGGAGAAGACGTTACAAGTTACCTCACTAGACTCAGACTTGTCAAGGATCAGTTGGCATCTATTGTAAATAAACTAGATGATGACGAGCTAGTACGAATAACCCTAAATGGGTTTACTAAGAAGTGGGATGTCTTTGTTCAAGTTATCAATGGATGAGACACCTTACGAAGTTGGGATTGACTATGGAGTTACTTCACTCAGGAGGAGCTTAGAATAAGTCTTGTTAGTGGAACCAACAGTAAGAGTCAAAAAATTGAGGTAGAATAGGAAAGCATTACCCTAGCAGGAAAAGGGAAAGTGAAGAAGGGGTCTAGCAAAGGATCAAATCCATAAAGTGAGAAGAAGGACTTGTATAAGATCAAGTGTTATGGTTGTCACAATTTTGGCCACTATGTCAGTGATTTCCTACAAAGGAAGAAGAGGAAAAAGAAAGGAAGGAAGCATATGAAAACTTCACCAAGTGCAAATGAGCTCTCTACTAGAATGGAGGATGAGTTTCCACTCATAACTTGTATGTTTAGCTCCACCTCATAGGGTGTTTGGTAAATAGACAGTGGATTGTCATTTCATATGATAGGAGTTGGAGATTACTTCAATTATAAGGAGGACATCAGAATCTAGATATCTATGGGGAACATGTCCAAACTCAATCCAATTGGGAAAGGGACTGTTCTATTTTAGAGGAGAATGACAAGTTGATTCCCATTCACGATGTGTTGCATGCACCAGGCTTGGGTATGAATCTAATTTTTGTATCTATCCTTTAGGATAAAGGCTACAATGTACTCTTTAGAGGGGTGAATGTGTTAATCAAGAATAAGGATTAAAAATCACCCATATTTATTGGAGTTAGGAGCATTCGACTTTACAAGTTGTAGTTTGATACTTATAAGGAACTGATGAGTAGTAGTAATTATAGAGATCAAGGGGAGCTATGACATAGGAGGATGGGCCATATGCATCAAGAAGCACTTAAATTGCTTCGTGAGATAGTGATAGGTGTTCCAAAGGTGAGCATAGAGCATGATGATGTATATAAGGGACGTGTATTGGGAAATTTTGTGAAAGCATCTTTTCCAAGTAGTGACACTAGATCCAAGGGTGTTTTTGATCTAGTACATTCAAATATATGTGGACTAATGTCGATGAAGTCTCTCAGATATTACAATTACTTTGTTACTTTTATTGCTGATTTCTCAAGGAAGACCTGGATATAATTCTTGAAGACCAAGGATGAGGTTTTTAGTCACTTCCAAGAGTTCAAAGCTCTTGTGGAGAATTCGACAAGTAGGAAGATAAAGGTTCTTCAGTCAGACAATGGAGGAAAGTACAAAGGGAAAGAGTTATAAGTTTTTTGTACCAGGGAAGGAATCAAGAGAGAGTGGACCATTCCTTACAACCCACAACAGAATGGGGTTGCTAAGAGGAAGGATCATTCCATATTGGAGGCAACAAGGGCTACATTGTATGACTAGGATATTCCATGTTACTTATGGGAAGAGGTATGAAGTATGATAGTATACATACAAAATAGGGTTCCACATAAGATATTGGGAAAGATAACACTAGAGGAGGTATTCTCAGAGAAGAAGCCAAATGTCAGCCACTTCAAGATATTTGGGAGTTTGACATATTGTCACATTCTAGGGACTACACATTCCAAGTTAGATTAGACTGTAGAGAGAGGATACTTTGTGGGGTACAACGAAACCTCAAAGGCATATCAGATAATTATTCCAAGGGCCAAGAGGATTATATTTGGGTTTAATTTCAAGTTCATTGAGGACAAGGCATTTAGGAGGTGCAGAGATTCTCCAGAAAAAGCTCCAAGAATCATTCAATTGGATCAAGGGAAGTGAAGCTCGAGTATAGTTACTAGTACAAGAACAAGCTCATTTGTTGAGAGTTCATAGAGTATGGAGAAATCGATGTAGTAGATCCAATATGTGCATCAAGAAGACATGGAGGTTGATACTTCATCCTCTACATGTGGCAGCAAGAACCAATAGACACATGGGGATACTTAGGAGTTTGTGGGAGCTCCTAGGACGAGTAGTAGACAACAGATACAACCATCCAAGTATAATGACTATATGGTATTAGTTAGGGAGTTGGTAGATAGTGATCCTTCCAGCTATCAAGAAGCTACAAAGTAGTAGTTGTGGTGAGATGTGATGGTTGAGGAATATACCTCAATAGTGTAAAATGATGTGTGGGAGGTTGTGCCTAGACCAACAGATAGGGAAGTGGTTGGATCATGTTAGATCTATTAGATCAAGCATGGTGTAGATGGTAGAATCAAGAAATACAAGGAAAGGTTTGTGGCCAAGGGGTTCTCTTAGAAGGATGGAATAGACTATGAGGAGACATTCACTCTAGTGGCCAAGTATACTTCTATACGAGTTGTGATCTCACTTGTAACATAGATGGGATGGAAGATTCATCAAATGGATGTCAAGACAGTGTTTCTTAATGGTGAATTGGTAGAGGAGGTATACATAGAACAACTAGAGGGCTTTGTAGCACACAACAATGAAACCCACATGTGCATTTTGAAGAGAGCTTTGTATAGACTCAAGTAGGCTCCTAGGGCGTGGTATGAGCGCATTGATAGATACTTGTAGGGAATGGGATTTGTGAAGAGTGAAGTGGATGCTAACCTCTACTACTTGGTGGTTGGGGGTGAGGTTCCCATTCTTGTTCTATATGTGGATGACTTATTTTTAATGAGTTCACTAAGTCTCATAGAGGAGTGTAAGAGGGACCTTACAGCGGACTTTGAGATGAAGGCTTTGGGGCTTATGCACTACTTTCTAGGATAAAGGTATGGCAGACAAATGGAGATATTTTCCTTGGACAAGGGAAATACCACATCGAAATATTGAGGAGGTTTGAGATGGAGGATTGCAAAGCCATGTCTACTCCTATGATCATGAATTGGAAGAAGGTAGACTCATCCAAGGAGAAGGATGCAGACCCCACCTCATTTGGATAGTTGATTGAGTCTCTCATGTATTTGTTCAACACCAATCTGGATATATCCTTTGTAATAAACTCTCTTAGGTAGTTCATGGTTGAGCCAAAGAGAGTTCATTGGACAGTGGAAAAGCATGTATTGTGGTATTTGTGTGGTAAAATTGAGTATGGGATCAAATATGCTTGAGGTGATGTTATCAAGTTGATAGACTACACTGACGTAGATTGGGCAGACAGTACAACAAACATGAAAACAACTTTAGGGTGTTGTTTCAGTTTGGGGTCAGGAGTTGTCTCTTGGTACAGTAGGAAGTAGAAGTCCATGGATTTGAGTTCTACAAAGGCAGAAAACATTATAGTAGCTAGCATGGCAATGTGTGAGGTGATATGGCTTCGGAAGTTGTTGACGGCCTTGTTTGGTCAGAGGGTTGAGACTATGGTGATACACTACAACAATCATAGTTGCATAAAATTGTCTAAGAATCTTGTGTTTCATGATAGGTCTAAGCATATAGACATCATATATCACTTCATCAGGGATTGTGTACAGTGGGGGATTGTTCAACTACAATATGTACCTATAGATTAGCAGGTAGCAAACATTTTAACAAAGGCACTTGGGAGGGAAAAATTCATCTTCTTTAGAGATAAGTTGGCTGTCATGAAGAACACCTTCCTCACTAAGAAGGATTGTTAATTTATGTATCTTGGACAAGTGTCTCCAAACCCAAGAAATATTTAATTAATTAATTGATTTTTCTGGAGACTTCTAGAAAGGAGTTAGTTGTCTAGATAATTATTTAATTAATTAATTGATTCCTCTAGAGACTTCTAGAATCCAATTAGTTAGAGTCTAATTAATCTCAGCCATTGATTGATATTAAATCATGGCAAGCAGTTTATGTATCTCTTAATTTGCTAAAGTTTAGTAAAATTCCTCATCTGCAGTACTAGTTTTCCCTTCGGGGTTTTTGTAGGCACAATTTTTCCAAAATATTGTGTTTATTATTTTTCATGTTTTCTTCTCTATTCCTATGTTTTATTTTTGAAGTTGCACTTGTGTTATTTTTCAATTTTTTTGTGAATTAATTTTCAGCAATCAAATAATCTATATTAGATAGGAGATTAATAATCAGTAACTACAATAGAATTTTCACACCATTGTTTTACCAAAAGTGTCTTCAGTTGAAGAAACAAAGGATGATGTAATTTCAAAATGTTGGCATAGCCTTAAGGTGTAAATCGGATAGGTTTTCCCATAGAATAAGAAGATAAAAATATTGCGTAAGTGTTCATTTTTTGGGAAGTTGGTGGCCATCTTCTCACAATTTTACAAGAAATTTTTGGCAATTATGGAAGTTTTAGAGTCAAGTGGACATTGTGAGGATTTCCAGCTAAACCGGATCAGTTTTGATTGAACTTTCTCTTCATGCAATATCCTGTCGGGTCAATTTTCCTCACAAAAGAAAAATGTGAGAATTTGGCTTTTTGTAGGTGTTTTCAAGTGATCTTCATATTCCCTTCACCCTCTTTCTTCTAGTTCACTTCCATTTTCCCACTTTGTGGGAAAAATGTGACCATTCAGTTTAGTGAGAATCTCCAAGTGAACCAGACCAAGCGAGCATTGTTGATTAATACTTTATTAATCATACATATTATATATGCAAACAAAATTATTAAAATATATTATTATGTATAATTTAAATTAACTATTTTTTTTGGAAAACAAAGATAATTCTTAAAAAATTCAATAAACAATAATAAAATAATTAAAATAATTTTTTAATTTATAATTTAGTCATATTTGAAATCAAAATTAACTTCTTGTATAATAGTATATCAAGCTCTAGGAAAATTCATCACCAACAATTCACCAATGAAAAATTCACAACCAAGTAAAATTCACTGCCATTAATTTACTGTGGTTGAAAATTAACAGCATTCATATTTTTTTAATATATATTTGGAAAATTTTGATTTTATTAAAAATATTAATGTGGTTAATTTTCTACCGCAGTGAATTGGGTGAATTTTACTTGGCCATGAATTTTCCTTTGGTGAATTTTTTGCCACGGTGAATTGCTGGTAGTGAATTTTCCATTGGCAAATTGTTGGTGGTGAATTTTTTGTATGCCAATATATATATATATATATAGTAAAATTAGAAAAAAAAATAGATGTTAATAATAAATGCAAAAATCTTAAATTTACTTAAGCCTCTAATTTCATATTGAAAAATATTCAAGATAATCTTTTTAAAAATATTCTAAAAGTTAAAAAAAATTATATTCTATCTTTGAAATATTGTAAATTAATATGTATTTTCATAATAAATTATAAAATGATATACTAATATATTATATTATATTTATCTATAATAATATTTTACGATTTACTAATAATTTAGAGTGTCATATAAACGGTTATATAAAATTATAGTAAGTCAAACTATGTGATCTAATAAATTTTATTTTTTTAATATATGATCTAAAATTTAAAAAAAATAGTCACAGAGACCATCAAATTCTCGACTTGTTTCCAAGTGTCAATAGAGTGCATCAACACAACTTCAAAATTTTCTACTTTAGAGGAATCACACTATAAAGACATACTACACTATAATGGAGAGATGGCATTTGGTGCATGTTCATTTGTTTGCATACATTAACCATATTATCAACAATAAATGAGGCAATCATCTAGGCCTAGTCCACATGAATGATAGATGTTAGTGCCATAGCACAATAGCATAAGTTCACTTAAAGTACTTATCAAGAAATTGCACTTCATTCTGAGTAGATGTGTTGCAATGAGAGAATGTCGCCTATACCAATAGCAATTCCACGCATACATGTTATAAGAAAATATCATTAAGCAAGTGACATGAAAATAAAATGCATGAGTGTAACTTTAAGAAAATCTACTTTTATAAACCTATGCTACAAAGATTGGGTTAGAATATAACACATATCATTCCCTTAGCAAAAAATATTTTGAAAAATAAATCCATGAATTATGTTGTGAGGAGAGTATGCACTAAAATAAGGAGAGGACACCCATCATTCTATCATTTTCTCTTTTTTGTAAAATAATAGTCAATTCTTTGGCTCAAAGAAAACACAATGTTACTCGGGCCTAGTAGAGGTCAAGGACATGTGTTGGTAGGGAACATCAACAAAAAAATGGTCGGAGAAGATTACTTAGAAAATGTTTTGAGAAAGTCTTGTGCATTACAATAAGGTATAGCCACTTGTCACAACACTTGTTGAGGTCTACCAACCAAGTGATTCCACATGGACCTTGGCATATACCACCATATGGGAGCACATTTGTAAGTAGACAAAGGAATTGCTAAAATATTCAGGGAAAGGGATTGGTTAGTAGAGCAGTTTGAGGGGCTAGAAGAAAAAAATAGCCAAACAAATTATAAAATTAATTAAGAGGCACAAGTGGGCTCAACTAGTTGAAAAGAATGAGTCAAATACGAGAGGTTTTAAGACTTTTGGTAACCCTACAAGATCTAAACATTACAACCCTAGAAAATTTTGTAAGGCCTAGTACACTCATTGACACTTGTCTCTATTTTGGAGACTTTATGTAGAAATTTGGGTGTGTGATAAATTCAGCTCAAAATAGAACTTATGTCACTAATCTGCAATCATCCAATCATATAAATGTAAATCTATTTAAAGCTATCAATTCACCAAGTAATTTAATAATATCATTTAATAATATGTTGAAGGTTATTTGACATATTAGTCCTCCAAGTGTTGGAAAAGGAACCAAAGAGAATTAGCAACCAAAGACCAATAAATTTTTTCAATTGCCAATAAATTATGCACTTGCTAGAGGCTTGTTGACACTTATCTCTATTTTAGAGACTTTATATTAAAAATTTGGGGGTGTCAAAACTTCAGTCTGGAATAGTAATTATGTTGTTGATTTGCAATCATTTGATGATGTAAGTTTAAATACATTTAAAGCTATCAATTTTCCAAGTAACTTAATAATTATCATTGACCATTTAATAATTTTGCTACCTAGATTATGATTTTTTAGAAATATACCAATGCATTCACCAAATAATTAATTTTATAATTTTCAATATATTTATATAATTTTCCATTGAACTTATTTTATTTTTTGAATATAGGTATAATTTCCAAAAAAAAATTCAAATCTATCTAGAATTTGCCAATATTTTCTACAAATTTCTATTATTTTTTAAAAAATCACCAATTAAATTACAATTTTTTGAAAAAAGGGACAAATTTTCCAATGGAAACCATTTTTTTTTCAAAAAAATGAAAGAGTCATCAACATTATATCCTTTTCAAGGGGATTTCTTAAATTTAAATGCTTGATATACATGTGTTATCAATTTTTATAAACAATATTATCTATTTATGTATCTGCATCTATACATATGTATGTATTCTACATACATATATACCTATTTTGATACATATATGTCTATCATTTATTATAAAAAATATTATTTGTTTGTGTATTTGCATCTATACATATGTATGCATGTTGCATACATACGTACCTATATAGATAGGTATATAATTCCCATTTATAAGAATCACATAATAGTCAAGAATCTTAATGTTTCTTTTAATAATATCATTTATTCATGTGTAAAGTTGTGTATAAATATGAACATATGATTTATCATTTCATAAGACTTGAATCGCTACCTAAGCATTCCACATAATTGCAAACATATGACTAACATGCCAAAAATAAAATTCAAATTGATACTGCTATTCTTTTTACATGAACTTTAGAAACCCATCGATATTACTTGATGGCCAAAAATCTACCTAAGGAATTACCACTGACATGCCATTTGACACACTTAGTTTCAACCCAAAATTTCCATTAAATATAATGCATAGTCTAAGCCAATTTTTTAATCACAACTCATTCATTTTCAAAAGCATGGAAATATATGGTTGTGAATCAATTAGACAAGTGTAGGTTTATAAATATAAGTTCCTAAATGATAGTTATGAAAAAATTTAAAACCAAAATAGGTTTTAAGATCAATCACCCCAAAGTGTATTACAAATTACATTTAATACCATCATAGATTGAATGTACAAATATTCCTTGTAAACATGGTCGAGTCTTGTAAAATATACATACATTTAAACATATCCAATTTCAATTTAATAAGGCTAAATCTTACAAATTGAAGCATAGTTTTACCATAGATATTTATCATTAACAAGGAAAAGACATATATTCATAGTCATAGTATTGACAAGGTCTGAAAATACAATAAGTTAGCAATGACAAGGCCAATGGCATAAAGCATACAATCATATGAGAACAATAAAAACACAATAATTTCTCAAATATAATGTCGAATAACATAGTTATTTAACAAAATGAAAATTCCAAAAGGAAATAAAGAACATATTTGTAATGGGGTGATCCCACAAAGCTGGTTTACAATTTCTGGGAGGAACTAATTTTTGCTGAAATCGCATATTTTTAGAAAATATAATGATTTAAGCCTTAAAATGTTTCATTTAAATAATTCTAATTGAAGAGGGTTTGATCAAACTACCTTAAATCAAATCCCCTTGGATAGAACCCCATTAGTTTTAAACGATACCTATAACAGAGTCTCCTTTACACCTATCAAAATGCTAATAAAAAACCAATTTTGATTTACCTTTTGGTGGATCAAATGAATTCATTTAAAATTTATTTTTTTGCAAGAATGTAGTCCTTATTATAAGCTTCCCAAAAAGTATAACTTTAAATAAATTTAATTTAATTATTATATTTATTTTTTATTTCTCGCGAATGTAGGTTTTTCATTGAAAATCAAGCTCTTTGTTCTACAAATGTGAAAAAATAGAATATTATTAAAACAATAAAATAAAAATATTAGTGCACAAGATATTGAATTCCTTGATCCAAAAAGGAAAATAAAATTGAATTTTGATACACACAAAAAATGTTACGCGTTATACGGTTGCACTATATCTAAATTATAATTGGTTTGAATTCAAAACTTGATTAAAGAAAAATATTCAATAAAAAAATATGTAACTAAGTGGAAGCACTAGATATTAGAGTTAAAAATCTAAATTCGAAAGAATTAGAATTTTATCCTTCATGGAAAAAAAGTTATACGTTATACAATGAGCGTCACTTTTTAAAAATGTTGTTTTCTGAAAAAAACTAGTTTTTGAGGGAGATGGAAAAATAAGTAAAATTTGATTCCAAAAAGTTTGAAAAAAATATATTTAGATTCTATAGAAAAAAATTCACGAAACTCTAGTTTGCATCATCTTCAAATTCCTCACAGTTTAGCCGCTATAAGTGCCCGAAAGTGAAGATTTAGTTAAAAAAAATTATTTTAGTGTCTAGTTTGGCCAAAAATTGTAAACCACTATTGTGGGATTACCATTTGACAAGGAAAAAATAACTTTCATTTATAATGGCTAGGTCAAATGTCATAAAGACAAATTTTAAGAGAAACATCACAACCAATGCCAAACAACTAGGGAGAAATATGTTCCTTAACTTTCCCTAACATGGAATTGAATAGGTAGTAAGCCATCAACTAGGAGAAATACAAAGTTTAAAGTTAATGATACAAATTTTCTTAAAAGAACTTTTGTTTAAAAGTCTAGTCCAATAGTCATTAACACTATGAAGTCTTTGGCCTATATGGTCAAATAATATGAAACAAAAATAACTTGCTAAATAATTCCAATAAGGATGAGGGTTAGATTCCTTCGTAAGAAACCTCGAAACATTAACCAAGTTCAACAACATCCAATAATATAGAGTAATCAAAAATTTCTCAAAAATCATGCTCGTAGCAAACACATTGGTTTGTCACACTATTTTTATTTATATAGAAATGTTTGGGGGTGTGTTACATATTGAATCTCTACAACATGAATTTAATTTTGACCAAACAACCCTAATTCTTCACTGAAATCCTCATCTCCCCTTTCTCATCTTTCCTCTTTTTATTTATCACTTCGTGTTCTCCTCTTCTAACTCTCACTCTCCTTCATTTGAGCTATAAAAAGGGAATTAATTATGGGTTTTTTACAATTCATTCCACTTCAAAGTGAAGTAATTCAATATTAATGATCATTAATGTCTATGTCATTACACTTTAGAGTTAGATATCTCTTTGAATATTATTATTAATTATCTAACCAAATATTAATAACAGTTTGTCCAAATGAGGACAATTTCAATGAATTTGAGTTTAATACATGATGACTTCAAAATATATGACATAAAATTCATAGCTAATGAATCAAATAAAAGGATATAGAGATGAAAATATTCAAATTGAAAACATGAGGCAACACATAAATTATTTAATCCTAAAATCAAGATAATTAACAAAACTTCATTATAAAATATAGACATCATTTAGTGTGAAGTGTGTGCATTCTCAGGGTCATAATTTAGATGGGTTTTGTACAAATCTTCTTCCCTCTCTCCAATGATACTCTCCCTCCTATTTTGAGAGGGTAAAAACTTCTCCTACATCCACCTCATTAATCCAACTATGTAGTTACTTTGATAATCATAACATACAAAGAATAATAAATCATTCATTAACATCTTAAGATAATCAATTTCACATATACCTCTTTTAAAAAAATATCAAATAGATACTTTTCTTAACATAAAAAAAACATAATAATTATCATTGTCATAATATAATTTCCTTTAAACAAGTTTTGACATATATTTAAAACACAACAAAATACAACATATTCTAGAGGATTCAAAAATTAGATGTGTCAATTAATTTTTATGGTTTGATTGAGTTGAAAAGTAGGACACATTATTGCACTTTCACCTCTTATTAACTTTGATATTAGATATCTAAGTAGCTTCTAAGGATGGTGATGTTCAAAAACACCTTTGGGGAATTTTTTGAATTGCTAAGATCAACTTCTTCTAGTTTAGACCCTTAGTTGGGTTAGTTTTATATCTTGGAGCAAGGTTTCAAGACAACATTCACCAAAATGTAAGTAGGATATAATAAAAATTTTGTACAATGATTTTATTCCTTTGGAATATTAAAGTGTAATTAAAATATTTATCCTTACAGTTGCTAATTTCTATTAGTTTTGTGTGCAAGAATTTTATGTTTAATGTTAAAAATTAGTTATGAAATTGAACAAGACACAATCAAATAAGCACTCAGTTTAGGCTAAGAGAAACCAACTAAACATAAAATTTAGCATAAAAAGCTTTTGTTACACTCTCTATTGCACTTGAAATTGGTTTTCCCCTTTATTTGTTGGATTTGTTCCAATGATTTCGGTACATAACATTGCATTCGAAAAGGGGATGATAATGACTTGGGTTGGGGTTTATTTATAGATCTTTGGATGAGTGGATGGAGGGCTAGGATTGGCTAAGAGGATCAATTGCTAAGATGGCTTGAGATGTCTCATGTGAAAGGAGATATTGCTAAGTGGCACATGGAGATGGCATGAGAAGATGAAGGGGCACTTTAGAGGACACATGGGAATTTAAAATTATCATTTATAAAAAAGAGGAGGATTGAGGGTATAAAAAAGTACTTTCGCCCATGTGACATGGTACCAAGGCCATGTCACATATGCAAAGTCCCATGCCTTTATATACATTAGATTATGTGGAATAATTTATGGGGGGTTGATTAGGGTTAGGAATGTACAAGTAGGGGATCAAAAGGTTACTTGGATTCATCCACTTAATGGAATGTGGAGGAAAATATGGATTTTGAATAAATAAAATATTTATTTTATTTTAGGGAAAATGACGGGTGACATATGTAAGAAAATAATTGAATTTATTTAGCTAAATTGGGGTATAGGAGGAAGATGAGTAAATGATTTAGGCTAGAAACAGGTGCAGACAAATAGTGATGAATAGTGAATGAATAATGATTTTATTAATTAAATAATAAAATATTATTTAATTAATGTAGTGTAGAAAATTGTATACCTTTACAATTTCACACTATGTTTGGGTCCCTTAATTCATTGGACATAATTTAGCTTCTAATTTTATAAATTATGCATTCCAAATCCTTATTCTTACCATTTTTTGAAAGGGGAACCAACATTAAATAAATACATTTAATAATTAAATTGCCTTGGTTCATGTGTGTCCTGGAAGTTTAGGCTAGGACCCATTCACCCATGGGAAAATGGGTCCCATTTATGAGCCAGGACCTAAATTAAAATATATTTTTGGTAGAATTTTAATGATAAAAATTCAAATTGTAAATGGCAACATTTGGAATCTAATTTTCATGAAACGAGATCAACACCTATAAATACCTAGTCATTTTATCATTTCAAATCTAAGAATCAAGAAGAAATAAATTAGAGAAGAACTTATGATCAAGCATTATTTTCAAGAGCATAATTGAGCATTCAAGAGCAACATTATTAGTCATTTATAGTAGCAATCAAGATCCTAACATCATGCAAAAGTTTATCTATGTTCGTGTTGTCTTGTGAAGGATAACATTCTTGTAGGTCTTCATGCATTCAAGAATTCAAGCAAATCAAGAAAGAAAGATCTAATTCCCTTGAAGTGATGTGTATGTCTTCAGTCCTTCAAGGGATCCATTGAAGGGTGGTGAGTTTTAGAAAAAAAATTCACTAATCATTTTATTTTCTTCCATTACTTGGTTTTCATCATTGACATTTCCATTGTGAAAGTGGGAACACTATTCACAGGTTTGGATGAGGAAAAACTCTACATGGCACAAACATTTTCCCTCTTTTTGCATGTGTAAATTATAGGTTGAAGAAGGATTGAAGAGATATTAAAGAGAAATTTTGCATTGTTGCATTTGTTGTCACCATTATTGTCAACCTACCAAAACTAAGCTACACAATTTATTTCCGATATTTCAAGAAATTTGTAGGTGGGAAACAATATCTCAAATGTATCACTAGAGGACTTAAAAATTATTTTTGGAAGCCTAATTAAATACCCATTTTCCTAGGGGGGATCAGTACCTTTGCACATGTCAGAATAAACTTTTGGTGATAGTTACATACTCTCTCATATCTCCCAAATCTTCTCACAAAGTGTTGTAACAATCAGTTTATCTTTGAGAATCTAGATTTTACATATTACGTCATATAGTTCAATTAGTTCCATCATTTCAAATAACTTTAAGAACATTCTTAATCATTCTAAGGCCCTATAGAATCACCAACCTAAGTTTGATTGACTCACTATTAAGGTTGAAAATCAATCTCTTGGCTTTATGGTTGGTATTATAATAAAATATTATAAAAGGACCCTTACATCCTAGGTTATTGGAAGTTAAGACCTAAGACACCCCTTTTCCACCATTTCATTTTGGTGAACTTGACATTTGAAATCCTAAATTTCTAATTTGGAAGTATTCCAAACCCTAGATCTAGGTTTTGCATCATTGTTTTTGGAATTCTTCATTTACGATTGCATATTACATGTTTGCATCATTAAAACTCATAAAAATCTAGAATTATTGCATACCCTTTACATCATGTAGTTTGCTCTAGTTTTTTTTTAGTCATTTAGATCAACCTTTCATTTGAAATTGCACTCAAAATTCTCACTTTGTTTGTACATTGTCATACATTTTCACTTACATTTCATCACAAAAATATGGAAAAATAGTCACTATAAAATTTGTTTGTAGATAGGAGTAGGACCCTCAAACAATAGTTCAAACAATTAGATTTTGATTTTACAAAACCTTGTACAAAGACTCATTTCCCCCTGGGCAATTTTGTCCTTGTACATGTGCTTTTGTAAATTTTTGCACACATTTCTCTCTGTCTGCTCAAATTCCCTATATACTTAGAGATCTTTGTTACAATTTTTTTTAAAATGTATATTTTGAAGCATTTTATATTTAGTTCATTTGGTAAAAGAAATTGTATTGTTTAAAGTCAAAATTTGCATTAAAAAATTATCATTTTTAGGTCTTTGCGTCTACTAATCAGTCAATTATCATATTTTAGATCTGAAAATTGCATTTCAATTTTCTAAAATAGCATTAGTGTTCTTGCATACTTGTATTTTCTATCAAATTGGGAAATACTAAGAAAAACTTCATCATAGATATGTGTTTTGGTAAAGTGTGGATGTCCTTGAAATCTTTGGTTGATGTTTCAAGTTGTGTGTTTGGTGATGATCCTAATGTAATTAAGACTATTCATGATCCTTCATCTCCCAATGTATATCCTCATGAAGTATAAATATTAGGAGAAGATGAAGAGAGCATGCAAGAATTCATACACAACTCTTTGCATAGCCTTGATAAAAATGCAACCTTTTACCTCTGAATGGAATGGGCTAATAACCCATATCAATAACTAACACCTTGCATAATTATACGACTTGACATGTTCAATATTTCACATTTTGAAATTGAATCATAAAACAAACTCTCAACCACAAAAAAATAGAGGAACCTATTCATAATGAAGACATCTATATTTGTACCTCCCCATTCTGTGTGAACAAAGCTACCAACAGACCCATTAACCTAGAGCAGTGTTATGGCCAATGGTTTAGAATTTTGATGAAACAATGATGTGAAATAAGGAATGCACAATAGATTCATCAATTACTAGAAGAAATACCATCCTAAGAGACTAAGGGATTAGGATATCAAGATCCTTTTCCTTCACATTGAATAGTTTCTCAATCAAGTAAGGAAAACAAGCCTTGTAAACTTAAGAAACTATCATTTTTACACACTATAATTGAAAGTAAATGGACATTAGATAAATTTGTCAACCTAGGATTGATTACATTACTACCTATCCGAGAAAATAAGAAAGGAAAAATTACAAACATGTCTTACTGCACGCATATTATAGAACACTTGGGCATCTTACTGAGGAATTCCATGATTTAAAGAAGGTATTGAGATAATTTGATCCTTTCACAAGTCAATATTATTTTATAATCAAATAGCAAGTGTTTACTTTGCTCCTTTCCATGTGATAGTTATAGAATTATAGCACATACTCACTACCACATGTATGGAACTTTATGCACAATTATTGTTTGTATTGCAAGGAGTAGCATATCATACTCTATCTTGGCTCATCCTTGTCCTACACTTAGGGGGAAACGGGTTAGGTAGCCTTGTATTAGGTGTATTTATTATTGATATATCTCCTTAAAATTCTAGTGTAGAAAGTACACTAACATTTTAATGGGGCACATAGTCCCCCAATTATTGTTTGTGTCTTCCCTTCTTAGTGATGATGGCATACATCTCCTAGGAAGTGTGACCATATTAATCAAAGTGTGGCTTTCTGGATCTATGTGAAGTATCATTCTTTCGTTGATATTAGGATTAATTTCCTATAAGAGTGTGACCCTTCTTAGCATATGATATTCCTCTTGGTGGTAATGTTATGGTTTGCATTCCCTAAGGTGTGAACCTTTTATTCCTCAACTAGTCCTCCCTTGCTGGGGATTTCAAGTGTGATATTCCCTAAGGTGTGGTCTTCCATGTATTAAGTAAAAATCCTTATATTATTTTTTTATTTTTTACCTTGTCAT
This sequence comes from Sequoia sempervirens, assembly GCA_007258455.2. Classification (NCBI taxonomy): domain Eukaryota; kingdom Viridiplantae; phylum Streptophyta; class Pinopsida; order Cupressales; family Cupressaceae; genus Sequoia; species Sequoia sempervirens. Next base: position 649,022,834 of record VDFB02281492.1, read on the forward strand.
AATAATGGCCATTGAGCATAATACAACTTGCTTACCAATGGTGCCATGTATTCCATGAGTGTCTACCATAATGCAACTTGCTATCATTGTGAATTAATTATATTCCATGAGTATCTAGCATAATGTAACTTGATAGCCTTGTGAAGTAGTTATATTCCATGAGTGTCTAGCATAATGCAACTTTCTATCATTATGAAGAAATTATATTCCATGAATTTAAAATAATGTACATTGCTAGCCTTGTGAAGCAATGATCATTTTGTGGCACCTTATGAGAGTTATCAAGGAGTATAGCTTTTTGTATGGATTGAAGAATGGGTACAAACCTATAGACTCGTTGCATCCTTCCCATTTATGCCACCTTTTTGTGAGTGCAACCTTGTAGACCTAGTGTGTGTATCTCATTCCTTGCCTTGGGGGATCACCTAGTAAATATCAAACTTCACTAGCCCTTGTGAGTATACTTTATGTATGCGTAGCATAATACAATTTGCTAGTCCATCATTTTTTCTTTTTACACATTAATTTTGACATTGAATGTTTGTATACCTTATGGGTATGTGGATGATCATGATGGGCCAAAAAGTGGCAATGCGAAAAAAACTATGTTTTGCATCAACCCAAAAATGTGAAAATCCCGAGTTGACTTTTTTTTGGCTTGGGTGTTAGTACATTGCTCCAAAGCAATGCCTAAACCAAGATTTACATATCGGATATCAGATTTGAGCTGCCTATAAATACAAAACAATGGGATTTTAAAATCATTTTACTCATTTTGAAGAGGTTGCAGGTGCATAGTGAGAACAACTTCTGGATATCAGATATCCGATTTAATAGATATCTAATTTCAAAGGTAAGTTTTTAAATTTTTTTTGTTTTAATATATTTTTCAATTAGATTTGTATAATTTTAAGTAGTTTTTTATGGAGATTTTTTAAAAAGTAGGATTTTTGATTGATTTTTATTAAAAACTAATTTTTGTTTTATGGATTTTGATTAAAAAATAGTGTTGTTTATGTATTTTTATTAAAAATTAGAGTTTGCTATATATTTTTGTTAAAAAATAGGGTTTTTTTGGAATTTTATTAAAATATAGGGTTTTTTTACAATAATTTCATTTATATTGTGTAGTTTCAATTAGATTAATTAGTTTTTAACTTTAATAAGGTCTTATGGCTAAGAATGAAAATGAACAAATTCTAAACAATTAACCACCTCCACGCCCATCAATTGAAAACTTAATTGGTAAAAAATTGGGGCAATTGAGGGGCATTTATGATGTTTATAAGACAATCCCTTGATTATCCCAAATGACAAACACATTGAAGCAAATAATTAAAAATATAGAAACCCTCTCCACCCAACATAATGCCCTTCATTTGTGGCGAGAAAGCATGAGGGAATATTACTTATGTGGATTGTCTTACGATGATGTGAAAGATCTCCAAATAAGAAAATCCAAAATAGCCTCTTTATTTGTTAACCCCCGCACTAGTTTTCCAGTTAATGTTAATAAACCAAAATTTTCTATAAAATGGTGCACACATATGGAAATAGTAGATAACTTTTGGGATAATTGGTGTATGGTTTTTGATAAACCACCCAACAACAATAGTGATATACCATTTTAATTATTAAAAAAATATATGCTAAGTTTGTGTTAGGGCATCATGTCAATTACTTTGACATTAAACCCTTCCAGGGCATTGGTGGAGGTATGCCCCAGGATAGACCAGGGGAAGTTAGAGTAGTCAAGCGCCCATATGTTCCCCCCTCCTCCCCTTCCTCTGACACCTCTAGTACATCATCCAAATATTATCAATGATGCAAAAACATAGAGTATTCAAGCTATTCACTCTTTGAGTGATCTTTTGGTTTCCCATGCTTCTACATTAGCTAAGCCACATTCTGGTGATGTTGGCGATGGATCTAGTGTTGTTGCATCATCCTCCTCAAGTCCACATATTTGTGTGCCACATACTTACACTATGTTCCTATAGATATGCTTGGGTCCTCTTGTACAACCCATTGATCATCCCTCAGACGCTTTTGATTATGACATCTAGGATGTGGAAATTATAGGACATTAGACGTAGGGGAGTGGAGTGCACCCTATAGAGTCCTCTCTTTCTAGAGAGGGGGATATTGGAATAGTTATACAGGTAAGATTTAAGTTGTAAATTCATAACTTGCATTTGTTTTTAAATGAATATTAATATGAGATAGTATCAAGTACTAATATTTATTTACATGGTCTATTTAATAGTTGATGTCTGAGGAGGAGCTCACATAGGTGACTAATAGCACCCTTAGGGCCATTTTAATTGGCCTCGAGATGCACATAGTATACATTTTCACACTCACTCATTTACATTTTTTTATTATATACTTGCTTGTAATTTAAATTGTCATTAATGAAATTATATATTAACTTATATGTTTATCTTATTCTCCACTTGTAGGAAACACCTAGTGTGAGCAAGGTGCAGCACTGTCTAGACTATGGAGACCCAATGTTAGATAAGAGAAAGGTAATTGAACTCAAATTTGATTAAATTAAGATTTTTAAGATCTTCTATTGATTATACATACATCGACATAGATTGGTAGTTTCATATGTGCTTGTCATTTTTATGTACAAGTAGTTATGAGCTATACATCGTTGTTGACAAGTGTCACAACGCTTGAAGGAGTAGGTATTGGAACACCTCAAGGATTAGGCGTTGAAACACCTCAAGGAGGAAGTATCAAAACACCTAAAGGAGATAAAGAAAAATATCATCCTAAAGAGGTATGTGTTTATTTTACTTTGTGTTTGGTAAATATGTTCCTATTACTGACAATTGTATGCTAACTTGGATCAATTTAATGCTTTTGTTCACATATATAGATTGAAATTAGAAAAGTTGGTTTGGTTGGTTCTTTGAGAGGGGCATATTCTAGGACTCCTTACCCTTTGAAGAGACGTATATTTTAGGTAATCAAAATTTCAATTTTAGAGTTTAATTATAATTCAATGTATATTGGTTTTGATGTTAATTATTCAATTTTAAATTATATAGTATAACTAATCTCAATTGTGGTTTGAATTTTTCTTTTGCAGCTACCTTCATAGCCAACGAGTGCTTCAAAGAAGCTCCATTTTGATGATCCACCAGTAGTTTAGGATGAGATAGATAGGATGAGATAGACATTTTGGCATGTAAATTTTGAATAGATATTGAGATGGCATATGATAGATTTTGTAAAACTTTGTTTGAATTGGCGTTGATTCCATTTTTGTATATGAACATACACTTGATTATTAGATAATTTGATACATAGAATTTGAAAATAAAAATTTAATTTCTTCCTCATGTGCATGATTAAACTCTTTGAAAATTTAATCAAGTGAGTAATGGTTAAATATCAATGTATAATATCATTAAAAAAATGGCTATATTATGTAGTTTATATTCATATCAATGATTACATTGCATTGTACATCTTTCAAACTCAAAGAATTAACTCACATTGCATAAATAACAACTAGATGCTTATAGATGAAAACATTTCAATTACAATATAGTTTTTACAAAGTCACCCTTACAAGTTATGCAATTACTTCACATTACATAACTAATAACTAGGAGCAGCTGCCAATTGCATTTGTTTGTCATGGAATTATATGAGACCACATGCCTTTGAGGTATTTTTTCAAATAGTTCATTTCCTTGTCTATGCTACCACATTTTTCATACATGTGTACCAAGGATTTTTATCAAATAGTTCACTAGCTTGTTGCTATTGCTAAAAGCCTAAAACAAGTTCTTTCAAACAAACTATGGATTGATACAGAGTGGGGGTGGAAACCATTCAATCTACCAAACCAATGAGTATCAATCAAAATTTCAAAACAAAATCAGATGATCTACTCAAAACTCCAAACCTTGCTATATGTTCCCTTGTAGCACTGGTAGCCTAGTTTAAGGGATTCTTCAACCCAAGTTTCCAACACACCACACAAAAAATTTAGTGAATCAGACACCCTTTTTAGAGACACAACATATGTGAAAACTACCCTTGACTCCTTTGGACCAAATTTGAGAACTAATAGCATACCCCTTGTCCTAGGCTAGTGAATTAGCCCTCTTTTTACAAAGTGAGTTCCCTTTAAACACTTGATCTTCACAAGAACACCCCAAATAGTCTTGAGTTGTGCCATAAAACAATAAATTCTAAGATTATTTACTTGAAAGACCATAGGGCTCAGGTTCACCAATATTTAACATACCTTGTCTTCTCTTCCTATGACCTTCTCTATTTCTTTCTCTCTATGCTTCAATTTGTTCTTTTGTAATCTTTCTTTTATGTTTTTGCTTCTAACAACTGCTACTCCCCATTATACTTCATAAAAAGATGCTAAAAAATCATTGATTGTGACAAATTTAAGGAGAAGATGCTCCAAAAAGTTGGTCTTTGTCTCTTCCTATCTAAAATAGCATGTTTGTCTCTTGTAAATCCTACAAATAGAATGTAAGGTCCATTGGAATGCAAAAAAATGGCCCACATGGGGTTTTTCTATGGCCCAAAAATCTAATATCCGATATAATCTGATATCTAATTTGACAAACATTTTAAAATGTTTTGTAATAGTATGATTTTAGCGCTACAAGTCAGATATCTGATTTGAATCATATATCTGATTTGTGCACACATAGACCTAAGGGTTAATGGTAGAGGATAAAGCGTTTAAGGGTTTAGGGTTAAGGGTTAAGGGTTTAAGGTATAGGGTATAGTGTTTAAGGGTTAAGGGTTTAGGGTAGATGGTTATAAGGGTTTAGGGTTTAAGGGTTAAGGGTATAGGGGCGAGAGATAGATGGAGTGAGTGAGTGAGTGAGAGACCCAAGAAAGTGAGAGGGGGTACGAGGGAGAGAATTTATAGAGAGAGAGAGAGTGGGAGAGAGAGACAAAGGGTACAAGGTTTAAGGGTTAAGGGTAGAGGGAAATATATAAAGTGAGTGAGTGAGAGAGAGAGAGAGAGAGCAGGTGAGAGTGGGAGAGGATGGGAGAGAGTGGGAGAGAGTTGGAGAGAGTGGGAGAGGGTGAGATAGGGTGCGAGAGCATGGGAGAGAGTGGGTGAGAGTGGGAGAGAGGGAGGGAGATAGTTGGAGACAGTGGGAGACAGTGGAAGGGAGAGAGTGGGAGAGGATGGGAGAGAGTGGGAGAAAGGGGGGAGAGGGAGGGAGAGAGAGGAGAGGGAGAGAGGAGGGAGTTGGAGGAGAGGGTGGGAGAGAGTGGAGAGAGTGGGAGAGGGGTGAGAGAGCAGAGAGGGTGGGAGAGAGGGTGAGAGTTATTGGAGAGAGTGAGGGAGATGTGAGAGAGATGAGAGAGTAGGAGAGAGGGAGGAGAGAGTGGAAGAGAGTGGGAGGTGGTGGGAGAGAGGGTGGGAGAGTAGGGAGAGTGGGAGAGGTTGGGAGAGAGTGGGAGAGTTGGAGAGAGTGGGAGAGAGAGAGAGGGAGAAAGTGGGAGAGAGGGTGGAAGAGAGTGGGAGAGAGTGGAGAGGGTAGGAGGGAGTGGGAGGGGTGAGATAGTGGTGTCATATGGTGGGAGAGAGTGGGAGAGAGTCAAAGAGAGTGGGGGATAGTGAGAGGGAGAGAGTGGGAGAGAGTGGGAGAGTCAGATAGAGTGGGAGAGAGGGTGGGATGGAGTGGGAGAGAGTGGGAGAGGGTGGATGGGAGAGAGGAGAGGTGGGGGAGGGTGAGAGAGAGAGTAAAGGGTAGAGTGTTTAAGGGTTAAGGGTTAAGGGTAGAAGGGGGAGAGATATGAGTCATTGAGTGAGAGACATGGGAGAGAGAGTGAGAGAGAGAGAGGGAAAGAGATAATATTTAAATATTTTATATATTAGTAATATATATTTAAATATTTATACATTAATTAAAATACTGAAATAATATTTAAATATTGTACATAATAATATATTATATATTATATATTAAATACATAATTTGATAAGATATTATCATAAATTGTATATTACATATTACATTATAAACTATATTGTATATTATATGGGTATGTGCAGGATCATCATGGAAGCAAAAAAATTAGAAAAAATAGAGTTAGGCAACTTGGATTAAAAATTTGAATAAGTTATCTATATTATTTCAAAAATATGTAAGAATAGAATTTTTAGAAAAATTGAATGTAGTTTCTAAACTACTAGGTTTTAAAAAAAAAAAATCTATTTGGTGAAAATTTGAAATTTCAATGTAGTAGTACTTAAATTTTAGGGAAAAATAAGTAGGTGTCATCTCCACACCTAACCACAATAAAATAATAATATTTTTTTATAAGATTTTAGATATAAGTAGATGACTCATGTCCGATGTGATGCATATTTTTTTGTAATTTTTTTAATTAAATAATTAGTTATGAATTTTTTATTAAAATTTAAAAAATATAAAAATTTGTATGTCGACCACCTTAACTTGGTCAAAACTTCATGAAATTCAATTTTTTTTAATCCTATAGTATGAAGCATAGAATGTGACACATGTTTTAGATTCAAAAAATTTGATACCATTTGAAAGCTATAGATGTTTTTCAATCAACATATCAATCAAGACTTAAGTTGTAATTCAAATATAAAATAAATAATAATTATTTATTAAATTCAAAGTAAAGCATAGTTTATATTGGTGGAAAGCTGAGAATCTCATTTAAAACCCTTTTCGTTTCATCAATTTTGGGTAAAAAGGTTGTGACCACATGGGCCATCATATCACTTACATATCACCACTTTTTAGCCCATCATGATCTTACACATACCCATATATTAAATTATAAATTTTATTGCATTTTTTAAATCATATATTATAAATTGTATAACAATTTTTAAACTCATATCTAAAACATATCGGATATTGGATTCAAATCAGATATCCAATTTCATATTGAAATTGAGTATTCAATTTTAATCAGATATTCGATATGTCTGACACAAAATTTAATGCCTAGGGATTAGCCTCGGGCTTTCTTTGGAATTTGGTTCAGAACTGCCAATCTTGAGAAGTCAATGCAAATAACGTGTTTAACAACTTACTTTGCTTTTCCAGACTTTGCCCATGTGGCTGACAACTTTTTTTTACCCAAAATTGATGAAATGAAAAGGGTTTGTAAAAGAGCTTCTTAAATTTCCACCAATATAAATTATAGTTTACTTTGAATCTAATAAATTATTATTATTCATTTTTTATTAGAATTATGACTAAAGTCTTGATTGATATCTTGATTGAGAAACATTTATAGCTTTCAAACGGTATCACATTTTTTGAATCCAAAATATGCATCACATTCTATGCTTCTCATACTATAGGATTAAAAAGAAAAAAATGATTTTCATGAAGTTTTGACCATGTTAAGGTGATCAAACATACTAGTTTTTATATTTTTTAAAAGTTGTAATAAAAAATTCATAATTAATTATTTACTTGGAAAAAAATTACAAAAAAATTATGCATCACATTCAAACATGAGTCCTATACTTATATCTAAAATCTTATAAAAAAATATTATCATTTTATTATGGTTAGGGTGGTCAGACAGACACCTACTTCTTCTTTTTCCTTAAAATTTAAGTACTACTACATTGAAATTTCAAATTTTCACCAAATAGATTTTTATTTTTTTTAAATAAACCTAGTAGTTCAGAAACTACATTCAATTTGCCACAGATTCTATTCTTACATATTTTTGAAATAATATAGATAACTTATTCAAATTTTTATGTCAAGTTGTCTAACTCTAATTTTTTTGAATTTTCATTGCCACTTAAGGGCCTATTTTTTCCGTGATGATCCTACATATACCCTTATATTGTTGCTATCCATGTGTGTTCTTTTGTTCATGTGTTGGTTTACCATGATATCATAGATCTTGGGGGCTTGATCACTCTCCTAGATCCTTTTCCATCTTATCTTTCCAACAATTTTATAATTGGACCTACCTTGACATATATTTCTCTACTTTAGTGTGAGTTTGAGAATAAGTTCATACTCTCACTAAAGTGGGGGCTAAACATAGTGTAGAAAATTATATACCTTTACAATTTTAGACTATATTTGGGTTCCATAATTTATTGGACTTAATTCAAGTTCTAATTTTTCAAATTATGCATTCCAAAGCCTTATTCTTACCATTTTCTAAAAGGAGAACCAACTTTAAATAAATGCATTTAAATAATAATTAAGTTGTCTTGGATCATGTGTGTCTTGGAAGTTTAGGCCAGGACCCTTTCACCCATGGGCGAATGGGTCACCTTTATGAGTGAGGATCCAAATTAAAATATTTTTTTGTGGCATTTAATTATCAAAATTGAAATTGTAAGTTTCATCTTTTTTAATCTAATTTTTGGGAAATTGTATAAACACAAGTATGAATACCTAGTCATTTTATCATTTGAAATCTAAGAATCAAGAAGCAATAATTTGGAGAAGAATTTATAATCAAACATTATTGTCAAGAGAATAATTGAGCATTCAAGAGCAACATTATCAGTCATTTACATCAGCAATCAAGATCCTAATATCATGTCAAATTTTATGTGTGTTCATGTTGTCTTGTGTAGGCTAACATTTTGGTAGGTCTTCATGCATTCAAGAATTCAAGAAAATCATGCAAACAAGACCCAATTTCTTTGAAGTAATGTGTATTTCTTCAATCCTTCAAGGAAGCCATCAAAGGGTGGTGAGTTGTAACAAATGATTTATTCATCATTTCCTTCCTTTCCATTAAGATTGTCATCATTGGCATAGCCATTGTGAATGTGGGAACACTATTGAAGAAGGATTGGAGAGATCTTAAAGAGTGGGTATGTGTAGGATCATGATGGGCCAAAAAGTGGCAATATGTTGAGTAAGTGGCTGACAACTTTTTTTAACCTAAAATTGATGAAACAAAAAGAGTTTTTAAAGGAGATTCTCAACTTTCCACCAATATAAATTATGCTTTACTTTGAATAATTAATAAGTAATTATTATTCATTTTCTATTCAAATTACAACTAAAGTCCTAATTGATAAATTGATTGAAAAACATCTATAGCTTTCAAATTGTATCACATTTTTTGAATCCAAAACATGCATTACATTCTATGCTTCGTATACTATAGGATTAAAAAACAAAAATTGAATTTCATGAAGTTTTGACCAAATTAAGGTGGTCGACATATGAGTTTTTTTTTTAAGTTGTAATAAAAATTCATAATTAATTAATTATTTGGAAAAAATTATAAAAAAATATGCATCACATCGGGAAATGAGTCCTCTATTTATATCTAAAATATTATAAAAAATATTATCATTTTATTGTGGTTAGGGTGGTTAGACAGACACCTATTTCTTATTTTTTCCTTGAAATTTAAGTACTATTGTATTGAAATTTCAAAATTTCACCAAATAGATTTAAAAAAAAAAAAAACCTATTAGTTTATAAAATGCATTCAATTTGCTACAGATTCTATTCTTACATATTTTTGAAATAATATAGATAACTAAGTCAAATTTTTATGTCAAGTTGCCTAACTCTGATTTTTCTAATTTTTTGCCACTTAAGGGTCTGTTTTTTATGATGATCCTGCACATACTCAAGTAGTTTTTCATTGTTGCATTTATTATCATCACTATTTTCAACCTACGGAAACTAAGTTGTAGAATTAATTTTTGTCATTCTGACAAATTCGTAGTTGGAATACAATATCTCAAATATATCACTAGAGGACTGTAAAAAGTATTTTTGGAAGCATAATCAAAGACCCAATTTCCTAGGGAAAAATCTATCCCTATGCATATGTCAGAATCAACTTTTGGTGATAAGCACATACTCTCTTATATCTCTTAGATCTTCCTACAAAGTGTTGTTACAGTGTGTTTATCTTCAAGAATTTGCATTTTACATATTAGTTCATATAGTTTGAAATGGTGAACAGTGGATCTAGATCCAAATGTATGAACAAGAGGATAAATCACTACTTTTCCAAGCCAATTTTACTTTAAATTATGCTAAATATGATGCTAAAAGCAACCACAAATGCAACTTAATTGTTATAGCAACTATGAGGGATGTTTTTAGAGAATTAAAAGATGTGTACCTAGCTAGAAAGTTGTTTTTGAGCTGTGGAGGACTCATTTTCCTTCAGTGGCGAATGGGTCCTTTTAGGGTGAAAAACTAATTTCAGGATCCTATACCTTGATGTTTTCACTCTTGAAATCCTAGTTATCAAGTTCTGGAAGCCTGTAGTTAATTTTGTAGAGCTCTTTCCATGATCTTCCACTTTGAATGACAACTTTTGTAACTTTGCAACTTTGAAATTTTTTCTCCAAATCTTGCTCAACTTGATCTTCAACCTATAAATCCGTAATAACACACTCAAGGGAAAGGAAAAACTATTGATTTGTTAGTGAATGGGGGTTTTCCTCAGTCAAGCCCCTTGTAAGTAATTAAACCAAATGATGAAATTCAAAAAATTAAGGTCGATACCAGATTTGGGAAGAAACATAATTAAATTCTTGGAAGAATGAAATTAAAAAATTAAGGTCTCCTGAAGGGAGGACCCATTCACCACCAAAGGTGAATGGGTCTTGGCTAAGTTTCTAAGACAAAGCTTCAGGGAGCTGAAAGAAGGTCAAAAATCCATTCTAGATCAACTGAAATGGGGGCTCTTGTTAAGGGAGGACCCATTTGTCATAAAAGAAAATGGGTCCTGGCTCAATGTACTAGGACAATTTTTTTCTCAATGAAATAGTTTTATATTTAATTTATGATTGTCAAGAAAGATTCTTGGGAGGTGTCCAAATTAAGGCCTAAATTGAAATTAAAAAGGGGTTGATAACTCAAATTAACCACAATGAATTAAGACCACCTAGATAATTGTGAAAGTGATTTTAAATACTTTACAACACCTAAACATGGTACACATTAGGTATATTTTTTGTTGAAAAGGGGCCCATTAGGTTGAATTAAGCAAATAAGTCCTAGAAAAGTGTTAAAGTGTGTTATAACACTTTACAACACATTTGTAAGAGACCAATTTAGGCATTTTTTAGTTAAATAAAGGTCCTATAATAGTGGGAATGTGTACAACACATTACAACACCACTCCAAGACACCATTAGTTTAGTTTTAATGTTAATTATTCAAGCAAGCAAGGAAAATGCTACTTTTTTCTGTTACTACATAGTTCAATTACTTCCATCAATTAAAATTACTTGAAGATCATTCTTAATGATTCTAAGGCCCTAAAGAATTGAGGACCTAGGACACCCCTTTTCTACCATTTCAATTAATAAGTATATGAGAATGTGATAACTAATTGAATAATAATTGTTTTATGCAATCAATTATAGAAGAAATAACCAAGTAATGATGATATGTCAAATTTAGTTGTCTACAAATTATACAAATGAATTTATTTAAATATCAAAGAATAGCAATGAGTTACACAAATATGTATTAATGCCAGCTCATAATAGCTAGTAGGAAGGGGTCATAGTGTTAGAATTTAAATTTGAAAATTCAAATTTTGAGTTTAATCTTTTGAGTGCCTCCATATTGATCTCAAGTGGTGTAAAATTGAATTTAAATAAGCAAATGATTATCTTGAAGTAAAGAGAATAAATGAAAATATGCACAAATAAGAATGAATAAATAATAAATATGTAGAAATATAATTAAAACATTCCATCTAAATAATCTAAATCTAAATAAAAATTGTAAAAGGGGCATCTTTCTTTTCTTTTTCTTCTTTTTCCTCATCCACAAGAATAATCATCAACTTTATAAAACTTGTCAATTGCTAATTCTAATTTTTGCTTTTCTTCTACTTGAACTGTAAAAGTGAAGAAAGAGAGAAAAGTGTATCATGAGAGCATTCCATGCTGCACAACCCATGACCCATAATAGGTGGCCACATTTGAAGGAAGCAAATAATGTTTGGAATTTTAAGTGGCAAACACCAAAAGTCTAATCAAATAAGTAAAAATACAAAAAAATATTAATATATATTTTTGAATTGTCAATCACGTTAGTGAATACATTTGATTAAAAATCTAATAAATCAACAATATAAGAACTTATCAATCATCTAATAAAGTGAAATGAAAGAATACAACATCCTCAGTTCGTATCGACTATTACTGAGTTTTTCCTCTGTTTAAACTGTAGAAATGAAGAAAGAAAGAAAAGTAACGGGTGACCTGTGACCCGTGATACCCGGCTAACGACTCGCGACCCGTAATGGGTGGCCATATTTGAAGGAAGTCAAATAATGTGTTGAATTTTAAGTAGCGAACACCAAAAGTCCAGCCGGGGAAGAAAAATATTGGCGTATGATTTTGGTTTGCCTTAACTTCATTCTTGCACGCCAAAATATTGGCGTGTGCCTTTTGGTTCGACTTTCCTAAACTAGTTAATGGGTTAGTGGAATATGGAATTTGACAGCCATTTATTTAATATTGGTTGCTTTGGAAACAAATTGACATTTGAGAGTTAGATGTGAAAGAGCCCGTTGCCCCCATGGAAGCCTTTCCCTTCGCTAGTGGACATTCCCAATTTTTAATACATTGAGCCATGTGAGGATTCAAGTGCATACTTCTTTTCAATGAGAGATGGGAGGAAAGAGACTTTAACATGCAAATAAATCCACAATAAAATTATGAGATAAAAAAGGCATAAGAGTCTTATAGAGTCAATAATTAAATAGAAATAAGTGAGGAATTCAAAATATTAAGGCCAAAACAAGAATAGGTGTAGAACATAGGTAAGTGAAAAATTCTAGAGAATGATATAGATATGGTGCATTGTTGGTGGGAATGTAATACAAACATTAGGATCTATTTACACCTTAGTCTTAAACTTACCTAGCTTTCTTTTTTCCTTTCCTTTCTCATTTTATATGATTTTATATGATTTAGACACATGGTATAATCTTGTATGGTTTAAGACTTTTATCCTTGTCTATATAGAAATGTTAATTATTTTTATTGTATTATTTTGTAATTTTATTTTTTTGCAAGGCAATATAGCAATCTATGTTGTAGCTCTCATTTTAGAAGATTTTTTAGGTTTTTTTTTAATAAATTCATGTACATGTGGGTTAATCATTACTACATCATGGTATTGGACCTCAAAATTAGCAAACCCCTTCTCAATATTTTAGATTTTTTTACATAGAGTATTACAAGAAGCCTCCCAGAGTAAAACAAACTTCATCATTGTGTCAAAATGATGTCAAACCCGTAGGAACAACTATCCAAATGCAAAAAATAGAGTTTGAAATTTTTTGAGGCATTTTTTTCTTGGGTTCTAATTATTTACAAGGAAGTTTTGTATAGTCATTTGAATCTATACAGATCCATATAATGTATGATGTTATTTGTAAATTAAGCACTTTATTTTTTGATTGGTGGTGCAACCTAATTTTTTCAACAAACTACATATTATTATTAGTAGCAACCATTTTTTGGTTGTAGTCGGATTATTTTTCTTAAGCTAGTCATTTCTTTGTTGTGGCCTATAGATTTGGGTGGGGGTTTTACCCATTGCAAGGTTGCATCTCTTTTAGCTAGGTTTTCTAAACTATAGTTGAATTTCGTGGCAGTCAAACCACACTATTCTTAAAGTGACACATTAACCCTCACCACTAATGTTGTTCTCCTACTACCCTCTTCTACCACCTAAGTATCTCTAATGCCCTCTATCACCACCACTAGTGACTCTGCCACCCTCTACAACCACTTCCAATAGTTTTTCTACTCTCTACAAGTTCTCTACCACTCATTAGCCTCTCTATTATTTGATCTAGCTCCTTGCACTAGCTATTAGTCATATTAATGACTAGAATCTATGCCTAGACCTATCCCCCAACACCTAGCATGATCAAGCACCAATGCGACTAAGGGAAAAAATATTAAATCCCTACCTTTCTTTTAAGCCCTAAAAGGAGCACTTTTATAAAATTATGTTTAACTTTGGCATAGAATATCCATTATTAAAAAATGACTAGGTGTCATAAATTTGGTTCCACCATCTCCATAACATCAAATTTATTTTTTCTAGAATATTTTTCAAGTTCATAAAAAATTATTCTAGAGTGAACTCTTTATTTTTTCTTTGCTATTGTAAAATTTTGTAAAAAATAATTCTTTGTCTTATTTTTTAGTGGAGTGGGGGTCAATTTATTTCCTAAGAAACATGAAAGGATTAGAATACATTCAATTATAGTAAATTTTTCATTTTTGCAAGCAAAAAGTGATGGAAACCTCTTTTATTGAGCATCTTACCACATATAGCTCTATCTCACCTACAAACATTATAGGAATATATTGCTCATTTATAAGGTATTATGGTTTATATCAGATGACATACCACCTAATTTCACTTATAAATATAGTATATTTACCTCTACGAACAAGATAGATGAGACCATTGGATTTATTGCATTACATATTTCAAATAGTCTATTATTTCACACTGAATCTCACAAAACTCATCAATAGTCTATATAAGAAAAGTATAAGGAGCTATTTGATACACTTAATGAGTTCTAAGAACTATATATAAGGAAAAAATTACCACACTTGCTCCTAATTCTCCTCCTTATATTCAATACTTTCTATTGAAATTCAAGTCTCTTAGATCACTATTGCAAGGTTATGAGAAGGATAAAACTGAAAAATCATGTATCTTTTTTATCCTATCTTAACTTACAAGGAAATTTTACATATTCGATCTTTTAATTTATATTCTACTATGTATGCATTGGGTGATACACTTACCATGCATTATTTTTTGGTTTTATTCTAAGTTGGCATAGTTAGATTTTCTTTATAGTTCCAAAAACCATGTATTGATTATACAATCTTTAAAAAGGAAAGGAAAGAATACATATTATAAGTTTCAGATGTATATATCCTTGTTGATCTTGAAATAAAAGAGGGGATCCTAGTGATCAATATTAGTAAAGAATAGTCTATAGGGTCCCCACATCAAAATATTATTGAAAGTTTGAAAATTGTTGGATTATATTCTTGGGAGATAGAATAACAATCTTCACTCTCTCTCATTCAAAAACAAACCCTATAGATCTCAATGTAAAGGAGAAAGAGATCTTGCAATATGGTTGTTCTAGGGGCTGAATGTAAACTAATGTGGGGTTTATCACAAAGTTATGACTTGAAAATAAAAAGGCAATGCAATATGTAATTTTTAACCCTAATTTGATGCAATGCTTCACTAAATGACCTAGAAAAGTATGTAAAAGAAATAAAAAAAGCTACAAGATGGAATGTGTGCACCTAGGAGTCTGGAGATGAATAGAAGGAGCTCTGAAATACTAGAAAGTCTGACTTTAATGATTTAAGGGTTTAGGGGTTAAGGATAGAGGGTAAAGGGTTAAGGGTAGAGGGGAGAGAGATAGAAGGAGTGAGTGATTGAGAGAGAGAGAGAGATGGACACTTGAAAAGAGATGGAGGGAGTGGGAGAGAGATAAAGGGTAGAGGGTAGAGGGTTAAGGGTAGAGGGGAGAGAGATAGAAGGATTGAGTGAGTGAGAGACTTGAGAGAGGGAGAGGGGGTAGGAGGGAGATACTTGAGAGAAAGAGAGTGAAGGAGTGGGAGAGAGATAGAGAGTAGAGCCTATTTTAAGGGTTAAGGGTAGAGGGGAGAGAGATAGGAGTGAGAGAGAGAGACTTGAGAGAGGGAGAGGGGCTAGGAGGGAGATACTTGAGAGAGAGGGGGGCTGTGAGGGATAGACCTTAGAGACAAAGACATAGAGAGAGAGAGAGAGTTCTCTAGTTAGGATGGAAGGGGGATACCTAAGAGAGGGAGAGAGAGAAAGAGAGAGAGAGAGAGAGAGAGAGAGAGAGAGAGAGAGAGAGAGAGAGTTAGGGCGGAGGGATACTTGAGAAGAGAGAGAAGGGGTGGGAGGAGAGACTTACACAAGAGGGGGAGGGATTAGGATGGATAGAGCCTAAGAGAGAGAGAGAGAGAGAGAGAGAGAGAGAGAGAGAGAGAGAGAGAGAGAGAGAGAGAGAGGAGAGAGAGAGAGAGAGAGAGAGAGAGAGAGAGAGAGAGAGAGAGAGAGAGAGAGAGAGAGAGAGAGAGAGAGAGAGTTCTCTAGTTAGGGTGGGAGGAACAAACCTAAGAAATGGAGAGGGGGTGGGAGGGAGAGAGAGGGAGAGGGATAGATAGGGAGTGGGAGAGAGGTAGAGAGATATAGAGGGATAGATATGGAGAGAGAGAGAGAGTGAGGGGGTGTGAGGGAGAGACCAAAGAGAGAGTGTGTGTGTGTGTTCTCTAGTTAGCATGGGAGGGAGAGACTTGAGAGAGGGGGAGGGGGTGGGAGGGAGACACTAGAGAGAGAGGGGGGTAGGAGGGAGAGACTTGAGAGAAGGGGAGGGGTTGGGAGGGATAGACTTGAGAGAGAGGGGGTGGGTGGGAGGGATAGACCTAAGAGAGAGGGAGAGAGGGAGAGAGAGGGAGAGGTGGAGAGGGAGATAGGAGGGAGAGAGAGGGAGAGAGAGGGAGAGGTGGAGAGGGAGATAGGAGGGAGAGAGAGAGAGAGAGAGTTCTCTAGTTAGGGTGGGAGGGAGATATTTAAGAGAGGGAGAGAGAGAGAGACATGAGAGAGAGATTTCTCTAGTTAGGGTGGGAGGGAGAGACTTGAAAGAAAGAGAGAGAGTTCTCTAGTTAGGGTGGGAGAGAGACTTGAGAGAGGGAGAGGGTTGGTAGAGAGAGACTTGAGATATATTGGCTGAGAGGAAGAGAGAGAGGGGGGATGAGGGAGAGACCTTAGAGAGAGACAGAAAATGTGTGTGTTTTCTCTAGGTAGGGTGGGAGGGAGTGACCTAAGAGAGAGAGAGAGGGAGAGAGGGAGAGAGATAGAGAGTGTGTGTGTGTTTGTTCTCTTGTTAGGGTGGAGGGAGAGACCTAAGAGAGGGAGAGGGGACCTAGAAGGGTGAGACTTGAGAGAAAGAGAGATAAAGTGAGTGCTAGATATACCCAGAGAGAGAGAGAGAGAGAGAGAGAGAGAGAGAGAGAGAGAGAGAGAGAGAGAGGGAGTGAGATATATAACTAAGAGAGAGAAAGGGTGTGGGAGGGATAGGAGGAGGGATAGAACTGAGAGAGAGGGGGAGAGAGGGGGTTGGACCTAAAGCCTAAGCTATAAAACATAAAGCCTAAACCCTAAATACTAAACCATAAACCATAAACCATAAAGCCTAAACCAAAGAGAGAGAGATGGGACAGGGACATAGTGTGTGAGAGATAGAAACACAAAGGGAAGGAGGAAGTTTGGGAGATTAAGAGAGAGGGAGAGAGGGAGGGAGAGTGAGATGGAATGAGGCAAGGAGAGGTAGAGATGGAGAGAGGTAGAGAGAACTATATAGGGAAGGAGAGATAGAGAGGGGGCAGGAGGGAGGGAGAGAGATAGAGAGAAGTAGAGAGGGGAGGAGGGAGGGAGAGAGAAGTGTGATAAAGAGAATGAGAGAGAGAGAGGAGGGAAGGAGGAAGGTGGATAGATTGAGAGAGAGAGGAGGGACTATGAGAGATAGGCAGAGAGGGAAAGTGGTTATGATGAAGGGAGAGAGAGAGAGAGAGAGAGAGAGAGAGAGAGAGAGAGAGAGAGAGAGAGAGAGAGAGAGAGGTAGAGAGGGATAAGTTAGATAGAGTGAAGTAGAGAGGGAAGGTGGATGAGAGGAAGGAAAAGAGAGAGGGTGAGATAGAGAAAATTAGAGAGGGAAGGAGGGAAGGAGGGGGAGAGAGAGGTTAGATGGATAGAAGTATAGAATGAAGGAGAGAGTGTGAGAAAGGTCTAGAGCATAAGGAATAAAAAATGAGTGAGATAGAGAGAGAAAGATGATACAACTTGTTCATTACTAAAATTTGACCTTGTGATTACTAAAGTTTGATATGCTAATTATTGAAATTTGACTTTCTAAATTTTTTGAGATCTTCCAAAAACTAGAATTTGTGTTATAACTCCTAGAGATCCGAAACCACTCACAAATGTATCTTGAAACAATATACATGAAATATAACTTAAAGTATAAGAAAGTAAATGGCCATATGTAAATGTCAACTTATACTTCATGTATATAGTTTCCCTAAAATATAACAAGAAAGAGACAATAAAAATAGAAGAAAAAAATTCAATGTAGACCAAAATGTGAGCGCGTTATAACATTTTCGCATTTTGGATATGTTTTTTTTATTTAAAAAAATGCACATTTTTTGAACTCAAAATGCATGCATTTTTTGAAATTCAAACCATAACACACGCTCACAATATGGCTTAGTAATGGTTGATCCTAGGCTCAGTCATTACCAAGCCATAATGTGAGTGCATTTTACTATTTAACGCACTCACATTTTTTATATTTTAGGATGAAAAAGTAAATTGTCCACATATTGACTACCCATGTTTTTGCACCCACCCTCAATACATGTATATGTGTGTATATGTATCTATCTATGTTTCAAGGAATTCAATATAATTTTTCTTTTTGTCTATAACATTTAGTACCAAATAAGTGTTATTCTAACACTTCTTATACAATTTCTCTATTTGTCTTCAATATCTACTACCAAATAATGTAGCTATAATCTTATATCAATATGTTTCATGATATTCTTTTTTTCTCATCTGTTTCAAGCTCCCTACAACAAACTACCCAGTCTTCTTATGACAGTAGTGGAGCTTGCTACCTGCATGTGTTGGTGGTGGTGGAGTTGGTTGCCTCGATATACAAAAGCATAATGGTAAGTGTTTTCCTGTGTGGGAGATTTTGAATTGATAAGCCAACTCTTACATAGACTTTTTATCTTGTATCAATATGTTTAATGTTGGTTTTCGATCATTTGTCACTTACCTCTTATTCTTAAAGTGCTTTTCTAATAGTTCTTTTATAATTTCTTTATTTTTTCTATTAGCTTGAATTTTGAATCAACAAGCCAACTATCACATAGATTGCTTGTGTTGTATCAATATCTTTTATGATATTCTTTCTTCTAGTTCCCCAAAGAAAACTATGTATTAATTAATAGTTGGTAGTCTATGTAATAGTTGGCTTGTCAATTTGATGACCATTTTTACCATATGCTTCCTTAGATTTCAATTATATTTTTAATATAGGTACATTTAAACTCACATTGTGAAGTTAGACACACCCTTTTAGTTATTGTACACTGTTCTATGTATTCCATCTATCCATATTCCTCCAACCATCTTCAAACCCCATTATGCTAGGTCTTTATCAAGATACCTACTTTTTGTCAACTTGTCAGAAAAAGAAAAAGACTACAATATTAGAGAACTTGTTTGAAAACACACATTTTTCCCCAACTTAGTTATTGTGTGATATAGGATAAGATTCCATGAGATTTTCCATGGACCTTACCTTCCTTTCTTGCTCGGGGGTTTCGCTAGAGCCTGTGAGGCTTCATGATCCAAATATGGTAGGGAGGAGAATGAGCATAGGTTTAGTGCTTTTTCCTTCCACCATCATATATTTCTTGTTGGTTATATATGGATGCACAAATCCTCCCATGTGCACTTGTCTACAAAAAACATACTGTATTCTATCCATTGCATTTTTCATTCTTTCCATAGCTCTCTTTTCAACTTCCCCAAACAATTATTTACCAAGATGCCATGTATTCAAAATATTCCATTTTATCTCTTTCTATTTACAACAGATAGTACTAACCTCTTTTATTGTATATCTATATTAATTTGTTTATAATGTTGTTGTAGACATGCAAAATTAGCATCATGCATTTGATTAGGTCATATTCATTCATTCAACAAATAAATCAAGTTTATTTATCAATCTCCTAAAGTCATCAGTTTAAATTAAATAAATCAACTTGATCCTAACATCACCCTCCTTTTAATTAAATAATCAAGCCTTTTATTTAATTAAATCTGAAATCACCTTCTATCCCTTTTAATTTTAAAAAATCCAAATATTCAAGTCAAAAGGTCAAAATCATCCTAATCATCATTAAGCTAATCTAATCCTAATTAGCCTAACCTAACCACCCATCACATCCTCTAGATAATCCCACTTGCACAAATAAATCAATTTATTGATTTATCAAAATCTTTATTTACTTTCAACTTGGCATAAAGGGAGAATATTCTCCAAGTTTGAATCTCCCCCCAATTTGGAATGTACATCCAACAAAGCAATTAACAAGCTCTTACATGTCCCTTGCAAAGGTCAAACTAAGCATTAACTCTCATTTTCAAATTTGAAATCTCCCTCTCTTGGGCACATTTCCCAAATCTTGCACATCCCTCAACCTATGGCAAGTTGACAAGTGGCCTCTTTTCATTGGTCTGTTTTTAGTCCCACATTCATCCATTTGGCCAATCCCTCATCAAGAAAATCTATAAATAAAGAGGTTAATCTCCACAACTGGATCCACAAAAGCTAATGCAAAGTCACTCTGTTCATTTTAGAACTAATTTTGCCCACCTCATATCATCCTCATAGCACTTTCATATCATTTTCATATCATGGAGCTCAAGCAAGGATTGGGAAAGGGCTATTTTCCACAATAGCACAATCTACTATGAGATAAAGTGATTGTCTTTCTTTTGCAATGTCTTCTTTATCTTCTTTCTATTATTTGTGGCATTTCTTGAGCATAGACATGTTATTTCATAGAGTTATTTGTAGATTTGCATGTTTACACTAACCCTTCTAATGAGTGTTTAAGATGGTTTCATGTGCAGATTTATGATGCTTCAGTTGCACATATACAATAGACATTCAATAGAATTAGTGTATTGTAAACTATCTATTTCAAATTCTTTCATGGTCCAACAACTTGATCCAATGCAGCTTGCCCTTGTTAACCACCATCAATACTACATGTAAGTACAAAATTTTTTCGTTGTCAATAGATAGATTCAGTTAACCAATTGTAAAAATTATTAATTATTTTTAGCTTCACATTGTCTATATTAATTTTACCCATATACTTACTTTTTATGCTTCCTTTTTTATTTTACTTGCCTATCCACTAACATACCCCTATCTTTTATTTGCATGAACTAGGCTAAAGCATGCAAAAGAATTTGAAAATAAGGATACCCTTTTTTTTTAAGTTACCAAAGTAAAGAAAAAACAACAATATGAGAGATTATATATGAAAACACCATATTTTCCCCAACTTCGTTATTGTGCACCATGATGTATGATGAAACTCCATGAAATTTTTTGTGGATGTTTCATACTTTTCTTGCTCAGGGGTTTGGCTAGAGTCCATGAGGCTTCATGATGCCAATATGGTAGGGAGGGTAACAAGCATGATTTTTGTGGTTTTACTTTTAACGCCATATATTTGTTGTTACATAGATACATGTGTGAACAAATCCTTGTATACACTTGGCTTCAACAAACATACTCTATAATAACATGTTTCTGATGTCATAGCAAGTGGTAGGGAAGCAAAATATGTTTCTCATGTCATACTCTATAATAACATGTTTCTCATGTTGCCTCAAAACAAGGCATACCTTCTAATTCAATTATTCTAACAATGTAAAATATGTGTATCATGTCATCGCATTCTTCTTTTAACCCCTAAATCACAAAGACAATGGTTTTATTTCCAAAATTGTGGACTAAATAATACTTATAAGATCTTTCTTTTTTGAAAAAATCATTAGTGATGACCATCATAACTAATATTCAAAAAAAAAAAATCAAAATAAATAACATCAAAGTAATAAATTATCTAATGCCACATTAGCATTGGAAAAAATATGCCATACCTAAAGTAACAGATTGACCATTTTTTAAGAATACTTTTTTATTGAATATTAGTAATTAAAGGCATGACTAATAACTCTTTAAAAAAGGAGAATCCTTTAATGTTCCATACTTTTCATAAATATTATTTAATCCAGAACTTCAAGTCTGCCATGTATTTGTATGCATGTGTCTCTTAAGATAATTAAATAATAATCTATCAATTGATTGATCTACTTACACAAAAGGTCAAATATAGGTTTACATCTAGGTCTTGTAAATATAAAACTAAGGTAGAGCTAAAATTATATCAATACCTAAAATTTTGGAGAGATTATTATTATTAAAAAAATTAATTATTTAAAAATTTAAATTTTATTTAAACTATCAATTCTATTTTTTTAAGAAACAAATTACTAAAATATCATATTCATCAAGAATTATTTTACTATGGATTCCCAATGATTTTTCTTTATCTTGTGATACCTAAAATTATTAATTAAAGTGAATTTTAAAGAACTATTGTAACTAAAATTATTAAATATTATATACTAATAAAAATAAAGTTATTGATTATTAATTAGTTAAAATTAAAATTAATGGATACATTGCAAATAATAAGATTCATTCAACATGACCTATAGTTTTATTTTACATTTTCACAACCAATTTTCAACTAATAAATTTTGATGTTGAAACATAAAGACCAATTTTCCATTTTATGCAAATGGTTCTTAATCCTGCATCATAAGAATGGACAAGTGGACTATAACATCAGGTTTATAATGCTTTACAATTCTCAAATTAAATGAAAACATATAAAATAATCTCTGCATCAAAATTAAGTGATTTATAATATGTTTAGGTTAGGCTATTCAAATTTAACTTTAATACATATGTATTGATATGCTTGATCTATCCATCTAATTATTCATAATAATATATACATTAATTTTTTATTCATAATAATATATACATTTATTTTTTATTCATAATAATATATACATTGATTTTCCAACATCTCTCTTCATTGTGATCTACTCCACCTACTTTATCCTACGTAAAGTCCGAAATCATAAGATTTGCCTCCTACTATGAACTAACCTCACGTTATTTCATATTGCCTTATTAGTGTATGTTTCCCCTTTATCACACTAATTGAAGACAATTCCGAATATTACTGATTGTTTATATCTCCCATTGCATTCCAAAAAAAGTCTGCTACTTACTTCCCATTGAATAGCCATTTGTGGTGTAGCCTATTAGTTGATCATTGCATGCCTATGCATGCGACTACTAGTTATCTATGTCCTATTGTCCAAATTCAATTATTAATTAAATAATTCTTAATTATTTAATTAATTTCCATCTTTTATTGCCCCTCATTATTTAATTAAATAAATTACATTTATTTATTTAAATGTGTCACTAATTTCCTAAGTCTCTCTATAATTAAATAAATTCCTAAATTTATTTAATTATTATTCACTTTATCCTTTTCCTCTACAGTTAAATAATTTTCATTAATTATTTAATTATCCTTTTGTATTTTTCTCCAAATTTAAATAAAATCATTTATTTAAATTCCCATTCTCATTTTCCCACCAAGTAAGTAATTAAAAATCATTATTTACTCTCCTAGCCCCACCTCTTTTGAATAAAATTAATTTTTAATTCAAAAAGTCAACACTACCTCCTAAATCAAATAATTTTAAATTCTTATTTGATTATCTAGAAACCTCTTTTTTCCTGCCCAATATCTTCTTGTTACATGCATTCCTGTCCATTAATTTAATTTTCCTAAAATTAAATCATAGCTCTCCATTGCAAATTTTACCCTAATTCCACCCCTAACCTTAATGGCTAGCTATCATATTTAATCTCAACCTTCCATCTTAGGGCATTTTTCAATTGTCAATCCTAGCCATTAATCCAAAAAGTTGACTTTTATAAAAAGGCAATGTTAACCTCATTTTGTCACTTCATGCTTGAAAACTTTTAAGTACACTTGCAATTTTTGAGTCAAATCCTTTAATATTTTGCTATATTTTTCATAGGTCATAGTTTCTCATGAAAATATGAGGGAAAATGCTATTTACAACAAATGGAGAAGAGAAACAAAGGTGAATCATGGAGTGCACGAAGGCTTTGATGAGATTGTTCCTTTTTTTTATGCTTTTATGTTCCATTGTGATTCATTGTAAACTAGGGTTTAGTTATTTATGTTTTTTATTGTTAACCTAAATTTTCCCTTAATTACACTAGCATATAGGTAATTTCAAACAATTCCACAACCTCTGGGAATTCTTGGTCCATCTCCATGAACTAGGGTCTTAGTCTCATTATCAATAGCTAGTTCTTCCATGATTGAAGAGTGGGTAGATGCTTCTACACTCATCCAAGCTATGTTTCCAACCTATTTCAAAATCACACGAAATTCCACCTAATCTAAAACTATGTAAGTGCTACTTTTTGTAGGTTCTATCATGCAAAAGTACCACTTTATCCAATGAAATAATGACTATGCACAATTTCTATCTATTTAACACAAGAATTACTATGCATAGTGCTACAATGTTGCATGTGAGTGCAACTATGTGAAAGTGCTACCCTATCTCTCATAAACATGACTATGCAAAAGTTCTATCGTCCCATATGTGCAAGCATGATTCTACATAAATAATCACATGTTCTACATAAGTATTATTCTTCATAAGTAACCTTTTCCTTTGTGCAAGTGCAAATTCCTCAAGCACAAGCAATATTTTGCTCCATAATCATTTTTTCACTCCACAAGAAATCTTCCATTGAAAAATCACTAATCCTAGTTATGAAAGCACTCATCCCAACATGCAAGTGATAATTTCACATAATTACATCCATATTTTCTCCTAATTCTACTTTCATTTATTACCATTTAAATAACTACTAGCCTTAAGCCCTTTGGTTTTTTTAATTCTCAAACTTTATTTGCAAGGAATTTATGTTATTAAATTTGTCCCATGGTGTGTTAAGCTCAAGTATGCATAGGCCACTCTAATATTTGGAAGGTTTGAATGTAAATGAGTTCAAATAGACCCCCTAGAACTATTTATAGGCCCCCCTTAGCTTCATTTATATGTCTAGGCTCTAATTTTTGTAGATATTTCACCTCTTCTCCTTTCAATTCTCTATTTTTAATTTTGTTTTCTACCAATTATGTATTTAACTTATTTTTCATTTCCTATCCATTTCTAATCACTCTCGCTTCTTTTTGAGAGATTACCTAGAAACCTTTTTCTAAAGTGACCTCTAGAGGGGGCATCATTCCTCCACAATTATTCCACTTGATCAAGGAATAATTTATTCATCTTGGACACAATGGTTCACCAACTCTACTTAGTCACAAAGTTGTATCAAAGAGAGGCAAAATATAGACACCCTAAAAATTGAAATTTCTATTTAATAATTAATTAAATAATTAATTAATTAATTATCGTTCCCAACTCACCTTCTTTCTATATTATCACAATTAATTAAATAATTTTATTATTTCATTAATTATGTTTTATCCACATAAGCAATTAAATTAAATTAAATTGATTATATTTCCCTTTCTTGTAAGGTCAATTAATTTATTTATACAAATAGTCCCCACTCCACAATTCTCCCAATCCCAATTAATGAATTAATCAATGATTAATTAACTAATTAATTATTCATTCCTAATTCCTCATTACCATTTTCTCTAATTGAATATTCCTCCAACTCCCAAAATTTTCTGGGAATCATGTAGCATGTATCCTCTCTCTTCATATGTGCAAGCATGCACAATCTTCCAATCATTATTTACCTAATTCGTCATAAATCCACTTGAGACAAATAGAGCCCATAGGTTTGACCAAGTATGGGGAATCTCCCTCTTTCTAATAAATCTAAATTTTAATTTCCCATGTCCCTTGGAATATGCAAAAAATAAATCTTTCCTCTTTTGGAAATCCTACAACAATCTCCCATTTTTCTTGTCTATTATACATAATTATCCATCCTTCCCAACAAATCCTCTCATGGAACCTATCCATTTCCTCTTGATTGAGATATCTCCTCTAATATAATCCCTTTATAATTTGGCTGCATTTAGCCCTCTTTTCCTCACAACAAGAATCTATAAATGGAAGCCTTCACCTTCCATTTTCTTCAAGTCTTTTTCTATCAAGTACATGCTTGTATTTTTCCATTATAAATCCTATTTAATACAAAACTTATTTTGGTTTTACTATTGAGAAATCCATATTAGAATCCATCATAGTCAAGAAAATAAGCATTTGATAGAGAAAATCAAGTTGAGCAAGGGTGCACTATACTTTAGCTCTATCTGAGCAACAAGGTGATTTGTGGTAAAAGCTATTATTTATTTACATTATCTTTATGTTATTTACCTTATTTCATTTTGTTGTATTCACTTAGAATATTTGATATTTTGAATGCTAGAGAGTGATTATTCACAACACATTAATGGGGGAAGAGATATCAACCTTGTGTTTACTAGTGATTAGCCTCTATATTTCAACTACTTTCTTGCAAATTTTTAATAGAATGATCTTGGCACTTGGGAACCTAGGCAATTTTTAAGGTGTTTTAAGAAATCCATTCATCCTAATGTAGGAGAAAGTTTTCAATTGAATGAACTAGTTCCCCAAGCTAACTACCACTTTAGTTGAATCATAATTATAATCCTTTGCAATAATCAAATTCCAATATTTTGAATATGGGAAAAACGAAAGCATCGCTGACTCTATTATAGTGCTTCTAGCTTTCCTTCAATTCTAGCTAGGGGTAATAATCATAATATTTTTCCTCCCCCAAGTATAATGTTCATAGCTTGTTCAATATTGGAAAGCTTCCTTGAAATCTAGTAGATACACCAAGAGGTACAAAATATTCTTATTTCAAATGCCTCTAAGAGTTTCTTATGTAGTGTCTCATTGATGAGAGTGTCCTAGCCTATCTTCTTTTTTCCATAGATTTACAAGATGAGATAACACATCCATGGGTAAAATTCTAGGACATTGGGTATTCCAAACACTCTACCAAGTAGAGTAATGGCATCCTTGGGATTTTTTTTAACTTAACTTTTATGCATTTAATTTTAGCCATTTCAATTTTTATTATTTTTGTGTTGTATAAGGTTGCCATTGAGAAAGTTTATAACTTATGTGCTACAAATTTAATAATATTTAAGTACCTCCTTCATGTTTACCTGATCATCTTTGGCATAGGTGGGGATGCCAAATACTCTCTTAATGAAATCATAATTGATGTCTATTGTAGTTTGAACAATTGGGACAAACACCTTCCTTTGCTCTTGATTGTACAATCTAGCATAAGTCAAAACTAACTTCATGGATTGCAAGGAAATAGGGAATTAAGAAAATTGAACTACTCTAGACTTGGCTATTCATTTGTTCATGAAAGTCCTATCTCCCTTAACATTCACTCTCTATAACAATTCTTGGAATTTTATGTGTTCTAGATTTGTATCTCCAATGTCACTCCAAGGGGAGATAAGTTTAGAAGCCATTTGATAACCTTTACACTTGTATTTCATTTCTCTTTGGGGTCTTGGGATTTCTTGCATATGCATTGCTAATACTGGATGAAACCAGTCATGTATTCAATTAGGAAAGTTCCATTTAATTATATGTCAATGATCCATTTAGCTCATCAACATGGGAAAATTCTATTGAATCATTTAAAAGAGGCTTGAAAATAATCAAGAGAGAAAGAAATCCAAAAATGCATTTAATCCTCCTTTAAATGATCACCATGCAACTAAGGAAACTAATTTAGAGCCCAAAAAACCTTTAAAAAAATTTGGGGTTCATGAATCAAAGATATTAACAAATAGGTACTCTAAAAGGGAGAAGTATGATTGTAGAAAACATAGAGCATTATCAATGTGTCTAAATTGAACTTCATGTAATCAAATAGACAAGTCCCAAAAGACTAGTTTTATTAGGATATTATGATGAACTCTATCAAAGTTGAACCTTAGGGAAACTCTTAATGGGGTACCAAAATAAAGAGATCCCAAAATAGTGACTATGAGAAGAATGTAATAATTAACTTAGCAACTCTTAACAAGGTACCAAAATATACTTCTAAGTATAATTTCTAAGAGAAATCTGGAAAGCCCAACTCTGAAGAAGTTGATTTTATTTCGAACTATAATTGAGTCAATTAGGACTCTTGAGGATGTTGTCAACATGATGTTAGATGTAAATGATTGTATAGTCTCAATAGATGCTACATAAAGATGAGGTTAGTGGGCCAACAATTGTACACAACCCAAATCAACTAATGACATTAGTGGGCGTGCATCAATAAGGAACTTCGATGGAGGATTACATAAGAAAGAAAATGAGACCAAACACAAAAGGGACAAAAAGGAAAATGAATGAACAAAGTAAAAGAAGTAAAATGAAAAAAAAGGGGTCCTTGCTTTGCTAAAGCAAAATGAGGTGTGTTTCTCTAAGACACAATAGAGAGTATCATTGGCACATTCAAGTGCCAATATTTTAACATTTGAATTCTCACATTCCAAGGCCAATAATAGTGGGGCCTAACTATTACCTATGAATATGGGTGTCAAAAGTTCAAAACAATGTGTATAAGGTTATATATTTATAGACATCATCCTATGACATTTTCATGCCATTGAATGATTGAAGAACTATAGATTAGATCTCAGGAAAACATCAAAAGAATTTCTCCTTTTGTAAGTAAATTGGCCATCAATCATCCTTTGTTAGCATCAATACTAGCCAATCTCTTAGTAATCTACAAATGAGAATCATTTTCAAAACACAGTCCAAGAAATTTCTAACTCTATCACTCATCAATTCGTTTTAGCAACTAACAATTAACTAAACATATTCATTGTTGCCCTCTTATTTGTCTAACTTTTACTATTACTTTCAATCTTGCGGCTTGACTTATAAAGAAGGAAGTCATGGATTTTAATCTTTGGATAGTAATCCCTCATGTGCTCGTTACCACCACCATTATTTCCCTTACCTCAAATATTATAAGATGAAGAAGCATTGTATGTTCTAAATATCAAATTTCACTTAGAAAAAAAAAAGAAAAAAGAAAAAAGTAGATACAATCGCATTGTAAATAAAATTGTTGGCACAATTACATCACATACACTTAGCCTCTGCAATTTTAATCATCTTAACTCTCTAATCAAAAATTAAATTCTAAAATTTTAATTAACAAATTTCAAGTTCTCAAATTGAATCATCTTAATTTCTTTTGTTTTAGTTGTCTCCAACTCTTTAATTCTTTGATAGAGAATCTTGATAATAAATCAGTCGTGAACAACTTCTTACACAGTTTTATTTTATGATCAATGATGACAAAAAACTCAAACACAATCAAAACCAGAAGCAAAATTGATCATAATTATGGATTGTGGAAACTTGATATCTCTTAGTTTTATTTTATTCAAAATGAATTCAATATCATTAAAACACGGTTTGAACGCGACCACCAAATATGAATAATATCGGCAGCAACTAGCAAACGTTATTTACGCGAGAAAAACTCGTCAACGAAAGTCCAACCGTGCAGGAATAAACATAATTTTCTGTTTTCCTTGCTTGAAATGACTTTTTTGTTGTCTGCCACTAAAAAATTCCAGATATTATTTGTCTTCAGAACATTCAGAAAATTATTAGTGGCATTTTATATAAGAAAATTCAGAACAAATTTAATTTCCTTCTCACGAAAGGTTTACATAATGAACCATCGGCCTCATAAATAAATAAAAAATAGAAAACTCATTGACCGTTGACGGGCTCGCTGTTAAAAATAACCCACCCAAAGAACGATCTGCATTTCCCTCGTTCCCTCCATCCCAGATGGCCATCTCTTTACAGAAGCTGTGTTTAGTTTTCATCTCGGTTTTTGTTGTCTTCTTTCTCTCTTCACATCGTTCTCTTTCCCATCCACTCCGATGTCATTCCCATGAATCAGAATCTCTGCTTCGCTTCAAAGAGGCCTTGAATGTCTCTGATTATCCCAGTTCGTGGGTAAATGGAACAGACTGTTGCACCACGTGGGAAGGCATTTCCTGCAACAATCACACCAACCACGTTGTCGAGCTTCATCTCTTCCTTGGAGGTGTGATCTCTGAGAGCTTGTGCCAACTTCGTTTTCTCACATCACTGTCGATCGTTCAAAGCGGAGAAAGAGGTATTATTCCTCCATGTTTGGGGAATCTTCCATATATTCAAAATTTAAAATTACGTTTCAATAATTTGAGTGGGATGATTCCCTCTTCCATTTGTTTTCTCCCCCGCCTTACATACCTTGATCTTAGCTTTAATGAATTGAATGGAAGCATACCTTCCTGCATGGGCAATCTTTCTTCTTTAACTCACCTTGACCTTAGTAAAAACCAGTTTACTGGAAGAATACCCGCTTCTCTGGGTAATATTTCTTCTCTCGAGTATCTATACCTATACCAGAACAAATTAAGTGGGAGCATACCGGCTTCTCTGGGTAACATTTCCTCTCTTCAGTCTCTAGTTCTTCTCGACAACCAATTAAGTGGGAACATACCGGCTTCTCTGGGAAGTCTCGCTTTGTTGAGTGAATTAGCCCTTGCAAGAAATCCACTGAGCGGTAGCATTCCAAATTCCTTGGGCAATCTCTCTTTGCTCGAGGGTTTATATCTTCAGGACACCCAACTAAGTGGGACCATTCCCCTTTCATTTTCTCAGCTTTCCTCCCTCACTGTCTTGTATGTTGGTGGCACTCGTTTCAATGAAACCATCGCTTCTTCGTCACTTCCACCTTCTTTGGTTAAGCTATCCCTCACACTAAACCATAACCAGTCAGTTTCAGAAACTTTCTTTCACAACCTTACAAGCCTAAAGTCATTGGATTTATTCAATTGTGTGCTAAACATTAGCAGAAACTGGATTCCATCCTTTCAGTTAGAGAGAATAAGTTTTGTGTCATGTATGATTGCCAATGAATTTCCACTTTGGATTTCAACACAATTCTCGCTTCGTGAACTAGTTTTAGTTAATAGCGGTCTTGTAGGAGAAATTCCTTCTTGGCTGTGGGAAACGAATCCTCTATTGACATATCTAAATCTTTCAAGAAATCATCTAGAAGGAAACCTATTCTTAAATGGTTCAATGCGGATGCAACTGGACAGGCTAGATGTGTCTAAAAATGCATTGAGTGGAAACATCCCATCAATTTGGTCCCCCTGGTTAATGCAATTGCTGCTCAATGACAATTTATTCAGTGGCAATATTCCTTCAAGCTTGAACAGATTACATTTCTTAGAGCTACTAAATCTAGCAAACAACTACTTAACCGGAGTGATCCCTATGAGCTTGTTCAATTGCTCTTACCTCACTGTCATAAATCTGGGAAATAATAGTTTGGAGGGAAGCTTATCAAATGAGTTTGGTAAATTAAGCAAATTATACTCATTTGTTGTTCATAGTAATAATTTGAATGGATCACTCCCCCCTTCTATAGTAAATTGTTCAGAGCTACAAGTTCTTGACATTGGGAATAATTTATTTGGAGGTGAAATTCCAAAATTAGTTGGAAATCTTTCAAAGTTAAGAGTATTGGTGATGAAGGAGAACAACTTTACAGGCAGTATTCCTCCAGAGATTTGTCAATTAAGGAGGCTCCAAATCTTGCTTCTTTCTTCCAATCATATCTCAGGTTCAATTCGGCACACAATTGTATCATTGCAAGCAATGACAAGAGAAAGTCAAGATGGTTTTGTATTGTCCACTTATAATCCATTTGTTCCTTATCGAGATGGATTCAATATGAATTTAAAAGGTACAGATCAGCACTATGAATACATTCTTTCAACTCTCATATGCATAGATCTCTCAAACAATGAATTGGAGGGGGAAGTCACTTCTAATTTTGGAAATTTGAAGGGGTTGAGGCTTCTAAACTTGTCAATGAACAATTTAAATGGGACCATTCCAAATAGTTTGGGAGAAATGAGTCAATTGGAGTCATTAGACCTTTCCAGAAATTATTTTATAGGAAAAATCCCTATACAGCTTGAATCCCTAAGCTATTTGGGTTCACTAAACTTATCAAACAACAATCTTTCAGGTAGAATACAACAGGGACAACATATAACTAGCACATTTGGAGAATCTTCTTATTTAGACAATCCACATTTATGGGGATGTCCCCTACCAAAAAATTGTTATTGGCCACAATTTACTCTTCCTTCTCCTTCAGTTTCATTGAACAAAGAAGAAAAAAGTACTAGATATCCATGTTATGAGATATCAGTGGGATTGTTATATGGAGTAGCTTTCGGAGGGATGTTCTCATTAATTCTAATAAGAATTAGTTGGAAAAGAAAATACTTCAATCAAGTTGATAAAATCCTAAAGTTTTTGTTCCCCTGGATGAAGAATTTAACAGTATGAAAAAATGTGTATCTACAATTCACAAAATCGTTAGAGGTAAAATCTTGAATTTCTTGTCCTTTGAAATGTTTATCACAATTCAAATTTTAAAAGAATTAGTATGAAATTTTATTAGTGACTCTTAAATTTATGAATTGCATTTTTGAAATAATCTAATTGAATTGAAATTAGCGTTAATGTTTTTAGATAAATTATTATTGAGTATTGCATCTATGAATTGTAGATGGTTTACATCAATGACCTGGAGGAAGGAATTCTTTCTTTTGATGGAGTTTATTGCTGCATGCTCTCTTCTTCTTAGTTTCTATGGGCGCCCTGTTACTTATTATCATCAGCAATCATCTAGCAGGATCTTCTCCAAACTGTGTAGTTGCGTGTGACTTTACTAATGAATCTTTTATATGGTTGCTCTTGTTTTTATCTATACAAGCTGAGATGCTGGCTTTTATGCCAAGAATAGCTTATTGCTTGTTTGTTATTGGTGACTTGCTACTATATTTATAGATCAGATCTAAGGTCATTCTAGTAGAAGATGTTTATTCCTTGCTGGAGTTTACTGCAACAATCTTTTTCCTCTTCTAAAACTTGTATGATTATCTCAGCTAGTCAACTATGTTACCTTTATTTTTTCTTTATGTTCTGCTATTATCTCTAGCTTTAGTGAAGCAGTCTTATTTGGTTGCTTTGGTCTTTGTATGATTACTTCTTGGTGCTATAATTTTTTCAATTACATTGCTGTAAATTATAGCGGTATTTTATATGACAGAGTTAGTCGGAAGAAGAAGAGACACACAGGTGAATGTAAGTAATTTAATTTATATTTATCCCACTTATTTAAGATAGGTACATTTATGCCGAAGTTGGCTGAAGTGTGATTGCTTGTTCTGAAATTTGGCCAACTTTAAACATTATTAACTTTGTTGCTTCTTTAATTACAAATAGTTCGGTTGTTTACATCCTAAGTATTGTTAGTAGCTATATTGGGAAAGCTAAGTCGATATATTTTTTTTCTGGTCAATTTATAATTAATTAATAATTATAGAGTTCCATACATTTGTTTTTTATGAACTTCATTAATATTAATTTTAGAAAATAATTTTTTATTGTTGTATACTGTAAAAGAGGTTTCATTAGCAGAAGCAAATTACAATTTGATAAAAAAATTGTAAATAATGTATGTAATAATTTTGCGAAATATTTTTTTATAAATTAATTATATTAAGAATAATTTATTTAAGTATAAACATCACAAAGTTATTAAGATGACATTATTATAAAATGTAAACATTATATTCTAATATGTTGTGCATATATATATTTACCACATAAAAATATGAGAAAAGATGAGAATATTCTTGAAATTACCTTTTCTTTCTGTATATAATTTATCATAGACATATTGTGATATTGTTAATGGTCAATGACATTTAGACTCAAGCTTTCATTCTAAATAAATCAGCTAAGTTTAACTAGCACATGAACCCATATGAAGTTTGATAGAATTTTGACATGGTGGTGGGAGGGGCCCCTAGTCAATTAACTTTTCTTTCCTCATTTGAAAGCAATTTATCATTCCTTACTATTTCCCCTACCTCTTCCATGGCAGTTAACTAGTTACACATATTGCCAATTTCTATCTTCTTGGCATTAGTCAAGCTCTTTACTATGAGAAGAAATGTGATTTCCAATCCCATTATTGTGGTGTTTACTTTTCTCCACACAAAATAGCATGTATAAAGCATCATGTCACAATTTTAGCATACAAAACCATTCAATCATCATATTATCTATACAAAATTGTATATATAGGCCATGTTCATAAGACCCACAACAATGAATACTATCAAGGCAAAGAATAGAGCATTCAAAATCAGCTACATGTGGAAACATAAGGGATGTGGAGTATAATGTTGACTAGTTCCAGTAGAAAAAGACATATTTTCAAAGGGACACATCCCCATTGTACTTATATACATATAGGAAACTATGATAGAAGTCAACATGTAGCAAGTATATGAATGATGTAAATACAAAAGGAATATAAAAAGAGTAGTGGACATTATAAATATTATTACATATAGTGGTAAATATGTGTGTTTGTATATGTATATATGTATGTATGTATGCATATATATATGTTTTTTATGTATATTTATACATATACATATGCCTATAAAAGTACCTATAATGAATAATTTATATTATGTATAACATACTCACAACTATATTAAAGTATTGTATGGTAGTATTGCATACTACAAACCCTCTGATCATTTTCTTACTTTAGTCATAGGGCCATAAGCATAACATGTAGGACTCCAAGGTAGTATTAGTTTGCAATAAATTAAGTCACGACAATTCCCTCTTCCATTTTTTTTCTCACCCACCTTACATACCTTGATCTTCATTGGAATAAATTCAATGGAAGCATGACTTATTGCTTGGCCAATCTTTCTTCTCTAACTCACCTTTACCTTAGTTACAACTAGCTTAGTGGAAGGATACAAACTTCTCTTGGTAATATTTCATCTCTTGAGTATCTAGATCTTTCCCATAACCAATTAAGTGGGAACATATCGGCTTCTCTTGGAAGTCTCACTTTGTTGAGGAATTTATACCTTCGAGGAAATCCACTAAGTGGTAACATTCAAAATTATTTGGGAAATCTCTCTTCACTTGAGTATTTGTATCTTGGGGATACCCAACTAAGTGGGACCATTCCCACCTTCATTTGCTAAGCTTTCCTCTCTCATTAGCTTGTATGGTGTTGGCAATAATTTCAATGAAAATATCTCTTCTTCATCACTTTGGTCTTCTTTGGATGTCCTATCACTAACACTAAACAATAACCAATCAATTTTAGAAACTTTTTTTCATAACCTCAGAACCCTAGACTTATTGTATTTATTTACCAGTGTACTAAATAATAGTAAAACTTGGATTTCACCCTTTTAGTTAAGTGAAATAAGATTAGTGTCATGTATGATTGGTCACGGTGAATTTTCACCTTGGATTTCCACACAATTCTTTCTGAATAAACTAAAATTAATTAATGTCGGTCTTGTGTGAGAAATTCCTTCTTGGAAATGGGAAACCAAACCTTGGTTGAAATATCTAAATATTTCAAGAAATCATCTAGAAGGAACTCTATTCTCAAATACTTCAATATGGATGCAACTACACCTTCTAGATGTATAGAGAAATGCATTGAGTGGAAACATCCCATCAATTTTGCCCCCAAAATATGACATAATGTTTTGTCAATGACAATTTGTTTACTGTTAATATTCCTTCAATAGTATTAAATATTGCAAATAATAACTTAATTGGAGTCATCCATATGAGCTTGGGAATAATATATACTTCATCTACTAAATCTTGTAAATGACTACTTAACTAGAGTGATTCCTATGAGCTTGTTTAAATGTTATTTCCTCAATGCCATAAGTTTGGAAAATAATAGCTTGGAGGGAAGCTTACCAAATGAGTTGAGTAAGTTAAATGAATCATACTCATTAGTTGTTCATAGAAATAATTTGAATGGATCATTCCCCTCTTCCATAGTAAATTGCTCAAGTCTCTAGGTTATCAATATTGGAAATAATTTATTTGGACATGAAATTCCAAAATTAGTTGGAGATATTTCAAAGATAAGAGTATTGGTGATGAGGGAGAGAAATTTTATAAGAAATATTCCTCTAGAGATTGCCATATTAAGGAGGCTCAAGATATTGCACAAAATTGTATCATTACAAGCAATGGAAAGAGAAATACAAGGTTGTTCTATATTGTCTTATTCTAGTGTTCCTTATCAAGACATGGATTGGAAATAGATTTGAAAGGCACAATTCAACACTATGAGTATATTCTTTCTAAAATCATGTTCATAGATCTCCCAAAAAATGAATCAGAGGGGGAATTTATTTCTAAATTTAGGAATTTGAAGAGGTTGAGGCTTCTAAAACCTTTCGATGAACAATTTTAATGGGACCACTTCAAAAAAATTGGTAGACATGAGTCAGCTAGAGCCATTAGACCTTTCAAGAAAAATACCTATAGATTTTAGATCTCTAAGCTATTTGGGTTTACTAAAATTTTCAAACAACAATATTTTAGGAAGTATACCACCTAGATGACATATAACTGATAGAATTGTAGAATCTTCATATTTGGGAAATCCATATTTATGGGGATGTCCCATACCCAAAAAATGTTCTTGGCCACAATTTTCCCCTCATCCTCCTCCAAATTCAATGAGAAAAACAAAAAGCACCAAATATCCATGGTATAAGATAATAGTGGGATTGTCATATGAGTAGATTTTGGAGGGATAATGTCATTGATCTTGATAAAAATTAGTTGGAGAAGGAAATACTTCAATAAATTTGATAAAATATTAAATGTTGTGTTTATATGGACAAAGAATTTAACCCAATGAATACATATGCATCTACAATGCAAATAAATGTGACAGGTAAATTGAAGAGTTTCTTTTACTTTGAAATATTTATCACCATTCAAATTATTATAATGCCAAAATTCAATAAGAATTTAGTATTAAATTTGTTAGACAAATTGTAATTGACTCTTGTCTCTATGAGTTGCAAATTGTTTTCATCTATAATCTAGAGGATTTATAATTCTTTCTTTTGATGGAGTTTATCACTTCATTTTCTCTTACTTTGAGTCTCTATGTGTGTTGAATTAATTATTTATTATTGGCAATCATTTGGCAAGATCTTCTCCAAAATGTGTAGCTACATGTGGTTTTGCTAATGAATCTTTCATATGGTTCCTCCTACTTTTATCTATAAAAGATAATATTTTGGTTTTTATGCTAAGAATGACTTATTGCTTCTTTGTTATCAATGATTTTTCCATTATGTAACTTATAGATCACATATAAGGCCATTTTGGTAGAAGGTGTTTATTCCTTGCTAGAGTTTATTGTAACAATTTCTATTGTTCTAAACCTTTTATGATTATCTTAGCTAGTTGACTACATTACTCGTATCATCTTTATGATATTTTATTAACTCTAGCTTCAGTAAAGTTGTCCTATTTGGGTACTTTGTTATTATATGATTGGCCCATGTTTATCTTATTGCTACAATTTCTTAACATATTATACTCAAATTTAGCTAATAATATAAAAATTTGGCATCCTATTACCTAAGTTCGGTCTCCTCTCTTAGAATTTGACACCCCATTACAAAATTCAGCTATCTTAAGTTGAGCAGTGTTTTGTTAAACATCATTTACTTGGGTGGGGTTTTCACATTTATCTAACTTTTCTCTTTACCACCTAGGTGTCATTTACTTCTTTATTTTGTCGAAAGTGGTGTTTTAAGGCATTATTGTAACCTCCTAAATATTTCAAGTCCCCAATTTAAAAGTGGGTGGTCCATATTTAAGGTTCATGAACCCGTCAGAAAGATTGTTAGTAACAATTTCTAAAGTATTTCAAGCATAGGTGGAAATTTGAGTGCTTTCTAGAACTACTAAAAGTGATTGGTTGAGTTGTGTGAACTCTCCATGTTACCATTTAAGTGCATTTTAAAAAGGAAATTAAAGAAATTAGAGTGCGGAAAATATTATTAAGGTGCATTCCAGTCATTACTACAATAGTGAATAAGTATATGTCATTTGAATACAACAAGAAAATTAAAGTCAAGAAAAATTCATCCATGAAAAGGAACAGGGACTCTAGAAGTATAAAAAGATATATTTTATTATATATTGTATGCCAGTGGCACTACAAAATTCACTAATCGATTACAAAAACTTGATAATATCAAAAAAAGAAAAGCAATGACTTTTTCAAGTACATAGGGTGAACATCAACACAGATTGCTTCCACTATGATAAGGGCATGGCCCGAGACACAAAAAATAACCCACAAATAAGAGAATAATTTTATTATTTAGAAAATGGAACTTCTTACATGTAGAGGATCACAATCCCTAAGTTCTACAACACATGCAAGTTACAGAAAGCTATAGAATAACCCTTTCGCAGTATGTGAGCTTGTCCCCAAAAGGTTACCCAAAAATTAGAAACCCGCCCATAAATAGAGCTCCTCATTAGTTTGGAGCCAAAATAACATTCAAATTTGAGTTTAGGCAGTTTGGCGCCAAAAATTTACAACATGAAGTTCAAATTTCAAAAGAGCACTTGTGATTGTATCTTCTAGAAGGAAGTGCGCCAACTTCCCAGGGCCATAACTTGTGATCCGAGACTCTGATTCACAAACCATTTGAACCATTGGAAAGTTCTCAAACTCAAGAACGTGCTTGAAATTTTCTACACCAATTTTGGCAAGTTTTGGGGCCGATCCGGGAACTCTAAGTGCCTCAAATCTAACTGGGAGATTTTTAGGTGCAAATCTAGGAAACTAAAATTGCAATATCTTTCCACCCATGAACAGAAAATAAAAACCGTAAATTGGGAATTTCATTAGGACAAAAAGGGTATCTAAAAATGTAAAAACATCTAAAAACTGAGAAACTTGAAATTTAACTATTTTTGGGTGATGCAAGATTGCCCTTAAACCACTGGATGCTCTTGCATCAGACACCCAGGGTAATTTGAGAAGTGACCCTGTCATGTCTCAGATGGTGGAGGAAAATCCAAATGGTCAACCTCTACCTTAGGCAACTAGGATGAATCTTCAATAGGCCTTCCTTTCCATTTCACCAAATATTCTTCATACTACCTGTTCCTAGTACTCCTTCCCACATGACAATCCAAGATTTCTTCATTCTCCTCCTTTTCTGAAGAGGTGATGGAATCCCACACTGTTCCATAGTTGGTACTTCCTCTGTGCCACCTTCATGATACTCTCAAATCTGTAATGTTGAACACATGGGAAATGTTGAATCCATCCGGCAACTCTACCTCATATGCATTCCCTGAATCATGCCTCTTCAAAATTTTATAGGGATCAAACTTCTTCATCTTCAATTTGTTATATGTTCCCACTGGAAACCTTTCTTTCCTCAAGTGGACCATCACTTCAACACCAATCTAAAACTCCTTATACCTCCTCTTCTGGTCTGCCTTAGCCTTATATTGCATATTCATCTTGTTAATATGTTGTATTACCTTCTCATGTATATCCTTGATGTGTTATTCAGAATCTTTAGCTTCAACACTTATTTTCTTTTCTTGGTCCATCCTCCTCAATTCTGGAGTTGTTCTGGGGCTACCTTCCTACACAATCTGGAATGGTGATCTACTAGTGCTTCTGTTGACATAATTGTTGTAAGAAAATTCTACCTAGGGTAAGATCAAATCCCATCCCTTGGGTTTATCTCCTACCAAACATCTCAGTAAGTTACCTAGACTCCTGTTAACAACCTCTATCTTCCCATCTATTTGTGGATGGTGTGCAGAACTGAACTTCAACTCTGTCTTCAGCTTCTTCCACAAGGTCCTCCAAAAGTACCCTAAAAATTTGGTGTCACGATCTAAAACAATACTCTTTGGTAGACCATGTAGCCTCACCACCTCTTTGAAGAACAAGTCAGCAATGTGGACTGCATCATGGGTCTTCTAACATGGAATGAAATGTGCCATCTTCAAAAACCT
This sequence comes from Sequoia sempervirens, assembly GCA_007258455.2. Taxonomy (NCBI): domain Eukaryota; kingdom Viridiplantae; phylum Streptophyta; class Pinopsida; order Cupressales; family Cupressaceae; genus Sequoia; species Sequoia sempervirens. Next base: position 649,062,694 of record VDFB02281492.1, read on the forward strand.
ATCAACCACCACAAAAATTGAATCATTTCCTCGTTGTGTCCTTGGCAAACCAAGAACAAAGTCCATACTTATATCCTCCCACGACCTCTCTAGTACAAGTAAAGGCTGATATAAGCCTATTTTTTGACTCACTCCTTTAGCCATCTGACATACCCTACAACTTTGTACAAACTTCTTCACATCTTGTGACAACTGAGGCCAATAATAATGCTCATTGATAATGGAAATGGTCTTATCCCGACCAAAATGTCCTCCCATTCCTCCACTATGCTTCTCCTTTATTATATTCTCCCTCATGGAACTCCTTGGGATACACAATTGACTTCCCTTAAATAACATGCCATCTCGGATTATGAAATCCAGCCACCTTGTCCTATCCACTGTAACAAGGTCCTTGCAAGCTTTCCAAGCCTCTACTAAATCAGAATCTTCTACATACAGTGTCTTGAGTTCATTGAACCCAACCACTTCAATCTGCATCTTTGTCATCAATGTATGCCTCCTACTTAAGGCATCTGCAACCCTATTTGACTTCCCACTCCTATGTTTCAAAACAAAGGTATAACTCTGCAAAAACTCTACCCATTTCATATGCCTCTGGTTTAATTTTCCCTGACTATTTATGTACTACAAGGCCTGATGATCAGTATATAGAAAAAATTCCTTCGGCAACAAATAATGTCTCCATTTCTTTAATGCTTGAACTATTGCATAAAATTCCATCATATAGAATACTTTCTCTTGGCATCATTTAACTTTCCACTGACATAGGCAATGGGCTTAACTTCTTAGCTCAACACTGCTCCAATGGCACTACCACTGGCATCACAATCCACCTGAAACACCTTGTTGAAATCTGGGAGGACTAGAATAGGTTGCTCTATCACCTTCTACTTCAACTGTTAAAAACCTTTTGCTGCTTCAGTGCTCCACTTGAATTCTTTTCTATCCCCTTTCATTGTTTTAGTTAGGGGTCTACAAATGCTACTTAAGTTTCTAATGAAATTTCTATAAAAAATAGCCAAACCATGGAAAGATCTCACCTTGGTAGCAGTTCTTGGGGTAGGCCATTCCAGAATAGCCTTCACCTTCTTTGGGTCCATCTTGAGACCCTCTGTTGAAACAACAAACCCCAAGTACACTAACTCCCTCTTCACAAAACTGCACTTCTTCAGATTAATCAATAGTTTCTCTTCTCTTAACTTCTCAAAGGCTCTCCGAATATGCATCAGATGCTCATCCAATGTCTTACTGAAAATCAAAATATCATCTAAATACAAAATAACAAAACTTCCGAAATTCTTTTAGTACTGTTCATGAGCCGCATGAATGTGCTCGATGCATTGGTTGCCCAAAAGGCATGACTAACCACTCGTCTGGCCCTCTTTGGTCTTGAAGGTAGTCTTCCATTCATCTCCCTCTTGAATCTGGATCTGGTGATATCCACTCTTTAGATCAATCTTTGTGAAGTACTGAGCTCCACTCAAACAGTCCATCAAGTCATCCATCCATGGCAGGGGAAATTTGTACTTGATTGTTATCTTGTTTATGGCTCAGGAATCTGTACACATCCTCCACTCCCCATCCTTCTTTAGTGCTAGTACTACACATACTGCACATGGACTCAGACTCTCCCGTATCAAACCCTTTTCTCAACAACTCTTGAACTTGTTTGTTCAACTCCTCATTTTTTGCTGGAGTCATTCTATGAGCTGCCTTATTTAGCAAACTGGCTCTAGGAATCAAGTCAATCTAATGACCGATCTTCCTTATTGGTGGTAAACCCTCAGGTACATTATCAGAAACAATATCCTGAAACTCATCCAACATCCTAGAAACTTCTTCTGGAACCTTCTCACTATCCTCCTTACTCACTCTAGGAATCAAAGTATTACAACACACACACTCATGCTTCATATCTTCTAAAAACTTTCTTCCATCTACATAATAAATTCTAGCACTACTGCATACCTTTTCTTTAGTCTCCTTTAGGGGTTTCAACTTGTGACGAACCCCATCGTTTGTCAAGGAATAAGTGTTTGCATGGCCATCATGTATGGCTTCGCCTATCCGGACGCCACTTCATCCCCAACAACATGTGACATGCATCCATGGGGATGATATCACAAAGTACCTCATCATGGTAGCTCTCGATCTTGAACTTTACTAGGCCTGCTCATTGACCAAAAATTTGTGGTCTTTACGTAACAGAGCAATTTGTCTGGATGTGGGTGCCTTTCCCTCTTGCTTCAACTTTGTAACCATCTCCTCGACACCATATTATCGATTGCTCCCCTTGTCAATAATGACATCACAAAATTTTCCTTCACACTTGCACCTTGTGTGAAATAGATTCTTCCTTTATTTGGTTCCTTTTCCTCAGTCACTAGGGCTCTCCTAATCACTAGGGCTTCTCCCTTTCAGCATCATCTGAGATGTTGGATTGGGCCTCCTCATCTACATGCACAACCCTTCCAAGACCTTCTAGCCATTTGTCTGCCCTTCCTTGGTGTTGTGGACATTCATAGGCTTGATGCCCTTTTCACCACACTGGAAACACGTTCCTTTGAAACCACCTCTTCTAGAACCCTTTCCATATCTCCCTCATCCTCTACTTCTTTGATCCCACTATTTTGATCATGAGGGCGAGTAGAAGTTGTCATTCCTTTGGCTTCGAATGGTACCACATCTTCACTTTTCTTTTCATCATCATTTCGGCTTCCTGAAGGTCTTCCATTGCCCCTTCCGCTTTGACCTCCTCATCCTTTTTGCTTGCCATCAAATCTTTTGTTTAGCTTTTTTTCTACCTTCAGAGCAAACTGATACACATCTTTAATGGTGGTCATTCTGACTAGGCTTAACTCCTCCTGAATGTTTGGTCGTAACCCATTAAGATATAAGGCTACCTTCTCCTTATTGGCCTCTGTGTGACCCATTCTGATGATTATCTTGTGAAAATCTTCAGTATATTCTTTCACAGATCTGCTTCCTTGCTTCAACCCTTGCAATTTCCTCAACAGATCTAACTTGTAGTCCACCAGTATGAACTGCTTCTTTAGTTTCTCTACCATGTGATCCCATTTGGTGATATTTCATTTTCCTCTTCGATTTCTTTCCAACTGGACCTCCTTCCACCAAATACTGGCATGGCCCTTCAGCTTCATTTTCACAAACTTAATTCAATTTGGGTCCTCTATTTCCTCATACTCAAAATATTCTTCTAGTTCATTGATCCAGTCGATCAACTCTTCCGGGTTCAGACTTCCGGAGTAACTGGGGGCTTCTGCTCTGGGTCTTTTCCCGATCTTCAAAATGGACCTTATTAGCCTCATTTGGTCTTGATCAATTGCTTCTTCTTCCTCTTCTACATCTAAACCTTCTTCCTCTCCTTCATCCTCACTTTCCTCCCTCGGGTTTAACCCTCTTCTCAATTGCTCTTGTAACGCATCAATCTGTCTCTGGAGGGCTGCCAGTGTATCTCTTCCACCAGCATTTCTGCCACCTCAATCACCTCTGGCACCACCACGCCTACCAAGCATCACTCTTGGAGGCATATTTCTTGACCTCGACCCACAACCACGGTCCTGGTGCGAACTGCCTCACGATCAGTGATATGTCCACACGCTCAAGAAAACTGCTCTGATACCACTTGATGAGGGCACAACCCAAGAAACAGAAAATAACCCACAAAAAGAGAATAATTTTATTATTCAGAAAATGGAGCTTCTTACATATAGAGGATCTCAATCCCCAAGTTCTACAACACATGCAAGTTACAGAGCTCAGAATAACCCTTTCGCAATATGCGAGCTTGTTCCCAAAAGTTACTAAAAATTAGAAACCAGCCCATAAATAGAGCTCCTCATTAGTTTGGAGCCAAAATAACATTCAAATTTGAGTTTAAGGTTCGGCACCAAAATTTACAACATGAAGTTCAAATTTCAAAAGAGCACTTGTGATTGTATCTTCTAGAAAGTGCGCCAACTTCCGGGGCCATAACTTTTGATCCGGGACTCCGATTCACGAACCATTTAAACCGTTGGAAAGGTCTCGAAGTCAAGAACGTGCCCAAAATCCACTACACTAATCTTGGAAAGTTTTGGGGCCAATCCAGGAACTCTAAGTGCCTCAAATCTAACTCAAAAGATTTTTCAGGTGCAAATCTGGGAAACTAAAACTGCAATATCTTTCCACCCAGAAATAGAAAATAAAAACTGTAAATTAGGAATTTCATTAGGACGAAAAGGGTATCCAAAAATTTAAAAACATCTAAAAAATGAGAAACTTGAAATTTAACTAGTTTTGGGTGATGCAAGATTGCCCTTACACCACTAGATGCTCCTGCATCACACTACCACTTGGAGGCTTTCTATTCAAGCAAGTGAAAATAGATTCTCATGAGACTATAGGAATTGTGAAAAATAGTTGCATGTCATTTCTTACCAACCTAGCACAAAGGATTGTCATAGAATCTTCAGTAGCCTCACTCTAAGTTGTTTTTGTAATGCATATTGCATCTCCAACCAGTCTTCTCTTTGGATATTTGCTAAGTTTGGTGATGGCTACATTGATCTGGTGATGAGACTTTGAATGAACCAAGTATTTTGATGCCCTCATTCCCCAATCCCGACATGAAAAATTTCTAGGAGCACAACATTGTGCAGATGTACTTGGCTCAGGAAAGTCTCTCCTAATATGTTGCACAACACCTCTTTGTCGATCTCACTTTGGATGATAAAAACTTCTCTGATCTGGTTGGGAAGATGCCTAAAGAGGGGACTACACTCAACCTCCCTTATAAATGATGAAATTTTTCATAGACACTTTTTCGCTCTAAGAACTCACCATGTTTGATATTGCATGATGGCGAAGTGTGGTGATACTTGTGGAATTTATAGAAGGTCGGTGAGACATTTGAGCTAGAAATTGATCAAGTTGATGGGAGAGTAATGTGATTAGTATTAATTTTTGATATGATCGGGATCTAATTTGCATTCCCAATTGATTGTCTTGCTTGATAGCTTGCATTTGTAATTTCATTGAATCGCTACAATAGTTATTTAAAGCTTGGCTTGTGAAGTATGTTATTTGTGCTAGAATTAATGGCCATAGAGTAGAATTAAGGTGATAAATATTTTGTTACCACATGAAGTCATATCATTTGTGATGTAATCATTCTAGTTACTTATTATTTTCTGAGTATCAATTTTCAATATTTGATAATTAACATCAGGGTATGTGCAGGATCATCATGGAAAAAATAGGCCCTTAAGTGGCAAAAAATTTAGAAAAATCAGAGTTAGGCAACTTGATGTAAAAATTTGAATAAGTTATCTATATTATTTCAAAAATATGTAAGAATAGAATCTGTAGAAAATTGAATGTAGTTTTTAAAATACTAGGTTTATCTTAAAAAAAAAATCTATTTTGTGAAAATTTGAAATTTCAATGCAGTAGTACTTAAATTTCGGGGAAAAAATAAGAAGTGTCTGTCTGACCACCCTAACCACAATAAAATGATAATATTTTTTTAGAATATTTTAGATATAAGTAGAGGACTCCTGTCTGAATGTGATGCATATTTTTTTTTAATCTTTTTCCAATTAAATAATTAATTATAATTTTTTTATTACAAAATATAAAAACTCGTATGTCTGACCATCTTAACTTGGTCAAAACCTCATGAAATTTATTTTTTCTTTTTTTAATCCTATAGTATGCAAAGTATAGAATGTGATGCATGTTTCAGATTCAAAAAATGTGATATTGTTTGAAAGCTATAGATGTTTTTCAATCAACCTATCAATTAGGACTTTAGTCGTAATTCAAATAGAAAATGAATAAAAATTATTTATTAAATTCAAAGTAAAGCATAATTTGTATTGGCGGAAAGCTGAGAATCTCCTTTAAAAACCCTTTTCATTTCATCAATTTTGGATTAAAAAAAAGTCGTCAGCCACATACCTGACACATACCCATAATATAGCCACCTTTTGGCCCATCATGATCCTGCACATACCCATCAATAAATCACCGCTATGTTTAGCAACTAATTAATAACCATTAAGAAAAGGGTAGTGTGGTGGTTATATATAATAGAAAAAATGGCTTGGAAAAGGTTTGATTCCTAGATAATACATTGTTTTGTAATCGAAGGAGGAACATTTAATTCTCTTGTCTTCTTCGTGGTGTGATAATTCACAATCTATGAACTAGGAGTGTGAATGTAATGTTGATCATATAGATCTATGTGTCATGTGTGAACTAGGACTATATTTTCTATGTAAACTCTTCCTATAGTATTTACTTCATTTATTGCAATTATGATGTCTCCTTATTTAGTTTGCATCGGTTATTAATTTTTCTAGTTTGCGTGCTAGTTGATTAATGACTTTATGAAGTTCTTTCTACATTAACTATGTTTTTATGGGCTAATGTTAGTTACCTTTATCGCTTTTAGGTTAAAAGCACATTAATTATCTATCAAATCATATGAGGGAGTCATACCTCTCAATTCAGAGGAATGTCACAAATGTAATTGTGACATTTCTAGAGTTGTTAATGGTTTGGCCATAGTGCATGATGGGCAAGAGAGTTATTAATTTTAGATATAGTTATCAAAGGCCAATCTATTTGCTAATAGATCCTAATGATTTGAATGGATTATAGGTACAATGTATTTTATATATCTACTTTTTAATTGTTTAAATTATAAATTATGAGAAAATATGTTATTATAAAAGATGCATCTCATTGTTAGTATATTGGAAAAGTTGTTAGCTCACAAAATTATTTTTTCCTAGAAAAGTTTATAATTATTTATTATATAGTTTCATGCATTTTTCATTGTATGAACTTCACTAATTTAAATCTATTATTTTCTTTTTAGTTATTGTATAGTGTAAAAGAGGCTCCACTAGTGGAAGAAAACTACAATTTGATGGAAGAAATCACAAATTTGATGACTTGAAAAAATAAATTGAAAACTGATACATATTGAGCTAGGAAAACTTTGGTTTTTTTCTTTTATTGGTGAGACAATTGTTGTGTGAAAAAATGGTAGGTTTTTTTTTTATAAAATTAAATTATTTTGCTAATATTAAATATAAGAATATATTAATATTTATCTATAATGTAAAAAATATTCATTTAATATGGATTTTATAATATTTTCTTAAATAAATTAAAATTATTCACAACTAACAATATACATAATAAGTTTATGAAATAACTTGTAGAAATTAATTATATTAAGAATAATCTATTTAATTATAAACACCACAAAGTTATTAAAGTGACTTTTTTATAAAATGTAAACCTTACATTCTAATATGTTTTGTATGTATATATCTACAACAACACAAGCATGTGGTAAAAGATGACAATATTTTTGATATTATCTTTTTTGTCACTATAATTAGTCATGGTCACATTGGCATAGTGTTAATGGTCAATGACCATTAGACTCAAGATTTAATTATAAATAAGTTGGGTAATCTTAAGTAGCACATGAACCCATATTAATTTTGGTAGGCTTTTGACATAGTGATAGGAAGGACCCATGGTTAGTAAACTTTTCTCTCCTTATTTCAATGTGATTCATCATTTCTGTTATGAAATAACTTGCACAATAGAAGAATATGATATGAAATATGCTGCAAATACTTGATAATAACTAAGAATAATAAGCCACTTCGAGGGGGAAAACCTCCAAATATCTCTAATGAGAACACACTTCACCTTGATGATGAAATAAGAGTCACAACCTCCTATATATACCTATTTATGCCAAGGATATCACCTAGGCTGACTTAGACACACCTATATAAGACTTAGGCTGACCTAAAAAACTAAATAACAATATACTAATGATAATATGACTTAATAGAGAGTTAAGATAGCCACAAGCCGACTATTCATAACCCAATGTACAATAATATTAAGGGCGTAGCATGCCCCCCTTCTTCAAAGAAGCATTGTCCTCAATGCTAATCAAGTTTGGAAACTTTTGAATGAACTCCTTGTCTTCCCATGTGGCATCTTCAACTGGTAACTTCTTCCATTGGATGAGATACTCAATGATAGTTCTATTCCTCAACTTCTTTGTGCGTGTTTGACGAATGCACTCTAGTTCCAAAATGATTCTTCCTTCTTCATCCAGCTCGAGAAGTGTTGTTTGAGTGGGAATATTATGCCCAATTACCTTCTTCAAACAGGAAACATGAAAAATTGGATGTATCTTTGTTGTTGGTGGCAACTCAAGCTTGTAGGCAACATTACCTATCTTCTGCATGATTTGGTACATACCATAATACTTTGGAGACAACTTATTATTCTTTCTTTGCTGCTTTAGTGAGATTTTCTTATAAGGCTACAATCGCAAGAAGACCCAATCCCCAACTTCAAAACTTCTTTCACTACAATGTTGGTCTACCTGTTGTTTCATTCGATTTTGTGCCATGGCTAAATTCTCCTTGAGTCTTGAAAGTACTTGTTGTTGATGAATCAAGTGGTCTTCTACTACCTGAACTCTTGGGGACACCTTAATTGATGATGTGATGGAAGGAGGATGATATCCATAAAGTTCCAAAAATGGAGACATTTTTTATGAGCTATGAAAAGAAGTGTTATACTACCATTCCGCAAGTGGTAGCCAATCTACCCACTGAGACTATTTCTCTAAAGTGAAACAACGTAGATATCCTTCCAAACACTTATTAACAACCTCTGTTTTCCCATCTGATTGAGGGTGGTATGAAGAGCTAAGAGCCAATTGAGTACCCAAACATGAGAATAAATCTTTCCAAAAGTGACTAGTGAAGATAGGATCATGATCACTAACAATAACTTTAGGTGTACCATGTAGCTTTTGGATATTCTCCAAAAAGCTTTATGCTTACTTGTTGTGAAAGGATGTGCTAATGCAATGAAATGTGCATATTTAGTGAGCCGATCAACTACCACCATGATGACATTATGACCTTTAGATTTGGGAAGCCCTGTGATGAAGTCCATGGATACCTCTTCCCAAGCTAGGAATAGATAAGGGTTGCAAGAGACCGGTGTCTTAATTGTCTCCCCTTTGCCTTTGACACACACCAAACATTCACCACAAATTTTTGAACATCACCCTTTAGCCCTCCCAAAGAAATCTTGCTTGACTCGATGATATGTCTTCAAAAATCCTGAATGACCACCCACTGGAAACTCATGCAACTCTATGAGAATCTTGATTTTAAGGTTGGAATTCTTGCAGAGATATAAACGCTCTTTATACCAAAGAGTATCTCCCTTCCAATAAAACTTATCTAAACTACTAGGATCATTTTTTAATTGCTCGATGAGATTACTTGTCACAACATCATTTTTCCACTCTACTTTGGCTTCCTCCACCCAATTTGCTTGTAATATGGAAAGGGCACACAATAACGCTTCATATTTCTCATCCTTCCTTGACAGTGCATTTGCAACAATATTTTCTTTCCCTTTCTTATATACAATCTCAAAGTCATATCCTAACATCTTAGTGACCCATTTTTGTTGCTCTTTAGAAGATAGTCATTGTTCCAAAAAATATTTTAGGCTATCATGATCTATCTTAACCTTGAAATTTCTACCCAATAGATAAGGCCACCATTGTTTCACTGCATGGAGTATTTCTAGCATTTCCTTCTCATGAATAGGTTTTAGTTGATTCTTACCTTTTAATTGATGACTATGAAAAGCAATTGGTCGACCTTCTTGCATGAGCACTACTCCTATCCCATTTCCAGAAGCATCACATTCCACAATGAATTCCTTGGTGAAGTCAGGAGTGGCAAGTACTGGAGTTGTACACATAGCCTCCTTCAATCTCTCAAATGTTGTATTGGCAAACTCGTTCCAATGAAAGGAATCCTTCTTCAATAGAGTGGTGAGAGGTGCTGCTATACTACCATAATTCTTCACAAATCTTCTATAGTACCCTGTCAATCCCAAGAATCCTCTCAATTTCTTAATGGTTTTTGGAATAGGCCATTCCATGATAGCCTTAATTTTGTTAGGGTCCACCTTTACTCCATGTGAAACTATGTGTCCCAAATACTCCACCTTTGTAAGACCAAAAGCACACTTGGATGGCTTAGCATAGAGTTTATGATCTTCAATTATTTTAATGCTTGGTCCACATGTTGTAAATGTTCTTCCCAAGTCTTGCTATAAATTAATATATCATCAAAGAATACTAACACAAACTTTCTCAAGAACTTCTTAAAACTGGAATTCATCAAACTTTGGAATGTAGATGGTGCATTGGTAAGACCAAATGGCATCACCAAAAATTCATAATGACCCTCATGAGTCTAAAATGATGTCTTACAAATATATTCCTCCTTAATCCGAATTTGGTGATAACCAGATCTAAGATCTAACTTGGTAAAAAACATAGCTCCATTTAATTCATCTAACAAATCATCAATGATTGGAATTGGAAACTTATCTTTAATGGTGTACATGTTGAGCACTCTATAATCTGGACACATGCCAAGTATCATCCTTCTTATGTACCATCACCACAGGTGAGGAGTAAGCACTTTGGCTATGCCTGATGATTCCTGCCTCTAGCATCTCTTCAACAATCTTTTCTATCTCACTCTTTTGTATGTGTGGATACTTGTAAGGCCTGATGTTCGGTGGTTGGCTCCCTGGGACTAACTGTATGGCATGATCATGATCCCTCTTAGGAGGAAGTCCTTTAGGCATATCTCCAAGAACAACTAAGTGACGATCAATTATAGCTTGCAAATCTAGATGAGTAGGAGTATTAGATTGAGAGACTTCTAATGAACATAGTTGGGCCACAAATCCATCCACTCCTTTCTTAAGCAACTTTTGCATTTGATGAGAGCTTACCATTTGTGGAGATTTTTCCTTCAACCCCCTTAGCTCTACTAGCCTTTCCTTCCAATTGAAATCTCATGAATAGTTCTTGGAAGTTCATCTCAATTGTTCCTAATGTAGTAAGCCATTGTACTCCCAAAACAATATCTGCTGCACCCATGGATATCGCATACATTGGGGTATCAAGTTGATAATCTCCCATGGATAATTTAATGGTATGACACTTCCCTGAACAACTAACTGTACCACCATCTGCAATCAAAAATTGAAAATCTGGAGCTGGATATATGAAACAATTTAGACGAGTAGCTAACTTTTTGTTGATGAAATTATGAGTACTACCTGAGTCGATCAACATTGTTACCTTGTGCTTCTTTACGAACCCCACCACCTTGAGAGTTTGTGGAGCACTAAAACCTAAGAGTGCATGACAAGAAATTATTGGTTGAGAATCATGTGATTCCTCATTTTACTCCCTTTCATCTTCTAGTATGGGTTCCTCCTCTTCTTCCTCATTGGGACCTTCAATGTAAAACAATTTCTTTTCACTACATTTATGTCCTCAACTGTATTTTCTATCACAATTGAAAAAAAATCCTTTTGCTCTTTTCTCCTCAATTTGTTGTGCAGTCAACTTAGTAGGTTGTGTTGAATATCCTTTCTCTCTTGTCACATTAGCCCCCTGCTTCTTAGGAATCAAATATTTCTCCTTTACCCTGTGTGCTAAGATAAAAGACTCCTTTATGGAACTAGGGCTAAACATGTGTACCTCATGTTGAATGTGATCCTTGAGACCACCCAAGAATAAGTCATTCAAGTTTTCCTCTGTAATTGTATCCACCCTTAAGGATAGATTTTGGAATTGCTGAATATAATCCTTAACTGATCCTGTTTGTTAAAGTTTAGCTAGCTGGCTGAAGAAGTTGTCTGTGATGCTATTGCTATATTGTGCTTGGATTTCCTATGTAAAAATTGACCATGAGATAGTGAGACCCTTTTTACTTCGATGAGTCCAAAGCCAACGATACCAAATGAATTGATCTGGTTCTAGATATAAGGAAAAAATAATATTTCAATAAGTATACTACAAGGAAAAAATATAACTGGTAGATTTGGAGGATTATATTATTCAAGCAATCAATATTTATGGGGATGTCCCTTATCCAATCTTTTATTTTTTTCCATAGCTCCTCCTCCTCCAATTTCAATGAGAAAAAAAAAGAAAATATATAAATATCCATGATATAAGATTATTGTCATATGAAGTAGCTTTTGGATGGATATTGAGGGCATGTGCATGAAGTTGGGTAGCAATTTCATGGCCACTTTCTAAAAAAACTTTGAAAATTCTATAACGCGAGCACATTTTAATACACTCATGTTATAGCACATTAAAAGTAAAAAAAAGTCTTCATTTTCACTTTGACTATTTTCTTCTTCTGCCCACGACCAAAACCCCTAACTTTCACGCTCACATTCTAGGAGGAGGTATTTGGAAAAAATCTTCAACAAGAGTTGCTATTTCTTTGCAAGGATGACACTATGATGACAAAGAGGTGGGAGAGGTAAGTATTGTTTGTTGTTTGTTTTGAATTTCTTAGTTTTAGGTTGATTTTGTTAGTTTTAGGTTAAATTTGATATATAAATTTTTGAATTTGTAGGAGATGCAAATGAACCTGCAAACCCACAAAATCCTCAACAAGAAAATAAACCTCAACAACAACCTCCTCCACCAATCCCTCAACACCCATCTAGCACTCAAAAAAATTTAATGACTGAGATTGAGAACAACAAAAAATAGAGTGAGGATTTTATTAGTAGTTTGAGTGATCCAAATGGTTCAACCACATAAAGAATGACCCTCACAAATTCATTAAAAGATATGTTAAAAAATGTAGATTCAATTAGAAAACAAATAACTGGATGGCAAGATAGGAGGCAGGTGGCTAAGGCATATTATGTAGATAAACTATCATATAAACAAGTAAAGAATTTAAAAATTATAAAAGGTGATTTTTTCTCATTATTCACTAACCCACACACAAATCAAAATCTTAGCCTCAATGTGAAGAGGTTTCCTATTCATTGGTGCCACCACCAAGACATTAGGAACTATTTTTATGATAGGTGGCTCATGGTCTTTGATGACTAACAGTGAAACAATTGTGAAGTCCCCTAGTATTTTCTTAAGAAACTATACAGTGAGTTCATATTGAACAAAATCCCAAATTATTTTGATATGAGGGACTTCTAGGTGAGAGGTGGGGGATTAGCTCAGGATAGGCCCGGTGCATAGTCGGATCATACGCGGCAAGGGAGATGAGCTCTTGCTAGGCTGCCTCATGATCATGTTGTTATGCCTACCATTGCGAAGGAGAGTACCAACATAGAGACATTGCAGGCAATCAACGCTTTGACCCAGAGTGTCATCCATCATACTAGACCTATTCTATAGTGCCATCTAGGGGAGTCCTCAAGTGGATGCCTTTTAACCCATGTGTGTCAATCTTGTAGGGTGACTTGTTCATATGACCCCATCGGAACTCAAGAGACTGTTGCATGAAGGATCCTTATGTAGATACAGAGATGGAGAGGGTAGCTGAAATTTTTCATGATGCATATGGAATTGATACTCAGGTAAAATTTAGCATGTTCATTGAATTTAATTTATTAAATTTCGATTTTGAAATGCAAGATTAACTAATTTAGTTTTATGATTTTAATAAAATTGTAGTGTCACAGTGTTGAGACTAGACACACCAGCCCTCCACCTACTTATTTCTATAGTACACCTATCAACAGGGTATGCAACTAGTAAACAATTATAAATTTATTACATTTTAATAGCATTGTTTTACGAATGGTATTTTAATATGTGATTTTGGATGTTGAACAGGGTAATATTGGAGGTTTTGATGGAACACCTCCCACTTCTAGTGGATTTACTCAAAGCTTCACGTAGGTAATAGAATAAATAGTTTAACTAATGAATTGTACTTAATAGATTTGTGTAGTTTATATTAATATCGTTGGTTATGTTGCATTGCACATCATTCAAACTCAAAGCATTACTTCACATTCCATAACTAATAACTAGATGTTGATAGATGACAAAATTTCAACTACAATATAGTTGTTTAGAAATTCAACATAAGTAGTGATGCAATTTCTTCATATGGAGGCGTGTGCTTGCAAAGGTGCACCTGGACGACAAACTATGGATGCTTGGAAAAAATCTATGAAACCATAATAGTAAGCAATAGCATAGACAAGGCAGTTAGTAGTTTCAAAAAATGCCTTGAAGAAATCCGGTCTCATGGTGATGGAATTCCATTCCATTGCCATGTGACCACATTTCTTTGAGGAATTTCTTCAAAATGCTCACCATATGATACCACATTTTTCATACATGTGCACCAAAGAATTTTATCAAAATACTCGTGCTTCCTTTCTGCTATGGCTAAAAGCCTAAAATAGGTGCTTTCCAACATACTATGGATGCTTGGAAAAATATCTATCAAAGCATAATAGTAAGCAATAATACCATAGAGAAGGCAATGAGATTTTTGAAAAAATTCTTGAAAGAAATGCATTCTTATGGTGATGGAATTCCATGATGTGCATTTGTTTGTAATGGCATTCCATCACCATGAGACCCCATTTCTTTTGAGACATTTTTTCAAATAGTTCACTACCTTCTCTATACCACCACAGTTATCATACATGTCTACAAAAGCATTTAATCAAATGATTCAATGGCTTTCTACTATGGGTAAAATCCTAAAAGCTCATCCTTTCGAACAAGATATGGATAAGGAAAATAGTAAGCATGATAATCATAAATATATAGTTTAATAACTACTCAAATTTTTTTTCATTAGATCTCATACACTATAAGTCATGACGTGTCCATTGTTATTGTAACTTTGTTATGATTAAATAATTTGTTATTTTATTTTCAGATGTTGGTTGTGGAAACACCTCCAAGTGTTATGAGGGAAATGGATATCGGTTTTTCATCCACTATACAATCCTGGATGGCTCTGATAGTGGAGGTATGAGGCAAATTGCTAAATTTCAATTTACATTTGTTGTTATAGATGTTAGTTTGAGTGAAAAATCAAACCAAATTATTTATTTGTAGTATAATTTCTATTTAGATGGTTTATACAGGGCTTGAGCACACCTCAGCATTAGTGTACAAATATTTCCCTCGAGGAGAGTGATCGTGAGGTGGTCGTAAGTGATTATTATTTTTAAATATATCATTTTTTATAATGCAATTTCTATATATCAATGTCTTTACTTCTTATTGTAATAGTTAAAACTTCACCAAGAACTTAACAATAGTAGGAGGAGTAGTAGGAGCACTCCTCAAGTGCAACAAAAATGAGTGATAGGCCTATCACCATCCGATCGACCAACAAAGGGCAAGATTTTATTTCAAGAGCTTGGATAGCAATGAATTTTAATTCTAGAGCCCTTTGTTGTATGCCTACATGGTAGTTTTGTACATATTTTGTATTGGATATATTTGACATTGTATGCCTATATGGCATTCATGTAATATATGGCTATTTTGTACCTATATTTTATACTTATATCAAAATATATTGATGTATGTATACATGGCTATTTGGTTAATACAATTTTTTTTTATCGATGGTGTCTATATTTGCATGTTATAAATTCATGGTTCAATAGATATGAGTTACGTGTATTCAAGTGCATATTTTACAATGTACGTGTATACTTTGTGACTTACATGTGTTCCAATGTATACTTTGTGACTTACACATTTTCATGTGTATACCTTGTATTTGTGCATATACTTTGTCTTAAGCTATGTATGCTATGTATTCATGCGTATACTTTAAGGCATATGTTTTTTGTGACTACTTGTGCTTCCCTTATTCACATGTACATGCTTGAATTAGTCACGTGTATACTTATTAACTGGTTAGCCATAACATTGATCATTTTTTGTCCTTCATGTTTTGTCTTGAATAAATTAATTGATTGATGGTAAACAGCTTTCTCTAAAAGAAAAAAACTCGTTTTCAATTGGTATTCTATGAAATGATTGATAAAAAGATTCCAATATATTTAATCCTTTGACTGGAACTATGATCCTAAATGTTTATCCTATTCTAAATGTGTGAAAAAACTATTGTGCAATGAGGAAAAACACAAAGGGACACCTCAAGATTATCCTAAGGAATGATAAAGCAAAGAAATAAGCTAAAATGAAGATTGTAAGATGATTATACCTTCTCTACTGCTGAAACTCCTTGGTTGGCCCTTGATTTTGATTGCTTTGTATGCTTCTTAGATGGCTACTGATGTAGGTAAATGCAAGATTAACTATATGGTGGGATGCAAATGCAAATGGCTAAAATGGATGGCTAGATGAGATAAAATGCTTGTAAAATGAGTGCATAAAATGAAAGCATAAGGTTTCTCAAATAACTAAGTGTTTTCAAATGGAAAAATGGCAAGAGTTCAGTATCAAATGTATGAGGTCCTTAAATGAGAGAAAAGGTGGGGTATTTATAGAGGAATTTGAATTCTCTAGAGAATTCAATGGTTGAGATCTATCCAACAAGGCCAAGATGAAGGGCTAAGGTGAGTTGAGGACTCACAAGCCCTCACATTTTGACATGTGGAATGTGAACTAGCTAAGGGTGAGATGATGTGTAGGTGATATGGAAGGAGAGTGCATTATGTGGAAGAAGGAAAAGTACCTTCCAAGTACCTTGGGGAGTGAGAAGATTTCCTCAAAATGGAACTTCTTGTCCCTAAGTGAGAATGAAAGTGACATTTGAGGAATTTTGGAATTCCTCAAAAATCTTCATGGGAAATAAGAAAGTGGTTGGAGAAATAAATGTGAATTAAAAATTCACATTCTTAGGAGAATCTAATGGATGAGAGAGGGTCTCCAAAAAGGGGGGAATTGGTCACATGTCGATGAGGTGACAAGTCAAATGTTCTAGGAGTCTTGGAAGGATAAAATGTGAATTAAAAATTCAAATGGGGAGGAGAGAGACCTAGGATGAATAAATGTGAATTAAAAATTCACATGGGAAAGAGGGTCAATGCTAAGAAATGAAAATGAAAAGGTTGACTAAAAAGGGGTGTACAAAGGCTAATGACTTTGATTAAGGTTGTGCAAATACCTGATTAATGACTTTGATTAATGACTTTGAGGAGAGAGACCTAGGATGAATAAATGTGAATTAAAAATTCACATGGGAAAGAGGGTCAATGCTAAGAAACACAAATGAAAAGGTTGACTAAAAAGGGGTGCTAAAAGGCTAATAGCTTTGATTAAGGTTGTGCAAATACCTAATTAAGGTAATTAATGAGAGATTAGAGGTAACTGGAAAATGTAGGAGGATGTGACATTAATCTTTGATTAAGAGGATGCACATCTTAATCATGAATTAATTAAATTAATCTAGATTAGAGAGGGATTATGGAGGATGTGACAAGGAGAGAGAAAAAAAGAAGTTTAAATTGATTTTAATTCAAAAAGGTTAAGATGACTAAATTAAATAAATTGATGTATTTATTTAATTTAGAGAGGAAAAAGGTGTAAGATAAAGCGTTAAATTGTTAAATTGAATACTTTAAGAACCTTAGGTGGGAAGTGTAATATTAATTAAATTAATTAATATTGATGAAATGGATGAATAAAAAGGTAAATTTGATTGTATGGGAGTGATGAAATTTGGATGTGTACATTTTGCCCCTCTTTGAAATATTGTTAGAATAACAATTTTTTGAAGAAAAATAAAATGTCAATGATAAAGGAAGTGATAGGGCTTGATGCCCCAACATGAAAGAGGTTGAATGAGCTGCCCAAGCAGAGGGAAAAAGGAAGGAGATGCCCTAGTGACTGCCACAAAGAGATGGAGGGAAAATGGTAGGGTATGCCCCCTTGAGAGGGTAGTTTTGGAAGAAAAGGGGCCCTAGACGACCTCTCGATAGGAAGAAATAGAAGACACCATTGGATAGATTTTGAAAAACTAAGCAACTTTGAATTTTAAACAGAGTTGATCGAATGCACGCTTTGCAAATGGCGACCCTAGAAAAGCAGGGAATTAGTTGGAGGAAAAAAAAGTTAAATAAAAGGTAAAAAATAAATTTTATTTGAGAAGAAGGAAAAGAGGGGTTAAAAGGTAATTTTAAAAATTACCTTGTCACATTGTCACTGTTGCAGTTGAGAGAAGAGAGAAGAGGAAGAGAGGAAAGGGCAACGATGCCGCAGGATTACGACTCTTATATCATTCACCAGGCAGACAAGGTTCAAAGGTTCCACACCCACTACGCGGTGACTTCCCAGGTTAGTAACAAGACTCCTCTTGTGTATTTTACACATTAATAGCATGTGTTTTGAATGTTTAGAGAAAATGTAAAATATGGGTTTTGTTAGTGGGATAAAATATAAAAATGGGTAGATTAAATTTTTGGAAAATAGATAGGGAGAAGACAAAATTTGAGGAGGGGGGTTGGAATGGTCCTGAGAGGGGAAAATATGCCCCGGACAAAGGCAGGTTTGCCCCACTGTGGGATGTATCCACCCCTTCTAGGGCACATCTACCTCGGCTCCGAAGATGGAAAATTATATTAGGATTGCATTTCATCATCTGTTGCATTGCATTCACCCTATGATTTTGGTTATGCAAATACTTTCCCCTGCTCTCTCCCATTCTTCTCAAGATACTAAATTTTTTTGACAGATGCAAACTCACACTATGCCCAAACCCATCTTCCATTATCATGTATGTCCTTATTGACATTAATGTTACTATAAATTAATTACACTTCCATCATTATGATAAGTATCCATGCATAACTAGGTCTATACATACATATATCACCACCTGCATTACAAAGTGTTAGACTCATAATACATTACATCCTTCATGTATTAAAGGGTATGTGTAGGATCATCATGGACAAAACATGCCCTTAAGTGAAAAAAAAATCAGAAAAATCAGAGTTAGGCAACTTGACATAAAAAATTGAATAAGTTATCTATATTATTTCAAAAATATGTAAGAATGGAATCTGTAGAAAATTGAATTTAGTTTCTAAACTACTAAACTACTAGGTTTTTTAAAAGAAATAAATCTATTTGGTGAAAATTTGAAATTTCAATGTAGTAGTACTTAAATTTTAGGAAAAATAAGAAGTAGGTGTCCGCCTAACCACCCTAACCACAATAAAATGGTAATATTTTTTCATAAGATTTTAGATATAAGTAGAGGACTCATGTCCTGATGTGATGCATTTTTTGTAATTTTTTTCCAAGAAAATAATTAATTATGATTTTTTAATTGCAAATTTTAAAAAATATAAAAAACTCGTATGTTTGACCACCTTAACTTGGTCAAAACTTCATGAAATTCATTTTTATTTTTTTAATCCTATAGTATGTGAAGCATGTTTTGGATTCAAAAAATGTGATATCATTTGAAAGCTATACATGTTTTTCAATCAGTCTATCAATTAGGACTTTACTTGTAATTTGAATAGAAAATGAATAATAATTACTTATTAAATTCAAAGTAAAGCATAATTTATATTGGTGGAAAGCTAAGAATCTCCTTTAAAAACCCTTTCCATTTTGTCAATTTTGGGTAAAAAAGAAGTCGTTAGCCACATACCCATCATATTGCCACTTTTTGGCCCATCATGATCCTACACATACCCGAAACATCCATAAAAGAATCCACATAAGCCAGCATAAATGCCAATAAATCAAATAAGCATCCATACATGAACATCTACATAAGCCATCATAGATACAACACATGCATACATCATATCATCATATAAGCACTTGCATCAATAAAATCATCCATAGTACTCAAATGCATAAACATAATCATTCATCCAATGCATGAACACAGTGTCAATAAGGGATATCATATATCATATATATATATACCAAAAGTTCAAATTACATCTCATAATCATGACTATCACATGAATAATATCATAATAATTGCATCAATGGCATCAAAATACATGCCTACAATATAAAAAATCATAAGATGAAATATCATTATAAGGCTTTGAAAATAACCGTTGTCACTCTAACTTATCCATCCACCTTCCACCTATCAAAAAACTTAGTAGCCTGTCATCTGCCAAATGAGCTTCCCACATCAGATCTCTAAGGAGAATCACGTATTGATCTCCTACCTGGCGAAGCCCCCTATGATTCACTAAAACCTCTGGTTTGCATCCCCAACATTTGGGATGGCACTGATATCTGTGGTGGCTACCAAACATACTAGAAAATTCACTGTGTCAGATCTAGAACTGCATGATAATACACAACCATCCAAAATCTTGCCTCCCTCACATTCTCCTCTCGCTCAGCAACCTAGACCAGAGTGGAATTTTTCTCATGACAATACCTATCCTGATTTCTAGTGATCACTCTCCTCTCCTTCTCCCAGGCCTCCTGGGATAGTCGAAAATGCGTCATCTCTTCCTAAACCCGATCACTCATCTCCTTGATAGCCACTACCCTATCCATTGTTGCATCCCTCTCCCCCTATAACCCCTATATATTTGCCCCTATCACATCCCCAACTTGTATTGACTACAACTAAGCCACTGCTATGTCCCACTCTCCCTACAACATTTGCATCCTCATCTCTGCAACATCCCTCTCCCTCTGTACTAACTGCAATTGAGCCATTGTTGTGTCTTTCTCTCCCTACAACATCTGCATCCATATCTCTACAACATCTCTCTCACTCTCTCTGTGACTTGTGATTGAGCCACTACTGCATCCCTATCCCTTTATAGCTCATGAACTCTCAAACCTGATGCATCTCGCTCTCTCTGTAGTGATGATACCTCTAAAAATTCCTCCTCTCTCCTCCTCTAAAGAGAGTGCATCTATGCCTCTACCAACTCTCTCTCACTCTACAAAACCTGAACTTGTGCCTACGCCACATCTCTCTCTTCCTCCATAGCCTGCACTTATGTCTGCACTACATCTCTCTCTGCCTACATAATACGATCAAAATCCCTCGCCTCACCCTCTCTCTCCTACATCAACCCCATATCTTTGACTACCTACTCTAAACAATGCACTCTATCACATAGCTCATCTCGCTCCCTTTGGAGATCATCTATCTCCTGCCCAATGCCTACTAAACCCTGATCTATCATCCCCTCTGACTCCCCCTGGCTTGTAATATAACAACCTCTGCCTATAGTCTGTCATGGTCCCAACCAACAACAACCAACTCATCTCGTACCCCCTGTATGTCAGCCTGCAATCCATCTCTCTCCCTCCCCATTGCCTTTACCTGTGTGGATAGGAGGTCAACCATAAATCCATAATATTTCTGACCTGCTGTCAGTACTCTGGATAGCTTGACCTTGAGCCTGATCACCTCTACCTCAACTATCCTCAACCTCTCTATAATCTAAAGTCTCTCCACAATATCTCTTGGTTGAGCAATAGGATCCTCTAATGCCATGAAAGGAGCCACTGCCAATGGCTCTACATCCAAAATATCCATATCTGGAACATCTCCATCTATCTCCATAGCATCATCTCCCCATACACTCCTACTCCTCCGAGTCTCTCGATCCTCCACAACGGGGTGAACCTGAACTCTCTATGGCTAAACATGCCTCCCCACTCTCATCAGTCTCCTCGACTCTCCTACAACCCTCGCCTCCCCCTAGCTCCTCCTCCTCCTCACTCCCCCTATCTCTACCATGGAAGGCCCCTACTCTACCATGCTCTGCACCCTCCTCTATCATCTCGTACTCTTTGATTGACCCCTAGCCTCAATCTCCTCATGGGATCCATCCTACTATCCACCCCCTCCCATCTCCTCTTGCTCAACCTGCACCAGCACTCTCCTCCATCGTACCCTACCTCCTATGCTACTCTGCTAAATAGCTCCACCCTCCACCGCACGTATCATCTCCACCTCCAACTCATCCTGTCATACTGCATGTGGCTCTAGGCCTATAGCACCCTCTTGTCATACTATATCTCTCCCACCCATGGGGGATAGTGTGATTTTGCACCCATCAAAAACTTTTAGTATCCTAATAAGAATGGGAGAGAGTGGGGGAAAGTATTTGCATGACCAAAATCATAGGGTGAATGCAATGAAACAAATGATGAAATGCAATCCTAATATGATTTTCCATCTTTGAAGCACGGTTTTTTTCTATAGCATAAGACACCAAGTGCTAGGGTATAGGAAACTAAGGCAAGTTAGCATCTAATGCATGAAACAAACATACAAACAAGAAGGATATCCCGACACCCCAAAGTAGTGAAAACTTTGGTTGGGCCAGGTATCGAGATAACCACAAGCACAAAGGGATGTCCCAATGTAAAACAAGATCACAGGGACCTTGGTGGGTACTGCGTGGGACAACCTAGCAAATAGCAACAATAAAAGATCAAGATATGCCCCTATGTGAATCAACCAAAACACACCATAATATGATAAATTATGGTGATCTTAACTAATTGTAATAGGGAGCTCAACTGATAAACAAAAAAAAAGCATCAAAAGATTGTAATCAAATTTTAAATGTCCTTTGCCATAGGATTGAGAGGATGGATGAGGTTGATGAGGTATGTTAGGAAGGATGCATCCTATTGAGACCGATGATGGATACTAAACAAAAAGATTGATATGACATGGGATATTTAGAACCGGTTGGATTTGTTGATACTAATGGATCTCATTTGTTAATAACTAGCTAGATATGGGCATAGCTTAATGACACAACACAAGACAGAAAACTGCAACATCCTACAGACCTAGGGGGCTTAGGGGCTGATCATAGATTAGCCTTTCCTACGTGAAAGCGTAAAGCCATCGTAGTTCTTGAAAAGAATATGGATAAAGAAGAAAGAAGACAATGGTGACCAATGATGAATGACACAAGACATGACACAAAAATTCCCTAGGGGAGGATCAAATGATCAACGTTGCTTACATGAAAGCATAGGGGCAACGTAGTTCGAAAAAGACAAATGAAAATTGGCCATGGATAAAAGTGAAAAGGGGATGAGGAAGATAGATGATGGATGAACATCATGGGTGGTAAAAATACCCTAGGGGTAGGTCAATGATCAGCCTTGCCTATGTGAAAGCACAGGGGCAACATAGTTCGACTAAGGATGAGAAGACCGATGTGACAAGATGAGATCTAGATGGAGACCAACATGATGGATGATCTTATATGATGACACCAACCAACTGACAATTAGAAAAATGACACAAGATCAGAGTGGGATATCAAAAAGCTTAGGATAAGGGATAGCCAAGGTGGATCGTCCAATGCTCAATCAAAATATATACCAAGCGACTGAGGATGGGATGGGTGAGGGTGATAGGGCAGATGAAAGCATAGAATAACTAGGACGTAAGGTAGATAATGATTAAGCCCTCTACAAATGTCACTTGTGAATAGGTTTTCACCATTCATACTTATCCAAGGTGCCACCAAAGGTGGTTTTCACCATAGGATGAATTTATTTCTCTTTACTATTTTTTTATTTTCTTTATTTTTTTGAGATTATTTTTTTTTTTTACAAGTAGGGTTACCAAGCGGTCTTAGGTGTAAAACCTCTTCAAATGCATGATATTGATAGGCTCTTCTAGGGGTTTTCCTTCAAGGGTAGAAAGTATGTATGTGCTAGATCCATATTTAGCAGTTATGATATAAGGACCCAACCAATTTGCTACAAATTCTTCTTTCTTATCGCGGTCCTATTGAGTATGTTGATTCTCTTTAAGGACTAGTTCACCAATCTGGAATTGTTGAGGATGAACCTTCTTGTTGTAGTTACGCTTGAGGAAGTTTTGGTAGGATTTTAGAGGATCATATGCTTTGATTCACCTTTCATCAAGTAACTCCAACTATATAAGTCCTACAACATGAGCATCCTCCTCACTGATAAGGTTCTTTAGAGAAATCCTCAGTGATGGGATCTCAACTTTGATTGGCAAGATGGCTTTGGCACCATACACTAAAGAATAGGGGGTGGTACCTATAGGGGTGAGAATGGAGGTGTGATATGCCTAGAGGGCAGGATGAATATGGAGGTGCCAATCTCGACCAGTGTTATTGAAAACCTTCTTGAGGATGCGGATAAGGGTCTTGTTGGTTGCTTATGCCTGACCATTACCCTGGGGGTAATAAGGCATTGACTAATGATGTTGGATATGAAAGGTGTCACAAAGATGTTTCATGACTTGGTTTTTAAAAGGTTTTCCATTATTGGATAGGATAGTGGATGGAATACCATATCTACAAAGAATATGGTAAAGGATGAATTTTGAAATTTGAGTACCAGTGATTTGTGAGAGTGGCATTACTTCCACCCATTTGGTGAAGTATTCAGTGGCAGTAATTATGAATGTATGGCTATTGGAAGAGGGTGGGTAAATATTTCCAATCAAGTTGAAATCCCATTGAGATAAGGGCCATGGTACTAGTAGGGGCTGAAGGTCTTTTTCCAGGGCATGAATCAAATTTACATGTTGTTGGCAAGGAAGGCATTTCTTCATGAACTCACAAGCATCATGTTCTAATGTAGGACAATAATATCCAGCTCAGAGAATCCTCTTGGCCAAAGCCATACCATTTGAATGGGCCCCGCAAACACCACTATGTACCTCCATTTGTGTAGTATGGGCTTCAGTATCATTCAGACATCTAAGGAGGGTTCCATCATACTCACGATGCTAAAGCATATCACCGACAATAATGTATCAGGCTGAACATTGAATAAAGGATTTTCATTGGTTTCGTGTGAGGTATGGGGGTAGAATATTATCATGCAAATAAGCATATATGTCTTGGTACCATCAAGAATGGGACCCACAATGTCGCACACCATGTTAGTCTCAGGTATATCATATGCCGTGATTAAAAGTTGTTCTACAAGGAACTCACATTTTTTTTAATCTTTAGGCATGTCAATTAGGGAGCCAATAGTAGCAATGCATTAGTTGCTTTGTTCTGTACTCTAGGAATTTGGTCAAATTGTATGAAGGTGAAATATTTCTTGAAATCATCAACCATGTGTTTATAGGGTAACAACTTATCATATTTTGTTAGGAATTCATTATTAACTTGTTTAATTACCAAAAATGAATCACCAAAGACTCTCAAGTGAGTTATGTGCCACTGCTTTGCAATTCAGAGGCCTGTGAGGAGGGCTTCATACTCTACTATGTTGTTGGTACATGGGAATGCTATCCTAAATGATTTTGGAATGTAGTCACCTTGAGGGGTAACCAATATAATTCTCACACCTGATCCATTTTGAGTATATGAGCCATCAAAATACAATATCCAAGTAGGTGCTTCTGTAACTGTGAAGACTTCTTCATCTGGAAATTCAGTGACTTGAGGGTTAGCATCCACTAGTGGTGCCTTAGCCAAATGATCAACTATGACTTGTCCCTTTATGGCTTCACAATCCACGTACTCTATGTAAAATTCACTTAGGAGCATGACCCATTTAGCCATGCGACTAGTTAAAGTGGTTCTGGATAATAGATACTTTAGTGGATCAATTTTTGCTATTAATTTGACTAGATGGCTGAGCATGTAATGTCAAAGTTTTTGTGTACTAAAGACCACTGTAAGGAAATATTTCTCCGTCGATGAATCATTTAATTAATAGCCAACCAGTGTTCGATTGATGTATTAGATTTCTCTTTCTTTTGATGATTCATCATGTTGTGCCAATAATGCCCCCAGTGTGACTAAAGTGGTGGAGATGTAAAGGAGGGGTTTCCTTGGAATCGATGGTATTAATATTGGTGGATGAGCCAAGTATTCCTTGATCTTATCAAAACCTATTTGACATTGTTGGTTCCATCTGAAGGTAGATTCTTTTTTCAGTAGATGGGTGAATGATTAACACTTATCTGCAAGCTAGGCTATGAACCAACGGATGGATTGCAACTTTCCTTGGAGACTTCTTAATTGTTTCAGATTGCGTAGGGGTGGCATATTCACAATAGCTTTCACCTTGGTGGGATCAACCTCAATGCCTCTTCAAGAGACTATGAAACCCAACAATTTCCCTGATGTAACACCAAAGACACACTTTTTTGGATTTAGTCGTAGCTTGTAATGTTCTAACCACTCGAAGATCTTTTTTAGTATGGCAAGGTACTCTACTCTGGTTTTGGATTTTCCTAGCAAGTCATCAACATAATCATCCATGATAATGTGAATGAGGTCATGGAAGATGACAATCATTGCCCTCTAATATGTCACCCCCACATTCTTGAGACCAAAGGGTATTACATTGTAGAAAAAAGTACCCCAAGGTGTCATAAAAGTGGTCTTGTGTTGGTCTTTAGGTGCAATTTAGATCTGATTGTAACCAAAGAAACCATCCATAAGTGATAACATCTCATGTCCTATAGTCAGGTTGACCAACATGTCAATATTGGGCAGCAGGAAGTCATCTTTTGGATAGGCTTTGTTAAGATCCCAGAAGTCTTTGCAAATCTAAATGTTTATGTTTGGTTTAGCAACAGGCACTATGTTGGAGATCCAATCAGAGTAGTTAATGGGTCTGATAAAATTGGCATTCAATAGTTTCTCCAATTCCTTCTTGACTAATAATGCTACTTGTGGATGCATTTTCTGGAGCTTCTATTTGATAGGCTTGGCATCTGGGCAAACATCTAGATGATGAACTACTAAAGCTAGGTCTAAGCCCAACATATCTAAGTATGACCAAGCACACTTAATGATTCTATCTTGTAGCAGCTGAACAAAGACTAAATATTCTTGCTTTGATAGTGATTTGGCTACATAGGTGATCTTAGGGTTTTTAGTAGTACCCAGGTTAATTTCTTGAGTTTCTTCAATTAGGATGGATGACCATGTGGATAATTGAGTTCCCACAAGAGGAAGAAGAATGTCTCCATCCTCCAGTGCCTCTTCGAGGTTTTCATTGTTGGATGCATTGTTTATTTTTACTTTTTCCAAGTCAAGAAGTGCCTCAGGGAGGTTTTCACTAGATGAATTTTTTTTATTTTTCTTGTTTTTATTCTTACGACTGAAGTGTTCATCTTCCCCAAATCCCATGAGGTTGACATATTCATTTAGGGAGACTTTGGTAGATGTTCTATCATATAGGTCCCAATCAATGAGTTCAGGATGTCAAAGAGACAGGCTGATGTTAAAAACAGATAAGTAGTCAAACATGGATGATAGGTCTGTGTGATCAACATCATCGTACACACGTATGATGGATTCTTCGTCAGGTATGTCTTCCAAGGGACCATTGTCCATAGTAACACTATTGGAGGTATTTGATGATATTGCAGGGCCTTTTTGCTTTTTATCATATATGAGGCCTATATTTCATGGTAGTTTTGTTACATCAATAGGTTGCAACCATCCATGTTCTTCCTTACCTAGGCCCCCGCC
This sequence comes from Sequoia sempervirens, assembly GCA_007258455.2. Classification (NCBI taxonomy): domain Eukaryota; kingdom Viridiplantae; phylum Streptophyta; class Pinopsida; order Cupressales; family Cupressaceae; genus Sequoia; species Sequoia sempervirens. Next base: position 649,090,045 of record VDFB02281492.1, read on the forward strand.
TTGGTAGTTATGCTTTCCTCTAAACTTAGCTGACCAAGGGTATGCTTCCTGAAAGTATTCCTTTAGATGAGGATCTAGTTGGGGTTTTTCATGATATACCCATGGATTGGTATCCTCTTATGGTGCATCTATCTTTATAGTAGGAGACCAGAAAGTGGTAGTGGGAATTTTTTTTCACTGAAGGTGATAGTCTTGTCTTCCTTTGGAGTAGGCTATGAAGGTTAGCTATACATGTGTGGTGATGGTGGCATGGTTGCCACATTTAGAGCAATATGCATTTCATACTCACCACACCCCTTGTCAATGATCTAGACTTTGGTGACTGTAGGATTGGTGGCAGAAGATGGAGTGGTCGCCATGGTGGATGATGGATTGATGGATGATAACTAAGATGCCCCCATTTTGACCCCAGGACAATAATGTAAATGAGGAAATGATGCTTCTAAAGCATGTCATTATTCAAATGGTTGTGGATCATCATAAATGGTGATATCTTGTCAATTAACCAGGAACTTTAGGCATTGATGGTACGTGGAGGGGATGAATTGCATGGCGTGGAGCCATGGGTGACCTAGGAGGAGGTTATATCATGGTGGAAGATGGAGTGGTCATCATGTTGGATGATGGATTGATAGATGATTACTGAGATGCCCCCATTTCGACCCTAGGACAATAATGTAAATGGGGAAATGATGCTTCTAAAGCATGATAGTATTCAAATGGTTGTGGATCATGATAAATGGTGATCTCTTGTCCATTAACCGATAAATTTCAAAAATTATGGTACATGGAGGGGACAACTTGCATGGCACGGAGCCATGGGCGACCTAGGAGGAGGTTATATGGTATGTCCAGATCAAGGACATGTCAAGTAGTGTGTTGAACTATAGGTCCAACTTGGATAGGAAGACTAATGATCCCTTCAAAATTTCTTTCCACATTATCATAGGCTTTGATCATGATGATTTGATTACTAAAATCCGCTTGAGTGTACCCCACTTGTTTTATAAACTTCAAAGTACATAGATTGAGGGCAGAGCCATTATCTACCAAGACCCTTTTTATTTTATGATGGGAAACCAAGACTTTGATGTGTAAGGGATGGTTGTGATTGGCATCAATATTTGGCATGTCATTCTAGTTGAAGTATAATTGGTGAAATAAATCCAAGTGTCCTACTAAAGCCTAGAACCATGTGGGCTTGATGTTGTTATTTACATGGGTTTCTTGTAAAGCTCTGTTGAGTATTTCTTGATGTACTGGAGAAGACTTAAGAAAATATAAGATTGAAATCTGAGCAAGGTTCTTCCCTAAGTGATCAAGAATATTATAATGAGAGTTTATAGGATTTGATTTGGTAGATGTGGAGCCTGCAGGGACCGTAATGTGGGACCATTGGGTAGCAACAATGCATTGGGGATCTTTAGCTTTAACATGTATCATAGACACTCAAGGTTCTATCTGCTCAATGTAGTGGACAATGCCATCATAATTGAGGGGTAAATTTTTATAGCTTATATTATTTGTGTTTTTGTCTTAAGGATTGTTATTGGAGGTGCTTATGCCTTGATTATGGTTAGGGAAGGAGTTTTTATATATCTGTAATTAAGCATTGGATGATGAAGCTTGATTGGTGTCGACTTTGATATCTCCTCGATCAATAATATCTTGGATATAGTTTTTGAGACCTTTGCATTTATTCAGAGTGTGCCCTTTTATCTTATGAAATTCATAATATTCATTCTCCCTAAACCAGGCTGGTTTGGGTTTGGATTCATCAAGTGGTTTGGTGACAGGGTAGGTGGTCGGATAGTTGACCTGTAATAACTTGTTGAAGATGACGCTCAAGGGTTTTCCTAATTGAGTATACTGGTGTTTCCCATTCCCTTGACTATTCTAGTTTGACTATTGAGGAGGACGAGATGCCCCCTATAGCATAGATATGGCATTAGGTACAGATGGTGGTTGTCTTTGGGATGTACTAGCCACCTGAACATGTTTAGTGTCAGTGACACCATCATTCAGTGCATTTTTGTTCTTGTTCCAAAAACGTTACTTATCATCGGATGGCCTTTCTTTGTCATGGTTATGGATCTTGATGTGCCATTTGGAAATAAGGGCGCATTCAAGGATGGGTCCTTTTTCCACTATTTCAGCGAAAGCAGTAACACAGTGCAATCTAAAATTGTGAGCCATGTTGGGATGTGAGTTCTCCACAAAGAGAGTGACCATGTCTTTCTCTTTGAGAGGAGTTTTCATTTGGCTTGCTAGTACTCACCACCTTTGAAGGTAGCTATAAAAGGTTTCACCTTCTTGTTGCTTCTCCTTAAGGAGGTCTAAAGTATCAGTGTCTTTTTCCAAATTGAAGGAGAAGTAAGAAACAATTTTTTTTGAGAGATCCGCAAAGGATTTTATGGACCCTCGTTCTAGACTCATGAACCATTCTACAACATTTCCTATCAGGCTCCATGGGAACAAATGCAAGAGGTAATTGTCATTATGCATAACTTCCTGACACTGGGAGTAGAACTCTTGCAAGTGGGCCTTAGGGTCTTTGTTTCCCTTGTATCTATCAAACATTGGTATCTCAAAGTGCTTTGGGAAAGGAATTAGTGAGATGGATGGATTGAATGGATAAGGACATATATCTTCAAATTTAAAGGATCATTTACTAGTCCCCACTTGGAGATCTTTCAAAACAACTTTGATTTCCAATAGGCTCACATTGATCGGTGGTACATAGGAGTTGAGACAGATGGGTTGGGTGGATATGGGTGGTAGGATGATGAAGGATCTTGCTGAGATAGTATTTGAAGGTTGACATATGGATTTTGATAGTGAGACGATGATATCCCTTGCTGGTACAGTTGAGGGAGTTTGATGGTATTGGGGTTGTTGTTGTGAGGTATAGTATAGATTTGTTTGATAAGAATGTGTGACCGAATGTTGAGGAGCCTGAATGTGATATTGTAGATTGGTTTGTTGGTATTGAAGGTACTATTGTGACTATTGGGGGCCTACACAGGGTGGTTGTTGTTGGAATTGTTGTTGGTTATGGTAGTAATAATGTTGAGGAAGTTGTTGGTGTGATGTCGACTGTTGCATGGGCCGAGATGGGTTGTTGCATTGTGGTTGAGCTTGCAAATGTAAAATGGATGTGAGGAATGGGGGTATGGCCTGGGCAAGAGGTCAGGATGGATTGCCTTACAATTGGTATGGTGGTTGTTGTTGATGAGGTGGCTGAGATAATGTAGAGGCATTCTGTAAAGGATGTTCTTGGGTACTAACTGAAACATTTGGTTTGAATGTACCTTCTGGAGGTAATTGAGGTGGTAGGTTAGATTGAGGAGGTTGTTGAGATGTGTACAAAAGTGGTGATAGATTTGTGGCCCTATGAGGTGGAGGCAATGTGGTAAAAGGGTTGCCCCCAACATTGATGGGAGGTTGACTTGAAAGGGGTGGTGCTATTAGCATTAATGGTGAAGGTTGTGGAACATTTTGTGGCATACCATAGGTGAAAGGATTACTAGGATCAAAAAATTGAGGAGCCCCCATGACTAAGATTGTGGTGTGTGGGGGATGGTTAACATGATAAAGAATGGTGTTGCCAAATGTAGGTTGATGTCAACCCTCTATTGGAGGAACATTGGGGATGTATGAATCATTTGGTGCGTTTTGTGAACCTTGTGGTATATTAGATGTGGAACTCCTATATTTGGATAAGTCAACACCTGATGGAGGCTTTACACCTTTTTCAATTAGGTGGGCCAAGATTTCTTCCCCATGCTTTTTGAATAGGTGGTCAGTCATTTGCACATTGGCGTGATTATTGAAATGTTCCTCAAGTGTGAGTTCTGGTTGATTAGCCATACTCTCTTCACCATGTGCTAAGTTGTTCTAATTTTTAGTGTTGGAGTGTGATGAAGTGCCATTATGAGGGTCTTGGGGGATGTTCACTCCATTGTTAGGATCTTGAGAGACATTTGCACCATTTGTAGGATTTGCATTATTATTAAGATCTTGAGACATGTCCACTTGGGAATTTTGAGCTTGTTGTGCCATTTTCTTCTTTGCTTGTGACCTAGTTTGGACGGGCATGCAAATGTGCTATGGGTGGATTATAAATATTTCCTTGATGAATGATTTAATTTTGATTGGATGATATTTGATTTTGACTGGTTAAGATTGGATTTTGATTAGATAGATTGGATTGGGTTGATTGAATGGATGTGATTGGATCAATTAGATAATTGGATAAGTGATTAGTTTAATTGGATGATTGGATAAAATAGATTGAGTGATTGGATAGGTACAATTAGATGATGGAAGATATGAGGGACCCTAAATCTAGTAAAAAAACATCACCCTTAGTGACCTAGACCATTGATTGATCTAGTGGATGATCATGGCACCAAATCCACCTCATGATAGAAATGCATTGATTTGGGCCAAGGATGATAACTTATGACATGGAATTCACCTGAAGATGGAAGTAAATTTATTACGGTCAAAGATAGTGATTGATATGAAGGATAACAATCAAATTCAAGCACTAAGGTCTATTCGGGGTAACAACTTTTAACACGAGGTTAAGGTGATTTGATGATGGGTGGTGTTTATGTGATATGGATTAGATGATGCAAATGGTAAGATTTTGATGAATCGGGCTCAGTAGGTGATGATATGGGATTTCCAAATGAGTTACCAGAAAATTCAAAAAGAGTGGGAAGATTAAGAGAAATAAATGTATGGATGCTTTAGATGACTAATGGGGATTTAGGATGATTAAACAAAAGTTTGGGAGGCTAAACAAAGATTTGTAATGATAAAATGAAGGTTTAGAATGATCAAACGGAGGTTTAGAATGACCAAACGGAGGTTTGGAATGATTAAATAATGGTTTGGAATGATTAAATGATGGTTTAGAGGCTAAACGGAGCTAAATGAGGCAATTTTGACTGTTCAGGAGGGAAAATTTTCCCCACTACATCAAATAGGAGGGAAAATTTGCCCCACTATAGTAAATAAGAGGGAAAATTTGCCCCACTATAGTAAACAAAAGGGAAAATTTTCCCCTTTGTAGTGGACATGGACTTTGTTTTGATGAAAATGACTATGACAAGGACTTAAAATGACAACAATAAGGCCAATTTATCAAAAAGTTTACTGGTTTCTCACAAAAAAGATCTTTCAAAGAAGCACAATCATACGATTAGTATTGAGGGTATGGCCAACAAAGGTCTTAGTCTAGGATGTACAAGTTGTCTAGGGAGTCCCCGATATACTCTCAGTATGTGAGGCACAACTGTGAACACCAGCCCATCACAAGCGTGAGTTGGGAACCCCAGTGAGATACTGCAGGGTTCAGACCAACTCTTCACATCTATCTAGGTATCACCCTAGCCTCGACACTCTACCAATTATGATGTGACTAGATAGGGGTACAACTTTTTCTCACCCCCTTTGTATACCCTGCTAGTACGCATGGTTGGAATCATCCCTTGGGGACATGAAATCCCCAAGTGGGTTCCACTAAAAAGAAGGCACTAATTGTTTCCAACTACTCCCTAGGCACACAAGAAGTGCAAGGGGAAAGAAAAAGAAAACCAATGCCCCTTTGGGTGACACAAAAAGATAGCAAAACAAATAATGGATATTACCTCCCCTAATTAAACTATGTTCCTAGATTAACGAAAAACAAACAAGGATAGTTTTGGAAATATGTGTAAATAGAAGGTCTTGCAAGCAAATGTTAGTTGTTTTATCCTCTCTTTTTTTGCCAATTATACAAGAATATGCCTCAAAAATGTTAGAAAAAACACAAATATCCTTGCAAAAAACAATGTTAGGAGGTTAAGATATGAAAATAGTAAAAAATAGGAGCAAAAACGAAGCTAAAATGGTTGTTTTACCTTTCAAATTATGTTGTTTTGGGGCATATTCACCTCACTTTAGTAAACAAGAGGGCACGATTGAACTTCTGCATTAGTAGGAGGGTACAATTAAACTTCTGCAATAGCAAGAGGGTGCAGTTGAACTTCTACAGCAATAGGAGGGCACAGTTGAACTTATGCAGTAGCAAGGGGGTGCAGTTGAACTTCTGCAGTAGCAATGGGGTGCAGTTGAACTTTTGCAACAACAAGAGGGCACAGTTGAACTTTTGTAACAGCAGGAGGGCACAATTGAACTTTTGCAGCAACAAGAGGGTGCAGTTGAACTTTTGCAACAACAGGAGGGCATAATTGAAATTCTAGAGTAGAAGAAGGGTGTAGTTTCCTTTCTACAGTGAACCAGAGGGCGTAGTCACCTTTCTATAGTGAAATTTTAGCAAGCAAGATTCAATCTAGGGTGTAGTTTCCCTTCTACAGTAAAATGTTAGAAAAAAAAATTTAATCAAGGGTATAGTTGCCCTTTTGCAGTGAAATGTTAGAATGAAAAGTTTAATCAAGGGCGTAGTCGCCCTTCTGTAGTGAAATAGAGTGTTTATTTTCCTTTCTGCAGTAAAACAAAGGGTTTAATCGCCTTTCTACAGTGAAACAGAGGGCGTAGTCACCTCTCTGTAGTGAACAAGAGGGTGTAGTCGCCCCTCTATAGTGACCAAGAGGGGGTAATTTCCCCTCTACAGGGAATGGGAGGGTGTAGTTGCCATTCTGTAGTGACCAGGAGGGTGTAGTCTCCCCTCTGCAGTGAATAGGAGGGCGTAGTCACCCTTCTACAGTGACCAAGAGGGCGTAGTCACCCCTTTGTAGTGACTAGGAGGGCATAGTCCCCCCTCTACAACCTATTTCTACAAACAATCTCAACAACAACAAATGTAAAATAGAGGAACCTGCTTGTGGGTCCCATCGAGCATGCCAAAAATGGAATCCTAAATGTTTATCCTATTCAAAATGTACAAAACAACTACTGTTCAATGAGTAAAAACACAAAGGGACACCTCAAGATTAGCCTAAGGAATGATAAAGTAAAGAAATAAGCTAAAATGAAGATTGTAAGATGATTATAACTTCTTTGTTGCTGAAACTCCTTGGTTGGCCCTTTATTTTGATTGCTTTGTATGCTCCTTAGATGGCTATTGATGTATCTAAATCCAAGATTAACTATATGGTGGGATGCAAATGCAAATGGCTAAAATGGATGTCTAGATGAGAGAAAATACTTGTAAAATGAGTGCATAAAATGACAACATAAGGTTGCTCAAATGACTAAGTGTTTTCAAATGGAAAAATGGAAAGAGTTTGGTATCAAATGCATGAGGTCCCTAAATGAGAGAAAAGGTGGGCTATTTATAGAGGAATTTGAATTCTCTAGAGAATTCAATGGTTGAGATTTATCCAACAAGGCCAAGATGAAGGGCTAAGGTGAGTTGAGGACTAACAAGCCCTCACATTTTGACATATGGAATGTGAAGTGGCTAAGGGTGAGATGATATGTAGGTGATGTAGAAGGAGAGTACATTATGTGGAGGAAGGACAAGTACTTTCCAAGTACCTCAGGGAGTGAGAAGATTCCCTCAGAAAGGAACTTCTTGTCCCTAAGTGAGAATGAAAGTGACATTTGAGGAATTTTGGAATTCCTCAAAAATATCCATGGAAAATGAGAAAGTGGTTGGAGAAATAAATGTGAATTAAAAATTCACATTCTTAGGAGAATTTAATGGATAAGAGAGGGTCTCCAAAAAGGTGGGAATTGGTCACATGTGGATGAGGTGACAATTCAAATGTTCTAGAAGTCTTGGAAGGATAAAATGTGAATTAAAAATTCACATGGGGAGGAGAGAGACCTAGGATGAATAAATGTGAATTAAAAATTCACATGGGAAAGAGGGTCAATGCTAAGAAAGGAAAATGAAAAGGTTGACTAAAAAGGGGTGTTAAAAGTGGCTAATGACTTTGATTAAGGTTGTGCAAATACCTGATTAAGGTAATTAATGAGAGATTAGAAGCAAGTGAAAATTGTAAGAGGATGTGACATTAATCCTTGATTAAGAGGATGCACATCTTAATCATGAATTAATTAAATTAATCCAAATTAGAGAGGGATTATGGAGGATGTGACAAGGAGAGAGAAAAGAAGAATTTTAAATTGATTTTAATTCGAAAAGGTTAAGATGACTAAATTAAATAAATTAATGTATTTATTTAATTTAGAGAGGAAAAAGGTGTAAGCCAAAGCATTTAATTGTTAAATTAAATACTTTAAGAACCTTAGGTGGGAAGTGTAATATTAATTAAATAAATTAATATTGATGGAATGGATGAATAAAGAGGTAAATTTGATCATATGGGAGCTATAAAATTTGGATGTCTACAGGAACAACTCAATTAAGCAAAGGATACATAAAAAAAATTCTTTTCGATTAGCAATGCATGGAAGTTTCAAAAAGTATCCTCAATATTACAAAAATATATGTGTTTATACACTTTAATTGTGCACTCACCCTTTGGTTCTTTGAAAGAAAAATCTACCTATGCCATTGTTACACTGGACAAGTAAACCAAATTTTGTATTGTAGAGCTCTATTAAGCTACCACTCTCAAGAAAAATGATATAAAATAATGTTTGACTACAAGAAGACATCAAAATGGCTAGTGTACTAAACAACTTTTTATGATTTATGAAGAACTCTAATAACTCTACTCAATTGTCTTCTTTTTTCAAAATCAGACAAATTGAACCCTAGCATCAATAGACTCTATATATTAAGCTACCGCAATTCAAGTATAATTATGAATATTTATCATGCATGTTTTAAATAACATTCAAGTTTATGGTGGTTTTGTTGTTTATATGATGTTATGTGATATTCTAATCTTAATGCATGCTTCTAGGTTGCATATATATTTATATTTAGTTTTTACATGATTTTTGTACCAATGAACCAAACCCCCCTCCAAAAGAATTTGGCCTAACTGACAAACTGAACCCTCAAACCCAAACTCGAACCTCAAAACCTATTTGAAAACTCTTCATTCTACCTATATACACTTAATTTACCACCAAATTATTTTTCCTCTTCACTTTACCCACTTTTACTCCCTCAAACATCTCTTTTTCATTCAAAACCCCTATTTTCCCAACTAGGGCATCATTCCATAACATACTTTTGACCTCCCTTATCCTTGCAAACCTTTTGAACACATCAAACTCCATAGCCTCACCTTATTTCCAACCTATTCTAACTTATTTTCAAGCAATTTCTTCTTTTCACCTCTTCTAGCCTTGCTTTTAAGTAGCCTTAATTTTGAATTTTGAATAGGGGCAACGTTAGTAATCTCTTCCGATGCCTTTACCAATGGTATTTTCTTATTCCTACTTACATCAGGCCCATATCATCAAGACACAACTTGAACAATAGGTGGAATGGTCTATTTCAACATATTACACTTGAACCCTTAAGGAATCAATCTGGTTGAATGTAGCTCATAGTGATTTTGTGTGTTTAGGTGTAAGAGAGGACCATGCCTAGTGTAAACATACCTATTCATATGTGTTGGAATATTCTATTTGGTCACAAGAGTTGTAGAACGAAAGTTGCACCAGTTTGCAACTTTCCACTACTTGCATTTGACACTTTTTCCATCAACTAAAAACTAGACACTACAGGAAAACCAATCCAAGATAATAAAAATTAAGAGAGGTTATTTTAGAGGGGTCCAACATCATCCCATAGGATCAAATAAGAAGTTTCTAATAATCACAGTATCTGAGTAACAACATGTTGAAGTTTGCAACCATTTTGCACTTTGGACCCTTAAGGGATCAATTAGGTTGAGCCTAGCTCAAAGCGATTCTACCTATTTGGGTGTAAAATAGGACCATGCTTAGTGTAGACCTACATATTTGGATGTGTTGGAACACTTTGTTTCATCACACAAGTTGCAAAATAAAAATTACACCACTTTTCAACTTTCCACTACTTGCATTTGACACTTTTTCCATCAATTGAAAACTAGACACCATAGGAAAAACTCTCTGAAATAATAAAAAATAAGAGAGGTTATTTTAGATGGTCCAACATGATCCCATAGGATCAAATGATAAGTTTCTAAACATCATGGTATCTGAGTAACAACATGTTAAAGTTTGTAGCCATTTTCCACTTTGGACCCTTAAGGGATCAATTTGGTTGAATGTAGCTCAGAGTGATTCCTTGTGTTTGGTATACCAATTTGACACATTGGAATAGTTATTTTGGTCACACAACTTGCAGAATGAAAGTTGCACCACTTTGCAACTTTCCACTATTCCATTTGACACTTTTTTCATCAACTGAAAACTGGACACCACAGGAAAACCACTTTGAGATAACAAAAACTAAGAGAGGTTATTGTAGAGGGGCCCAGTGCAATCCAATAGAATTAGACAAAAAAATTTCTAAGCATCATGGTATCTGAGTAACAATAGGCTGAAGTTTGCATCCATTTTGCACTTTAGATCCTCAAGGGATTGATCTAGTTGAACATAGCTCAGAATGATTCAGCATGTTTGGGTGCAAATGATGACTATTTCTAGCATAAACATACCTATTTGGATGTGTTGGAATAGTTCATTTGGTCACATGAGTTGCAAAATGAAAGTTACCACACTTTGTAACTTTTCACTACTTGCATTTGACACTTTTCCCATCAGCTGAAAATTGGACACCATAGGAAAACCATTCCGAAATAACAAAAACTAAGAAAGGTTATTGTAGAGTGGTCTAACAAAATCCCAAAGGATTAGACAAAAAATTTCTAAGTGTCACGATATCCGAGTAACAACATGCTGAATTTTGCATCCATTTTGCACTTTGAACCCTTAAGGAATCGATCTGGTTGAACATAGCTCGGAGCGATTCAACATATTTGTGTGTGAAAGAGGACCATTCCTAGCATAAAAATACCTATTTGGATGTGTTGCAACAGTTCGTTTTGTCACATGAGTTACATAACGCAAGTTACACCACTTTGAAACTTTCCACTACTTACATTTGACATTTTTTCCATCATCTGAAAACTAGACACCACAGGAACACCACTGTGAAATAAAAAAAAATAAGAGAGGTTATTGTAGAGGGGCCCAACATGATCTCATAGGATTAGAGGAGAAGTTTCTAAGCATTGTGGTATCTGAGTAACAACATGCTAAAGTTTGCAGCCATTTTGCACTTTGGACCCTTAAGGGATCGATCTGGCTGAACGTAGCTCCAAGAAATTCTGCATGTTTGGGTGTGAAAGAGAACCATTCATATCATAAAAATACCTATTCAGATACATTGGAATAGTTCATTTGGTCACACAATTTGCAAAATAAAAGTTGCACCACTTTGCAACTTTCCACTGCTTCCATTTGACACTTTTTCCATCAACTGAAAACTGGACACCTCAGGAAAACCACTCTGAGATAACAAAAACTGAGAGAGGTTATTGTAGAGGGGCCCAATGCAATCTCATAGAATCAAATGAAAATTTTCTAAGAATCACAGTATATGAGTAACAACATGCTGAAGTTTGCATCCATTTTGCACTTTGGATCCTCAAGGGATCGATCCGGTTGAACATAGCTCAGAACAATTCAACGTTTTTGGGTGAAAAAGATGAATATTCCTAGCATAAAAATACCTATTTGGATTTTTTGGAATAGTTCATTTGGTCACACGAGTTGCAAAATGAAAGTTTCACTACTTTGCAACTTTCCACTACTTGCATTTGACACTTTTCCCATCAACTGAAAATTGGACACCACAGGAAAACTATTCTAAAATAACAAAAATTGAGAAAGGTTGTTGTAGGGGGTCTAACAAGATCCCATAGGATTAGATGAAAAGTTTCTAAGTGTCATGATATCCGAGTAACAACATGCTGAATTTTGTATCCATTTTGCACTTTGAACCCTTAAGGAATCGATCTAGTTGAACATAGCTCATAATGATTCTGCATGTTTGGGTGTGAAAGAGGACCATGCATAGCATAAACATATATATTTGGATGTGTTGCAACAGTTCATTTTGTCACATGAGTTGTAAACAAAAGTTGCACCACTTTGCAACTTTCCACTACTTGCATTTGACAATTTTTCCATCAACTAAAAACTGGACACCATAGGAAAACCTCTCCAAGATAAAAAAAATTGAGAGAGCTTATTTTAAAGGGGCCCAACATTATCCCATAGGAATAGACAAGAAGTATCTAAGCGTCACGGTATCTAAGTAACAATATATTGAAGTTTGCAGCCATTTTATACTTTGGACCCTTAAGGGATCAGTCCAGTTGAACATAGCTCAGAGGAATTTTGTATGTTTGGGTGTGAAAGAGGACTATTCCTAGCATAAAAATACCTATTTAGATGCATCGAAATAGTTCATTTGGTCACACAAGTTGCAGAACGAATGTTGCACCACTTTGTAACTTTCCACTACTTCCATTCAACACGTTTTCCATCAAATAAAAACTAAATACCATATGAAAACCAATTTGAGAGAAGTTCTTGTAGAGGGACCCAATGCAATCCTGTAGGATCAAATGAGAAGTTTCTAAGCATCATGATATCTGAGTAGAAGCATGTTGAAGTTTGTAGCCATTTTTCACTTTGGACCATTAAGGGATTGATCCAGTTGAATGTAGGTCAGAGTGATTCTACGTGTTTGGGTGTGAAAGAGGCCATTTATAGTGTAAAAATACCTATGCAAATGCATTGGAACATTTCGTTTGGTCACACAAGTTGCAAAACAAAAGTTGCACCACTTTGCAATTTTCTACTACTTGCATTTGACACTTCTTCCATCAATTGAAAACTAGAAACCATAGGAAAACCACTCCAAGATAGCAAAAATTGAGAGAGATTATTGTAGATGGCCCCAATGCAATCCCATAGGTTCAGATGAAGATTTCATAAGAACCATGGTATCCGAGTAATACCCCATCAAAGATCACTACCTTTTTGCACTTTGGGATTTGATGTTTCATTGAACTATATGATTCTATATAGGGTTATTGTACTCTCTTTTTGATGGAATTCAGTGGGCAATAGACTTAACTTTTTTTTACTTTTGGTTTGGTTGAATTTTAAGTGATTTTGTGCATTTTAGAAGCCAATTACTGAGGGTTGTTTTCTATACCCTATCTTAAGGGTTTTGAGTGCATTAAAATGTCATATTAAGCCTTTCACCCACTGTATGATTCTATAACTTGATGGAAAGACTAAGTTATGGTTATAAAACATGTGTGGAAATTTTTGTGTGCAAGCGAGGTGAATGGATGGTTTTTAGGTGATTCCTTAGATGTCAAATGGTGCATTTTTGAGTGGAAAATGGTGGTTTACTACTAGGGTTTGAAGAAATCTTTGGGGGCAGTGATATCTCTTGAACTTTAAGCTTTTGTAGAACTTTTTGAAGGTGTTTTGGGCTTTGGTTGGCTATGGGAAGGTTTTAAGTCTGGGTTTTCATTAAACCGTTGCCTAACTTATAGTCTCCAAATCTCATCAAAGGTCTTATCTTTTAGAGAAGGTCATCCAATGACCAACCAAACATCAATCAAGCTTTAACATAGACCCTAAGAAAAATTCCAAAGAGACCATACCTTGTTTCTTTGAACCATCATTATGATCAAATAGACCACCTTGCATAAAGGCTACTAAATTAGCCCTATTTAGAAAGAGACAACCTTTTAAACACTAGATATTCACTCAAACTCATCAAATAGTAGTATGTTATGTGTCAAAACTTCCAATTCCATGATTTATTTCTAGATCCAAGAGCTCTAGACCCCTAATACACCAAACCCTCTATTTCAAGCAAAATACTTGGTGTTTTAATGAAACTCCTATCTCTTGCACCTTCCATACCCAAAAAAAGCACCAAACACACTTACTAGACCCTACACATGGTGAATAATACATTACATGTACAATCCTTCCCACATTTTGTCAAAACACCACTTGAAACCCTCATTTTCATCATAAAAATACCCTGCTATAGCCCTAAAACGTCATCCCAAACACCCAACCCTTATTCCACAACATTATTAATAGGTTAGGAATGTATTTTACAAGTTAGAGGACCCATTCCACAAGTTATAGTAGGAAAAAAGGGTAGAATGGGTCAAATTACATCATGAAACCCTTCAATCCAAGAACATTATGAAAGTAGGTAGTTGCAATAAAAAACAAGATAACTTTCACTATACAAAGAGTTAGAACCTCTAAATAGGTGAAAATGAAAAATAATTCATCAATCTACAACATCCAATATGTTTTAGATCATCTTAGTGTTCATACTGGCTGTACAACAAGAAAAGTGAGAAAAAATAGTAAATTTCTGGAAAATAATGTTCTTCTTGATGAAAAATGGGTTAAACAAATCAACCAACAACCTCTCCTTCGAGGCATTGAAGGTTATTATAAATTTTTACCATAGGAAAAATTAAACTAGAGAATTTGAAAGGAACTCCATGAAAACCAAGCTCTCTAAATGGTATATCAAACTCTAGTTCAAAATCTTTTAGATGAGGTTGCTCCCATAGCTCTCTTACTCGCTTAACAAATCCTTGAAACTCTGTATTGATTTTATTTTTCTTGTCCCTCTCTTTTTTTTCTTCCTCAATTTCATTAGGATCATTCATTGACCTTATTTCCCCTCCTAAATTTTGGACCACATCCATTACCTCCACATAAAACTCAACATCCTTGGTTTTCTTGGTTCCCATGCCTTGATATGGTTATGCAAAGGAAAATGAAGAAAAGTATTCATCTCCTTCTCTATTGGCTAGAAGAATTCATGCTTAATGTTTTGATACATGATATCAACTCTCTCTTATGCTCTCATGGTTGAATATCAAAATCCAGTATGGTGGGCCTCCAGAGTTCCAGTCATCTTTCTTCCTCTTCCATCAAATGTTGGAATGATCCACACGTGTGCTAGCCTAATTGGCTTTCTTTTTTGAAAGCTAAAGTTTCTCCTGAGTCACCAATGTAGCTCTTTCTACCTTTTTAGACCCTTTAATTGTTACAAATTGTCTCTAGGATTTAATCATTTGTACATGGTTGATGTGCTTTGAATCCTTGCATCTAAACGAAATTTCCTTTACATAAATACTACTAGGGAATTTCAATGTTGCCATTATAGTTGGTATTAGAAATGGTACTTGTAACATGAAGAGTGATTATGATTCCTATTCTACATTAGAGGGTTCATATCCTTGATCCGAATCTTTTGAATTATCAGAATCATAATCACTAGCTTCCATATTCAAAAATTCCTAACCAACATCTTCAATAAATTTATTTGGATCATCAGTAATAGTCTTCAAAATTGGCCGCTAGTACAAGTTCACTCTGCTTTCATAATACTTTATAACCATGGAGTTTAGCCATTCCTTGATGCCATCAAGTGAAGATTGAGGAATGGAATCAATGTGTAATACATCAAACTTGAAGTCTTTGAAAGAAATAGCCATATCAAATTCCTTTTTCCCAAGTCCTACTCTCTCAAGGTTAACAATCTCAATCTCACTAATAGCGATTACTAAGAAAGGTAATTCCACGAACTCTAGCAAATAGTTTACAATAGGAACAATAAAAGCAGAGGGTTTGAAAGGAACTCCATGAAAACCAAGCTCTCTAAATATTATATCAAACTCTAGTTCAAAATATTTTAGATTAGGCTACTCCCATAGCTCTCTTACTCACTTGACAAATCCTTGAAACTCTATATTGATTTTATTTTTCCTATCCCTCTCTTGTTGTTCTTCCTCAATTTCATCAATATCATACATTGACCTTGTTCCCCCTCCTAAATTTTGGACCACATCCATTACCTCCACATAAAACTAGACATCCTTGGTTTTCTTTGTTCCCATGCCTTTATATGGTAATACAAATGAAAATGAAGCAAAGTAATCATATCCTTCTCTACTAGTTGGAAGAATGCATGCTTAATCTCTTATTCTCTTCCTCCCTTACTCTCTTAATCTCTTCCTCCCTCCCTCCCACTATCTCCCACACTCTCCCACTCTCTTCCTCCCTCCCTCCCACTCTCCCACACTCTCTCCCACTCTCTTCCTCC
>VDFB02281492.1:649106186-649129538 GCA_007258455.2 Sequoia sempervirens
CATACTTTCTACCCTTGAAGGAAAACCCCTAGAAGAGCCTATCAATATCATGCATCTGAAAAAAAAAAAAATCAAGAAAAAATCAAGAAAAAAAAAATAGTAAAGAGAAATATATTCATCCTATGGTGAAAACCACCTTTGGTGGCACCTTGGATAAGTATGAATGGTGAAAACCTATTCACAAGTGCCATTTGTAGAGGGCTTAATCATTATCTACCTTACGTCCTATTTATTCTATGCTTTCATCTGCCTTATCACCCTCACCCATCCCATCCTCAGTCACTTGGTATATATTTTGATTGAGCATTGGACGATCCACCTTGGCTATCCCTTATCCTAAGCTTTTTGATATCCCACTCTGATCTTGTGTCATTTTTCTGATCGTTAGTCGGTTGGTGTCATCATATAAGATCATCCATCATGTTGGTCTCCATCTAGATCTCATCCTATCACATTGGTCTTCTCATCCTTAGTCGAACTATGTTGCCCCTGTGCTTTCACATAGGCAAGGCTGATCATTTACCTACCCCTAGGGTATTTTGACCACCCATGATGTTCATCCATCATCTGTCTTCATCATCCCCTTTTCACTTTTATCCATGGCCAATTGTCATTTGTCTTTTTCGAACTATGTTGCCCCTATGCTTTCATGTAAGCAACGTTGATCATTTGATCCCCCCTTGGGGAATTTTTGTGTCATGTCTTGTGTCATTAATCATTGGTCACCATTGTCTTCTTTCTTCTTTATCCATATTCTTTTCAAGAACTACGATGGCTTTACGCTTTCATGTAGGAAAGGCTAATCTATGATCAGCCCCTGAGTCCCCTAGGTCTGTAGGATGTTGCAGTTTTTTGTCTTGTGTTGTGTCATTAAGCTATGCCCATATCTAGCTAGTTATTAACAAATGAGATCCATTAGTATCAATAAATCCAATCAGTTCTAAATATCCCATGTCATATCAATATTTTTGTTTATTATCCATCATCGGTCTCAATAGGATGCATCCTTCCTAACATACCTCATCAACCTCATCCATCCTCTCAATCCTATGGCAAAGGACATTTGAAATTTGATTGCAATCTTTTGATGCTTTTTTTTTGTTTATCAGTTGAGCTCCCTATTACAATTAGTTAAGATCGCCATAATTTATCATATTATGGTGTGTTTTGGTTGATTCACATAGGGGCATATCTTGATCTTTTATTGTTGCTATCTGCTAGGTTGTCCCATGCAGTACCCACCAAGGTCCCTGTGATCTTGTTTTACATTGGGACATCCCTTTGTGCTTGTGGTTATCCTGATACCTGGCCCAACCGAAGTTTTCACTACTTTGGGGTGTCGGGATAGCCTTCTTGTTTGTATGTTTGTTTCATGCATTAGATGCTAACTTGCCTTAGTTTCCTATACCCTAGCACTTGGTGTCTTATGCTATAGAAAAAATCGGTGCTTCAAAGATGGAAAATCATATTAGGATTGCATTTCATCATTTATTTCATTACATTCACCCTATGATTTTGGTCATGCAAATACTTTCCCCCACTCTCTCCCATTCTTCTTAGGATACTAAAAGTTTTTGACAGGTGCAAACTCACACTATCCCCCATGGGTGGGAGAGATATAGTACAAAAAGAGGGTGCTATAGGCCTAGAGCTAGATGCAGTATGACAGGATGAGCTGGAGGTGGAGATGATACGTGTGGTGGAGGGTGGAGCTATTCAACAGAGTAGCATAGGAGGTAGGGTATGATGGAGGAGAGTGCTGGTGCAGGTTGAGAAAGAGGAGATGGGAGGGGGTGGATAGTAGGATGGAGCCCATGAGGAGATTGAGGCTAGGGGTCAGTCAAAGAGTAGGAGATGACAGAGGAGGGTGCAGAGCATGGCAGAGTAGGGGCCTTCCATGGTAGAGATAGGGGGAGCAAGGAGGAGGAGCTAGGGGGAGGCAGGGGTTGTAGGAGAGTTGAGGAGACTAATGAGAGTGGGGAGGCATGTTCAGCCATAGAGAGTTTGGGTTCGCCCCACTGTGGAGGATCGAGAGACTCGGAGTAGGAGTGTAGGGGGGTAATGATGTGATGGAGATAGATGGAGATGTTCTACATATGGATATTTTGGATGTAGAGCCATTGGCGGTGGCTCCTTTCATGGCATTAGAGGATCCTATTGCTCAACCAAGAGATATTATGGAGAGACTTTAGATTACAAAGGGGTTGAGGATAGTTGAGGCAGAGGTGATCAGGCTCAAGGTCAAGCTATCGAGAGTATCGACAACAGGTCAGAAATATTATGGATTTATGGTTGACCTCCTATCCACACAGGCAGAGGCAATGGGGAGGGAGAGAGATGGATTGCAGGACGACATACATGGGGTATGAGATGAGTTGATTGTTGTTTGTTGGGACCATGACAGACTATAGACAGAGGTTGTTATATTACAGGCCAGGGGGGAGTCAGAGGGGATGATAGATCAGGGTTTAGTAGGCATTGGGCAGTAGATAGATGATCTCCAGAGGGAGCGAGATGAGCTATGTGATAGAGTGCATTGTTTAGAGCAGGTAGTCAAAGATATGGGGTTGATGTAGGAGAGAGAGGGTGAGGTGAGGGAGTTTGACCGTATTATGTAGGCAGAGAGAGATGTAGTGCAGACATAAGTGCAGGCTATGGAGGGAGAGAGAGATGTGGCGCAAGCACATGTTCAGGTTTTGTAGAGTGAGAGAGAGTTGGTAGAGGAATAGATGCAGTCTCTTTAGAGGAGGAGAGAGGAGGAAATTTTAGAGGTATCATCACTATAGATAGAGCGAGATGAATCAAGTTTGAGAGTTCATGAGCTATAAAGGGATAGGGATGCAGCAGTGGCTCAATCACAAGTCACAGAGAGAGTGAGAGAGATGCTGTAGAGATATGGATGCAGATGTTGTAGGGAGAGAAAGACACAACAATGGCTCAATTGCAATTAGTACAGAGGGAGAAGGATGTTGTAGAGATGAGGATGCAAATGTTGCAGGGAGAGTGGGACAAAGCAGTGGCTTAGTTGCAGTAAATACAAGTTGGGGATGTGATAGGGGAAAATATATAGGGGTTATAGGGGGAGAGGGATGCAACAGTGGCTAGGGCAGTGGCTATCAAGGAGATGAGAGACCGGGTTTAGGCAGAGATGGTGCATTTACGACTATCCCAGGAGGCCTGGGAGAAGGAGAGGAGAGTGATCACTAGAAATCAGGATAGGTATTGTCATGAGAAAAATTCCACTCGGGTCTAGGTTGCTGAGCGAGAGGAGAATGTGAGGGAGGCGGGATTTTGGATGGTTGTTTATTATCATGCAGTTCTAGATCTGACACAGTGAATGTTCTAGTATGTTTGGTAGCCACCACAGATGTCAGTGCCATCCCAAATGTTGGGGACACAAACCAAAGGTTTTAGTGAATCATAGGGGGCTTCACCAGGTAGGAGATCAATACGTGATTCTCCTTAGAGATCTGATGTGGGAAGCTCATTTGGCAGATGACAGGCTACTAAGTTTTTTGATAGGTGGAAGGTGGATGGATAAGTTAGAGTGACAGCGGTTATTTTCAAAGCCTTATAATGATATTTCATCTTATGATTTTTTATATGATAGGCATGTATTTTGATGCCATTATTATGATATTATTCATGTGATAGTCATGATTATGAGATGTACTTTGGACTTTTGGTATATTTATATATGATATATGATATCCCTTATTGACACTGTGTTCATGCATTGGATGAATGATTATGTTTATGCATTTGAGTACTATGGATGATTTTATTGATGCAGGTGCTTATATGATGATATGATGTATGCATATATTGTATCTATGATGGCTTATGTAGATGTTCATGTATGGATGCTTATTTGATTTATTGGCATTTATGCTAGCTTATGTGGATTCTTTTATGGATGTTTCAGGTATGTGTAGGATCATGATGGGCCAAAAAGTGGCAATATGATGGGTATGTGGCTGACGAGTTCTTTTTTACCCAAAATTGATGAAATGGAAAGGGTTTTTAAAGGAGATTCTTAGCTTTCCACCAATATAAATTATGCTTTACTTTGAATTTAATAAGTAATTATTATTCATTTTCTATTCAAATTACGACTAAAGTCCTAATTGATAGAATGATTGAAAAACATATATAGCTTTCAAATGATATCACATTTTTTGAATCCAAAACATGCTTCACATACTATAGGATTAAAAAAATAAAAATGAATTTCATGAAGTTTTGACCAAGTTAAGGAGGTCAAACATACGAGTTTTTTATATTTTTTAAAATTTGCAATTAAAAATCATAATTAATTATTTTCTTGGAAAAAAATTACAAAAAATATGCATCACATTAGGACATGAGTCCTCTACTTATATCTAAAATCTTATAAAAAAATATTACCATTTTATTGTGGTTAGGGTGGTCAGACAGACACCTACTTCTTATTTTTTTCCTAAAATTTAAGTACTACTACATTGAAATTTCAAATTTTCACCAAATAGATTTATTTCTTTTTTAAAAAAACCTAGTAGTTTAGAGACGAAATTCAATTTTCTACAGATTCTATTCTTACATATTTTTGAAATAATATAGATAGCTTATTCAAATTTTTACGTCAAGTTGCCTTACTCTGACTTTTCTAATTTTTTTTCCACTTAAGGGCATGTTTTCTCCATGATGATCCTACACATACCCTTTCATACATGAAGGATGTAATGTATTATGACTCTAACACTTTGTAATGCAGGTGGTGATATATGTATGTATAGACCTAGTTATGCATGGATACTTATCATAATGATGGAAGTGTAATTAATTTATAGTAACATTAATGTCAATAAGGACATACATGATAATGGAAGATGGGTTTGGGCATAGTGTGAGTTTGCATCTGTCAAAAAATTTTAGTATCCTGAGAAGAATGGGAGAGAGAAAGGGAAAGTATTTGCATGAACAAAATCATAGGGTGAATGCAATGCAACAGATGATGAAATGCAATCCTAATATAATTTTCCATCTTCAGAGCCGAGGTAGATGTGCCCTAGAAGTGGTGGACACATCCCATAGCAGGGCAGACCTACCTTGGTCCAGGGCATATTTTCCCCTCTCAGGACCATTCCAACCCCCCTCCTCAAATTTTGTCTTCTCCCTATCTATTTTCCAAAAAATTAATCTACCCATTTTTATATTTTATCCCACAAACAAAACCCATATTTTACATTTTCTCTGAACATTCAAAACACATGCTATCAATGTGTAAAATACACAAGAGGAGTCTTGTTACTAACCTGGCAAGTCACTGCGTAGTGGGTGTGGAACCTCTGAACATTGTCTGCTTGGTGAATGATATAAGAGTCGTAATCCTACGGCATCATTTCCCTTTCCTCTCTTCCTCTTCTCTCTTCTCTCAACTACTACAGTGACAATGTGACAAGGTAATTTTTAAAATTACCTTTTAACCCCTCTTTTCCTTCTCAAATAAAATGTATTTTTTACCTTTTATTTAACTTTTTTTTGTCCAACTAATTCCCTGCTTTTCTAGGGTCGCCATTTGCAAACCGTGCATTCGATCAACTCCATTCAAAATTCAAAGTTGCTTAGTTTTTCAAACTCTATCCAATGGTCTCTTCCGTTTCTTCCTATCGAGAGGTCGTCTGGGGCCCCTTTTCTTCCACAACTGCCCTCTCAAGGGGGCAAACCCTACCATTTTCCCTCCATCTCTTTGTGGCAGTCACTAGGGCATCTCCTTCCTTTTTTCCTCTGCTTCGGTAGCTCATTCAACCTCTTTCATGTTGAGGCATCAAGCCCTATCACTTCCTTTATCATCGACATTTCATTTTTCTTCAAAACACTGTTATTCTAACAATATTTCAAAGAGGAGAAAAATGTACACATCCAAATTTGATCGCTCCCATACAATCAAATTTACCTCTTTATTCATCCATTTCATCAATATTAGTTTATTTAATTAATATTACACTTCCCACCTAAGGTTCTTAAAGTATTCAATTTAATAATTTAACGCTTTATCTTACACCTTTTTCCTCTCTAAATTAAATAAATACATCAATTTTTTTAATTTAGTCATCTTAACCTTTTTGAATTAAAATCAATTTAAACTTCTTTTTTTCTCTCTCCTTGTCACATCCTCCATAATCCCTCTCTAATCTGGATTAATTTAATTAATTCATGATTAATCAAAGTCATTAATCAGGTATTTGCACAACCTTAATCAAAGCCATTAGCCTTTTAGCACCCCTTTTTAGTCAACCTTTTCATTTGCCTTTCTTAGCATTGACCCTCTTTCCCATGTGAATTTTTAATTCACATTTATTCATCCTAGGTCTCTCTCCTCCCCATTTGAATTTTTAATTCACATTTCATCCTTCCAAGACTCCTAAAACATTTGACTTGTCACCTCATCGACATGTGACCAATTCCCCCCTTTTTGGAGACCCTCTCTTATCCATTAGATTCTCCTAAGAATGTGAATTTTTAATTCACATTTATTTCTCCAACAACTTTCTCATTTCCCATGGATATTTTTGAGGAATTCCAAAATTCTTCAAATGTCACTTTCATTCCCACTTAGGGACAACAAGTTCCATTTTGAGGAAATCTTCTCACTCCCCAAGGTACTTGGAAGGTACTTTTCCTTCTTCCACATAATGCACTCTCCTTCCACATCACCTACACATCATCTCACCCTTAGCCAGTTCACATTCCACATGTCAAAATGTGAGGGCTTGTGAGTCCTCAACTCACCTTAGCCCTTCATCTTGGCCTTGTTGGATAGATCTCAACCATTGAATTCTCTAGAGAATTCAAATTCCTCTATAAATACCCCACCTTTTCTCTTATTTAGGGACCTCATGGATTTGATACTGAACTCTTGCCATTTTTCCATTTGAAAACACTTAGTTATTTGAGAAACCTTATGCTATCATTTTATGCACTCATTTTACAAGCATTTTATCTCATCTAGCCATCCATTTTAGCCATTTGAATTTGCATCCCACCATATAGTTAATCTTGCATTTAGCTACATCAGTAGCCATCTAAGAAGCATACAAAGCAATCAAAATCAAGGGCCAACCAAGGAGTTTCAGCAGTAGAGAGGTATAATCATTTTACAATCTTCATTTTAGCTTATTTCTTTGCTTTATCATTCCTTAGGCTAATCTTCAGGTGTCCCTTTGTGTTTTTCCTCATTGCACAGTAGTTGTTTTTAACATTTAGAATAGGATAAAAATTTAGGATCATAGTTCCAATCAAAGGATTAAATATATTGGAATCTTTTTCTTAATCATTTCATAGAATACCAATTGAAAATGAGTTTTTTTCTTTTAGAGAAAGTTGTTTACCATCAATCAATTAATTTATTCAAGACAAAACATGAAGGACAAAAATGATCAATGTTATGGCTAACCAATTAATAAGTATACACGTGACTAATTCAAGCATGTACATGTGAATAAGGGAAGCACAAGTAGTCACAAAAAACATATGCCTTAAAGTATACGCATGAATACATAGCATACACAGCTTAAGACAAAGTATATGCACAAATACAAGGTATACACATGAAAACATGTAAGTCACCAAGTATACATTGGAACACATGTAAGTTGCAAAGTATACATGTACATTGTAAAATATACACTTGAATACACATAACTCATATCTATTGAACCATGAATTTATAACATGCAAATATAGACACCATTGATAAAAAAAAATTGTATTAACCAAATAGCCATATATGCATACATCAACATATTTTGATATAAGTATAAAATATAGGTACAAAATAGCCATATATTACACAAATGCCATATAGGCATACAATGTCAAATATATCCAATACAAAATATGTACAAAACTACCATGTAGGCATACAACAAAGGGCTCTAGAATCAAAAGTCATTGCTATCCAAGCTCTTGAAATAAACTCTTTCCCTTTGTTGGTTGATCGGATGGTGATAGGCCTATCACTCATTTTTGTTGCACTTGAGGAGTGCTCCTACTACTCCTCCTACTTCTGTTAAGTTCTTGGTGAAGTTTTAACTATTACAATAAGAAGTAAAGACATTGATATATAGAAATTGCATTATAAAAAATGATATATTTAAAAAAAAATCACTTACGACCACCTCGCGATCACTCTCCTTGAGGAAAATATTTGCACACTAATTTTGAGGTGTGCTCAAGCCCTATATAAACCATCTAAATAGAAATTAGACTACAAATAAATAATTTGGTTTGATTTTTCACTCAAACTAACATCTATAACAACAAATATAAATTGAAATTTAGCAATTTGCCTCATACCTCCCCTATTAGAGCCATCAAGGATTTTATAGCGGATGAAACACCGATATCCATTTCCCTCATAACACTTGGAGGTGTTTCCACAACCAACATCTGAAAATAAAATAACAAATTATTTAATCATAAAAAAGTTACAATAACAATGGACACATCATGACTTATAGTGTATGAGATCTAATGAACAAAATTTTGAGTAGTTATTAAACTATATATTTATGATTATCATGCTTACTATTTTCCTTATCCATATCTTGTTCGAAAGGATGTGCTTTTAGGATTTTACCCATAGCAGCAAGCCATTGAATCATTTGATTAAATTCTTTTGTAGACATGTATGATAACTATGGTGGTATAGAGAAGGCAGTGAACTATTTGAAAAAATGTCTCAAAAGAAATGGGGTCTCATGCTGATGGAATGCCATTACAAACAAATGCACATCATGGAATTCCATCACCATAAGAAAGCATTTCTTTCAAGAATTTTTTCAAAAATCTCATTTCCTTCTCTATGGTATTATTGCTTACTATTATGCTTTGATAGATATTTTTCCAAGCATCCATAGTATGTTGGAAAGCACCTATTTTATGCTTTTAGCCATAGGAGCAAGGAAGCACGAGTAGTTTGATAAAATGCTTTGGTGCACATGTATGAAAAATGTGGTATCATATAAAAGGTGGTGAGCATTTTGAAGAAATTCCTCAAAGAAATGTGGTCACATGGCGATGGAATGGAATTCGATCACCATGAGACCGCATTTCTTCAAGGCATTTCTTGAAACTACTAATTGCCTTGTCTATGCTATTGCTTACTATTATGGTTTCATAGATTTTTTCCAGGCATCCATAGTTTGTCATGCAGGTGCACCTTTGCAAGCACATGCCTCCATATAAAGAAATTGCATCACTACTTATGTTGAATTTCTAAACAACTATATTGTAGTTGAAATTTTGTCATCTATCAACATCTAGTTATTAGTTATGGAATGTGAAGTAATGCTTTGAGTTTGAATGATGTGCAATGCAACATAACCAACGATATGAATATAAACTACACAAATCTATTAAGTACAATTCATTAGTTAAACTATTTATTCTATTACCTACGTGAAGGTTTGAGTAAATCCACTGGAAGTGGGAGGTGTTCCCTCGAAATCTCCAATATTACCCTGTTCAACATCCAAAATCACATATTAAAATACCATTCGTAAAACAATGCTATTAAAATGTAATAAATTTATAATTGTTTACTAGTTGCATACTTTGTTGATAGGTGTATTGTAGAAATAAGTAGGTGGAGGGCTGGTGTATCCAGTCTCAACACTATGACCCTACAATTTTATTAAAATCATAAAACTAAATTAGTTAATCTTGCATTTCAAAATCAAAATTTAATAAATTAAATTCAATGAACATGCTAAATTTTACCTGAGTATCAATTCCATATGCATCATGAAAAATTTCAGCTACACTCTCCATCTCTGTATCTGCATAAGGATCCTTCGTGCAACAACCTCCTGAGTTCCGGTGGGGTCATATGAACAAGTCACCCTGCAGGATTGACACACATGGGTTCGAAGGCATCCACTTGAAGACTCCCCTGGATGGCACTATAGAATAGGGCTAGTATGATGGATGACACTCTGGGTCAAAGCGTTGATTTCCTACAATGTCTCTATGTTGGTACTCTCCTTCACAATGGTAGGCATAACAACATGAACATGAGGTAGCCTAGCAAGAGCTCATCTCCCTTGCCGCGTATGATCCGGCTATGCACCGAGCCTATCCTAAGCTAATCCCCCACCTCTCACCTAGAAGTCCCTCATATCAAAATAATTTGGGATTTTGTTTAATATGAACTCACTGTATAGTTTCTTAAGAAAATACTAAGGGACTTCACAATTGTTGCACTGTCAGTCATCAAAGACCATGAACCACCTATCATAAAAATAGTTCCTAATGTATTAGTGGTGGCACCAATGAATACGAAACCTCTTCACATTGAAGCTAAGATTTTGATTTGTGTGTGGGTTAGTGAATAATGAGAAGAAATCACCTTTTATAATTTTTAAATCCTTTACTTGTTTATATGATAGTTTATTTGCATAATATGCCTTAGCCACCTGCATCCTATCTTGACATCCAATTATTTGTTTGCTAATTGAATCTACATTTTTTAACATATCTTTCAATGAATTTGTGAGGGTCATTCTTTCTGTGGTTGAACCATTTGGATCACTCAAACTACTAATAAAATCTTCAATCTATTTTTTGTTGTTCTCAATCTCACTCATTAAATTTTGTTGAGTGCTAGATGGGTGTTAAGGGATTGGTGGAGGAGGTTGTTGTTGAGGTTTATTTTCTTGTTGAGGATTTTGTGGGTTTGTGGGTTCATTTGCATCTTCTACAAATTCAAAAATTTATATATCAAATTTAACCTAAAACTAACAAAATAAACCTAAAACTAAGAAATTCAAAACAAACAACAAACAATACTTACCTCTCCCACATCTTTGTCATCATAGTGTCATCCTTGCAAAGAAATAGAAACTCTTGTTGAAGATTTTTTCCAAATACCTCCTCCTAGAAGGTGAGCGTGAAAGTTGGGGGTTTTGGTCGTGGGTAGAAGAAGAAAATAGTCAAAGTGAAAATGAAGAATTTTTTTTTTTATTTTACTTTTAACATGCTATAACATGAGTGTATTATAATGTGCTCACATTATAGCATTTTCAAAGTTTTTTTAGAAAGTGGCCATGAAATTGTTACCCAACTTCATGCACCCGCCCTCAATATCCATCCAAAAGCTACTTCATATGATAATAATCTTATATCATGGATATTTATATATTTTCTTTTCTTTTCTCATTGAAATTGGAGGAGGAGGAGCTATGTACAAAAATAAAAGATTGGATAAGGGACATCCCCATAAATATAGATTGCTTGAATAATAGAATCATCCAAATCTACTAGTTATATTTTTTCCTTGTAGTATACTTATTGAAATATTATTTTTTCCTTATATCTAGAACCAGTTCAATTCATTTGGTATCGTTGGATTTGGACTCATCGAAGTAAAAAGGATCTCACTATCTCATGGTCAATTTTTACAGAGGAACTCCAAGCACAATATAGCAATAGCATCACAAACAACTTCTTTAGCTAGCTAGCTAAACTTCAACAAACAGGATCAGTTAAGGATTATATTCAGCAATTCCAAAATCTATCCTTAAGGGTGGATACAATTATAGAGGAAAAATTGAATGACTTATTCTTGGGTGGTCTCAAGGATCACATTCAACATGAGGTACGCATGTTTAGCCCTAGTTCCATAAAGGAGTCTTTTATCTTAGCACATAGGGTAGAGGAGAAATATTTGATTCCTAAGAAGCAAGGGGCTAATGTGACAAGAGAGAAAGGATATTCAACACAACCTACTAAGTTGACTGCATAACAAATTGAGGAGAAAAGAGCAAAAGGCTTGTGTTTCAATTGTGATAGCAAATACAGTTGAGGACATAAATGTAGTGAAAAGAAATTGTTTTACATTGAAGGTCCCAATGAGGAAGAAGAGGAGGAACCCATACTAGAAGATGAAAGGGAGTCAAATGAGGAATCACATGATTCTCAACCAATAATTTCTTGTCATGCACTCTCAGGTTTTAGTGCTCCACAAACTCTCAAGGTGGTGGGGTTCCTAAAGAAGCAAAAGGTAACAATGTTGATCGACTTAGGTAGTACTCATAATTTCATCAACAAAAAGTTAGCTACTTGTCTAAATTGTTTCATATATCTAGCTCTAAAGTTTCAATTTTTGATTGCAGATGGTGGTACAGTTAGTTGTTCAGGGAAGTTTCATAGCATTAAATTATCCATGGGAGATTATCAACTTGATACCCCAATGTATGTGATATCCATGGGTGCAACAGATATTATTTTGGGAGTACAATGGCTTACTACATTAGGAACAATTGAGATGAACTTCCAAGAACTATTCATGAGATTTCAATCGGAAGGAAGGCTAGTAGAGCTAAGGGGGTTGAAGGAAAAATCTCCATAAATGGTAAGCTCTCATCAAATGCAAAATTTTCTTAAGAAAGGAGTGGATTGATTTGTGGCCCAACTATGTTCATTAGAAGTCTCTCAATCTAATACTCCTACTCATCCAGATTTGCAAGCTATAATTTATTGTCACTCAGTTGTTCTTGGAGATATGCCTAAAGGACTTCCTCCTAAGAGGGATCATGATCATGCCATACAGTTAGTCCCAGGGAGCCAACCACCGAACATCAGGCCTTACAAGTATCCACACATACAAAAGAGTGAGATAGAAAATATTGTTGAAAAGATGCTAGAGGCAAGAATCATCAGGCATAGCCAAAGTGCGTACTCCTTGCCTATGGTGATGGTACATAAGAAGGATGATACTTGGTACATGTGTCCAGATTATAGAGTGCTCAACATGTACACCATTAAAGAAAAGTTTCCAATTCCAGTCATTGATGATTTGCTAGATGAATTAAATGGAGCTATTTTTTTTACCAAGTTAGATCTTAGATCTGGTTATCACCAAATTTGGATTAAGGAGGAAGATATTTGTAAGACAACATTTCAGACTCATGAGGGTCATTATGAATTTTTGGTGATGCGATTTGGTCTTACCAATGCACCATCTACATTCCAAAGTTTGATGAATTCCATTTTTAAGAAGTTCTTGAGAAAGTTTGTGTTAGTATTCTTTGATGATATATTAATTTACAGCAACACTTGGGAAGAACATTTGCAACATGTGGACCAAGCATTACAAATACTTGAAGATCATAAACTCTATGCTAAGCCATCCAAGTGTGCTTTTGGTCTTACAGAGGTGGAGTATTTGGGACACATAGTTTCACATGGAGTAAAGGTGGACCCTAACAAAATTAAGGCTATCATGGAATGGCCTATTCCAAAAACCATTAAGAAATCGAGAGGATTCTTGGGATTGATAGGGTACTATAGAATATTTGTGAAGAATTATGGTAGTATAGCAACACCTCTCACCACTCTATTGAAGAAAGATTCCTTTCATTGGAACGAGTCTACCAATACAACATTTGAGAGATTGAAGGAGGCTATGTGTACAACTCTAGTACTTTCCACTCCTAAATTCACCAAGGAATTCATTGTGGAATGTGATGCTTCTGGAAATGGGATAGGAGTAGTGCTCATGCAAGAAGGTCGACCAATTGCTTTTCAGAGTCATCAATTAAAAGGTACGAATCAACTAAAACCTATTTATGAGAAGGAAATGCTAGCAATACTCCATGCAGTGAAACAATGGTGGCCTTATCTATTGGGTAGACATTTCAAGGTTAAGACAAATCATGATAGCCTAAAATATTTTTTGGAACAATGACTATCTTCTGAAGAGCAACAAAAATGGGTCACTAAGATGTTAGGATATGACTTTGAGATTGTATATAAGAAAGGGAAAGAAAATATTATTGCAGATGCACTATCAAGGAAGGATGAGAAAGATGAAGCCTTATTGTGTGCCCTTTCCATATTACAAGCAAATTGGGTCAAGGAAGCCAAAGCAGAGTGGCAAAATGATGTTGTGACAAGTAATCTCACCGAGCAATTAAAAAATGATCCTAGTAGTTCAGATAAGTTTTTTTGGAAGGGAGATACTCTTTGGTATAAAGAGCATTTGTATCTCTGCAAGAATTCCAACCTTAAAATCAAGATTCTCACAGAGTTGCATGAGTCTCCAGTGGGTGGTCATTGAAGATTTTTGAAGACATATCATCGAGTCAAGCAAGATTTCTTTTGGGAGGGGCTAAAGGGTGATGTTCAAAAATTTGTGGCCGAATGTTTGGTGTGTCAAAGGCATAAAGGGGAGACAATTAAGACACCGGGTTTCTTGCAAGGTCCCTTATCTATTCCTAGCCATGGGAAGAGGTATCCATGGACTTCATCACGTATTTCCCAAATCTAAAGGTCATAATGTCATCATGGTGGTAGTTGATCGGCTCACTAAATATGCACATTTCATTGCATTAGCACATCCTTTCACAGCAAGTGCAGTGGCTAAAGCTTTTTTGGAGAATATCTAAAAGCTACATGGTACACCTAAAGTTATTGTTAGTGATCGTGATCCTATCTTCACTAGTCACTTTTGGAAAGATTTATTCTCATGTTTGGGTACTCAATTGGCTCTTAGCTCTTCATAACACCCTCAATTAGATGGGTAAACAGAGGTTGTTAATAAGTGTTTGGAAGGATATCTACATTGTTTCACTTCAGAGAAACAGTCTTAGTGGGTAGATTGGCTACCACTTGCAGAATGGTGGTATAACACTTCTTTTCATAGCTCATCAAAAATGTCTCCATTTTTGGAACTTTATGGATATCATCCTCCTTCCATCACATCATCAATTAAGGTGTCCCCAAGAGTTCAAGTAGTAGAAGACCACTTGCTTCATCAACAACAAGTACTTTCAAGACTCAAGGAGAATTTAGCCATGGCACAAAATCGAATGAAACAACAGGTAGACCAACATCATAGTAAAAGAAGTTTTGAAGTTGGGGATTGAGTCTTATTCCGATTGCAGCCTTATAAGAAAATCTCACTAAAGTAGCAAAGAAAGAATAATAAGTTGTCTCCAAAGTATTATGGTCTGTACCAAATCATGCAGAAGATAGGTAGAGTTGCCCACAAGCTTGAGTTGCCACCAACAACAAAGATACATCCATTTTTTCATGTTTCCTATTTGAAGAAGGTAATTGGGCATAATATTCCCACTCAAACAACACTTCCCGAGCTAGATGAAGAAGGAAGAATCATTTTGGAACTAGAGTGCATTTGTCAAACACGCACAAAGAAGCTGAGGAATAGAACTATCACTGAGTATCTCATCCAATGGAAGAAGTTACTAGTTGAAGATGCCACATGGGAAGACGAGGAGTTCATTCAAAAGTTTCCAAACTTGATTAGCATTGAGGACAATGCTTCTTTGAAGAAGGGGGGCATGCTACGCCCTTAATATTATTGTACATCGGGTTATGAATAGTCGGCTTGTGGCTATCTTAACTCTCTATTAATTCATATTATCATTAGTATATTGTTATTTAGTTGTTTAGGTCGGCCTAAGTCTTATATAGGTGTGTCTAAGTCAGCCTAGGTGATATCCTTGGCATAAATAGGTATATATAGGAGGTTGTGACTCTTATTTCATCATCAAGGTGAAGTGTGTTCTCATTAGAGATATTTGGAGGTTTTCCCCCTCGAAGTGGCTTATTATTCTTAGTTATTATCAAGTATTTGCAGCATATTTCATATCATATTCTTCTATTGTGCAAGTTATTTCATAACAGAAATGATGAATCACATTGAAATAAGGAGAGAAAAGTTTACTAACCATGGGTCCTTCCTATCACTATGTCAAAAGCCTACCAAAATTAATATGGGTTCATGTGCTACTTAAGATTACCCAACTTATTTATAATTAAATCTTGAGTCTAATGGTCATTGACCATTAACACTATGCCAATGTGACCATGACTAATTATAGTGACAAAAAAGATAATATCAAAAATATTGTCATCTTTTACCACATGCTTATGTTGTTGTAGATATATACATACAAAACATATTAGAATGTAAGGTTTACATTTTATAAAAAAGTCACTTTAATAACTTTGTGGTGTTTATAATTAAATAGATTATTCTTAATATAATTAATTTCTACAAGTTATTTCATAAACTTATTATGTATATTGTTAGTTGTGAATAATTTTAATTTATTTAAGAAAATATTATAAAATCCATATTAAATGAATATTTTTTACATTACAGATAAATATTAATATATTCTTATATTTAATATTGGCAAAATAATTTAATTTTATAAAAAAAAAACCTACCATTTTTTCACACAACAATTGTCTCACCAATAAAAGAAAAATACCAAAGTTTTCCTAGCTCAATATGTATCAGTTTTCAATTTATTTTGTCAAGTTATCAAATTTGTGATTTCTTCCATCAAATTGTAGTTTTCTTCCACTAGTGGAGCCTCTTTTACACTATACAATAACTAAAAAGAAAATAATAGATTTAAATTAGTGAAGTTCATACAATGAAAAATGCATGAAACTGTATAATAAATAATTATAAACTTTTCCAGGAAAAAATAATTTTGTGAGCTAACAACTTTTCCAATATACTAACAATGAGATGCATCTTTTATAATAACATATTTTATCATAATTTATAATTTAAACAATTAAAAAGTAGATATATAAAATACATTGTACTTATAATCCATTCAAAGCATTAGGATCTGTTAGCAAATAGATTGGCCTTTGATAACTATATCTAAAATTAATAACTCTCTTGCCCATCATGCACTATGGCCAAACCATTAACAACTCTAGAAATGTTACAATTACATTTGTGACATTCCTCTGAATTGAGAGGTATGACTCCCTCATATGATTTGATAGATAATTAATGCGCTTTTAACCTAAAAGTGATAAAGGTAACTAACATTAGCCCATAAAAACATAGTTAATGTAGAAAGAACTTCATAAAGTCATTAATCAACTCACACACAAACTAGAACAATTAATAACCGATGCAAACTAAATAAGGAGACATCATAATTGCAATAAATGAAGTAAATACTATAGGAAGAGTTTACATAGAAAATATAGTCCTAGTTTGCACATGACACATAGATCTATATGATCAACATTGCATTCACACTCCTAGTTCATAGATTGTGAATTATCACACCACGAAGAAGACAATAGAATTAAATATTCCTCCTCCGATTACAAAACAATGTATTATCTAGGAATCAAACCTTTTCCAAGCTATTTTTTCTATTATATATAACCACCACACTACCCTTTTCTTAATGGTTATTAATTAGTTGCTAAACATAGCAGTGATTTATTGATGGGTATGTGCAGGATCATGATGGGCCAAAAAGTGGCTATATTATGGGTATATGTAGGGTATGTGGCTGACGGCTTTTTTTTAATCCAAAATTGATGAAATGAAAAGGGTTTTTAAAGGAGATTATCAGCTTTCTGCCAATACAAATTATGCTTTACTTTGAATTTAATAAATAATTTTTATTCATTTTCTATTTGAATTATGACTAAAGTCCTAATTGATAGGTTGATTGAAAAACATCTATAGCTTTCAAACAATATCACATTTTTTGAATCTGAAACATGCGTCACATTCTATACTTTGCATACTATAGGATTAAAAAAAAAGAAAATAAATTTCATGAAGTTTTGACCAAGTTAAGATGGTCAGACATACGAGTTTTTATATTTTGTAATAAAAAATTTATAATTAATTATTTAATTGGAAAAAGATTAAAAAAAATATGCATCACATTCGGACATGAGTCCTCTACTTATATCTAAAATCTTCTAAAAAAATATTATCATTTTATTATGGTTAGGGTGGTCAGACAGACACCTACTTATTTTTTCCCTGAAATTTAAGTACTACTACATTGAAATTTCAAATTTTCACAAAATATATATATATTTTTAAATAAACCTAGTAGTTTAAAAACTACATTCAATTTTCTACAGATTCTATTCTTACATATTTTTGAAATAATATAGATAACTTATTCAAATTTTTACATCAAGTTGCCTAACTCTGATTTTTCTAAATTTTTTGCCACTTAAGGGCCTATTTTTTCCATGATGATCCTGCACATACCCTAATGTTAATTGTCAAATATTGAAAATTGATACTCAGAAAATAATAAGTAACTAGAATGATTACATCACAAATGATATGACTTCAGGTGGTAACAAAATATTTATCACCTTAATTCTACTCTATGGCCATTAATTCTAGCACAAATAACATACTTCACAAGCCAAGCTTTAAATAACTATTGTAGCGATTCAATGAAATTACAAATGCAAGCTATCAAGCAAGACAATCAATTGGGAATGCAAATTAGATCCTGATCATATCAAAAATTAATTCTAATCACATTACTCTCCCATTAACTTCGAATGTCTAACCGGCCTTCTATAAATTCCACAAGTATCACCACACTTTGCCATCATGCAATATCAAACATGGTGAGTTCTTAGAGCGAAAAAGTGTCTATGAAAAATTTCATCATTTATAAGGGAGGTTGAGTGTAGTCCCCTCTTTAGGCATCTTCCCAACCAGCTCAGAGAAGTTTTTATCATCCGAAGTGAGATCGACAAAGAGGTGTTGTGCAACATATTAGGAGAGACTTTCCTGAGCCAAGTACATCTGCACAATGTTGTGCTCCTAGAACTTCTTCATGTCGGGATTGGGGAATGAGGGCATCAAAATACTTGGTTCATTCAAAGTTTCATCACCAGATCAATGTAGCCATCACCAAACTTAGCAAATATCCAAAGAGAAGACTGGTTGGAGATGCAATATGCATTACAAAAACAACTTAGAGTGAGGCTACAGAAGATTCTGTGACAATCCTTTGTGCTAGGTTGGTAAGAAATGACATGTAGCTATTTTTTGCAATTCCTATAGTCTCATGAGAATCTATTTTCACTTGCTTGAATAGAAAGCCTCCAAGTGGTAGTGTGATGCAGGAGCATCCAGTGGTGTAAGGGCAATCTTGCATCACCCAAAACTAGTTAAATTTCAAGTTTCTTAGTTTTTAGATGTTTTTACATTTTTGGATACCCTTTTCGTCTTAATGAAATTCTCAATTTATGGTTTTTATTTTCTATTCCTGGGTGGAAAGATATTGCAGTTTTAGTTTCCCATATTTGCACTTGAAAATCTTCTGAGATA
Source organism: Sequoia sempervirens (assembly GCA_007258455.2). Lineage (NCBI taxonomy): Eukaryota > Viridiplantae > Streptophyta > Pinopsida > Cupressales > Cupressaceae > Sequoia > Sequoia sempervirens. The sequence continues at coordinate 649,125,334 of VDFB02281492.1, forward strand.
GATTTGAGGCACTTAGAATTCCCGGATTGGCCCCAAAACTTGCCAAAATTGGCATAGTGGATTGTGAGCACGTTCTTGACTTCGAGACCTTTCCAACGGTTCAGACGGTTCATGAATCGGAGTCCTGGATCAAAAGTTATGGCCCTGGGAAGTTGGTGCACTTTTTAGAAGATACAATCACAAGTGCTCTTTTGAAATTTGAACTTCATGTTGTAAATTTTTGGCACCAGACTACCTAAACTCAAATTTGAATGTTATTTTGGCTCCAAACTAATAAGGAGCTCTATTTATAGGCGGGTTTCTAATTTTTGGGTAACTTTTTGGGGACAAGCTCGCATATTGCGAAAGGGTTATTCTGTAACTTTCTATAACTTGCATGTGTTGTAGAACTTGGGGATTGAGATCCTCTATATGTAAGAATCTCCATTTTCTGAATAATAAAATTATTCTCTTGTTTGTGGGTTATTTTCTGTTTCTTGGGCTGTGCCCTCATCAAGTGGTATCAGAGCAGGTTTTCTTGAGCATGTGGACAAATCACCGATCGTGAGGTAGTTCACACCAGGACCATGGTTGTGGATCAAGGTCAAGAAATATGCCTCCAAGAGTGATGCCTGGTAGGCATGGTGGTGCCAAAGGTGGTCGAGGTAGTAGAAATGCTAGTGGAAGAGATACACTAGCAGCCCTCCAGAGACAGATTGATGCGTTACAAGAGCAGTTGAGAAGAGGGTTAAACCCGAGGGAGGAAAGTGAGGATGAAGGAGAGGAAGAAGGTTCATATGTAGAAGAGGAAGAAGAAACAATTGATCAAGACCAAATGTGGCTAATAAGGGCCATTTCGAAGATTAGGAAAAGAAGGAGAGGAAGAAGGTTCATATGTAGAAGAGGAAGAAGAAACAATTGATCAAGACCAAATGTGGCTAATAAGGGCCATTTCGAAGATTAGGAAAAGACCCGTGAGCAGTAAGTCCCCAAGCTATTCGGAAGTTCCAAACCCGGAAGAGTTGATCGACCGGATCAACAAACTAGAAGCAAATTATTTTGAGTATGAGGAAATAGAGGAATCTGATTGGGTTAAGTTTGTAAAAATGAAGCTGAAGGGCCATGCCAGTATTTGGTGGAAAGAGGTCCAGTTGGAAAGAAACTGAAGAGGAAAAGGCAATATCACTAGATGGGATCGCATGGTAGAGAAACCGAAGAAGCAAGCCATACCGTGGACTAAAAGTTAGACCAAGGAAGAAATTCGTAAGGCTAGCAAGGAAGTAGATCTGTGAAAGAATATACTGAAGATTTTCACAAGATAATCATCAGAACGGGTCACACAGAGGCCAATAAGGAGAAGGTAGCCTGATATCTTAATGGGTTACGACCAAACATTTAAGAGGAGTTAAGCCTAGTTAGAATGACCACCACTGAGGATGTGTATCAGTTTGCTCTGAAGGTGGAAGAGAAGCTAAACAAAATATTTGTTGGCAAGCAAAAAGGATGAGGAGGTCAAAGCAGAAAGGGGTAATGGAAGACCTTTAGGAAGCTGAAATGATGATGAAAAGAAAAGTGAAGATGTGGGTACTAGCTGAAGCCAAAGAAATGACAACTTCATCACGGACGTTCGCTGGGTGATCAAAGAAGGAGCATAAGGGAGATATGGACAAAGGATCCTGAAGAGGGTTTCAAAGGAATGTGTTTCAAAGGTGGTGAAGAAGGGCATCGAGGCCCATTTAATGTCCACAACACCAAGGAAGGGCAGACAAAAGGTTAGAAGGTTGTGGAAGGGTTGCGCATGCAGACAAGGAGGCCCAATTTGAACATTCAGATGATGCTGAAAGGGGAGAAGCCCTGGTGATTAGGAGAGCCCTAGTAACTAAGGAAAAGGAATCAAAACAGAAGAAGAATCTATTTCGCACAAGGTACAAGTGTGAAGGAAGAAACGTTTTGCATGCCACATTGGAGTGCGGGAGCAATCGGGATAATCTGGTGTCATAAGAGATGGTCACAAAGTTGAAGCTGAAGAGGGAAAGGCACCCACATCCGTATCAGATTGCTTGGTTGCAGAAAGACCACAAAGTTTTGGTCAATGAGCAGTGCCTAGTAAAGTTCAAGATCGGGAGCTACCATGATGAGGTACTCTATGATATCATCCCCATGGATGCATGTCACATGTTGTTGGGGAGGCAGTGGCAGTTCGATAGGTGAGCTGTACATGATGGCCATGCAAACACTTATTCCTTAACAAAGGATGGGGTTCATCACAAGTTGAAACCCCTGAAGGAGACTAAAGAAAAGGGGTATGCAGAGGTGCTAGAATTTGTTATGTAGATGGAAGAAAAATTTTAGAAGGTATGAAGCATGAGTGTGTGTGTTAAAGTGTATTGATTCCTAGGAGGAGTAAGGAGGATAGTGAGAAGGTTCCGTAAGAAGCCGGATGTTGGATGAGTTTTAATATTGCTTCAGAAATACCCCAGGGTTTACCACCAATAAGGAAGATCACCATCAGATTGACTTGATTCCTGGAGCCAGTTTGCCAAATAAGGCAGCTCATAGAATGACTCTACCAGAAAATGAGGAGTTGAACAAACAAGTTCAAGAGTTGTTGAGAAAGGGTTTGATACAGGAGAGTATGAGTCCATCTGCAGTACCTGTAGTACTAGCACCAAAGAAGGATGGGGAGTGGAGGATGTGTACAGATTCCTGAGCCATAAACAAGATAACAATCAAGTACAAATTTCTCCTGCCAAGGATGGATGACTTGATGGACTGTTTGAGTGGAGCTTAGTACTTCACAAAGATTGATCTAAAGAGTGGATATTACCAGATCTGGATTTGAGAGGGAGATGAATGGAAGACTACCTTCAAGACCAAAGAGGGCCTATACGAGTGGTTAGTCATGCCTTTTGGGCTAACCAATGCACCAAGCACATTCATGCGACTCATGAATGAGGTACTAAAAGAATTTCTGGGAAGTTTGTTATTGTGTATTTAGATGATATTTTGATTTTTAGTAAGACATTGGATGAGCATCTGATGCATATTTAGAGAGCCTTTGAGAAGTTGAGAGAAGAGAAACTATTGATTAATCTAAAGAAGTGCAATTTTGTGAAGAGGGAGTTAGTGTACTTGGGGTTTGTTGTTTCAGCAAAAGGTCTCAAGATGGACCCAGAGAAGGTGAAGGCTATTCTAGAATGGCCTACCCCAAGAACTGCTACCGAGGTGAGATCTTTCCATGGTTTGGCTATTTTTTATAGAAAGTTCATTAGAAACTTCTGTAGAATTTGTAGACCCCTAACTGAAACAATGAGAGGGGATAGAAAAGAATTCAAGTGGAGCACTAGAGTGAAAAAAAGTTTTGAACAGTTGAAGCAGAAGGTGACAGAGCAACTTGTTCTAGCCCTCCCAGATTTCAACAAGGTGTTTCAGGTGGATTGTGATGCTAGTGGTTGTGCCATTGGAGTAGTGTCGAGCCAAGAAGGTAAGCCCATTTCCTATTTCAGTGAAAAGTTAAATGATGCCAAAAGAAAGTATTCTGTATATGATCAGGAATTTTATGCGATAGTTCAAGCATTAAAGAAACGGAGACATTATTTGTTGCCGAAGGAATATGTTCCATATATTGATCATCAGGCCTTGCAGTACATAAATAGTTAGGAAAAATTAAACTAGAGGCATATGAAATGGGTAGAGTTTTTGCAGAGTTATACCTTTGTTTTGAAACATAGGAGTGGAAAGTCAAATAGGGTTGCAGATGCCTTAAGTAAGAGACATACGTTGATGACAAAGATGCAGATTGAAGTGGTTGGGTTCAATGAACTCAAGACACTGTATGCAGAAGATCCTAATTTTGTAGAGGCTTGGAAAGCTTGCAAGGACCTTGTTACAGTGGACAGGACAAGGTGGCTAGATTTCATAATCCAAGATGGCATGTTATTTAAGGGAAGTCAATTGTGTATCCTGAGGAGTTCCATGAGGGAGAACCTAATAAAGGAGAAGCATAGTGGAGGAATGGCAGGACATTTTGGTCGGGATAAGACCATTGCCATTATCAGTGAATATTATTATTGGCCTCAGTTGCCACAGGATGTGAAGAAGTTTGTACAAAGCTGGAGGGTATGTCAGATGGCTAAAGGAGTGAGTCAGAATACAGGCTTATATCAGCCTTTACTTGTACCAGAGAGACCATGGGAGGATATAAGTATGGACTTTGTTCTTGGTTT
>VDFB02281492.1:649129638-649282362 GCA_007258455.2 Sequoia sempervirens
CATGAGGGAGAACCTGATAAAAGAGAAGCATAGTGGAGGAATGGCAGGACATTTTGGTCGGGATAAGACCATTGCCATTATCAGTGAGCATTATTATTGGCCTCAGTTGTCACAGGATGTGAAGAAGTTTGTACAAAGTTGTAGGGTATGTAAGATGGCTAAGGGAGTGAGCCAGAATACAGGCTTGTATCAGCCCTTACCTGTACCAGAGAGGCCGTGGGAGGATATAAGTATGAACTTTGTTCTTGGTTTGCCAAGGACGCAAAGAGGGAATGATTCAGTATTTGTGGTAGTTGACAAGTTTTCAAAGATGGCACATTTCATCCCATGTCAAAAGACCCATGATGCAGTCCACATTGCTGACTTGTTCTTCAAAGAGGTGGTGAGGCTACATGGTCTGCCAAAAAGTATTGTTTCAGATCGTGACACCAAATTTGTGGGGTACTTTTGGAGGACCTTGTGGAAGAAGCTGAAGACAGAGTTGAAGTTTAGTTCTACACACCATCCACAAAAAGATGGGAGATAGAGGTTGTTAACAGGAGTCTGGGTAACCTACTGAGATGTTTGGTAGGAGATAAACCCAAAGGATGGGACTTGATCTTACCCCAGGCAGAATTTTCTTACAACAATTCTGTCAACAGAAGCACTGGTAGATCACCATTCCAGATTGTGTATGGAGGTAGCCCCAGAACAGCTCAGAATTGAGAAGATGGACCAAGAGAAGAAAATAAGTGTTGAAGCCGAAGATTTTGTAGAACACATCAAGGATATACATGAGAAGGTAAGAGAACATATTAACAAGATGAATATGCAGTATAAGGCTAAGGCAGATCAGAAGAGGAGGTATAAGGAGTTTCAGATTGGTGATGAAGTGATGGTCCACTTGAGGAAGGAAAGGTTTCTAGTGGGAACATATAACAAATTGAAGATGAAGAAGTTCGGTCCCTGTAAGATTTTGAAGAAGCATGATTCAGGGAATGCATATGAGGTAGAGTTCCCTGATGGAATCAACATTTCCCCTGTGTTCAACATTTTAGATTTGACAGAATATAATGAAGGTGGCGCAGAGAAAGTACCAATGATGGAACAGTGTAAGATTCCAGCACCTACTTCAGAAAAGGAGGAGATTGAAGCAATCTTGGATAGTCGTGTGGGAAGGAGTACTAGAAACAGGCAGTATGAAGAATATCTGGTGAAATGGAGAAGAAGGCCTGTTGAAGATTCATCCTGGCTATCTAAGGCAGCAGTTGACCAGTTGGGTTTTCCTCAACCATCTGAGACGTGACAGGGTCACTTCTCAAATTACCCTGGGTGTCTGATGCATGAGCATCCAGTGGTGTAAGGGCAATCTTGCATCACCCAAAAATAGTGAAATTTCAAGTTTATCATTTTTTAAATGTTTTTACATTTTTGGATACCCTTTTCGTCATAATAAAATTCCCAATTCACGGTTTTTATTTTCTCTTCCTGGGTGGAAAGATATTGTAGTTTTTGTTGCCCATATTTGCACCTAAAAATCTTCCGAGTGGAATTTGAGGCACTTAGAGCTTCCAGATCAGCCCCGAAACTTGCCGAAATCGGCGTAGTAGATTTTGAGTGCGTTCTTGACTTCTAGATCTTTCCAACGGTTCGAACGGTTCGCGAATCAAAGTCCTGGATCAAAAGTTATGGCCCCGCGAAGTTGGCGCACTTTCTAGAAGTTACAATTGCAAATGCCCTTTCCAAATTTGAACTTCATATTGTAAATTTTTGGCGCCAAACCGCCTAAACTCAATTTAAATGTTGTTTTGGATCCAAACTAATGAGGAGCTCTATTTATGGGCGGGTTTTCTAATTTTTGGGTAACTTTTTGGGGACAAGCTCGCATTTTGCGAAAGGGTTAATCTGTAGCTTTCTGTAGCTTGCATATGTGGTAGAACTTGGGGATTTGAGATCCTCTGCATGTAAGAAGCTCCATTTTCTAAATAATAAAATTATTCTCTTGTTTGTGGGTTATTTTCTATGTCTCGGGTTGCGCCCTCATCAAAATACAATGATCGTAGGCTTGTAAGGTTGTGAAAGAAAGTTTCTGAAACTGACTGGTTATGGTTTAGTGTGAGGGATAGATCAACCAAAGAAGGTGGAAATGATGAATAAGCGATGGTTTCATTGAAATGAGTGCCACTAACATACAAGACAGGGAGGGAGAAAAGCTGAGAAAATGAAAGGGGAATGGTCCCACTTAGTTGGGTGTCCTGAAGATACAAACCCTCGAGTAAAGAGAGATTTCCCAAGGAATTTGGAATGCTACCACTTAGTGGATTTCTTGCAAGGGCTAATTCGCTCAACAAAGCGAGACTTCCCAGAGAAGCCGGTATGTTCCCACTTAATTGGTTGTCGAGAAGAACTAGAGATTGAAGAGAGGAAATTTTACCCAGAGAAGCCGGTATGCTCCCAGTTAATTGGTTTTGGTAAAGGTGTAGATACTCGAGAGAATAAATATTACCCAGAGAAGCGAGTATTCTTCCAGTAAACTGGTTTGCACTAAGGTCAAGGTGAGTTAAAGAAGAAAGATTGCCCAGGCAGGAAGGTATGCTTCCATTCAATTCATTATTGCCAAGATCAAAGTATGTAAGGCGGGTGAGAAAACAAATGGAAGAGGGAATAATCCAACTCAAATTATTGAAACGTAATTGTAAATTTTGAATATATGGGAGATTCCCCAAACAGGGAGGAATAGTACCTCTTACAACGCTTATCGACAGTGATGTGAGAAAATGAAGTTGGCACAAGCTCTCAGAGATCACACCTTCGAGGAAGAGATGAAGCTTGACAACGTGGTTGGTGTGATTACTGCAGGATATGCCATCCCACATTGTGCAACAGTCTGTTCCATTTACCCACGAACTCAGATAGCCTTCAGAGACATTCAAGGCCTCTTTGAAGCGAAGCAGAGATTCTGATTCATGGGAATGACAGCGGAGTGGATGGGAAAGAGAAGGATGTGAAGAGAGGAAGAAGACAACCAAAACCGAGATGAAAACTAAACACGGCTTCTGTAAAGAGATGGCCATTTGGGATGGAAGGAACGAGGGAAATGTAGTTCGTTCTTTGGGTGGCTTATGCTTAACAGCGAGCCCGTCAACGGTCAATGAGGTTTTTATTTTTATTTGTAAAATTTAGTTATTATTTTATTTATGAGGCCAACGGTTCATTATGTAAACCTTTGGTGAGAAGGAAATTAAATTTGTTATGAATTTTCTTATATTTTTTATACAGAAATCAGTAAACTACAATTCCAAAGAAGTCAAATAATATCTGGATTTTTTTGGTGGCAGACAACAAAAAACTCATGTCAAGCAAGGAAAACAGAAAGTTATGTTCATTCCTGCACGATTGGACTTTCGGTGACGAGATTTTCTCGCGTAAATAACGTTTGCTAGTTGCTGCCGATATTATTCATATTTGGTGGTCGCGTTCAAACCGTGTTTTAATGATATTGAATTCATTTTGAATAAAATAAAACTGTGTAAGAAGTTGTTCACGACTGATTTATTATCAAGATTCTCTATCAAAGAATTAAAGAGTTGGAGACAACTAAAATAAAAGAAATTAATACGATTCAAATTGAGAAGTTGAAATTTGTTAATTAAAATTTTAGAATTTAATTTTTGATTAGAGAGTTAAGATGATTGAAATTGGTGAGGCTAAGTGTATATGATGCAATTGCAGCAACAATTTTATTTACAATACGATTACATCTTCTTCCTTTTTCATTTTTTCCTAGGTGAAATTTGATATTTAGAACATACAATGTTTCTTCATCTTATAATATTTGAGGTAAGAGAATCAATGGTGGTGGTAAGGAGCATGTGAGGGATTACTATCCTAGGATTAAAATCCATGATTACCTTCTTCATAAGTCAGGCCCCAAGATTGAAAGTAATAGTAAAAGTTATACAGATAAGAGGGCAACAATGAATATGTTTAGTTAATTTTTGGTTGCTAAAACGAGTTGATGAGTGATAGTGTTAGAAATTCCTTGGAGTGTGTTTTGATAATGATTCTCATTTATAGATTACTAAGAGATTGGCTAGTATTGATGCTAACAAAGCATGATTGATGACCAATTTACATACAAAAGGAGAAATTCTTTTGATGTTTTCCCAAGATCTAATCCATAGTTCTTTAATCATTCAATGACATGAAAATGTCATAGGATGATGTCTTTAAATATATAACCTTATACACATTGTTTTGAACTTTTGACACCCATATTTATAGGTTATAATTAGGTCCCATTATTAATGGCCTTGGAATGTGAGAATTCAAATATTAAAGGATTGGCACATGAATGTGCCAATGATACTCTCTATTGTGTCTTCTAAGAGAAACACACCTCATTTTGCTTTAGCAAAGCAAGGATCCCTTTTTTTCATTTTACGTCTTTTACTTTGTTCGTTCATTTTCCTTTTTGTCCCTTTTGTGTTTGGTCTCATTTTCTTTCTTATGTAATCCTCCATCGAAGTTCCTTATTGATGCATGCCCACTAATGTCATTAGTTGATTGGGGTTGTGTACAATTGTTGGCCTACTAACCTCATCTTTATGTAGCATCTATTGAGACTATACAATCATTTACATTTTACATCATGTTGACAATGTCCTCAAGAGTCCTGATTGACTTAGTTATAGTTAGAAATAAAATCAACTTCTTTAGAGTTGGGCTTTCCACATTTCTCTTAGAAATATATTTTGGTACCTTGTTAAGAGTTGCTAAGTTAATTATTACATTCTTCTCATAGTCACTATTTTGGGATCTCTTTATTTTGGTGTCCCATTAAGAGTTTCCCTAAGGTTCAACTTTGATAGAATTCATCATAATATCCTAATAAAACTAGTCTTTTGGGACTTGTCTATTTGCTTACATGAAGTTCAATTTAGACACATTGGCAATGCTCTACATTTTCTACAATTATACTTCTCCTTTTTAGAGTATCCATTTGTTAATATCTTTGATTCATGAACCCCAATTTTTTTTTTAAGGTTCATCATTTTTGGTTTTAAATTAGTTTCCTTAGTTGCATGGTGATCATTTAAAAGAGGATTAAATGCATTTTTGGATTTCTTTACTCTCTTGATTATTTTCAAGCCTCTTTTAAATGATTAGATAGAATTTTCCTATGTTGATGAGCTAAAAGGATCATTGACATATAATTAAATGGAGCTTTCCCAATTGAATACACTAATGGTTTCATGCATTATTAGCAACGCATATGCAAGAAAGCCCAGGACCCCAAAGAGAAATGGAATACAAGTATAAAGGCTATCAAATGGCTTCTAAACTTATCTCCCCTTGGAGTGACATTGGAGATACAAATCTAGAACACATAAAAGTCCAAGAATTATTATAGAGAGTGAATGCTAAGGGGGGTAGGACTTTCATGGACTAATGAATAGCCAAGTCTAAAGTAGTGCAATTTTCTCCATTCCCTATTTCCTTGCAATCTATGAAGTTAGTTTTGACTTATGCTAGACTGTACAATCAAGAGAAAAGGAAGGTGTTTGGCCCAATTGTTCAAACTACAATAGACATCAATTAGGATTTCATTAAGAGAGTATTTGGAATCCCTACCTATGCCAAAGATGATCAGGTAAACATGAAGGAGGTACTTAAATATTATTAAATCTGCACCACATAAGTTATAAATTGTCTGAATGGCAACCTTATACAACACAAAAATAATAAAAATTAAAATGGCTAAAATTAAATGCATAAAAGTTAATTTCAAAAAATCCCAAGGATGTCATTACTCTACTTAGTAGAGTGTTTGGAATACCCAATGTCATAAAATTTTACCCTTGGATGTGTTATCTCATCTTGTAAATCTATGGTGAAAAGAAGATAGGCTAGGAAACTCTCATCAATGAGACACTACATAAGAAACTCTTAAAGGAATTTGAAATAAGAATATTTTGTACCTCTTGGTGTATCTACTAGATTTCAAGGAAACTTTCCAATATTGAACCTATGAACATTATATTTGGGGGAGACAAAATTTTATGATTATTACCCCTAGCTAGAATTGAAGGAAAGCTAGAAGCACTATAATAGAGTCAGCGATGCTTTCATTTTTCCCATATTCAAAATATTGGAAATTGATTATTGCAAAGTATTATATTATGATTCAACTAAAGTGGTAGTTAGCTTGGGGAACTAGTTCATTCAATTGAAAACTTTCTCCTACATTAGGATGAATGGATTTCTTAAAACACTTTACAAATTCCCTAGGTTCCCAAGTGCCAAGATCGTTCTATTAAAAATTTGCAAGAAAGTAGTTGAAATATAGAGGTTGATCACTAGTAAACACAAGGTTAAGATCTCTTCCTCCATTAATGTGTTGTGAATATGCATGCTCTAGCATTCAAAATATCAAATATTCTAAGTGAATACAACAAAATGAAATAAGGTAAATAACATAAAGATAATGTAAATAAATAATAGCTTTTACCTCAAACCACCTTGTTGCTCAGATAGAGCCAAAGTATAGTGCACCCTTGCTAAACTTGATTTTCTCTATCAAATGCTTGTTTTCTTGAGTATGATGAATTCTAATATGGATTTCTCAATAGTAAAACCAAAATAACCTTTGTATTAAATAGGATGTATGATGGAAAAGTAAAATCATGTACTTGATACAAAAATACTTGAAGAAAATGGAAGGTGAAGGCTTCAATTTATAGATTCTTGTTGTGAGGAAAAGAGGGCTAAATGCAGCCAAAATAGAAAGGGATTATATTAGAGGAGATATCTCAATTGAGAGGAAATGGATATAGTTGTCATGAGAAGATTTATTGGGAAGGATGGATAATGATTTATATTGGACAAGAAAAATGGGAGATCATTGTAGGATTTCCAAAAGAGGAAAGATTTATTTTTTGCATATTCCAAGGGAGGTGGGAATTTTAAATTTAGATTTATTAGAAAGAGGGAGATTTCCCCATAATTGGTCAAACCTAGGGGCTCTATTTGTCTCAAGTGTATGTATGATGAATTAGCTAAATAATGATTGGAAGATTGTGCATGCTTGCACATGTGAAGAGGGAGGATAAATGGTACATGATGGAAATTTTGGGAGTTGGAGGAATATTCAATTGGAGAAAATGGTAATGAGGAATTAGGAATGAATAATTAATTTGTTAATTAACCATTGATTAATTCATTAATTGGGATTGGGAGAATTGTGGAGTGGGGACTATTTTTGGAAATACATTAACTCACCTTACAAGAAAGGGAAATATAATTAATTAAATTTAATTTAACTACTTATGTGGATAAAACATAATTAATGAAATAATAAAATTATTTAATTAATTGTGATAATATAGAAAGAAGGTGAGTTGGGAATGATAATTAATTAATTAAATATTTAATTAATTATTAAATAGAAATTTAATTTTTGGGGTATCTATATTTTGCCTCTCTTTGATACAACTTTGTGACTAAGTAGAGGTGGTGAACCATTGTGTCAAAGATGAATAAATTATTCCCTGATCAAGTGGAAGAATTGTGGAGGAATGATGCCCCCTCTAGAGGTCACTTTAGAAGAAGGTTTCTAGGTAACCTCTCAAAAAGAAGTGATGGTGATTAAAAATGGATAGGAAATGAAAAATAAGTTAAATAGAGAATTGGTAGAAAAAAAATTAATAATAGAGAATTGAGAGAAGAGGTGAAATATATACAAAAATTAGAGCCTAGGCATCTAAATGAAGCTAAGGGGAACCTATAAATAGTCCTAGGGGGTCTATTTGAACTCATTTGCATTCAAAACTTCCAAATATTAGAGTGACGTATGCATACCTGAGCTTAATGCACCATGGGACAAGTTTAATAACATAAATTCCATGCAAAGAAAGTTTGAGAATTAAAAAAACCAAGGGGCTCAAGGCTAGTAGTTATTTAAATGGTAATAAATGAAAGTAGAATTAGGAAAAAATATGGATGTAATTATGTGAAATTATCACTTGCATGTTGGGATGAGTGCTTTCATAACAAGGATTAGTGATTTTGCAATGGAAGATTTCTTGTGGAGTGAAACAATCATTATGGAGCAAAATCTTGCTTGTGCTTTGGGAGTTTTCACTTGCACAAAGGAAAAGGTTACTTATGACGAATAATTCTTGTGTAGAACATGGGATTATTTGTGTAGAATTGTAATGCCCTGCCACACAACCCTAAAGAAAACTAATACATCTAACATTTAAGGTAGAATTTTTTTTTTAAAACAATAAAAGTGTATAAATTATTGTATACATTAAATTTAAAAGATTACAAATTAAACACCTAAGTCCTTTGGGGTACACGAGGTGAAATTACGTAGCTAACCCATTCATTCACTTAACTTCAATATTAAACATTAATAAATGATAACCAATGTGATAAAAGTAATCCATATAATACCATACACACAAATTACATTAAATTAATCATGGAGATATAAAGTACATATTTCCATAGATACAACATGACATTGACAATATTTACAAATAGTGGTTCAAGAATGATTTACATGGTATGGAAATGCATTACATCAATCTGATAGTACATCTCAATGATCACATATACAAAATTGCATCAAGGTTTTCCCAATGCGCGTGGGAATGATACATCAATATACAGACTACATCTAGGGTACAAATATACATCTGGTAATATATGAATCCAGGATCAACAACATCTGCAAAAATCTGCACTGAATGGTACAACTGCATCCAAAGGGGACCCAATGGGGTGCATAACATGTTCCACCCAACCAGCCCTGTGCTTGGAATAAACAAGGAAGGATCCCCGACCAAGCACATCCAAACAATAACACAAGACTAACTCTAGACAAGATAACATAATATCAAAAGACCACTTAGAAATTGAACAACGATAAATCACCAAAAGACATAACAATAGACCACTTCCAACATATTACAATAATAAGTCACAAATCATATCATCAATAAAATTCAAGACATAATATCAATAGACCACTTCCAAAGGACTCTCAATAAAAACATCTCAAAAAGGAATGCTAGAGGAGAGTGTCATTGCATGGCCTTATATGGATTATCTAGGAATCCTGTCTCAAGGTGTCACCTCCATCTATACATGGATTATCCAGACAACCTATCACTAGGTGCCACATCCATCTATGGTTATCCTGACTTCCTATCTCAAGGAGCCACTCCATAGGGTTACTCATGTGGAACCATTCACCTCTTGTGGATACGAGGCAATGATCATGCCAACCACGACCTTCTCGGCCCACCTTTAGTCTATGATAGCACTAATAGGTGAACGAGGCATCCATAATTATCTTATTAATGTTCAACTACCCACCCCCTAATTAATTAATTAGGTTATCGCTTATTACTTTAACTCTACATGGGCTACCCTGACAACCCCTTTGTGTGCCGACCCCCACTTAGAGCCACTCTCTCTAGACACCCAAACCATAAAATCTAACACCAAGGGATTGTACCAACAAGAAAACTGAACCAACAAATGGAACATCCATGAGGCATAACCATCTCACTAAACTCATATGAAACACATCCATAAAACAGTACAATCCATGTGTAAAATCAAATCACAACCATAGCCAAAAACATAGGCCAAATGTCAAATTACAAGATCAAATATAAACTTTAGTATCCCCACCTCTAGAAGTCCCTAACAATAACTTGAGCTCCTACAGAAGAATAAACAACTCAAGGGCTTTCCCACATGACACAAAACCAATAAAGAGAAAACCACAATAGATTCAACAACCAATCTCGAGAGTACACCATATGTAAAACAACGCCATATAAGACATTTCAATACACCACACTTTCACCAAATAAATGAATTAATCACTCGAGAATAATCAATTTAATTTAAATAACAAAGTTTATTTCTAATTTGCACAATTACACCATAACATTGCAACCTTTAAAACTATCTAATAGATTAATAGTCGCAACATATATTAAACCATCTCTCTCTATATATATATACACACATGCATACATATATATACGCTTTTTACACATATATACATATATAAATATATATATATATATATATAAAATACATATATATATATTAAAGTCATATATTAAATTCATGCTTATAAATCATATTATAAATTAATAAAACAACCTACTATAAAATAACAACAGTATATACATATACATATATATATATATATATATATATATATATATATATATATATATATATGTATATATATATATATATATATATATATATATATATATATATATATATATTAATATATTTATATCAAATCTAACATGAAAGCGTATTAAAAAAATGAATTTAAAAAAAAGCATTTAATAAAATTCCCCACCCCACAGCCTGTGGTATGCAATACAACAGTGTGGGAGGGCCGCAGTGTAGTACCCATCCATTTTTCTTATGTTTTCTGTTAGTATTTTTTTCACTTTGATAGACCCTGGTACTTTGTTTTGATGTAATGATCACTGGCATTAGAGTGATGGTGGATATATTGTGTGATGTGATGGTACACTGTTTGGTGGTGATTATTTCTAATATGCTTTATGTTAGAATAGATGTTTACTTGAAATGTTATTGCTATATATGTTCATGGTAGATTAATTGATATTTATTTTTTCAATTCAATGTGATATTGTATTGTTCAGGAGAATAGAGTTTCATGACTCGCTTGTGAGTGCCCTGTGATTTCCACGATTTTCTCCTCACGGTGTGTTTGAATCAAGGATTATATATATGTATGTTATATGTTTGATTACAGGATTGCAAGTACATAACACTAACTCCACCTGGCTTCATAGGTCTGAGCGTGTCTAAACTCAACGGTAATGTTGATTGGGAGGTAGTAACGAGGTTTTTCCTAGTCTAGCCTCAAACCTAGTCATAGTATGTCATCAATTTAGGTTTGGTATGTTTGGTTGTCTCGTCTGGTCTATTTTTCTTATTTTTTATATAAGGTTTATTTTGTGAATTTAGTGATAGATTAATGTTCTTTTTAATTTTATGTTTATTTAAATTAATTTTAAATATTGTAGATAAAGGCTTCATATTTTATTTAATTAATTAAATTATTTTACCAATAAACTAATTTAATTAATTAAATAAAATATGAATCCTTTATCTGCAATATTTATATCCATGATGGTTTCATATTTTGAATAAACTAGGGTACTGCACATGGTTTTATTTGGTTTTAGACACCTGGTTCTATGAACAGGTTGTGATGTCCATTGTTATGTGATTGGTTTTTTGTGCTAGTTTATGTGCACCTTGTCTACCTTAGTTAATGCAATTAGTTTCCTTGTGTTATTGTTAGGGGAGTGGCTCTTTATGAGGGTTAGCACACAAAGTGGTGCCAAGGTAACTCATGTAGAGCTAGTTAATCAGTGAAAACTAAAACAACACATTAGGTAGTCTAAAACATTTAACTAGATTAATAAGCCTCACCCATAGACTCAAGGGCTATTTTAGACTTGGGAATGAGTCGAGAAGGTCTAGAATGGAAAAATTGATATCTAGTCATTATGAAAGACATTTGATTCCGCAACAGGTTGCATGAGGGGTCGGGTTTTGTAAGAGGTTACTAGGGTAACCCAAGTTGGGGGCCAAAACATAGGAAGAAACACCTAGGTAACCTATGCAACATTGTGATGACACTCCACTTATAATAACAATATCCTTACAAACTTAGTGTATTTGATCTTTCAGTTCTGGAAGCAATGTAACCATTAAGTTGAGTTTGTACTTGTATAGTTTTTTCTATGATTTTTCTTGTCTAGGGAACCTTTTACTATCTCCTAGCACGGGGGGTGGACCTACAAGTACCACATGGTTGGCTGGAATGTGCACCTTATTCCGTTGGGTCCCTAGTTCTTGTTCGTGGTGACGAGTACTTCTTGGATGGAGAGCTTGTATATGAAAATGCACTTTCTCATATTTATTATTTGTATTAGTGGAAACCTTACTCGTGTCACTCCTCAATTGTAATCAGGGAGAAATATTTTGTAATATGTAATTGTACATTTTTATATGACCTACCTCATTTGGAAATGAGTATTGTAAATGTTATTATAATTGCAATGTAAGGAAAGAATCATTTTGTACTTTACACCTTCATTGATGTAATTTATTTGTTATTTAATGTATGTTTTTAAGTTTACGAAAATTAAACACATGTTATGTTAATTAATTTTGTCTTCTATGTGATTTTCAAGTAGTGTGTCATCATGTTTCTTAGGGAATGTTTGCATTAGTAAAGTTGATGTTTACACTTTTTTTAAAAAAATATTACACTATCATAGTCAATGCAACATTCTTTAGGTTACAAGATGGGGCATTATAGATTGGTATCAGAGCAAGGTTCTAACATTGGACGTTTTGGGAAATTGTGAGCCCATTAGGTTGACCTAGATGTTATACTAGGTAGTATTGGTTTCAATTAGCCTTGTTTGTTTTGTATCTGAGATTGTTTTTCTTATTTATTGTGTAGGATCATGCCTAGACATCATGCTAGAGGTCATGCTAGAGGTTGAGGTGAAGGCCATGGTCCGAACCCTTAGGTTACTCCCCCTCAGAGCTCCCATGAGAGCGAACATGCCAAAAAGTTGCGTCCTTAGTTGGAATAGACAAGTGGGGAACGGATTCCGATTTAGCCAGAGGTTGAGGGAGCATAGTTGCATCCCCTATGAGAAGAGGTACTTGCTAGACTTGCACCGAGGTAGGAAGTTGATTAGGAGGTGGTTAGGGAACATGATAGATCTCCTAGGAGGATTGTTAGTACTACAGAGCAGGATGCTATAGTTGCAAGACATATGAGGGATTTATTGAGGGTACACCCTCCTACATTTGATGGCACAAGTGGAGGTCTAGAGGCAGAGACCTGGTTATTAGACTTGGGTAGACGTTTTGCTATGCACCCATATGGTAACAATACTCGAGCTAGATGCACTATCATGCATCTGAGAGGTTTTGCCTCTACTTCATGGAATTTGGAGGAGTAGAAGCTCTATCTAGAGATTGGGTCAGTTTCTTGGGAGATGTTCTTGGAAAGGTTTAGGACATGTTTCCTATCTAAGCATTGGAGGCAATGACAAGCTAATGAGTTTCACAATTTGTGTTAGGTGGCTTTATCTGTTGAGTAGTATGAACGCAAATTTTATGAACTCAAACAATATACAAGAATTGGAGATGATGAGGCAATGCTGGTACAAAATTTTAGTAGGGGTTTAAATGCCCATATTAGTGGTGGAGTTAAATTATTTGAACTGAAGACTATGGAGGTTGCAGTGGAGAAATCATGAAATGTGGAAGAGAATTTGACTCTAGCATTGGGTAGACATATAGGTGTCCAGAGAGGTAGTACACCTATAGTAGGTTTTGGTCCATGTGGTGGTCAGATATAGATAGGAGGTTCCTCTAGGAACCAACAGACACCCATTAAGGGTGGATAGCAGCAGCAGCGTACTCCTTAGAAGAATAATAATTCACAGCCTCAATAGGCTAATAGTCCTTAGCCAGGAAAGAACTGTACTATTAGTAGAGGTAGATTTCAGCAATACAATGCACCTTCGGGTGGCAGAGGATTTGGTAGAGGTATTGGTTGTTATTCATGTGGTCAATAGGGACACATTGCTAGGCAGTGTCCTATGAGAGGTTCTTCAGGTTTTGGGCTGCGACCGACTTCTGAGCCTAAAGTTGGGGATGTAGGTTGTAATGCCCCGCCACACAACCCCAAAGGAGTTAAGTAAAATGCAACCAATTTTTTATTTTTTTTTAAGAACAAAGAAGTGAACTTAACATAACATAATGTCACCATTATTCAAATTGTACGACTTAACCCATTGAGGAACACGAGGACATTACTCAAGAAATAACCCTTAACAACATGAACATTTATCTAATCATTACATAAACCATGCATTCATTCATCCATATATACAATTACATCAGTAACAACAATAGAAAATAAGACAGAATAATATCCAAGGTTATTATATCATTGTAGATTCATCCCATAACCAAGTTTACCATAAAAGTACTATGCATCAACATGAGATTACATCACAATAGCACCATGTGCAATAATTTACACAACTTTCCCAACTAGGAGTGATACATCAATATAAGATTAACATAAATATATAAATCTAGAACCCACGAACAAAGAATCAACTGATACTGCAACTCAACATTAGAAGATGAACCTGCATAAAAGAGAGAATCCCAACGGGGTGCGAAACACGATCCACCCGACCAACCCCGTGCTAGGAGTTGCTAAGGAAGGGTTCCCAACTAAGACCGACAAGACAAAGACTCAAAACCAACTAAAGAAAATCACACAACACATGAGACCACTCAACTCTAAACAACAAAAAAAATCACCAATACAAGACAAGTGGCCAATTCCAGAGGATTTCCAAAGGACAACATAAATAAAAATGTAAGAGGAGAGTGTCATCGCATGACTTAACATGGATTCTCCAGACTACCTATTGCAAGGTGCCACCTCCATCTACTGACGGATTATCCAGACAACCGATCGCTAGGAGCCGCCTCCATCTATGGTTATCCAGGCTACCTATCTCAAGGAACCGGCCCATAGGGTTGCTCATGCGGAACCATTACCTCTCGCAGAGACAAGACAACAATTATGCCAACCACAGCCTTCCCAATCCCCTTTAGTCTGTGGTAGCACAAAAAGGCGGATGAGGCAACAATTATCTTTTTAGTGTGTTACTACCCATCCCCTAGTTAATTATTTAAATTATCACTTATTAAGTTCACTCTAACAAGGGCTATCCTGGCGCCCCTTTGTGCGCTGACCACCCACTTAGAGCCACTCCCTCTAAGCACTCCACCACAAGACAATAACATCAAGGATTATACTACCTAAGGAACTAAATCAAATGACAATCGAAAGTGAGGCATGACCATCTCACCAACTACAAAGAAAACACACCCATAAACTGATATAGTCCAAAACTATAACCGATCCATAAACATTACAATCCAAAATGAAAAACAGGAGTAACCACATTACCCCACCTCTGGAATCACTTAAGCCCCTAAACAAGATTGATAAATTCTAGGTTCCCTTACAGAGCATAAACCCCCAATAAAAGAACCAAAATTCATAATACATGAAACGTTATAACTCAAAAGAATCATTAACAAGAATACTAATAGTCACTCCTCCAACTCATGGATAAATCCTTATCAAAATGTAATACAATACACAAAATTTCCATTTAATTAAAAACATCCAATTTAACTCTACTTTTCATCATTACAATTATTTCTTAAAACTCCACATTCAATAAATTTTTAATTACTATGAATAAATGTGCATTATCTTTCTATCATATTATCAATTTAGTAACTAACCTACAATAAAATTACAATATCCAATATATATATATATATATATATTTATATATTAGTGTTAACATTAATAGTAATAATATTTTTAAGATAAACCTCCACATATATATATATATACCATATACTATATATATAGCATTATATTCTTAATAAAAATACTCAAAACTCAAATAGAATATATGTCGAATTTATTATAAAACAAAGTCCATAATATACACATAAATTTAAAATATTTCTTGCATACCGAAAACAAACTACCCGAATACCAATCTCGATAAAAGGGGTATGTGACCGAAATGCACGAATAAAATCTCGCATTTTAAGAACACTAACCACTACACAGTAAACATAACACCCAAACCCAAAAGCTTTATTTCCTATCGAACTCCATACGTCACACGCATTTATCACTGCACAGTGGTAATTTTTAGCACGCTAATCCTAGGGAGTCGGGATGATGTGGCCGCTGCTGACCACACTCCTTTTAACACATAGAGAAGATACGGGTTAATACGGAAGCAGAGGAACGCGGAGAACAAACCAACTACCAAAAAAGAAAAGACAAAATAAACGAACGCCCATAGAACCTACGGGTATAGAAAAAATAAATGAATTCATAATGGATACATTGAACAGTGTACAAGATAAGCGGACCGGCGAACAGACGGACGGTGACCACTGTGTACTGGATGCCGTCCAGAAAGGGAGACATAGGAACTTGCATGCCAGAGAAACTTTTTTTTTTAAACTTTACTCTTCATTCGGTCAAAATAGAGAAATAAAGGACTAAACAACCATTCAGAAACGTAGACGCAGAAAACAAAACAATGGCCACACACATAAATTAATACGGACACCAAGGAATTATTATGAGATATACGAATTTTCAAATACATTGGTGACTCGAAAATACGAAGGAAGGAACAGGGATATCAGCTTTATCACCTACTATATCCAGCACAAACGCATCAATCAAACATTGCTAGGGACCAAGCAAATAAAATGAATTTTGACCCAATTAAATTATCATCCACCAATGCAAAGAATCGCAGCAAGCACAAAAAAAAAACATTTATTTGATTATAAAATTTCATAAAGCAAGAAAACTTACAAATTTGAAACCTAGTTATTCAAACACAGGCACCAAATTAAACCCTTTTAATTTAAACAACCCAACCTTACAAATTTAAAACTATTTTCTAGTAATTTAGAAATAATTAAACCTATGAAATTGTATTTATCAAACCAAATAGTATTACCCTCATTTAATCCTGGTTCCCAGACATTGATCAAATAATTTGTTCTGAGCAAGTAAAAATTCAAGGTCTGAGTTGGATCTCAAATAATAATGTTTTAATATTTCGCTGTCAACTATGTTTTCCCAAATAAATTATATTGAAAAGATTTAGACAGGGTTTTTCCTAAATTTTATGAAAACATTTGCAAAGTTTATACAGACAAAATTTTCAATCAATTAATTCAATACACTCAGAGATTGAATTTCATCGAATGATACAGCCAAGAGTATATAAAAATAACAGAAGCATACACACACAAAACAAAATTTTGAAATGAACCTGACGTCCTACGGTTGTAGAAGAAATCCAACACAAAAGCTTTCCTCCTTCCTTCAACGCTAATCCTTTCCTGTAGCTTCTTTTCCCCCCAAAACAATTCTTAGACAGTCCTCTCCCAAAATCCCCCCTTTCAAAAGAATACCAAAATCCCCATTTCAACAGCCCCCTGACTCTTCCTCTTCCTCTCCCATGAAGGAAAATTTCAAAATAATTAATTTTTATTCTCGAAATAACCCCCACAAGAAAATTCAGTTTTAATTATTTATTATTACTATTATTTATTTATTTTTAAACAATAATATATATATATATATTTAATTACCACCACTTAATTCTAAATTTTAATTAAAACAAACTTTTATAGATAAATAGCTTTTAATTAAAATATAATTAAACCTCAATACTTACTAACTCATAATTAGTAAAATAACTTTAATTTAATCTTTTAGCTCTAAAATAATTAAATTAACTATCACCAACCATAAATAAATTAAATAATTCATTTAACTCAAAAAGAATCGAAATATCAAAACAAAAATCAGATCAACACATGACTCAACAACCTCATACGAAATGACGGACTTGGGTTGGGATTTCTTCCTTAACAACTCCTTTAACAACATCGTACCCGTTGGGTTTATTTTGTGCTCGCCCTGTCCTGCCGAAGCAGGTGGAATTGAGACTTTAATCCTACAATTCCTATAAACAAATAAATGTCAAGTAACATATAATCTCCACTAAAAACACACTATGAAAGGTAATAGGGAGGTAGCAAGGCGCTCACGAGCAAGTGGTACTACTCCGTCCTTTCACCAAAGTACACTAAACATGTTATCATAAACATAATATCATGGAAATACATTATCGGATATAAATTTAAAGAACACCATTGCATAGCAAATGAAATCATCAATGTATAACATATCGTCAATTGCCACACACAATGTAAAAGCAGTAAGCAATTTAACTAAGAACCACACAGGATCAAATATAAATCCACCACATAGGGTATCACAGAGTATCCACAATATCAAAAAGTATCAAAAGCATCTAATGAATCAGCAACATGGGGCTATTACATCCTCCCCCCCTAGGACATGGCTTACTCCTGGAAGCCAGAGAACAAATAAGGATAAGCCTCTCTAATGAGAGATGCATCCTCCCAAGTTGCCGAGGTCTCATCATTCAGATCCCACTAGACCCACACCTGCACAGGCTCTAGAGCTAGTTGCCCGTCCTTGACTTGCAAAGCATTCCAATCCAACACATGAGTAACATCAGGAAAATAAGGTCTTAGAACAGAAACATGAAAAACATCGTGAATCTGCGACAGGCTAGGTGGCAAAGCTAGCTGGTAGGCAATAGGTCTGATTCTCTCTAACACCTCAAAAGGCCCAATAAAATGGGGTGCCAACTTAGAAACCTTTCCGTATCGGATAGGACTCTTTCGTGGACACACCCAGAGAAACACATGATCCCCAACTGCAAACTGTCGATCAACATAATGTGCATTAGCATACTTTTTCTATCTATCCTGTGCTACAATAAGGTGCTCTATAATATGAGCCACCTGCTGCTCCATGTCTCGAAGCATGTCAGGTCCAAGAAGAACCCTATCCTCTAACCGATCCCAACTCAGAGGGGTACGGCAAGGATGACCATACAATGCCTGAAAAGGTGCCATGCCAATGGAGCTATGATAACCATTATTGTAGGCAAACTCAACCAAATGCAAATACTCCCCCCAATGAGATTGTTGATCCATGACGTACATATGGAGCATGTCCTCTAGCACCTGATTAACTCTCTCCATCTGACCATTAGTCTCAGGATGATAGGCCGAGCTAAAATTCAACTGAGTCCCTAGAGACCGCTGCAAGGAAGTCCATAGTGCCAATGTAAACATTGGATCTCTGTCAGATATGATCCTTTGTGGTATCCCATGTAATCGAACTATGTCCTCCATGAAAACCTTTGCTACCATAGATGCAGTATAAGATGATCTGATAGGAGAGAAATGAGCTACTTTAGTTAACCTGTCCATAGTGACCATGATCGCATCATGCCGCCTAAAAGACATGGGAAAACCAACGATAAAATCCATAGAAATGATATCCCATTTCCACTCAAGAACAAGATTAGGCTGAAGCAATCCTGCCAGATGATGATGTTCTGCCTTAACCCTCTGACACTCCAGACATCTAGCTACAAAATCAGTGATGTCCCACTTCATTCCTGACCAAAAATATAATGAACGCAGATCCGCATACATTTTCTTAACTCCTGGATGTGCCGAATAGGGTGCCCTATGGGATTCATTCAGAATTAGAGTACGAAGACCCTCTGTAGGAGGTACATACATACGCCCTGAATAACTTAAAACACCATTAGAATCCAAAGAATACCCACTTCACCTCAGAATACCAACTGTCTAAAGAGAGAGCATTGAGGATTTGACTCCTCAAATCAATCCCAAGAGTCATAGCAGAAATCTCATGCCTATGCCTGCTCAATGCATCAGTTACCACATTCTCCTTACCCTGAATATATTTCACTTCGAAATCATACTCGCACAAAAAATTCCATGCATCTCCTCTACCTAGCATTCAAATTCGGATGCGTGAATATGTATTGTAAACTGTGATGATCAAGATGCAACTCGAATTGATGCCCCAAGAGAAAATGTCTCCATCTAACCAGAGCATGAACCACCGCAACTAACTCTAGATCATGTGTAGGATAGTTCAATTCATGATCCTTAAGTTTCTGGGACTCGTATGCAATCACACGCCATTCCTGCTTCAAGACGGCTCCTAAGCCTTCCAAGGAGGCATCAGTACACACAACAAACTCTCCTGCAGGATCAGGTACTGCCAAGATAGGTGCACTGGTCAGTTTCTCTTTAAGAGTCTGAAAAGCAAGCTGACACTTATTTGACCACAAAAATTTATTCCCTTTCCTCTGGAGAGAAGTAATAGGATGCACAATCCTAGAAAAGCCATGGACAAACCCCCTGTAATAACCTGCAAGTCCCATGAAACTGCAAACTTTTGAGACATTAGTAGGTATGGGCCAATCCACAATAGCCTGAATCTTTGCAGGGTCCACAGAGATTCCTTCACCTGAGATGACGTGGCCAAGATATTGAACTTCAGTCTTGTAAAAGTCACACTTCACCAAATTGGCATACAACTGGTTTTCCCTCAAACATTGCAATACCTGCTTAAGATGTTCCTCATGTTCCTCTATAGACCTAGAATAGATCAAAATATCATCGAGGAACACAAGAACAAATCTATCCAAAAAGGTTCTGAACACCCTATTCATCAAGCTCATAAAGACTGAAGGTGTAATCGTTAACCCAAACGGCATCACCGTGAATTCGTAATGTCTGTATCGAGCGCAAAATGCGGTTTTATGAATATCCTGTTCTGCAATCCTCAATTGGTGATATCCTGACTTCAGATCAATCTTGGAAAATAACTTTTCCCCTCTTATCTGATCGAAGAGATCATCTATTCTGGGTAGGGGATATCAGTTCTTCACTGTTACCTTATTCAACTATCTATAATCAATGCATAGGCAGAGAGAACCATCCTTCTTCTTCACAAAAATCATGGGTGCTCCCCATGGAGAGACACTCAGACGGATAAACCCTTTTGCTAACAATTCCTCTGACTGAAGAAAAAGTTCCTGAAGTTCCTACATGGTCATTCGGTACAGAGCCCGAGAGATAGGCTCAGCTCCAGGTACTAGGTCTATTTGAAAATCTATATCCCACTTAGGCGGCATTCTAGGTATCTCACTCGAAAACACATCGGTGAACCCCTTAAGAAGAGGATAATCATCCAACGATTTCTCTCGACTATCATCAGTCTCGAGATCATTCACTACTACCGCAAAGAGCTGACAACCCTGTCGAAACAACCTTTTTAACTGCATGGCAGAGATCATTCGCAAAGAAATAGGCCTCTGAGTGCCCACGATCTCTACCTCCTTTCCAGAGTCAGTGGTACACCGTACTGCTTTACGGTGACAATCCAACAAAGCACGATGTGAACTCAACCAATCAATTCCCAAGACTATATCATATGAGCCCAGGGAGGGATAAGATCTGAAGGTCCACCTGAGTTGAAAAAGCTCCCAAATCTAACTTACAACTCTGAACAAACTCTTCTATAAGAAATTTTGACCCAGAGGCTAGTTCAACCTGCCAAGTTATGCCTTGCCTAGATGCTGCCAAACCACATCGCTCCAAAATGGAAGGAGATATAAATGAATCAGAAGCACCAGAATAAAAAAGTATGGAGACTTTAGTACCCTTCAACAAACCTGATGTTTCGATTATAGTACCCTGATGCTTAGCTTGCCGATTATCCACTGTTGCAAAAACCCGATGAGCCCTTCCTGCATCACCCACTGTCAGCTCTGAAACAACTGGCCTCTGACTAAATTCTGAAGTAGTCTTCTATGGACACTGTCTGCCAATATGCCCTTGCTGCCCACACGAGAAGCAACCTGTACCTCTCCCAAGGCCTCCAACCCTAGATGGTACATTTGACTACTGAAAGCTACCTTGAGATGGTGCTGACTGTGCACTTTGTGTAAGCTGTATAGAACGATCAGGTTTATCTCACTTCCAACTTCGGAACTTCCTACCCTGAGACCTATCCCTCTGCTGAGACTGTGATTTATTTTGCCTGGGGTGAGACTGCTGATGGTGTGAACCACCCTTAGCTGGAATCTGAAAGTTCCTAGAAGACCCTGCAAACTGAGACTGCCCCCCTTTGGAACCTGCACCTGGGGCCGGAGCACTGCCGATTTGAACTCCCACATGCCCTCCAAGAGCCATAGCCAAGTTTTCCTCTACCAATCGAGCCTTCTCCACTACCACCTCCATTGTCTTCGGCTCGAAGACTCTCACTCCACCACTGATACGGGCATTTAGACCCCGAACAAAATGCTGAACAAGAAACCCCTCATCGTGATTGATCTCAGCATATTGCTTGAGTTCGTAGAACCGCTGCTCATACTGCTCAACAAACATAGACATCTGCTTAAGATCATGGAACTCATCAGCTCTGCGCTACCTCTAATGATCAGAGAGAAACCGAGTCCTAAACCTATCCAAGAACAACTCCCATGTAACCACACTGATATCCAAGTGCAACTTCTACTCTTCCAACCTCCACCAGGTAGAGGCGAAACCCTGCAAATGCATTACTACACACCAAGCCTTGGTATTGCTACTGAATGGGTGCATTGTGAAGCAACGATCCAAATCTATCAACCAAGTTTTTGCTTCCAAGCCTCCTCCCGAGCCATCGAAGGTGGGAGGGTGAGCTCTCAACAAATCCCTCATATGCCCTGCTATTGCTGCATCCTGATCTGCTGGAGCATCCCTGTGCCTTGGAGACCTTTCCCTCTCTCTCTCGATCTGTGATTCTTCCTGAGGCCTAGGTCCCAAACGATCAAGGAGCTCTCCTAGAAGACATTGCAACTGCCCATCCAAACCAGGCTGTCCTAGATTCTGGTTCCCCACTGGTGGATTACTTTGAGGATTTGAATTTTCCTTATGTTCAGAACCATGGAAACTCGGTGGGGATGGACTATGATGACTGACTGCTCGACCGCCACCTCTGCCTCTTCCACGGCCATGACCTCTAGCTCGAGGCATGATCCTACACATAGTTATAGTATGTAAGATCAAAGTTAACACAAAGGTTTCCTAACAGACACCAATTACCCAGAGAACCCAGCATTAGCAACCTGGCTCTGATACCAAGTTGTAACACCCTGCCACGCAACCCCAAAGGAGTTAAGTAAAATGCAACCAATTTTTTTTTTTATAAGAAAAAAGAAGTGAACTTAACATAACATAATGTCACCATTATTCAAATTGCATCACTTAACCCTTTGAGGAACACGAGGACATTACTCAAGAAATAACCCTTAACAACATGAACATTTATCTAATCATTACATAAACCATGCATTCATTGATCCATTTATACAATTACATCAATAACAATAATAGAAAATAAGATAGAATAATATCCAAGGTTATTATATCATTGTAGATTCATCCCATAACCAAGTTTACCATAAAAGTACAATGCATCAACATGAGATTACATCACAATAGCACCATGTGCAATAATTTAAACAACTTTCCCAACTAGGAGTGATACATCAATATAAGATTAACATAAATATATAAATTTGGAACCCACGAACAAAGAATCAACTGATACTGCAACTCAACACTAGAAGGTGAACCTGCATAAAAGAGAGAATCCCAACGGGGTGCGAAACACGATCCACCCGACCACCCCCGTGCTAGGAGTTGCTAAGGAAGGGTTCCCGACCAAGACCGACAAGACAAAGACTCACAACCAACTAAAGAAAATCACACAACACATGAGACCACTCAACTCTAAACAACAACAAAAATCACCAATACAAGACAAGTGGCCAATTCTAGAGGATTTCCAAAAGACAACATAAATAAGAATGTTAGAGGAGAGTGTCATCGCATGGCTTAACATGGATTCTCCAGACTACCTATTGTAAGGTGCCGCCTCCATCTACTGACGGATTATCCAGACAACCGAGCACTAGGAGCCGCCTCTAATTATGGTTATCCAGGCTACCTATCTCAAGGAACCACCCCATAGGGTTGCTCATGCGGAACCGTTACCTCTCGCAGAGACAAGGAAAAAATTATGCCAACCACGGCCTTCTCAATCCCCTTTAGTCTGTGGTAGCACAAAAAGGCGAATGAGGCAACAATTATCTTTTTAGTGTGTTACTACTCATCCCCTAGTTAATTAGTTAAATTATCACTTATTAAGTTCACTCTAACGAGGGCTATCCTGGCGCACCTTTGTGCGTCGACCACCCACTTAGAGCCACTCCCTCTAAGCACTCCACCACAAGACAATAACATCAAGGATTATACCACCTAAGGAACTGAATCAAATGACAATCGAAAGTGAGGCATGACCATCTCACCAACTACAAAGAAAACACACTCATAGACTGATATAGTCCAAAAGTATAACCGATCCATAAACATTACAATCCAAAACAAAAAACATGAGTAACCACATTACCCCACCTCTGGAATCACTTAAGCCTCTAAACAAGATTGATAAATTCTAGGTTTCCCTTACAGAGCATAAACCCCCAATAAAAGAACCAAAATTCATAATACATGAAATGTTATAACTCAAAAGAATCATTAACAAGAATACTAAAAGTCACTCCTCCAACTCATGGATAAATCCTTATCAAAATGTAATACAATACATGAAATTTCCATTTAATTAAAAAACATCCAATTTAACTCTACTTTTCATCATTACAATTATTTCTTAAAACTCCACATTCAATAAATTTTTAATTACTATGAATAAATGTGGATTATCTTTCTATCATATTATCAATTTAGTAACTAACTTACAATAAAATTACAATATCCAATATATATATTTATATATTAGTGTTAACATTAATAGTAATAATATTTTTTAGATAAACCTCCACATATATATATATCATATACTATATATATAGCATTATATACTTAATTAAAATACTCAAATTTCAAATACAATATATGTCGAATTTATTATAAAACAAAGTCCATAATATACACATAAATTTAAAATATTTCTCGCATACCGAAAATAAACTACCGGAATACCAATCCCGATAAAAGGGGTATGTGACCGAAACGCACGAATAAAATCTCACATTTTAAGAACACTAACCACTACACAGTAAACATAACACCCGAACCCAAAAGCTTTATTTCCTATCGAACTCTATACGTCAAACACATTTATCACTGCACAGTGGTAATTTTTAGCATGCTAATCCTAGGGAGTCGAGATGATGTGGCCGCTGCCGACCACACTCCTTTCAACACACAGAGAAGATACAGGTTAATACGGAAGCAGAGGAATGTGAAGAACAAACCAATTGGCAAAAGAGAAAAGAAAAAATAAATGAACGCCCATAGAACCTACGGGTATAGAACAAATAAAGGAATTCATAATGGACACATTGAACAGTGTACAAGATAAGCAGACCAGCGAAGGGACGGACGACGACCACGGTGTACCAGATGCTATCCAGAAAGGGAGGACATAGGAGCTCGCACGCTAGAGAAACTTTTTTTTTTAACTTTACTCTTCATTCAGTCAAAACAGAGAAATAAAGGACTAAACAACCATTCAAAAATGTAGAGGCGGAAAAAAAAACAATGGCCACACACATAAATTAATACGGACACCAAGGAATTATTATGAGATATATGAATTTTCAAATACATTGGTGACTTGAAAATACAGAGGAAGGAATAGGGATATCGGCTTTATCACCTACTATATCTGGCACGAACGCATCAATCAAACATTGCCAGGGACCAAGCAAATAAAATGAATTTCGACCCAATTAAATTATCATCCACCAATGCAAAGAATTGCAGCAAGCACAAAAAAAAATTAAAAAAAAAAAATTTGATTATAAAATTTCATAAAGCAAGAAAACTTACAAATTCGAAACCCAGTTATTCGAACACAGGCACTAGATTATACCCATTTAATTTAAACAACCCAGCCTTACAAATTTAAAACTATTTTCCAGTAATTTAGAAATAATTAAACCTATGAAATTGTATTTATCAAACCAAATAGTATTACCCTCATTTTATCCTGCTTCCCAGACATTGATCGAATAATTTGTTCTGAGCAAGTAAAAATTCAAGGTCTGAGTTGGATCTCAAATAATAATGTTTTAATAATTCGCTGTCAACTATGTTTTCCCAAATAAATTATATTGAAAAGATTTAGATAGGGTTTTTCCTAAATTTTATGAAAACATTTGCAAAGTTTATACAAATAGAATTTTCAATCAATTAATTCAATACACTCAGAGATTGAATTTCATCGAACGATACAGCCAAGAGTATATAAAAATAACAGAAGCATACACACACAGAACAGAATTTTGAAAGGAACCTGACGTCCTATGGTTGTAGAAGAAATCCAACACAAAAGCTTTCCTCCTTCCTTCAATGCTAATCCTTTCCTGCAGCTTCTTTTCCCCCCAAAACAATTCTCAGACAGTCCTCTCCCAAAATCCCCCCTTTCAAAAGAATACCAAAATCCCCATTTCAATAGTCCCCTGACTCTTCCTCTTCCTCTCCCGTGAAGGAAAATTTTAAAATAATTAATTTTTATTCTCCGAATAACCCCCACAAGAAACTCCATTTTTAATTATTTATTATTACTACTATTTATTTATTTTTAAACAATAATATATATATATATTTAATTACCACCACTTAATTCTAAATTTTAATTAAAACAAACTTTTATAGATAAATAGCTTTTAATTAAAATATAATTAAACCTCAATACTTACTAACTCATAATTAGTAAAATAACTTTAATTTAATCTTTTAGCTCTAAAATAATTAAATTAATTATCACCAACCATAAATAAATTAAATAATTCATTTAACTCAAAAACAATTGAAATATCAAAACAAAAATCAGATCAACACATGACTCAACAACCTCATACGAAATGACAGACTTGGGTCAGGATTTCTTCCTTAACAACTCCTTTAACAACATCGTACCTATTGGGTTTATTTTGTGCTCACCCTGTCCTGTCGAAGCAGGTGGAATCGAGACTTTAATCCTGCAATTCTTGTAAACAAATAAACATCAAGTAACATATAATCTCCACTGAAAACACACTGTGAAAGGTAATAGTGGGGTAGCAGGGCGCTCGCGAGCGAGTGGCACTACTTCATCCTTTCACCAAAGTACACTCAACATGTTATCATAAACATAATATCATGGAAATACATTATCGCATATAAATTTGAAGAACACCATTGCATAACAAATCAAATCATCAATGTATAACATATCATCAATTGCCACACACAATGTAAAAGCAATAAGCAATTTAACTAAGAACCACATAGGATTAAATATAAATCCACAACATAGGGTATCACAGAGTATCCACAATATCAAACAGTTTATTCTCATACAGTTTATGCTATGGTAAATAACTACCAAGTCGATCATCAGAATATAGCGGTTCAGACTTTAGGTCAGTTATAGGGTGTTAATGTTACTATTATTTTTTATTATGGAGCTACTGATTCCTTTATTTCACCTAGCATTGTTGAGCGATGTGGTCTTGCGGTGGTAAAGGAAGGCGATCAATAGCAGGTAGAATTATCCTTTGGGGTGAAAGTAGTGATAGAGAACCTTGTACGTAATTGTGAACTAAGAATTGGATCATTATCTACCTTAGTAGATCTTCATGTTACACCTTTAGGATCATATGACATTGTTTTAGGTATGGATTGGTTAGAATCTCATCATGCTATGATTGACTATTGACTAAAGACAATAAGTTGTACTAATGACTCAGGTGCAATAGTTGAAATTATAGGTGTTTAAAGACCTATCTATTTGTGGATGATTTTTGCTATGCAATTGAAGAGATGTCTTCGTCAGGGTTGCCAACTATTTGCAACAACCATTAATGATTTGGAGGTAGAAGAGAGTCAAGAGATATCTCTTGATGATCACCCTATCCTCAGGGAATTCATTGATTTATTTCTTGATGATAACCAAGTATTCCATCGAAACAAGATATTAATTTTAGAGTTGACCTAGTTCCTGGGGCAGAGCCTATATCACAAGCACCATACAAAATGACTACTTAGGAATTAGAGGAGCTTCATATTCATTTGGAAGAACTATTGGATAAGGGTTTTATTCGTCCGAGTGTTTCTCTATTGGATAAGGGAGCTAATGTGTTCTCTAAGATTGATATGAAATTAGGTTACCATTAATTATGCATTGTAGAAGCATACATTCATAAAACCGCATTCTGAACTCGTTATGGTTACTATGAATTCATAGTAGTACTGTTTGGGTTAATGAATGCACCATCAATTTTCATGAGTTTTATGAATGGTGTCTTTCGCACATACCTTGATCATTTTGTTCATGTTTCTTGATGATATTTTGATCTATTCAAGAAATATGAAGGAACATGAAGAGCATCTAAGATAGGTATTGCAGTGCTTGAGGGAGAATCAATTGTACACAAACTTGAAGAAGTGGGACTTCTTTCAGCTTGAGGTGAAATACCTTGGTCATGTGATTTCTGGAAAGGGTATTGTTGTGGATCCTTCGAAAATCCAAGCTATTGTTTATTGGCCCGTGCCTACCAATGTAGCTGAGGTTTGTAGTTTTATGGGTCTTTTTGGATACTATAGATGGTTTGTTAAGGGGTTGTCTAGGATTGGTCATCCTATTGCTGCTCTTCAGAGGAAAGGGAAGAAATTTGTTTAGACAGAGCAGTGCCAGTTGGCTTTTTAGGAAATTAAAGAAAAGTTGACTAATGTGCCTATATTGATTGTTCCTAATCCTGCTAAGAATTTTTTGTTTGCAATGATGCATCCTTGGAGGGTTTAGGAGCAGTACTGATGTAGGAAGGGTGAGTGATTTCTTATGAGTCTCACAAACTCAAGGATGACGAACTAAATTATCCCACTCATGATTTGGAGCTTACCATAGTTGTTCATTCATTAGTACAATGGAGGCATTTCTTACTGGGTCACCGCTTTGAACTTCATAGTGATCACCATAGTCTGTAATATATTTCTACGCAGCCTAATTTGAATGCTAGATAGAGAAGGTGGATGGAGTTCTTATGTGAATATGATTTTGAGGTAAAATATGTTTAGGGAAAAGAGAACATAGTGGCTGATGTGCTCAGTCGTTGTCAACATGAGATTTTTGTTATTACTCTTGAAGTAGATTTGAAGAGCCAAATTTTAGCAGCACTTCCTACAGATAGATTGTATCAGGAGGTGAAGACAGAGATTGAATCAGGTGGACCTCTAGAGGGTCAATTTATAGGGTATACTCTTGAACCAGATGGTTTATTGCGACATTTAGATTGTATCTATGCACCATAATTAGAAGGTCTCCGCACGTTGATTATGACTGAGGCACATCGAGCACCTTACTCAACTCATCCTAGTGTCAAGAAGATGCATGCAGATTTTTGACAGTTGTATTTTTGGCCTGGTATGAAACGCGATATTGCTGATTATGTACCGAGATGTCTTGAGTGCCAAAGAGTCAAAGTTGAGCATCAACATCGTACCAGATTATTGTAGCCACATCTCATTTTTGAATGGAAATGGGATATTATATCAGTTGATTTTATTGTTGGATTACCTAATGGCATCATGTCGACATGATGCCATTATGATAACTGTTGATAGATTGTATAAGGTGGCACATTTCTCTCCAGAACGATCATCTTACAATGCTTCATTTGTAGCTAGGATATTCGTGGAGTACATTTTTAGATTGCATGGGATTCCTCGTAGGATTATATCAAATAGAGATCCTGTGTTTACTTCAGCTCTATGGACTTCATTACAACATGCTCTAGGTACACAGCTAAACTTTAGTTCAGCATATCATCCTGAAACAGATGGTCAAACAGAGAGAGTTAATCAAATTTTTGAGGATATGCTTAGAATGTATGTAATGGATCAACAATCACATTGGGAAGATTATTTATACTTAGTGGAATTTTCTTACAATAATTGATATCAAAGTTCCATTGGAATCCCCCCTTTTCAGATGTTATTTGGACGTCCTTGTCAGACTCCATTGAGTTGGGATCGACTTGAGGATAGAGTGTTATGTGGTCCTAAGATGCTTCGAGACATGGAGCAATAGGTTGATCGTATTAGACAAAATTTGATAGTAGCACAAGATAGACAAAAGAAGTATGCCAATGAGCATAGAGTGGACCACCAATTCTTGGTGATAGAGTATTTCTTCGAGTGCGACTGCAAAAGAGTCCAATTTGTTATGGAAAAGGCTCTAAGCTTGCGCTTCAATTTGTTGGGCCATTTGAGATTCTAGAGATGATTGGTCCTGTGGCGTATCGACTCACCTTACCAACTAGTTTGTCATGTATTCATGATGTCTTCCATGTGTTAGTTCTTAGACCTTATCATCCTAATATTTTTCATGTACTTGATTGGAATGCGTTAGAGGTAAAGGACAGGTAGCTAGATTTGGAGCTTGTGGGAATTCTTCAGTGCTAGAAGCTCGTTCTTAGGGGTCGAGACATTGATCAGGTGAGGATCCAATGGGATCCTAGTCATGAGGAATCTGCTACTTGGGAGGATGCGACACACATGAGGGAACTTTATCCCTATCTATTCGCAGGCTTTCAGGAGCAAGCTTGATCCTAGGGGGGGAGGATGTAGTACCCCTCCATTTTGCTTATGTTTTCTGTTAGTATGTTTTTCACTTTGATAGACTTTGGTACTTTGTTTTGATGTAATGATCACTGAGATTAGAGCGATGGTGGATATATTTTGTGATGTGATGATACACTGTTTGGTGGTGATTATTTCTGATATGCTTTATGTTAGCATAGATGTTTACTTGAGATGTTATTGCTATATATGTTCATGGTAGATTAATTGGTATTTATTTTGTCAATTCGATGTGATATTGTATTGGTGAGGAGAACCGAGTTGCATGACTAGGTTGTAAGTGCCCTATGATTTCTGTGATTTTCTCCTCACAGTGTGTTTGAATCAAGGATTATATATATGTATGTCATATGTTTGATTGCAGGATTGCAGGTACATGACACTGACTCCACCTAGCTTCACAGGTCTGAGCGTGTCTAGAATCAATGGTAATGTTGATTGGGAGGTAGTAAAGAGGTTTTCCCTAGTCTAGCCTCAAACCTAGTCATAATATGTTGTCAGTTTAGGTCTAGTATGTTTGGTTGTCTCATGTGGTCTATTTTGATTATTTGTTATATAAGGTTTATTTTGTGAATTTAGTGATAGATTGATGTTCCTTTTAATTTTATGTTTATTTAAATTAATTTTAAATATTGTAGATAAAGGCTTCATATTTTATTTAATTAATTAAATTAGTCTATTGGTAAAATAATTTATTCATTGTGATTAAAATTATTTTATTAAATAAATAAATTAATTAAAGTTACTTTTATTGAGAGAATAGATTAAATATATATTAAATGCTTTTGTGAGAAATGGAATTTTAAATATGTGTTAAAATAAAAATGAAATGGATTTTCAATTCTTTAATTCTATAAAATGGAATAAATTCTTGATTATTGATAGAAGAAAATATCCGTGAGTTTGTTAGACGATATTTTCTTGATTTTCCATGTGTGTTAGTTGAATTAAATGTAAAAAATTCTTGTTGAGGGTTTTCTCAGAGAGAATATGGCTAGAATTGGGTAAGGAAAGAAAACACTTCACGGAAAAAAAAGAAATAGAGGATTGCTAGAAAAATTTGGGATTTCTTTTGGGTTTTGATTTTAAAATTTAGAAAAGAGATCTTTGGATAATTTCTAGTACAATAATTTGCATTCTTTTGAAAGTGAAGATTTGAAAAGGACATTGGAAGTTGCATGCAGTAGGCAAAACTTTTCTTCAATAGTTAATTTTCCAAGCTACAGCAATACAAGTTCTTTCCTATTTATTTAGTTCATTGTGTATTGAAAAGATTGCCTGTATAAAGAATTATTGTAGAAGTTTTGTTAAAATTTGTAAAATAAAATATTTCCTATAGAATAAATTTTTATTGAAGCCTTTGTTGTTCTCAGTAAATTTTTGTTCAAAATTATTCTATAGAAAATTTGTTACCTCTTTGTGTTAATTTTTGAAGCAAAATTTTATAGTAAAATTAGAGGGCAACACAAAAGATTTTGTTAAACAATAGAAGATTCTCAAAAGGAAACAAAAGAAATCTCTGTAGAATTATAAATGAAGTTCTCTATTAAATTTGAGGAAACAGGGACCTCTTTGACAAACTTCATTAAAATTTTCCTATAGAAAATATTTTGAGGATTTAGATTGTGAATGAAACCTTTCTTACAGAAATTGAAAACCCTTTATCAAATATTGGTAAATTGAAAACCTCTGTATTATTTGAATAAAATCTTCCTGTTAAAATGATGAGGGCACAACCCAAGACACAGAAAATAACCCAAAAATAAGAGAATAATTTTATTATTCAGAAAATGGAACTTCTTACATGCAGAGGATCTCAAATCCCCAAGTTTTACAACACATGCAAGTTACAGAAAACTACAGAATCACCCTTTCGCAATATGCGAGCTTGTCCCCAAAAAGTTGCCCAAAAGTTAGAAACCCACCCATAAATAAAGCTCATCTTTAGTTTGGAGCCAAAACAACATTCAAATTTGAGTTTAGGTAGTTTGGCGCTAAAAATTTACAACTTGAAGTTCAAATTTCAAAAGAACATTTGCAATTGTATCTTCTAGAAAGTGCGCCAACTTTCTAGGGCCATAACTTTTGATCCAGAACTCTGATTTGCGAACCGTTTGAACCGTTGGAAAGGTCTCGAAGTCAACGACGCGCTTGAAATTTTCTATGCTAATTTTGGCAAGTTTTGGGGCCGATCCGGGAACTCTAAGTGCCTCAAATCTAAATCAGAAGATTTTTAGGTGCAAATCTAGGCAACTAAAACTGCAATATCTTTCAACCCAGGAATAGAAAATAAAAATTGTAAATTAAGAATTTCATTATGAAAAAAAGGGTA
Organism: Sequoia sempervirens; assembly: GCA_007258455.2. Classification (NCBI taxonomy): domain Eukaryota; kingdom Viridiplantae; phylum Streptophyta; class Pinopsida; order Cupressales; family Cupressaceae; genus Sequoia; species Sequoia sempervirens. The sequence goes on from VDFB02281492.1 coordinate 649,162,328, forward strand.
TCCAAAAATGTAAAAACATTTAAAAACTGATAAACTTGAAATTTAACTATTTTTGGGTGATGCAAGATTGCCCTTACACCACTAGATGCTCCTACATCATAAAAAAAAAATTATTTGTTAAAATTTGCTCTTCTTGAGCAATCTGATTGATTTAATATTTATATATATATATATATTTAAATAGATATATATATATATATATATATATATATATATATATATATATATATATATATATATATATATATATATATATATATATATATATATATATAAATATATGTATAGTTATATAACTTATGCATTTGAAATCATGTATATCTCTCAAATAAATTTTGTTAAAAATGAGTTTTCTTAAGGAATCTCTGTACAGGCGAAATTGGGGTTTGGAATATTAAAAAAAAATGGAATAAAACATGTAAGTGAAATTAAAATTTTTGTAGGATTATAATTTCAGATTTTATTTGCTTTGTATTAAAACTTTGTATAAGTATGGGGAAAGGGCTGTGGCCATTCCCATAGTCGCCAACCCTAAGGGAGATGATGGTGGGAGTAGCCCAATGCTACCCCACCCACACAGGTCAGCGCCCATGAAAGGAGCCGATAACTACGAATAAACCATGGAATGCCCTAAAATTTATTCGCCCTCCTTCATGATATATATCGAATATGATTTTCTTTAAAACAAAACATGAATTTAGCATGTTTCTTTTATAAATTTCAATTTTCTATATTTATATGAATTTTGGATTTTAGATTTAGATTATAAATATTATATATATATATATATATATATAAATATATACATTAATTTTTGTATATATATATTTATATGTATGTATATATATTAATATAGTTTGAAGAAAATAACTTAGTATTTAAATAAGGTTTCTTTAATAGATGCATGTAATGCATGCGATCAACTATTTTTAAAAACAATAAGATTGAAAGAGAAAAAAATGATATTTATTTTTATTTGAAATTGAGAAAATTCAGAATTAGATTAATTGGTTCAATTTTTTTTATTGTTTGAGAAAAGAACTATAAACAAGTTGATTTATTTTCATGCTATTTCTAACTGATTTGATTGGATTTAGTAAATCCTAACATTAGATTCTTATTTTTTCCTGAAATGCTCTAAGTGGTTTTCTCTCTTATTGGGAAATTGGGGTTATATGAGATTTCAAGTCTTCCAAATATAGTTTCTTTCTGAGGGAGTTATATCCATGATGGTTTCATATTTTGAATAAACTAGGGTAGTGCACATGGTTCTATTCGGTTTTAGACACTTGGTTCTATGAACAGGTTGTGATGTCCATTGTTATATGATTTATTTTTTATGCTAGTTTATGTGCACCTTGTCTAACTTGGTTAATGGAATTAGTTTCCTTGAGTTATTGTTAGGGGAGTGGCTCTTTATGAGGGCCATCACACAAAGTGGTGCCAAGGTAACTCATGTAGAGTTAGTTAATCAGTGAAAACTGAAACAACACATTAAGTAGTCTAAAACCTTTAACTAGATTAATAAGCCTCACCCATAGACTCAAGGGCTAGTTTAGACTTGGGAATGAGTTGAGAAGGCCTGGAATGGAAAAATTGATATCTAGTCATTATGAAAGACATTCAATTCCGCAACAGATTGCATGAGGGGTTGGGTTTCATAAGAGGTTACCAAGGTAACCCAAGTTGGGGGTTAGAACCTAGGAAGAAACACCTGGGTAACCTATGCAACATTGTGATGAAACTCCACTTATAATAATAGTATCCTTATGAACTTAGTGTATTTGATCTTTTAGTTCTAGAATCAATGTAACCATTAAGTTGAGTTTGTACTTGTATAGTTTTTTCTATGATTTTGCTTGTATCTAGGGTTTGTAGGTTATGTCTAGAGAACCTTTTTACTATCTCCTAGCATAGGGAGTGGACCTATGGGTACCATAGGGTTGGGTAGAATTTTCACCTTACTCCGTTGGGTCCCCAATTCTTGTTCGCGGTGAAGAGTACTTCTTGGATGGAGAGCTCGTATATGAAAATGCACTTTCTCATATTTATTATTTGTATCAATCGAAACCTTATTCATGTATCACTCCTCAATTGTAATTGGGGAGAACTTTTGTAATATTGAATTGTACATTTTTATATGACCTACCTCATTTATAAATGAGTATTGTAAATGTTATTATAATTGCAATGTAAGGAAAAAATCATTTTGTACTTTACACCTTCATTGATGTAATTTAATTTTTATTTAATGTATGCTTTTAAGTTTAGGAAAATTAAACACGTGTTATGTTAATTACTTTTATCATCTATGGGATTTTCAAGTAGTGTGTTGTTGCGTTTCTTAGGGAATTTTTGCATTAGTAAAGTTGATGTTTACACATTTAAAAAAATTTATTACACTATCGTAGTCAATGCAACATTCTTTAGGTTACAAGATAGGGCATTACACGCAACCCCCACATGGATGCAACTAGCAACCTCAGCTGTTGTGGGTGATCCCATAATAGTGGTTTACAATTTTTGGCCAAACTGGACACTGAAATTATTATTTAAAACTAAATCTTTACATTCGGGCACCTATAGCAGCTAAACTGTGAGGAATTTGAAGATGGTGCAAACTAGAGTCTCATCAAATTTTGTCTGTAGATTCTAAAAATATCTTTTTCAAAATTTTTGGAATCAAATTGCACTTCTTTTTCCATCTCCAACAAAAATTAATTTTTTTTAGAAAACAACATTTTTTAAAAGTGACGCACACCGTATAACGCATACCTTTTTTTCCATGAAGGATAAAATTCTAATTATTTCAATTTTAGATTTGTAACTCTGATATCTAGTGTTTCCACTTGGTTAGATAGTTTTTTATTGATTATTTTTTCCTTAATCATGTTTCAAAGTCAAAGAATTACAATTTAGGCACAACGCGACATAACGCTTAACTTTTTTTGTATATGTCAAAATTTAATTTAATTTTTTTTGTTGGATCAAGGACTTCAATATCTGGTGCACTCATATTTTTTTAATTTTTTTTTTGATAATCTTCTATTTTTCCACATGTGAAGAAAAAAGAAATTTATTTTGATGAAAAACCTATGTTTAATAAAACTTAAAAAAAAATACATAACAAAACCAAAACATATTAAAATTATATTCATTGGATAGCTTGTTCTAAGGAATACCATAATCATTTGAAATAAATTTTAAATGAATTCATTTGATCCACAAAATCTAAATCAAAAGTGATTTTTTATCAGCATTTTGATAGGTGTAAAGGAGACGCATTTATAGGTATGGTTTAAAACTAGCGAGGTTCTATCCAAGGGGGTTTGATCTAAGGTGATTTGATCAAACCCTCTTCAATTGGAATCCTTAAAATGGAACTTTTTAAGGCTTAAATCATTATATTTCCTAAAAATATGTGATTTCAGCTAAAATTTGTTCCTCTCAGGAATTGTAAACCACTATTATGACAGCACCCTTGTGCGTAGCCTTGGCTGTTATGCGCAGCCTTGTGGTGGCTATGTAAATCCTACCACAAGGGGGCCGTGGGTGGTGTTAGCTCTCAAAAATGTAGGTTGAATGCTTCAAGAGGCTTCCAATCTCCTGATACGCTTTAGGGTAACAGACAAGGTCAAGAGAACTCAACCTTCTACTCTTCAAGTGCTCCTAGACCTAGGCGGGTGTACCTTTCTGAATGAAGTAGACTTTACTTATGATTATCTTACTTGCACAATGATTTGTCCACAATGGCAGATGGAAGTGAACAAATGAAATCAAACTTGATAGTTATCTTTTGATCTAAATCCTAAAATGCTTAATTAACATATATAAAGGAACTAAATGAATTCAAATGATGAAATTGTAGAGACCAGTGCCTTTTTAGGTTTGTGGAGTCAAATGAAATAGAAGTGAGCAACTTATTCTGGTAGAAAATTGAATTGCAGGCATACGATCTATTCATAATTTGTATAAACAATGTAGGATATTGACTACTAAGCTCTACTTTAATAATCCAAATGAATCTTCCTAATTATTGTGATCAACGAAAAGGATTTGATCTTTGCTTGAGAGAACCAATAGATTAATCACATAGATACAACAAATGTGCATTTGTAAACTGAAAATAAGCTTGTTACTTCAATTTAATTAACCAGAAAGAATCAATATGGAGACAACTTAGCAATACTTTTTCAATAAACTCAACATACAATTGATACCAAAAATAAACTACCACACCAGCTGAATTTCATGGGAATTTCCATTTGAAAACATGCAACATAGTCTCTAGAATGAAAACTTTATTTTACTATGTCCATTCCTAATCTACTGTCTCTATTAAAAAATCTCCTCTCAATCAATTACAATTGGGGTCATATATATACACTAGCAACCATAAAAAAAATCACTTCCAAATCATGTTGGCCACCATAGAAATTGAGCTCAGTCATGTCGGCCTTCAATAGCATATAGAAAATCTCTATTGTCAACCCAAAGTATTTGAATTTTATTAATCATCAGTGGACCAGTCACTAAGACCACTAGAAAGTATGCCGAAGGAAAAATATTGTCAATCGCTCCATCCTGTGCTCCTTTGTTCATCACCGTGACCAATCTAAGTTGTGGAGACACTATACTGCCTTCATCATGTCTCACCGAAAACACTTTGATCACTTGTATTGCTGCGACCCTTCATTATCAGGCAGACCATATAGAGAATTCAATTGTTATGTCAAAGGCCCCATATTCATCTCATCTGTCACTGTAACACCCATCTGTCGGGGGAACCTCTTGTAGATTGTTATGTTCCACCAAAATCCAACCTCCATATTCAAGTCACTAAGACATAAGATTTTTCCTACCGATGAGTATCCTCTATCACTATAACCTCCAACCCTTGGCGAGACGTCTTGTAGAGCATTTCGTTACACCAAAACAACCGAGCACACCAAGATTTCCAAGAGAAATGAAAAATCTCACCGAAAGCCACTCATTATACCTGTCGGCTAGACTCGACGGGCTCGCCAAGACCACACACCGAAACATAAGTCTCACCGAAGCACCCTGAGTAGACATGATCACTAAGAAAAGGCCAATCTCACACCAAGAGAAATCCATTTTAAACATTGTCGGCAAGACCCGACCTTTTCTCTATGACCTCCTGCTGCAAATAATTTGTTTGGTAGAAGTGAATCCATATGTGATGTCGGCGATACTGAAGGTCACTCACCAAGACCTCCTCTAGAACACCACCTCTTGCTGAAATGAAACTTAAAACTCTAGTCAGGAAGACAAGAGAGACTGCTAGGACATGATGTTGATATCCATAGCCTTCGCTGATGAATCCTCAAATACGCAAGTTGGTGAGACCAACCTATTGGGGGAGACCTTACCCCAATGAAAATACTTATGCCGATATAGACCATAATGTGAAATATGCATGACACGATGGAAACACGGGATAAAGTATGCAAAATGTAAGCCAAATGTAATGATGGAAGGGAAGATGTGCTTATGATAAGGACTCATAAGGGACTTAGGGAGATGAAAATTTGTGAAATCAAGTGAAAATTTACAGTCCTAATAGTGGCTCCATCTAGGGATGAATGATATTAAGATCATTGCAAGGATCCAAAATCTATGGGTGAGCAGACCAGACGCAAAAATGAGAAAAATGAAAATGGGCAGGAAGCAAGATGGAATGGATGCAAAATGCATGCAATATGGAAATGGACCAAAACCCTAAACTGCTATGCATGGAAAAGAATTTTAAAGAGGATAAGTAAGAGCTATCCATGCACTGGCAACCCTTAATCCTCTTTGTTTTAATTTCAATCTAAAACTCCAACCATACTTTTCCCCTGTCAAATATGTGATTTTGTCTTGAGTTCAACGAATTCCTTTTGAAGAAATATATGAAATCTTCCCTTTCACTGAATGTTTTTAGAGAATCACCATGCTTAGTTTGGCCCAAAATTCCTACACCAGCCTGTAGTTTAAATTCTTCATCACTAGGGGACAAACCCCTGCTATCTTCAATATATAAAATTCATGCATATTTGATATAACAATTTATATTATATGTCTCATTGTTAAGAATTATGAAATACTCTCCCAATTGTATTGAAAATTGACCAAAAAAATGACTTTCTTGAGAAACAAAAATTTCCATCACACCAACATTGTCTGAAACAAACAAATCTGAAACCTTTTGCACCTCTTTGATACTATCATTTGGATACAACATGGGATTATGACTCATATCTTCAATATCATGCATATATGAACCAATCAAAGTTGAACCTCTGTCATCCTTGGCATGCAAATAAACATCTTCTTCACAAGAATTAGAAATTTCAAAATCACATACCTCATCCTAAATAGAAACAAACTTTTGATCAACACCAAAGGTTTCACCATCACTCCAAGAAATGCACAGGGAGTCATAAGAATATTTACACAAAGATCTCTCACTGTCAAAACAAATATTAGCTATACACAAATCTTCAAGATCATTTTCATGTGCACATCCCTAGTATTTAGGATTTAACAAATTTGAAATCTATTCACTGATAAGTGAACCAGTCTCAACATTTTCATCACTACAATTAAAATCCTCACTTTTGTCATCATCAAAAAGAAATCCAATACCATCAGAGAATGGGAAATCAGAAACATTATTACCATTACCATTTATGCCATAAATACTTTGTTTATATGGAATTATTTCCTCTTTTTCATAGAATGGATTTGAAAATACCTTAAACTCATTCATGGACATATCATGGAAAAAATTCACCTGATCATCATTTAACTCTTCATCATACAATGAGTTTTAAAAAGTTTGGAAATCATTTTTGAATGTACAAACCTCATCATAATCAAAATCCTCAGGTTCATCATTAGAATCTAAATATTCACTAGGTTCCTCACAACATACACTGCTTTCCCTGTCACAATCTGTTATGCAAGAGAAATCTCTTGTACCTTCATCTTCCTTATGCAGGAAATCATATGAGTCATTCTGACTTGCACATGTCTTATCTTCTATTGGATGCATCATCTGATCAACTTCTCTATACTCATAAGAAATACAACAATTGGATTCAATATTGATAGTGTTCTCATACCTTATTCCCTAGGACAACGCTTGAATGAAGTTAAAATAGGATCATTCTGCCTCAATCCCTTTCTTCTACTCCAATATCTCTCCTTTGTTTTCTTCCTTCTAATTAGCAATAGTTAGTCTCTCCATCTCTTCTTTAATAAGTCTCTTCATACTATAATGAGCAAGTACCTCAATAGAATGTGGCTCTGTATAATCATCCTTAAAGTCAGAAAGGACCTGTTGTTTTGCCATATGAACATTATATTTCTAATTTGAAACATCATGCTGATAACCCTCATCCTCCGAAGATGAGTACCTCTCCTCAACATGGTGAATAGTATTTGAAATCAAATATATTGTGTGATCTTCTCCTTTGTTACCCATCAACTTTCCCCCTTCTTGCATTCTTTGGGCTACAACACAATAATCTAGAGAATGTGGCTTATCACAAAAATCACAGAAGCAATTGTTACTTACCATGTAGGTTCACTTCTTTGTCAATGGATCAGGAGCTTCTTTGTTTCTAGGCCTAGTTGTTATAGGTTTCTCAATCCTTCCAGTCTGTATTATAAGGCATGTCATGCAACCTCGGCCTTTCATTCCTGTAAGTATTCTCCTATCGGTATTGATAACTACTACTTTGTTGATGAACCTTAGGATTGTCTCTTTTATCCATTATTCTTGTAGCCCTCCTACAATTATTTTCAATTGTATGTGCCACCTTATAAGCTTTAGCCAAATCTCTTGGGAATCTATTTCTCAATTCATACCCTGTTTTAGGATCAAAAGCATTCAAATAAATACTCAGTGCTACAGAATCTGGCAACTTTGATCCAGGAGGTATTTTATTTTGCAATTTATTGAACCTCTGATTAAAATCATAAATTGTGTCATTTTGATATTTCTAAATCCTTATTAATTCATGAAGAGCAACAATAGGTGCACTTGGATTCCCAAATTGCTCAAGGAATTGATCCCAAAACACTTGGAGAGAATCGATAGAAACTGTTGTTAGGCTATTGAACCAATCCCTAGCGTCTTCAATAAGTGATATCATGAATAGCCTCATGTGTAAATCTTCATATGGCACACCCAAATCTTGGATGAAAGCATTGAAACTTCTTAAATGCTCTTCAGTAGTAATTACATCACTCCCTATAAACTTTGAAACAAGACCTCTCCAACTACCATCCATCAGTTAACGGGATAATTGAATCCCTGCCAAATCAAACTGTCTGATCATTGTTGTGTAATGATGAGGGGGGGCACTAGGTGGGTATTGATGCTGGTACATCAAACCATAGTACTGTGTATGACAATATGGCACATACTGCTAACCATGAGGAGTTCCAACATGACCTCCCCTGAACTGAGATCCTCCTCCATTCATGTTTAAAAAACTACAAAAAATCTTTTAGAGTCACCACCAACTTTTCCAAAAGTAGGAAAATCATTATTTCTAATATTTTTCCTAGCAAAATCACTCTTTCTAAAATTTCTCAAATTACAACATTCCTCCAATGACTTTATAATGTGGTCTTCAACAAAATTTTCTGATATAATCCCCAACTGAGTCACCAATTTGTTATCTCTCAAAAACGTAGGCTGATTGCCTCAAGAGGCTGCCAATCTCCTGATACACTTTAGGGTAACAAACAAGGTCAAGAGAACTCAACCTTCTACTCTTCAGGTGTTGCTAGACCTAGGTGGGTGTACCTTTTTGAATGAAGCAGACTTGACTTATGATTATCTTTCTTGCATAATGATTTGTCCACAATGGAAAATGGAAGTGAACAAATGAAATCAAACTTGATAGTAATCTTCTGATCTAAATCCTAAAATGCTTAATTAACAGATATAAAGGAACTGAATGAATTCAAATGATGAAATTGCATAGATCAGTGCCTTGTTGGGTATCTAGAGTCAAATGAAACAGAAGTGGGCAACTTATTCTGGCAGAAAATCAAATTGCAGGCATATGATCTATTCATAATTTGTATAAACAATGTAGGATATTGACGACTAAGCTCTACTTTAATAATCCAAATGAATCTTCCTGATTACTATGATCAACAAAAAGGATTTGATCTCTGCTTGAGAGAACCAATAGATTAATCACACAAATACAACAGATGTGCACTAGTAAACTGAAAATAAGCTTGTTACTTCAATTTAAATAACCAAAAGGAATCAACATGGAGATAGCTTAGCAATACTTTTTCAATAAACTCAACATAAAATTGATACCAAAAATAAACTACCACACTAGCTGAATTTCATGTGAATCACTATTTGAAAACATGCAACATAGTCTCTAGAATGAAAACTTTATTCTACTGTTTCCATTCCTAATATACTGTCTCTATTAAAAAATCTCCTCTCAATCAATTACAATCAGGGTCACATATATACACCAACAACTAGGAAACAAATTGCTTCCAAATCATGTCGGCCATTGTAGAAATTGAGCTCAGTCATGTCGGCCTTCAACAACATATAGAAAATCTCTAATTTCAGCCCACAACATTTGAATTTTATTAATCATTAGTGGACCAGTCACTGAGACCACCAAAAAGTATGCCGAAGGAAAAATATCGTCAATCGCTCCATCCCATGCTCCTCTGTTCATCGCTGTGACCAATTTGAGTCATGGAGACACTACACTACCTTCGTCATGTCTCACTAAAAACACTTTGATCACGTGTATCACTGTGACCCTTCGTTATCAAGCAAACCATATAGAGAATTCAATTGTTATGCCGAAGGCCCCATATTCATCTCATCTGTCGCTATACCACCCATCTGTTGAGGGAACCTCTTGTAGATTGTTATGTTCCATGGAAAGCCAACCTCCATATTCAAGTTGCTGAGACATAATATTTTTCCTGCCGACGAGGATCCTCTATTGCTATAACCTCTAACCCTCGGTGAGACATCTTGTAGAGCATTTTGTTACACCAAAACAACCAAGCACACCAAAATTTCCAAGAGAAATTGAAACTCTCACTGAAATCCACTCATTATACCTATCAGCAAGACCCAACAGGCTCCCGAAGACCACACATTGAAACATAAGTCTCACCAAAGCACCCCGAGTAGACATGATCACCGAGAAAAGGCCAATCTCACACCGAGAGAAATCCATTTTGAACATTGTTGGCAAGACCCGACCTTTTTGCTATGACCTCTTGTCATAAATAATTTGTTTGGCCGAAGTGAATCCATATGTGATGTCGGCGAGACTGAAGGTCACTCTCCAAGACCTCCTCCCAAACACCACCTCTTGCTAAAATGAAACTTAAAATGCTAATCAGGAAGACAAGAGAGACCGCTAGGACATGATGCCGATACCCATAGCCTTCACTGTTGAATCCTCAAATGCACAAGTCAATGAGACCCAACCTATTCAGGGATATCTCACCCCGGTGAAAATACTTATGTTGATACAGACCAGAATATGAAAAATGCATGACATGATGGAAACACGGGATAAAGTATGAAAAATGTAAGCTGAATGTCATGATGGAAGGGAAGATGTGCTTATGATAAGGACTCATAAGGGACTTAGGGGCATGAAAATTTGTGAAATCAAGCAGAAATTTATAGTCCCAATAGGTGGAGCATGATTGAATATATTCTCCCAAAAACTGGTCAAAGCACTAAGCTTCTCTAATGCTTGTGTAGATGTTACCAAGAGCATAGTTATCAAGGCATATGATGATGAGGAATGCTCCTCTAGAGGAATTATCACACTTCCTATTTGTGTGGGGCCAGTAATCATGTATACAACATGTCAGGTATGGGATCTTGAACTACCTTACAAAATTTTGCTTGGTCAACCTTGGATCCATGCCTTAAAGACTATCTCATCCACTTACCACCAATTCTTGATGTTCCCTTTTGATGGAACTAAAATTACCATACATGGAGACCCTAACCTATTCCAGTATTGCACCAATTTGAGAGGCATTTTCAAACACCAAGTTCCAATTAACCATGAAGCTTCAACATTCACTCCCTCCAAATACATTGATCCATCCACACTCACCAAACCATTCATGTCCACATCTTCGACCTCCACCACACCATCTCATACGACCATCCCAAGTATTAATTATAACATCAAGATCTAGGACGAAGGATGTGGGGAATACAAATTGAACATGACCTATTGCATCACTAAAATACCCATCTCCCAAAGTTTATGGTCATCCTTGTTTCAAAATAGAACCAAAATAAATTTGTAAGGTTCCTCTGACAATGAAATTCACAAAATGGGGAGAACTAAACAAAGAATACATTAAAGACATATCCACTTGGATTTATAGAGACATGGAAGATCCATCCCCATTACCAGTAGAGATATATGGAAAAGGCTATGAAATGGTGAAGGATCAAGGCTATGATAGAACTAGTGGCCTTGGTGAAAACAAAACATGAAGACGAGAAGCTATAATGTAGCCTAGAAGACCAAAGTATCTTGGGTTAGGGTTTGGGCCATTCAAAGCTAATAATCAATGTACCAATGTACTTTCAGGTGAGAGTGTGAATATTTCTAAATGTGTCAAGATAATCAAAGATTCCTTTTCCAAAACTAACTCACATGAATGGAAATTTGGTCCTCAATGATCTTTAAGTGACTATGGCCTTGATGACATGTTTCTGGAACCCAGAGAACTTTCCTTTGATGAAAGATTCCAAGATTGATTCATCATAGAATCTTTGTAATGAAAATCCTAAATGAGACAAAGTCTTTTGGCCTCATAATAATGACAAACCTAAGTTGTCATATGATTCTATTGATCTCCATTCTAACTCATTTTTCTGACCATCTAACTCCATAGACCAGTCTATCAACCCATCTAACTTTCCAGCTAACACCAGGGATCGTGATTCCAATCCATTTGTCCCCTATTATTCCAATGAGTCCAATTTGTCTAAAACTAATGAAGATGGTCCTTGGCTAGAATCCAAATGGGAATTTGAGGACTAAATTTTTTTCTTTACCATTTCCACTTTTGTTTCCATGCTTTCTACACTATCCCCACCCTTCACCAACACTGATGATGGTATTTCCCTTGTTTACCCACTGCTCATTGATTGGGAACAACAAGGCCCACTTGTCATGGACATATTTTAGAATGATGAAGCTATCATATAATTTATGTATTTTTGTGAAGGCATACCAAGTGGGGACCACAAAGCTAGATTTTCCATAGACCTAGATTGCGCAACATACTTCAGGAGACTGTGCAATCCTCAAGTCACAAAAATAATAAAAATAAAGAAAAAATATACATGTATTTAGGTGAAAACCTCAAGGTGCCTACTGACGATACAAAAGTAAAAATAGAAGATGTATCCAAGGGTGAAAACCTCTCTAAGGTGCCCAAGGATGGAGGATTTGAATTTCTTCCTATCACATAAGAAAAATAAGCAATGCTCATTAAGGACACCATAGAATTGAGGACACCATAGAAGTTAACATAGCAATAGTAGAGAATCCCAAAATATTTCTCTTCACCACATCTTTGACAAAAGAAGAAAAGATGGAATTTAAAAAGAAATCTCAGAATGAAAGATTATCTTTGCATGGTCCTACACTGATATACTCGGATTGGATCTAAAACTATTTTTGCACCATCTGTGCTTGCTTCAAGATTCCAAGCCAGTAAAAAAGAAATTACAAAAGATGCATCCTCAAATTGCATTGCTAGTAAAATTTAAACTTAATAAACTACTGGATATGGGATTCATAAGATCAATAGACTATGCAAAATGGATATCCAACCTCATTACTACCACTAATCCAAATTGTTAGATATGCATATGCATAGACTTCAAAATTTTAAATAAGGCATTCTTAAAGGATGATTTTCCATTGGACAACATACACAGCATTTTTGATCTCACAGCAAGGTACAAGATGTCCATTATGGATGGTTTCTTGGGCTACAATTAGATTTAGATCACCCCTAAGGATCAACATAAATTGTCCTTCACATGTCTTTGGGGTACCTACTACTGGAATGTCATGCCTTTTGGCCTCAAGAATGTAGGTGCCACATATCAACAAGCCATGACAATAATATTTCATGACTTGATGCACACACTAATGGAATATTATGTAAATGATCTCTTGGAAAAGTCTCTGACATGCAAGGATTTCCTCAAAGTATTGGATAACTTTTTTAACTCAAATAATACAAGGTTTGTTTGAACCCTAAGAAGTGTGTCTTTGATGTGACTTTAGGAAAAAAATTTGGTTACATAGTTTCTCGCAGAGGAAATTTAGTAGATCCTACTAAAGTGAAATCCATATTGGACATGCCTCCATCAAAAGGAATTAGTGAGCTAAGGAAATTGCAAGGAAGACTACAATCTATTTGACGCTTCATTGCACAACTTGCAGACAAGTGCCAACCATTCCAATACCTCTTGTACAAAGGAATCCCCTTTGTGTGGATAGAAAAATTTCAAGTGGCCTTCCAAAAAATCAAAGACTATATATTGTCACCACCTTTCCTAATGCCTCCCATTGAAGGAAAAACCTTGATCTTGTATTTGTAATGCCTACTTCAAATTGAAGACTTTAATAGTTATATTCAACTTATTGTAGTACTTCACAGACCAATGGAATGGAAGGAAAACCCTTGATCTTGTAAATTTCAACAACCACTTTAGCACTAGGTGCATTGCTAGCACAAAATGACCATGATGAGAAGGAATGGGCTATATACTACATCAATCACACATTGGATGGATATGAACTAAACTACACACCCATCAAACATGCCTGTCTTGCAATTGTCTTTGCTACCCAGAAGTTAAGACATTATATGTTGAATCACAAGACACAACTAGTGGAAAATATTGATCCCTTGAAGTATCTCCTAAGTTGGGCAACATTAACAGGTTGGTTGGAAAAATGGGTTATGATATTGAGTGAATATGGCATACATTACATGAACCACAAAGCTATAAGAGGACAGGTAATAGCTAATCAACTTGCAGATGCAACTGTGCAAGGCAATCATCCTTTAGTAGCTGACTTCCCTGATGAGGCCATATTTCATGCAGAACCTAAATCACCTTAGAATCTCTATTTTGATGGATCCCATACTGTTCATGGCTTAGGGGCGAGAATATTGTTCATCACACCGTAAGGCGATTCCATTCCTAAGTCATTCCACATTTCCTTTCCTTGTACAAATAATGTTGTAGAATATGAAGCACTTGTCGTACGACTCCAAATGGCCATAAAATTGAAAATAAAGACACTTTTGGTCTTTGGAGATTCTTGATTGGTCATTAACTAGGTAACTAATGAATATGACACTAAGGATGAAAATTTATGCCCTACAAATGCATGGTTGATAGCTTTCAAACATATTTCTATAGGCTCACTTTTGAACTAAGTTCGAGGGCACAAAACAAGTTAGATGGCTACTATTAATCTCTCCAAGACATTCCTAGCAATGTGCTGCAATTCAAGTTCTTGGTAGAACAACTATTGATTCCTGTATTTGATATTTTGGAGTTAGAAATAGTTTGTGAGCTTGTCGGTCCTAATTCATGATGGTATAAAGACATATATGACTACCTTCAGTCTTATACCCTTCCCTTGAATATTTGTGACAAGCAATGAAAATCCTTTATCTACAAAGCTGCTCGATACACCATCATCAATGACACCTTATACCACCATAGCTTTGGTCATACCCTTCTTCGGTGTCTCAAAAATAATGAAGCATGAACAAACTTACATGTGGTACATTAGGGTATATGCAAATCTCATTTGAGTGGCCCAACCTTAGGTAAAAATATCACGAGACTTGGGTATTATTGGTCGACTTTGGAAAAAGATGCACTTGATTTTGTAAGAACATGTTGTCAATGTGAAATAGACAGTGATCTGATTCATGCACCAGCACATGAACTTCAACCCATCACTTCTCCTTGGCCCTTCACACAATGGGGACTTGACCTTATGGGAAAAATACATCCCACCTCCTCCAATGGCTATCAATTCATTATCACCACCACTAAGTATTTCTCTAAGTGGATTGAATCTATCTCTCTCACATACATAACTAGTAAGTAGATTTCCAAATTTATCCTTAACTACATCATCTACATGTATGGTGTTCCACAATCCATCATCATAGACAATAGTTTTCCATTCAAAATCAAGATGTCCATGAGCTTTGTGAGCACTTCCACATTCAACACCATTTCTACATGCCCTACTACCCGCAAGGAAATGGTGAAGGCAAGAAATCCAATAAGACAATTATCAAAATCCTTAAGAAGACTGTCAATGACATTGGTCATGACTCGAACTTACAACTTAACCCTACTCTATGGGCTTAGCACACTAGTGTTCACATTCATACAAAATCCACTCCATTTGCCTTGGTCTTTGGAGCTAAAGCTATCTTTCCTATCAAGGTTGAAATTCTATCTCTCACAGTCTCCATGAAGGGCCTAGTTGATGATGAAGAGTATAGACAACCTCAATTACATGAGCTGGAAATGTTAAATGAAAGAAGACATATTGTCTTAAATAACTTAGAAGAGTATTAGAATTCTCTTTGCTACAGTTATAACAAGAGAGTAATGGTTCAAAAATTTGACATTGCTGACTTGGTCTTAATGTAAAATCCCAAGAATCACTTTGATAGAGAAAAACCTAACAAGTTCAAGCCCAATTGGTTGGGTCCTTATATCATCACTACCTCATTCAGTTCTAGCGCAAACTAGTTGGCCACTCTAGATGGGGAGAAATTAATATATCCTATCAATAGTCTACATCTCTGAAAGTTCTATACATAGCATCAAAGATCCTAGTTGAAAAACATAAAAAATACAAAAAAAAAAAAGAAAAATACAAAAAAATTGTCACCTTGATGAAAACCTGGCAAACAAGTGTCTTGGTGACACCAAAAAAATGTCAAAAATAGTAAAGAGAAATAATTCATCTAATCGTGAAAACTACTTCAGTGGCACTTTTGATAAGTACCATGGTGAAAACCTAGCAAATAGGCACCATGAGTAGTTAGTCTTTGCTTTGCAATCTATTGTCACTCCATCTACCTTGTTCCATAATAAACACCCACTTTTTTGATATCCTAATGACTTTCATCATAACATATTTCCATTTCTTTCCATCACTGACAATGGTTGACATCAGGTCTAGCACATTATCTACTTTTCGTCTTGAGTACATCCTTTCTATTGGCCTCCTACAATGATTTAGTAACTAAGCCTTTACACTCATGATTTAGAGATTGGACATCTAACTTGAATAGATATCTCAATAATCATGAAGGTTCATTTAACTTTTCAACCCAAGGACATGAACTTGAAATGGGCACAGTATGTGCACTAGGTACTCAAGGTAGCCATTTTCAATCTACCGCTAAGAAAAAAACAATGTTGAAAGTAAATTGCTTGGAAAGGAATAACATAAATTTTGAACATCAATTCACAACTATACTAAGCTGAAATGCATGACAAGAATGAAAATCTAAGGAAACAAACAAGAAACTACTCTGTCCGTTTTGGCTGTAGGAACAGTTACAAAATGAAATTCTAGTGGCTACAGAAACAATCAGTGCCATATTCTTAACTAAGTACTAAACATAATGTAATAATAAGATAAACTAAACTAAAGGATGGATTTCTCATCAAGTGGGACCCCTTGGATGAGTATCCTCTAAAACTAATATAAACTCAAGTGCTCAAACTTAGAACATCATTTTTTTCACTAAAAATCACTAGTACAAAATAGTAGCAGAGTTGTATTTCTGAAAAAACTAAGAATGCTAGTACATCATCAGATTGCACAACCTCCTGAGAAGGGGAATTTGATCCTTATTTATACTACCAACTAAGCAAGGTGGTCAACTCCATGAATTAGGAGGACACCATTTAGGGAAAATAGAGAAAATAATGGAAGGGAAATTATGCCTATAGGTAATCTAGTCAGACATGCATGTCCAAATACAGATTCAACAATACAATAATTCTCGCATTTTCTCAACACCATTAAAGAAAAATACAAGAAAGCTACATTTGCATGGGGAATCTCTTTTCATCGACCTCTAGTTGACCTTTGAATGAATCCCCTATTGAACATTATGCTACATAACCAGCTGGTGGTTGTCTTCCTCAATTTAGTATCCTCAAATGATATATGCATGGTAATGTTAGTATGCACAATAATTTCATAGTTGTAACCACATTAAAGAAAATTCATTAATCACATGCAAAATTAATATAGATAGTCCATATAACATGCCAATGTCATTAAAACTAACAAAAATAGGATTAATCCCAATGTCAATGGTTTGAGGGAAACATTATGAAAATTTCAACACTTAACATCAAATTCCATGACAACTTTCAGCAAATAAACCATAAGTTCTACCCAAAATTGGACCAAAAACTAGACTCATCACTCCCCCCAACCTAAGATTTTGTTGGTCTTCTAACAGGGAAATAGTAATTCTTCTTCTTGGTTAATGCCCTAAAATTTGTAACTAACAACTATCCAACATCAGTGTTGGTTTTCCATAAGTTAGGGTCCCAATAGAATCATCGTTGTTTGTCAAATTTGTTGCATCTCTATCTCTCTACAACAATGTCATAGTGGTAGAATCTATAGTTTGGGATGAGCCACATAAGGATAGGTGGCTAAAAAGTCAAGGAAATCCAAAACCATCCATTTGTTCTCACAATCTATATATACCTATCAATCCTTTTTAGTGCTAAAACATAGTTCTGGATGGAATGAGTCTCAACCTATTTTAGGTCATTAGTTAGGTTGTTCCATCTTTGTGATAGGTATCCTCTCATAGTTTCCTCTTTTATTGTTGTCTATGCTTCATATTCACTATAAACTACTTTTATCCAAGGAATAATCTTGTTTCCATAGCTAGGTCTAAAAAGCATCTTGTGCCATTTCTTGTAAATGTCCCTTGGGTTTCTTGATTCAACCCTAATGGCCAAGGGGATGTTGGATTCCATCTTTTTATAAGCATTGTATTGTTGTCCCTAACTTATCTCATTTTGTACCCAAGACATGAATGCCCTCAATTGGACATCCCCAACACACAACAGTGGATTCCAATGATGGTCTTGATTTATAGCATAATTATACAAATAAAACTCATATAGAAAATTCTTCATTTTAGGGGAGGCAATCTGATAAGTATTGAAAAATTCAGTAGGAGTTTCAATAGAAGGATTCAATCCTCAGACAATATTTGATAGCCTAAAATAGAGGTATTTCTCTTTCAGATGCAGAGCATAGAACCTTGGAGGGGTCTTGCATTCTAGAATATGTGGTATCAAGGTCATAATATTGTCCACTTTCTCATTCAGAGTAGTAATTTCCTCATCCTTTTCTTCAATTATTTCATCCCTCTTCTGAATTTCCTTTTTTAGCCTTTTTTTTCTCCTTTTTCCATTCTTCCTCCCTCCTTTTCATTTCTTCCCATAAATTCAAAATTACTGCATGTACTATAAAATCAAGAGGGTTATGAATTCTTACCAATATTTTTTTGACGATGCTTGCTCTCCATATGGTACTAACTACAAAGATTCAAGTTGTTTAGGTGGATTTGGTTGCAGGGGTATTTCTTCTTCTCCCACTTCTTGTTGTAGGGCCTCTTCTTCTTGTTCTTATTGTTGCTCTTGCTCTTTTTGTGGATTTTTCTCTTGTTGTGGCTACAGGAACTCCTTATTTTCCTCAAACTCTTCTACAATGTTAGCAAGATTAGCCAGTGTTATGTTTGTTGCTCTCCCAAATATTTCCTCTTCTTCTTTGACATTCACCTACCCCATTGGAGATTTTGTATCCTCCTATGATGTTTCTCTAAACTTAGGGCTTTCCTACAAAGGCATGCCAAAATTTGACTCGGTTGATCTTGATTTTCTAGGAGGGCTCTCACATTTTTCTTTGGCTATAGGATGAAAAATGTCAGCCTTTCTCTTCTTAGAACTTGGCACCTTTCTTTCTACAGGCTATTTTTTAGCTTTTCCTTTTCTTGTTTTTCCTCCTTCCGTGCCCTAGTTCTCATTAGGGTTTCAAGGGGAACATCATCATATGAATTTGATGAAGAGCTTTCTTTTTTGAGTGCTCTGTTTCAAAAGAACTAATATTTATAGTATTTTTGCTGCAAGAGGGTTTACACTAGGGCCTGCACCAGAGGTTGAAGCACCAAGAGTTACTTAAGCCATGATTAATCTCTTGCTAGAAATTTGGGGTTGAGGTAAAACCCTAGGTCACAATTGTTCTAGTTGAATTTGATCAACTTTTATGAATTAGTCCTAGGTCATTCTAGAAATATCATGCAAATATTATTCAAATAGAAATTTAATCAAGCAATGATGGGAAACAAAATTGGCCCTACCTTTTTGAATTTCATTCTCCAAAATGGAGAGAATGTTTTATAGCACGTTCGACACATTCATCCTCCTCTTGTGCCTCATGTGACTCAAGAGTTTGAAGTGCATGAAATGAAGGTTCGATAGGTGACCTTCATAGGTGATGTATCTTACAACATATACAACTAATTGCTTCCATGGGTTGGGCAAAGAGGTTCTTTTCACACCTTGTTTGTCCACACTAATTGGAAGGTCACCATGTACTATAAATTCAGCCCTAGCTGACCTGGCATCCTTGAAAGTAGGGTAATGCTCACCATCGACAAGTAACCATGTAACTTTTGCAATCCTTTCCTTAGTTTCCATGACCTATATCCCTTTTACTGTGGCTTTTCTTTTAGACAATTTTTGGGTGAATTCTAATGCAATATCTTCATCAAAACCATCAAGCTTTAGGAAGTAGTCCAACCACCCACAATTTGTAAATTCAGCTAGGCAGGGTGCATCTTGCAATAAAACATTGTGCATCGTGGGTACATTTCGAATTAGCCCACCTCCCATTGTCTGCAATCAAGTTATCACTCTACAATATTTTCATCTTATAATTATCTTCTAAAATCCAAACACCTTCCTGCAATAGTTGTTAAATTTCTAGCACCAATATCAACTGAATTTTCCTTTTTATTTCACCTTTTCTACTTGCAACTTAAGATTATGACATGGTCAATAATGGAAAGGAAGGAGTAATAAAAGAAAGTTATGATGGGAAGAAATGGTAGTTGCAGTTGGCATCACGTCACACATGTGAGTTTTCCTCTCACTCATATTTCAAATTGGGTCAAGTCAAATTGGCTAATGTAGACCAGTGTGGACTAACATGTGGGTAAGGTATTCACATCATTTTCTCCCCCCCAACCTAAATTTGGGCATGTGTTCCCACATGTGAGATGGGAGTGGTGATTTGATAGGGAATAATGACATGCTATGTGACCATCCATAGTAACATACAACAATTAAATGAGTGCACTAAAAGACAATTAAGATGTAGTAATTAATGCATGGATACTTGAATGTGTAGAGGACTTGTTGCAAAGAATGTGGAGAAAGTACCATTCACCTTTTTAGGAAATAAGTTGAGCAATTAATGAAGATGAAGTGGAATGAGGTGAGGTGGAATGAAGTGATGGAAGAGAGAGAAAGGTGGTGATGGATGGGTGAATAGGTGGACGGGTGAAGAAATGGACTCCCACAAAAGTGGAAGTCTTTATTATGATAAGTGCATACCTTAATTATCCAAAAGGAAGGAAACTAGGTCCACTTCCTTTGTCTATAGGAAACTTGGGTCTTGCATGATGAGTAAATTGCTACATGAACTCTTCTTTGGAAGTTGGCTTGTGATATAATCTGAGACAATGACCATTGACAAGCAACTTCAATATGATAGGGTCAATGGTGGTAAGATGAACAACACCACTGGGGAAAACTTCAGCAACTTCATATGGTCCTAGCCATCTTGTCTACAATTTTCCTACATTATCTTGATACCTTGAGTCATAGAGTAGTGCCTAGTCTCCTGGTTGTAATTTCTTCTCCTTAATGAATTTTTCATGCCATTTTATTCTTTGATTCCAAACTACCTCTATTCCATGCAAGGCTTCTTTCCTCATCTCATCCAAAAAATTTAGTTGCATGATTCTCACTTTTTGTGCCTTAGAGATCTTCATCCCCAAGTCTACTGTAGTCCTAAGATTCTTGTGCTCAAATTCAATGGGCATCATAGTTTTCTTCCCATACAACAATTCAATTGGAGTGAAGTCTATAGTTGTTTTCCAGGTGGTTCTATAGGCCCAAACAACTTTTGGTAATCTATTTTCCCAATCCTTTCTATGAATAGCCACTATTTTGGTCAGATGAACTTCAATTTCTTTGTTGGTCACCTCAACTTGGCCATTGGCCTCAGGGTGATAAGGGCTAGACATCCTATGCCTAATATCGTACTTATTAACCAATGTTGTAAAAAGGGTTGTAGTGAATTGAGCTCTTGATTAGTGACTATTTCTCCTGGAACTCCATACTGTGTGAAAATTTCTTCATAAAGAAATTATGAAACCTTATTGTCTCTTGCATTCTTCATAGCCTTAACTTCTGCCCACTTAGTTACATAATTAGTGCATACCAAGATATAAGACTTGCCATTTGATGGAGGATCAATGAGTTCTACAAAATCCAATCCCCACTTGTCGAATGGAGTGATTACTACTTGGGGATAAAGTGGCATCTCATCAGATTTGGTTGGTCGACCCATTCTTTGGCACCTATAACATTTCCTTGTATATCTTCCTACATTTTGTGGAGTGTGGGCCAATAGTTTCCTATGTTCAAAATCTTCATTGCTATCCTCTTGGCCGCAAAATTCCCTCCAGAGGGTTCATCATGACATGCATGCATAATTTCATATGTATCATCTTCCTCACACATATTCTCATGACATGATCTAGTCCAGTATAGAACAAACATCTAGCAATCCATGAAAAGGAAAAATATTTTTCAATGAGAACTCTTCTCTCTTTTCAGAAGAAGTGAGGAGGAACTCTCCTTGTCACTAGATAATTAGATATGTCAACATACCAAGGTGTTTGAACACTGATGGAGAATAGATTCTCATTAGGAAAAGAGTCATCTATGGCTTGATTTTCTTCTGATGTAGTCAACCTTGAAAGAAAATCTCCAACAACATTGGCCTTCCCTGGTTTATGCACAATGGTTATGCCAAATTCTTGCATCAACAACAACTATCTTGCTAATCTACCTAAGATCAAGGGTTTATTCATGAGATATATAATGGTTGCATGATCATTGTGCACAAAGATTTAATCACCTATTATGTAGTGCCTGCATTTGTTTAGGGCATATATCACCACCAACATCTCTTTTTCTATCACTGTATAGTTGAATTTAGCTCCTTACAAATTTTTGCTGACAAAATAAATGGAATTTTCAATAGATCCTTCTTTTTATCCTAAGACTACTCCTATAGCATAGTCTCATGCATCTATATGAATGTGAAAATAAATCTCTCAATAAGGTCCTTTAATTATAGGAGCATGGGTTAAGATTGCTTTCAAGTCATAAAATGCCTTGTCACAATCTTCTATCCATTGGAATTCAACATCTTTGGTTAAGAGAGTGTACAATGGTGTTTCCATTTTACTAAAGTCTTTGATGAAACACCTATACTATCCTGCATGTCCTAAGAAGCTCCTAACATCCTTTTATTTTGTACATATAGGTAGATTAGTGATTACCTCAAATTTTGCAGGAACAACTTGAATTCCTTTGTGACAGATGTAGTGGCTAGGAACTATACCTTCCTACATCATCATAAAGTACTTCTCACTATTTAAAGATAGATTTTGGTCTTCACATCTCTGTAGGACCTTCTTGAGATTCTCCAATCCTTCATTGAAATTAGGACCATAGGTGGTAAGATCATCCATATAGATTTTCATGCAGTCAAAGGAAATGTCTAAAAAATATGCTAATGATCACCCTTTGAAAAGTTGTAGGTGCATTGCATAAGCCAAATAGAAGTACTGAATAGGAATATGTTCTCCATGGATAGGTAAAGGTTGTCTTCTCCTGGTCCTTAGGTACAATTTGGATCTAGTTATAGCCACTGAATACATCTAGAAAATAAAATTATTGTTTTCCTACAAGTGAGTCGAAAACTTGATCTACAAAAGGTAAGGGAAAATGGTCCTTTTTGGTGGTAGCATTGAGTTCCTTGTAATCAACACAAACTCACCATTTTCCCCCATTCTTGGGCACAATCAAGAATTGAGACACCCACTAGTTGTCTGAAATGGGGTAGATAATTCCAGCATCTAGTAATTTTTGTCATTCTCCTTTTACTATCTCTCTCAATGCAGGGTTGATTCTTCTTTGTGGCTGCCTTACTGGTTAACAATCATCTCAGATGTATATCCTATGAGTGAAAATCTTAGGTTCTATTTCTTTCATATCATGATAGTATCATGCAAATGCATGTTGGTCAATCCTTAGTAAGTCATCCAATGTCAATTGTTATTCTTCACTCAATTTTTTGTTAATATTCAGATATTTTCCTTCTGACACTTGTAATTGTGTATTTAAATCTATAATAATTGCTTCATTAATATGTGGCACCTTGAGTTCATATGGAAGAAATGTGTGGAACATACTTGTTACTGTAGGAAGCTTTTCTATAGGAAAAATGGCTATAGAAAGAGTGGTTGCAGGAAGTTTGTCAATAGGAAAGGTGGATGGAAGAAGTGCAGGCAGAGTAGGAAAAAGTGTCTTCATGGGATCAACAAAAGTAGATGCATGGGAGGTTTATGTTTCCTCTAATTCATAATAGTTCTAAATGATGTAAAACAACACTTTATCTTCATCTTGAAGCTACAAGAGAGGACTTCTGCCTAACATCATAAGTTGTGCCATAGAGTTAACTTCCTTGGCCTCTTCACCAACATGTGGCCATACAAAATTATCTTCATCATGGGATGGCTAAGCAGAAGGATAAAGAACAAGATTTTTTGGTGTTCCCACTATTAGAAATGGTCATGTCATCTAACCAACATCCAATATAGGCATTTGCAGTTGCTAACCATGGCCTTCCAAGAATAATGGGATACTTGTATAGTGTAACTTTGGGAGAAAGAATCATAAAGTCTTTTTGGTACTTCTAGGAGTCTAGAATCACCATAAAGTCCACTATATCATCAAGCTTAATAGTAGAGCTATCAACAAGCTATAGGATAGTAGGATTAGATCTCATGCTTGTAACGTTTAGTTTTTGTAGGATGTCCTTAGTCATTAAATTTATTTTTTCTCCCAAATCAATCAAAGCATTCTTTATTTGAATCCCATTTATAACAACTACTACCATAGGACTACCTAGGTCATTGTACTTGGGGATAGTCATTTTCCCAAGCATGATGTCAGCCAACTGGCCCACCACATGAACTATAGTTGGGTCTTTCTTTTTCCTGCCTGACTTCTTAAGGCATGCTTCCTTGATTACTTTGCCATATGTAGGAACATATTTTATGGCCTGGAATAGGGGTATCTAGACTCATATATGCTTCAACTGATCTAGAATATCAAAAGTTGTTTCCTCTTTATCTTCCCTTGTTTTGGAAACATCCAATCTATGAGGGAATGGTGGTTCTTGTGTAGTCTGCTTGATTGGAACTGGTTCAAAATTTTAAGGTTCACTTGGCTGAATGGGATCATCCAAAGGTTCCCCTTCCTCTTCCACAGGAAGCTCAGTGATATTGGGTGTAGAATGTAACACTCGATAGATGACGTTCTTTAAATGACATAATTTCCCAAAACTCATTACATTTCAAGTATAATAAAAGAAAAAGATACATATATCTAGATCTTTCCATAAATGCTAAAAAGGTAAATTCAGAATAAATTTCATTCCATGTATACAAAAGGAATAAATTTAATTAACAAAAAGGATCATTGCAATGATGCATATATGATTTCCATTTGCATATCAATGAGTTTCCATAAATTCACTCAAATTTTCAATTACATCACTAACTTTCAATTTATACATCTATTTCAATGTTACATCAAACTTTCATTTCAATACATCTATTTCAATGTTACATTAAAACTTTCAAATAGAATTATATTTACAAGTGGGATTTGCAAGCCATCCACAATAATATATGAATACATTTATAGCACATAAATCTCTGAACCTCAACCACTATGACACCACTGGTCTTCTTGCAAGGTGGGACCAAGAGTGTGATTAAGGTGCCTTTTCCACCCAACCATGAAGTACATGACTTCTCCAGGTTCCTTCCTAACTCAAATATATTCCTGGCCCTACATGAGGAGCCTAGCAACCTAAAACCAAAACACATGAGGGAACTCTCGATGCAAGCTTGATGCCTATATGCATTCTTAACATGAGAATCACATTATTCTTGCAAACAGGAGGTGGTAGAGACCTATATTCATTTAGTTCTAGTCTTTTAATTTCATCTATTTCAATGGTACAAGTGCTTGGCCAAGCATAAATAAAACAAATGATAGTTTTAGAAAAGGTAAAACTACCATCTCTATGGGTCCACCTTCGGCATCCTGTCCCAGAAGTTTCCAAAATATAGTAAATAATGCATTTTCCATCAAAGTTCACATTCAATTTTACACATTTCTAATTCCAAAGAGATTTCATCATGTTCCAATGTTCACACAGAGATTATCAAAATAGCTTTCCATGCATAAACCCAGTATGAGAAGTTTCTCTATATGTATTTCGACTAAGACAATCCAAGTTTTGTATTCTAGAATTAACTTGATTAAAGTAAATAGGTTTAATAGATTTAGAAAAATGAAACTACCCTTTTCAGAAAATTCACTAGTTTTAAATGTGTTTTCAAAGTCTATGTTTGCTAATAAGTTTCATCTTCAACTTTTAACATAGTCTCATGAGTTTTTTCTCTAAGTTCTGAAAATAAAATATTGTGACTCATACCATGCATTGATATTTAGAAACATAATAGATTTAGAAAAGAAATACAACATAAATTTCTAGATTTGTACAAAACATCACATTTCCTAGTGTACACAGTCCTTTATGTGAGTTTAATCTGCTTCTTTTCTAAATTTTAACTTTTAGATTTTGAAGTTCACCATTCAAATCTGTATATATATATATATATATTTACAATATATACATATATATAAATACATAGTGGTCTTATAACTGACTACATATATTGAGTTGTTTTATGTTTGATTCTAATGACAAAAAGTAATGTTTTATGTAGCAAACTATGATATTTATGCAATGTATATATTTAAATATTATATATATATGTGTATATATATATATATATATATATATATATATATATATATATATATTTTAGTTAAACATGTATCTATTCATACATTTGCCAAAATTTCTAAACAGTATTGTATTTATTTCTATAAGTGTGTGAGTATATGTATATGTATATATATATATATACATATATATACAACATATATCATATATATATACATATATAGTAGATGTATATATCATATTATGCAATGTATATCCCAATTGGAAATCTTCTGGCGAGATGCAATTTTTCACAGACTACCTTCCAATTTTTTAGAAAAACAATGTAATTTATATATGCTAGGCTTCCCCCCCCCCATATGGGGAGGCTCTGCCTATGGAAGACAACACTTCCTCCACAAGCCGTAGCCTGTGGAGGAACTGTTGTCTCCCACAACACCACCCTTCCCTTATGGGGAGGGCACGAATGGGGAAACCCAATCACCCCTTCATCACAACAAAAACAAAAGGAAACTTAACACATATATGCCCTTAGTTCAATGCAGATTTCATTTCAAAACATCAATCATATATATATATATATATATATATATATATATATATATATATATATATATATGTATATATATATATATATATATATATATATATATATATATATATATATATATATATATATATATATATATATATATATATACATATATACATATATATATATATATATATATATATATATATATATATATATATATATATATATATATATGTATGTATGTATATATATGTATGTGTATACTCAAAGAATCTAGCATCAGATTATTCTCATAAATTTAATAAAAAAGGTATTGATATTTTTGAGGGAGATAAAAAATGCTGAAATTGTCTTAAAAATTTATAAAGGATTTTGAAAATAATGCATAGAAGTCTTTGAATTGTTTTGTTCAATGAACACAACCAACATAGAAGTTTTCACAAACAATTATTTTCCCTCACAATATATTTCTTTCAATGCACACAAAAGGATAGAAGATTTTCTCAATTTCACAGTTTTGCAAACAATTGGAATGCTTGGCATTCAATTTGTTCAGTAGTAATTTCATTTTCAAATAAGATTTGTGGAAAAAAAATATGAAAAACCTAGAGATTACACTTCCAGCTTGAGATGCTCTTCAGACTTCATCTTCCCTTTGCCCTTTTCAAGCTAGTTTTTCTGAGCAAGCTTCTTCTCTTTCCTTCTTTCCAATTGCTATTCCAGCTCTTTATTTTCCTATTGTCTTCCAAAGAATATTTCTCAAACTCACTAAGCTAAAGTATTTAGAAATTTCTTGGCAGCCATTAGAGAAAAATTGCAGAGCTTATTTTCAAGAATGTTTTTCAAGAACTGTTACCTTCTCGGGAACTCTTTTTCCTTTTTAAAAATGATTTTCCTTTCCATTTCTACCCCAATCTTGGAAATGGATTTTAAAAATAAGAATAATTTTTAATTAATTTTCATGTAAATCCCCCTTTAAAAATATTTACACAATAATAAAAAATAAATATCTTATAACTAAAGGTTAACTTATTAACTCAAAGATTAACACAAAATAAAAGAAGAGTAGAATGCATATGCATTTAAATCAAAAATCTATAATTAAATTTAATTAAAACTTAATCCTTTATTTTATCATGCTTTCATTTCATCATTTATTTAATTTGCAAATCATTCAAAAAAAACACACAAAAATTAGACATTCCTAAATGCAATCTATATGAATCTAAGTGTGTGTGTGTGATCGAGAGGTCTCCCTACTTTGTTCTGTGAAGAAGCTAACCTCCTCTCCTTAATCACACCCTTGGTCTTCGACTTCCTGCAACTCAAGTGCACTCAGGCACACAACAATAATTGAATTAGTATCACATAAAGATATACATAAAGCAATACATTACATTAATTAAAAATTTCTACTCTATTTTGCTTCATTTTCAAAATAAAACACATTTAATAATATTCAACTTTTCATAATTTAAATAAACACTTCCATTTATCTCCACATCAAAACACCATCATATTAATTATTATTCTCCCAGGCAGGCACATCAAAAGATGTAACAAATCCACACAAAACCAAAAACAACCTGCATTAGGATTGAGACGTGACATGGAAGGAGTTGGTAAAGTGGTTCCTAAATGCAAATGGATGCCACTCACATTCACAAAACATGTAGGAAATTGATTTGGATCAGCATAGTATATCATCTACTGCTATGGTTTGTTATTTGGATTAGGTGTGGGTTGAGCTAGTAATTGAGTAGGTTTAGGTGCATTTGAGCTTGAATTAGCAGGACAAGGAATTAGATTAGGTTGTTGGGGTTGAGAAGGTGGCTATAGGTAACTGGTTGTCTAGACTGGCCATTGTTGTCCTCCTCTCCATTGAGATGTTTATTTCCAGGTGGATGGATATGGAGGTTGCCATTGGTTGCCAGATGAATAAGAATTAAAATATGTCCCAAAAGATAATGGATCTGGTCACATACCTTGTCTTGGAGCACATGTCCTCCTTTGTGAAACAAGGTAAACTTGATCTTCTTTAATCTGAATTGGTTTAAACTCAAGTGAAATCTACTTGCTATCAATATTCGCTACCATCTTGCATCTATTGTCCTTATTTTGTCTACAATGAGAGAAATATTCTATCAACATTTCCTTTTCCTCCTCATGTTTCTTCTTGGCCTAAAGTGTATCTAGCTAAGTAGCTAGGTTTCTAATGATATCCTACTTGAAGTCTACCAACAAATGAGTAATCTCCATCCTTGGAACTCCACTGGTGGATGAGTTACCCATAGAGGATTGGTAAGCTCTCCCTTTCTTTGAAGCTGCCCTAGAATAATTCTAACATATTTTCTTGATATCTTTCCAAGGAACTTGGGTGATATCTCCTCCTGCCATCAAGCCCAAGGCATCAATACAACTCTCAATCATTCCTCTTAAGAAAATAAGCTTTTGTGATTCTTCATTAAGGGTATGGTGTGGATACTTCTACAAGAACAATAAAAACCTTGAAATGTAACCCTCCAAGCTCTCATCTTCCTTCTTCTGCATCCTAAAAATGTCATCTCCTCTCATGCCACTTCCCCTGCAATATTCCTTGTACTTCTCTAGGAACTTTTTCTTCATGTCCTCCCAAGTCTCCACAATATCTCTTCCTAGGTTCATAGACCATCTTAATGCAGCCTCTTTCAGAGTAGTAGGAAATAACTTAATCCTATGAGCATTAATGGTATAGTCATAGCTCCTGTAAAGTATATCAAACTCAAACAAGAAAGTATCAAGGTCCTCTATAACAAGTCCATAGAACTTAGGAAGTGTTGAAGTAGGAATATTTTTGATATTGTCAACTTCATTCTAATGAGCAATGGAGAAAGGAAAATTTGGTTGGTTAGGCCTGTTTCTATTTGCATCACCAATGTTTGCTTGATGGATTTCCAAAGAAAAGGGGTTCTCAATCATATTTTGGTCTTTAGTGGAAGCTTTAGAACTAGTTAGATCAGGAAATGCATCAACAAAGGGAAATGGTTCTTCTTCTTCTTCTTCTTCTTCATTTCTAGGAAGATTTGAAAGCTCTTATAGCTAGAATGGATCAAGATTATTAGGAAGGAATCTTCCATGAGCATCTCTTCTCCTCCCTCTATGCATGTGGTATCAACTCAACATTAGCCAACTCACACAAAGAATTAATGAAATAATAGTAGATCATTTCTTGCCTAGATGAGTGGTATTCTAATAACAACTTTAGAAATACTACAATAGGAAAAATTATCATTGAATCCAAAGAAATTTGTAGTTTGACACCATCCTTGGCAATGGCACCAAAAATGTTGGCCTCCTACAATGATTTAATAAGTAATCCTTTACAACCATGGTTCAGAGTGGACATCTAACCTGAATAGATATCTCAATCATTATGAAGGTGCATTTAACTTGTCAACCCAGGGATGCAAAATTGAAATGGGTCAGCATAATATGTGCACTAAGAACTAAAAGTAGCCATTTTCATTCTATCGCTAAGAAAAACACAATGCTAAAAGTAAATTTCTTGTAAAGGAATAACATAAATGTTGAACATCAATCAACAACTATACTAAGTTGAAATGCATAATATGAATGGAAATCTCAAAAAAAAAAAGGAAACTACTATGTCCACTTTGGCTGCAAGAATAGTCACAAAATGAAATTCTAGTTGCTGCAGGAATAGTCAATGATAGATTCTTAACTAAGTACTAAATAGAAATTAGTAACTTATCTAAACTAAACTAAAGGATGGATTTCTTACCAAGTGGGCCCCTTGGATGAGTATCCTTTAAAACTAATATAAACTCAAGTGCTCAAACATATAACTTTATTTTATTCATTGAAAATCATGAGTACAAAATAGTAGCAGAGTTGTATTGCTGAAAAAATTAAGAATGTTAGTACATCATCAAATAATGTAACCTCCTAAGAAGGGGCATCTGATCCATATTTATACTACCAACTAAGAAATGTGGTCAAATCCATGAACTAGAAGGATGTCATTTAGGGAAAACATAGAAAATAATGGAAGGACGCTTATGTCTACAGGGAATATGGTCAAACATGCATGTACAAACATAGATTCAACATTGTATTAATGACTTCATTTGTTCAACATCATTAAAAACCAATACAAGGTGGTTACATTTTCATGGGGAATCTCCTGTCATCGACCTCCAGTTGACCTATGAATGATTTCCCTATTGAACGTTATGTTGCATGACCAACTGGCAATTGTCTTCCTCAATTTATTATCCTCAAATGATATTTGTATGGAAATGTTTGTATGCACAATAATTGCATATTTGTAACCACCTTAAAGAACATTCATTAATCACATGCAAAATTAATATAGATAGTCCATATAACATTCCAATGTCATTAAGACTTGGGAAAATAGGATTAAGCCCAATGTCTATAGTTTAAGCGAAACATTATGAAAATGTCAACACTTAAAATCAAATTCCATGAAAACTTTCAACCAATAAACCATAATTTCTACCCAAAATTGGACCAAAAACTAGACTCGTCACTTTCCATCTCCTATAACTTGGCTAGCCTTGAACCTAATTGGGGGAAAGGACCTTATGTTGTATCTATAGTGGGTATCACACATGGTCTTGTCAATCAAAAAATTCTTGAAAAAGACTTAAAAATCATAAAAAATTCCTAAAAAAAAACCTAAAATTCATAAAAACTCCTAAAAAAGACCTAAAAATCATAAAACCTATTGAAACAATATCTAAAATTGTAAAAAGTCTTGAAAAAGACTTAAAAATTATAAAAAGTCTTGAAAAAAAGACCTAAAAATCATAAAAAGTCCTAAAAAAAGCCATAAAAATCCTAAAAATTGAAAAATGTCTTGAAGAAATCCAAAAAAATTGAAACATGTCAAGAAACCCAGAAACATCCAAATAACATTAAAAATCTAAAAAATAGAGTCAAATTCTATCATGTCAGTTGTGCTAGTTATTTCCATAGTCGAACTATGTTGTCTTTACACATTTTCTACATAGGAAAGGCTCATTTACGAGCCCCCGAGACATTAGGTCAATCCTTTTAGGTTTTTCAAAATAAAAGTCATCACTCAATCTTTGGTCAACAAGACAAAGTCATTGGTTGTGTCAAGCTACGAGGTCTCTGAGTGTATGACATAGGCAAGGCCATCAATTGATGAGCTAATAAGGCTGCACTAGGTCAGTCCTTTAGGGTTCATGACACTGTAATTTCACACATGTCAAATATCTTCAAGTCAAACAAATACTTTTATCATCCTAAAATGAACAAATTTTAAACAAGCTTTCAAAATAATTCAATCAACATTTCAATTTAATTGTCATGTCAATGTAGGCATGCAGTCAATCATGTTATTTAGTCAACTTTAGTGAAATTGTTAGAACAATTCAAAATTGTCAACTTATTTATTCTTTAGGTGTTTCCTTCTGAAGAATAACCCCTGCCATTTATTTTTTCTGAGGATGTGTCCTTCCTAGGCATCATCACTATCATCTGGCATTTTGAGGGAGTCTCATGACATTTGAGGATTGATCCCCTTGACATTAGCATCATTCAGGATGTGTCCTTCCTAAATTTGGCATCTTTCATGTAAACTTAGACCTCATCAAACCTTGCATCTTGATATTTAAGCATGTGACATCCAATCAAACTTGACAAACACTTGGAAAACACTTGGAAAAACACTATCTTGGCATCTGTCATTTGACTTGTCATCATGCTACTAGTTCCTCGAGGATGTCCTATCAATAGGATTTAGAGGAGCAACAATGTATTATGATGATTTTCTTGTCTTGTCTTTTTAACAAGTCATGTTGCTAGTTCCTCAAGGATGTCCTGCATAGGATTTAGAGGAGCAACAATGTTTCATGGCTTGTATTTCTTGTTTGTGGTTGGTTGTGACAAAAATACTGGGGAAACTAAGTTCCTAGTATGAGTCATGATCATCCTTGTCTATCACTACTTGTTTCATGTGATGGTACGACCTTGCACACAATTGATCTATGCCATATCATGGTATTTTTTGGTCATTACAATAATCCATCCAATGATGACTAGAGCAACACCTATTATTACTTTGGAAATATATTGAAGGATTCTTTCTTTGCACTAACATCCATCTCTTTTTTTCTGGTCCTTTCTCTTCCTCTGTCTCCTGATGATATCCTATGACATACAAAAAAAATTGCATGCATGCTCATGTATAAATTACATTAGCACATTACACATTTACATCCATATTGTATTCACATAAGTCCATCACTTGCATACATCCATTCGCATCAATTAAAATATAAATCCATCATTGGCATTCATTCATATTGCATATCACATAAAATAGAATTACACCATTGACATTCATCCATTTGCATAAACATAATATTAAAGAGAATTCATTCATTTACATAAGCATTAACATATAGGCACATTAAACATTTTTCATACATCATCCATGTATACATTTAGAATGATAACATAAAGCATCACATATCGTACAATCCATACACACATAATCATATACCAATGCATCCATAATCATAAGCATGACATCCATTAGAGTAAAAAAAGTAAACATATATAGAGCATTATCACCATCATCATCATCAGATAACCATCATACATAAAGTAGTATCATCATTTCATCTCATAATAAATGATCATCATACATGCATACATCAGATAACAAATAAATTACATCAACATACAAATCAACACATGCATCATATCAAATAAGCATAATAGAATCATAATGCATAATAACATAACACATAGCATATAATCTGTGCCAAAATTGCATCATATATATATCTCAAAAATTATGTCATAGGATAGAGTCTCAAGGTATCCCAAAAATAGAGCTCATAGGCTCGATGGTCAAAATATAAATGTCTAAACTTAATGTCAAGCTAACATATGTCCTAAGATTCACTCTGCTCATCCCCTCAAGGAGAAGAAGGGGGTGGGTGATGCTCTCGGACTAGAACTGATTGAATTTGTGTGGACCCGATAGTCTAAGTCTGCAATGTTGATTAGATGGTGACTGACAGCTAGCTATGATGGGACCTATGTCCTAATGAGGCTGAATCATGGCATTGACTAGACCTGTGACTTGATGAGTTCCTATGACTATGGTGTGATATATACCCTAAATTTTTCCCAGATGAGGTAGATCCACCCACACTACTCTAGCTACAACTACTGTGTGTTTGGTTGCTACTCCCTAAACTAGTATTAGTCTTACTTTGCAATTGAGTCACACTAGGATCTTGTTGATCTGTCAACACTTCCCTCTCATATAGCATCTTCTAATGTTCTCGGCTATCATTGACCCTAGATAAATCTCTAACAATATCTCCAACTAGTCTTGCTCATCGATGTGAAAACTCTTCACACTAGCTATGAGCCTCCTACTACCCAACCACTTCATGTCACACTCCACCTATATCACCTCTAACTCTGCCTCTAGGGTCTTGATGTACACAAGGCCTCATCCAATCTACTCTACATATCTGTCAAGCGTTGATTGACTATGCCATCATGTGGAAAAGGTGGCCTCCTTACTGTATCCTCCTCTCCATCTACCATCTGGTCCCTTAGCTATCTCTCAACATCATCCATATCATCCTCTCCACTAATGTTAATCTCCTCATCCTCCTCTCTACCAACTGTCTCCTCCTCGCTTTCAATATCTAGTGCCTCAACTCCTATAAATGCATCCTCCTCCCTTGACACCTCTACCTCCTGCTTAACCTCTACCTCAACCCTCCCCTCCTCCTTTTTGACCTCCCCCTTCAACTTCTCCTCCTCTTATCTCAATCCCTCCTCTCTCTCCTCCTCTTCCACCTCCTAGATCAATGTGAGTGACACTTGCTCAACCTACTATGATACTCTCCTAGGTTGTCCTCTCTCTCCATCTCCTCCTCTCCTCCTCCTACCACCCCCCCATCCCATCTATCTCCTTCACCATCACCTCCATCTCCTCCACCCCTCCCCTTATCTCCTCTTACTCCATCATTGCCTCTATCTGGTGTAGGAGCACCTAGGTTACATTAGGTGGCACTAGGAAAAATTTGAAGCCTAGCATGAAATTTTGAGATCTAAATAATTTAAGATCATGTTGACCATTTAATTTTTTGTTAGAGGTGTTAAAACATGTTAGGATGAAGGTTGATCAGTAGCTTTTGGTAGAATGAATGAGTTTCTCAACTTGTTTCACTAGGATTCACTAGGAGTGAGAAATAAAGTCCAAAATGTTACATTTGTCCAATTTGGCTTAATGTGGGGTTATGTCCGACCAAGGGGAGATGTAACCACTTATGAACCTTTAAAAGGTGGGCCTCATACTAGAATTGAGGTTGGAAAAGCTTTGTATCATTTTGTAGTTTACTATTCATAAGGAAAAGTAATGAATTTCTTGCAATTTTCTAGTTTTCAATTTTTCTTTGTGTGTTAATGGAGGGTTCCAGGCACTGAGTAGTGTGTGGTACGTCTGGTATTTACTTTACAAGCTTTGTGTGGTTTATAGTTAGTTTGTCTTATTGTTTTCTATTGTTGTTCTTTGTTAGTTTTGTTTCTTTCATTGCTAATCAGATCAACAAACTATTAATCATGCAGTCTTAGACCTCTGTCTTCCACTATACCTAGTGTATAGTCCATGGGAAATGAGGCTAAGCTCCATGACTATATATATATTAGGTCTAGGGGTCATTAGTAGTTAGAAAATGTTAGCAAAAGACTATTCCTAGCTGAGCTTGACAGTGCTCAGTTAGGATAGTCAAAGAGTGCAAAGCACAAAGGTTGTAGGGGTGTCAATTCCCTGGCAAACCAAATTGAGTGGTGGATGTAGGAAGCCTTGTAGAGGCTTGGGAAGAAGAATGGAGCCCTGATAGACCGCATGGAGGTAGAATGAACTGTCTGTTCAAAAAAAAGGTCAAAAATTGGCTTAAACAAGCCTAAAAGTGCTAAAATCTTGGTTAGGGTAGTGTATGAACGGTGGAGGCTCCAAACCCCAAAAATCTTCAAGGTGTGGGAAAGGGTACCATGAATCCCAAGAAAATATCTAGATCATTTGGAGGATTTTTGAGTACTTTCCATTTTTCTCGATTAGGAGGCCTAATTGGGGATCAAGGGCTAGTAGTCCTTTTTAAACCCTAGAATAGGGTTTGGAGTGAGCGATGGAGAATTGGTGATTGGGGAATGATCAAGAACCCTAGAGGGATGGTTTTGAAGCCATGAAAGTCATCACACACCCCTGCATCAAGTTAGTGGAGCTTGGAGTTTTAGTTAGCCTTTAGGAAGATTAAGGGCTAAGGAGAGATTGGTAGAGAGAGCACCAAGATTGGCTTGGTTAGGGAAATGAAGATGATAGTAGGATTGGCCAGGAGAACCAAGGTTTCCTAACAAGCATGAGGGCTTATAGGTTGAGAAGGTGGAGAGTGACACCAAAGGGTTTGCCAAGTTGAGACCCAGAGCATGGGACAGTGAGTGTCTCATCCAACCCTACCCTATTAGATTGGTATCCGAGCAAGCAAAAGATTTGGGGAGAATCTTGTATGTCTGAGATTGAGTCTAGTGATTCCTCCTTCATGGTGACAAATGTAGAATTGGCCAAGATGGTTGAAGAGTAGGAGGAAGACAATAGGCTATTGAGGGAAAGAATATCCCAACTTGAGCAAGCAGTGAGGAGCATGCAATTAGAAGGAAGGGGACCAAAGGAAGAAAATACCCTTGAACCTGACCCTATTTTTAAGGAGGATCCTTTCTTGATGGCATTGAAAGCTTTGAGTGGAAAATCACTTGAGGGCCTACCATTATTTAGTGGAAAAATGGAAGATGATCTAGTCATGGACTGGATAGAGGGAATGGAAAACCATTTTGAATGTGATGGAGTCATTGAAGCACATAAGGTAAAGGTGGAAAAATCAAGACTAAGAGGTTTTTCCTTGACATGGTGGAAATTCATTCAGACAGAGAGGGAAAAAGAAGGTAAGCAGCCTATAACTACTTGGAGGGGAATGGTTGCCAAAGTAAAAGAAGCATACATGCCAGATGACTATGAGATTTAGCTACACAAGAAAAGACAAAGCTTGAGGCAAAGAGAACAAGATGTAAACACTTACACTGAGGAGTTCCAAAAACTTTGCATGAGGTCTAATGTGACATAGGATGAGAGTCTCAAGGTGGCTAGGTATCTTAATGGCTTGAAGTGGAACATCGAAGAGGAGATGGCACTTTTAAGTCCTAAGAAAGTACGTCAATGTTACCAATTATCTATAAAGATTGAGGAAAGAAGCAAGAGGAAGCAAGATTAGGCTTCTAAGGGCAAAGGCAAAGGCAGAGATCAAAGAGGACAGCGAGGTGGTTACCAAGGTAGAGGCAATGAGCAAAGAAACCAAGGGGAGTCTAAACTCACAGAGCATGGAGGAGAAACATCTTCTAGAGGAGGATATAACAGAGGTAGAGGACCTCAAGGAGGTTCAAATAGAGGAAGAGGAGCAGGCAGGAGCAACTCATATTTTGCAAACATGAAATGCTACCATTGTAGTCAAGTAGGCCATCTTGCTTATAGGTTCCCGAAGAAAGCATCTTCATCAAGCAATGAGAAGAGTGTGGCTTATGCACAAGAGGACACCATGATTCCTAAGTCATATAAGGTCAGTCATATTGAATCTGAGGTAGGAGAGAATCTGATGTTCACTAGAGTTTTGATCAGACAACCGGTCAAGGAAGAACCAAAATAGAGGAGAGCTCTATTTAGAGTAAGATGCAAGATACTTGGTAAAGTATGCAAGGTCATAGTAGATTCAAGTTCAACAAACAATATAATCTCAGAGGAGGCAGTAATGAAACTAAAATTGGAGAAGGTACCCCACACTAACCCCTACAAGGTCACATGGCTAAACAAAGGGTAGAGTGTTTTAGTGAATGAGCAAGTAACAGTGGAGTTTTCCATTGGAGGATATAAAGACAAGTTGGTTTGTGATGTTTTACCCATGGATGCATGCCATGTACTATTGGGAAAACCATGGCAGCATGACAAAAGTGTCATATATGATGGGAAAGAGAATTCTATCTCATTCAAGAAGGATGGGAAGACTTTCAAGTTGCAGTCACTATCAAAAGAAGGATAGTCAAAGACACCAAACATCATGGTGAGTAGTGGGAAGGAGTTCCTTAACAACCTACATCAAGGAGGTGCAGGATATGTGGTTATATTACAACCTAAAGAAGAGAACAAGATTGAAAAGATAGTCATACCAGAAGTAGTCCAAAAGTTACTTGAAAGGTACAAGAGTATAGTTAGTGATGGGACACCTGCAACTTTACCTCCAAAGAGAGCCATTAGTCATAAAATTGACTTCATACCTAGAGCTTCATTACCAAACAAAGCAACATACAAGCTTACACCAGATCAAAACCTAGAAATAGCTAGGCAAGTGCAAGAGTTGTTGGATCAAGGATTGATTCAAAAGAGCATCAGCCCATGTGTAGTACTAGTGGTTTTAGCAACCAAGAAGGGAGGTAAATGGAGGTTATGCACTGATTCTAGATAAATAAATAGAATCACAATCATGTATAGATTCCCTACCCCTAGGATTGAAGACATGATGGATTGTCTTGGAGGAGCTCAGTACTTCACCAAGTTGGATCTCAAGAGTGGATACCATTAGATCAGAATTAAGGATGGTGATGAGTGGAAAAAGACATTTAAGACAAATGATGGGTTGTATGAGTGGAGAGTGATGCCATTTGGCCTCTCTAATGCACCTAGCACATTCATCAAGCTCATGAATGAAGTGCTTAAAGACTTTATAGGGATATTTGTGGTGGTATACCTTGATGACATCCTCATATATAGCAAGACAGCAGAGGAGCATTTGAAACATGTGGAGTTGGTTCTTAGAAGGTTGCAAGAGGAGAAGTTGGAAATGAATCTAGAGAAGTGTGAATTCTTTAAGAAAGATCTTGTCTATTTGGGTTTTGTAGTGTCCAAAGGATCATTGAAGATGGATCCAAGCAAGGTAGAAGCCATCCTAAACTAGCCTACTCCAACCACAGGGACAAAGGTAAGCATTTTTCATGGATTGGCTCAATTTTATAGAAAATTCATAAGGAAATTTAGTGGCATATGTGCACTAGTCCTAGACACAATCAAAGGAGGTTTAAAAACTAAGTTTAAGTGGACTCAAGAAGCTGAGAAAGGGTTTGAGAAACTAAAACAAGAAGTGGCAACTCAACCTATTCTTTTGTTACCTAGTTTTGAAAAGTTGTTCATTGTTGAATGTGATGCAAGTGGAGTGGCAGTAGGAGGAGTGCTAAGTCAAGAGGGCAGGCCTATAGCCTTATTTAGTGAGAAGCTCAATGAAGCAAAGAAGAAGTATTCAACCTATGACTTGAAACTTTATGCTTTGGTTCAGTCACTTAGGAAATGGATGCATTACCTTCTGCCCAAGGAGTTTGTAGTCTTTACGGACAATCAGGCACTTAGCCTTATCAACACTCAAGAGAAGTTGAGTAATAGGCATTTGAAATGGATGGAATACATCCAAGATTTTACCTTCACCATCAAGCACAAGAAGGGACAACTAAACAAAGTAGCAGATGCACTAAGCAGGAGATTGTTGATAGTGCGAGAGATACAAATCAAGAGCATTGGCATAGAGAGTTTCAAGGATCTCTATGGGGAAGATGAAGACTTTTCAGAGGTCTATAAGGTATGTTCTAACTTTGAAAACCATTTCCATAGACAATACTCAGAGCATACATTAGAAAGTGGGTTATTAATACATTGGAAAGTGGGTTATTGTTTAAAGGTAATCAGTTATGTGTTCCAAGAGGGTCAATGAGGGAAAATCTAATTCAAGAAAAGCATAATGGTAGTCTTAGTGGACATTTTGGCATCAACAAGACTTTAGAACTAGTGCAAAGATTCTATTACTGGCCTAAGTTGGCAAGAGATGTTAGGAAGTATGTGGAATAGTGTGTTGTGTGTATGAAAGCTAAGGGAGGAGCTAGTAATGTTGGTCTATATCAACCCCTACCCATTCCTAACAGACCATGGGAGTGTGTAAGTATGGATTTTGTGGTAGGCCTCCCTAAGACCAAGACTGGTTTTGACAGTGTTTATGTAGTGGTAGAAATTTTTTGCAAAATGAGTCATTTTATTCCCTACAAAACTACTCATGATGCTAGCTACATAGCTCATATTTTCTTCAAGGAAGTTGTAAGGATCCATGGATTTCCTTTAAGCATTGTTTCAGATAGGGATGTGAAGTTCATGAGTCACTTTTGGAAGACTCTATGGAGTAGATTGAGTACTAACCTATCTTTTGGATCAATTTACCATCCTCAAACTGATGGTCAAATAGAGGTGGTTAACAGGGTGCTAGGTAATCTGCTAAGGTGCCTAATTAAGGAGTATGGAAAAACATAAGATATGGTTATCTCACAGGCTAAGTATGCATACAATGATAGTGTGAACTGGACCACAGGGAAGAGTCCTTTTGAAGTTATGTATGGGATGCACCCAAGAGGCATATGTGAGCTCAGATATATTGGATCTATGTAACAAAGAAGTGTACATGCAGAAGACTTCAGTCAGACCATGAAGGAGATTTAGGAGTAGGTAAGGAGGATAGTCACTGAGGCTACACAAAAATTGAAGGAGAAGAAAGATGTGTCAAGGAAATATGTACAATTTGCAGTAGGGGACTATGTTATGGTCCACCTTAACAAGTCAAGGTTGCAGAAGGGAATGTCAACCAAGTTGTAGATGAAGAGAGTGGGTCCATGCAAGGTATTGGCCAAGTATGGCAAGAATTCCTACAAGGTGGAGTTACCTAACGATCTAGGCATCTCTCCAGTGTTCAATGTAGCTGATTTGATCAAGTATAAGGGGACAGTCAATGATGTGGATCAGAACAGTCAGGAGATCTTCAAGGACATCAGCAATGTATCCTTACCTAATCAAGACAAGCCTCAGGCAGAGAAGATCTTGGAGTCAAGAGTGAAGAAAACTACAAGACATAAGGTGTACATGGAACACCTTATCAAGTGGAAGAACAAGCATGAATCATAAGCCACATGGGTCAAAGAAGATCAGTTCAAGAAGTTTGGTATTGACCTATCATTGCTCTCTCCTTCCTTTCCTTAGTTTTGGGTTGAGAGGGGGAGAATGGTGCAGGAGCACCTAGGTTACATTAGGTGGCACTAGGCAAATTTGGAAGCCTAGCGTGAAATTTTGAGATCTCAATACTTTAAGGTCATGTTGACCATTTAATTTTGTGTTAGAGGTGTTAGAACATGTTGGCTGATCCTACAAAGTTGGTTTACAATTTCTGGGAGGAAAAGATTTTTGCTGAAATCACATATTTTTAGAAAATACAATGATTTAAGCCTTAAAAAGTTCCATTTAAAGCATTCCAATTGAAGAGGGTTTGATCAAACTTCCTTAAATCAAAACCCCTTGGATAGAACCCATGTAGTTTTAAACCATACCTATAATGAAGTCTCCTTGACACCTATCAGAATGCTGATAAAAACCCACTTTGGATTTACCTTTTAGAGGATCAAATGAATTTATTTAAAATTCACTTTTTGTAAGTATGTAACCCTTATTATAAGCTTCCCAAAAAGTATAATTTTAAATAAATTTTATTTTATTATTATATTTATTTTTTATTTTTTGTGAATGTATGTTTTTCACCAAAAATCAAGCTCTCTATTCTTCACATGTGGAAAAATAGAAAATTATAAAAAAAAAAAATGAAAAATATGAGTGCACCAGATACTAAAGTCCTTGATCCAACAAAGAGTAAAAAATTGAATTTTAATACATACAAAAAAAAGTTATGTGTTAAGCAGTTGTGCTATGTCTGAATCATAATTGGTTTGACTTTTAAACTTGATTAAAGAAAAAATATTCAATAAAAAACTATCTAACCAAGAGGAATCACTAGATATCAGAGTTATGAATCTAAATTTGAAAGAAATAGAATTTTATCCTTCATGGAAAAAATGTTATATGTTATATGGTGAGTGTCACTTTTTAAAAATGTTGTTTTCTAAAAAAGAACATTTTTCGAGGGAGATGGAAAAAGAAGTGCAATTTGATTCCAAAAATTTTGAAAAAAATATATTTAGAATCTATAGACAAAATTTAATAAAACTCTAGCATGCATCATCTTCAAATTCTTCACGGTTTGGTCGCTATAGGTGTTTGAAAGTGAAGATTTAGTTACAAAAAAATATTTTAGTGTCTAGTTTGGCCAAAAATTGTAAACCACTATTGTGGGATCACCCCATTAGGATGAAGGTTGATTAGTAGCTTTTGGTATAATGAATGATTTTCTCAACTTGTTTCACTAGGATTCACTAGGAGTGAGAAATAAAGTCCAAAATGTTTCATTTGTGCAATTTTGGCCTAATGTGGGGTTATGTCCGACCAAGGGGAGATGTAACCACTTATGAACCTTTAAAAGGTGGGCCTCGTACTAGAATTGAGGTTGGAAAAGCTTTGTATCATTTTGGAGTTTACTGTTCATAAGGAAAAGTAATGAATTTCTTGCAATTTTCTGGTTTTCAGTTTTGCTTTGTGTGTTAATGGAGGGTTATAGGCAATGGGCAATGTGTGGCACGTGTGGTATTTACTTTAAAAGCTTTGTGTGGTATGTAATTAGTTTGTCTTATTGTTTTCTAGCTTTGTTCTTTGTTAGTTTTGTTTCTTTCATTGTTGATCAGACCAGCAAACTATTAATCATGGAGTCTTAGACCTCTGTCTTCCACTATACCTAGTGTATAGTCCATGGGAAATGAGGCTAAGC
Organism: Sequoia sempervirens; assembly: GCA_007258455.2. Lineage (NCBI taxonomy): Eukaryota > Viridiplantae > Streptophyta > Pinopsida > Cupressales > Cupressaceae > Sequoia > Sequoia sempervirens. The sequence goes on from VDFB02281492.1 coordinate 649,205,074, forward strand.
TCCATGCCTATATATATATTATGTCTAGGGGTCATTAGGAGTCATAAAATGTTAGCAAAAGACTATTCCTAGGTGAGCTTGATAGTGCCCGGTTAGGACAGTCAAAGAGTGTAAAGCACAAAGGTTGTAGGGGTGTCAATTCCCTAGAAAACCTAGGTGTGTGGTGGATGTAGGAATCCTTGCAGAGGCTTGGTAAGAAGAATGGAGCCCTGATAGACTGTGTGGAAGTAGAATGAACTAATTATTCAAACAAAAGGTCAAAACTTGGCTTAAACAAGCCTAAAAGTGCTAAAATCTTGGTTAGGGCAGTGTACGAATGGTGGAGGCTCCAAACCCCAAAAATCTTCAAGGTGTGGGTAAGGGTATCACGAATCGTAAGAAAAGATCCTAGATCATTTGGAGGATTTTTGAGTAATTTCCATTTTTCTTGGTTAGGAGGCCTAATTGGGGCTCAAGGGCTAGTAGCCCTTTTTAAACCCTAGAATAGGGTTTGGAGTGAGCGATGGAGAATTGGTGATTGGGGAATGATCAGGAATCCTAGAAGGATGGTTTTGAAGCCATGAAAGTCATCACACACCCCTACATCAAGTTAGTGGAGCTTGGAGTTTTGGTTAGCCTTTAGGAAGATTAAGGGCTAAGGAGAGATTGGCAGAGAAAGCAACACGATTGGATTGGTTAGGGAAATGAAGATGATAGTAGGGTTGGCCAAGAGAACCAAGGTTTCCTAACAAGCATTAGGGCCTATAGGTTGAGAAGGTGGAGAGTGACACCAAAGGGTTTGCCAAGGTGAGATGCAAAGCATGGGACAGTGAGTGTCTCATCCAACCCTATCCTATCACTATCTCTCCCTCTCCCCCTAGCGCCATCCCTACCTCATCGCCCTCCTCAATGCACTCATGGTATAATTGACCATCGATCAACTGGCACTGGCCCATCAAGATATGTCAAAGATACTCGCCTAGGTGTCTACCACCATGTAGCCTACTCTGTAGTGGTTCTTGTATCTACTGGACCTCCACTCTAGGCCCATTGTTGTGTGACTAAACTATATTTTTTCTACTCTACCAAGGGTACTGATATGGGTGGTCCCCACTATGTCTCTTGGGATGACCTGACATACTTTGCAGTCCCTACAGGGACACCCTACTACTCCCCAAACTATCATAGAACCTACTGGGGCAGGTACATCTCAATGATAAGTTGAGACTGCATTGTATGACTAATTAAATATCATAACTATGATTATTATAACAAGTGATCATCCTCTTTTGGACACTACACACAATATTTTTATGGTCTCCAAATAAATACCATCAATGTGTATATGTGGTGGCACCAATATCCTATATCTTTAAATTTGGACTATGATAATGACTATGTATATAAAGATATACATAAGGCATCCCATTAGTGAGCTGTCTCCAAACTAGTGGATGAAAGATGAGAATATGCTCCTAGGCCTAGATCATCAATAATGTGGTCTCACAACTAATACTCGATGCCTCCCTATAGGCCACCTTTTTCAACTAATGACATAGAATCCCAAGTAAGCATGGTCCCCAAGTGAACACAATCCTATCCTGTCACATCCTAAGAAGAACATCTCCCCATCTAATAGGGAACCCATGTCCTCAGTGATCTAGACTCAAAACAATGGCAATCAAAGTACATAGCATAACATCCCACTGAGGATAGTGCTTGACCATAATATCCCATCGAATCTCATACCCATCAATTCCCAACCTCATTCCATCATCAACCTCATAAAACTTTGTCAAGGCATGAAGTTCTTGATGCAGATCATAGACCACCCGCTCTCCTTTGATCATAATGTGAAGTATCTGGTAGATGTCCTCTAGAGTCACAATCACCTCTCTAGTTGGTAAATGGAATGAATAGGGTATCAAATGCTATCTCTCAGCCAGTGTTGTTAGTAGCCCTCTATTATCTCAGACAATGGGCATATAGGTGACAAGATATAAACCCAACTACAATAATTTCCTTCACTTGCCATCCCAAAACTAATCTTTGAACATGTATGTAGTAGGTCTGAACTCGCACATATAAATAGGTGGTCACCATTTATGCACATGAAGAAACAAGAGTTAGCACATCATTAAAAATCCACACTACCATCTATCTAATCAAAGCATCAAAGAAACTAAGCCTAAACTAAATTCAACCTTGGTCAAAGTCAAATGCATCCTTTTGACTTCACTTGCATTGTGCTAGGTCACATGTGTTGCTTCATCTTGCATTTGTGTCACAATTCATCACTTGCATCATTTTAATTTGCAAATGCATCATCCTATAGCACTTGCATTGTTTCCCCAATCAAATGCATCACTTTAAATCATTTTTGTAGCATGGCCCAACACTTGTGCTTCAATTTGGTGATCATGTTGCTTGATCTAGCACTTGCATTATGCTTTGGCATTTGCATCTCATGAGCTTTCATTTGCATCATTATAAACTTAGACCTACCTGACACCTTGCATTTGCATTGTGATGCATCAAATGTGTGTGACACGAATGTGATTGCATCTTTCACAAATGCATATTCATTGTGATGCATCTAATTTCCTCACTTTAACCTCTAAAAATGCATGAAAAATGAGAAAATTACAAAGCGGGAGTAGGGTACATACCATTGCCTCTGCACCCTTTGGCCATCAAAAGGTCTGCACCTAATATTCATGATGATCAACCTCTAGAATCATAATCTACAGTCTCCTCTAGCTCTAATCTCTAAAATTTCAAAAATTAAAAAGTGAAAATGAATTAACCTTTCACCCAAATTCAACCTATTTATAAGACAAAAATTAGGGCTTCTTCTAGAAGCTCATTACTAGAGGTGTATTTGACCAACTTTGACTAGCCTTTTGACTACCTTAACCTTGTCAAAATTCAAAATCAATCACTCCATTTTTTTTGGTCATCAAATTGACTTATTGAGACACTTTCCAAATTTCTCTGGCAATGGGCCAAAATTTGTAAATTTTCCCGAGGGAGCTTAGATACTCCATACCTTCATTGGGGAATATTTTCTACTTATTTTCTTTGTCGCAATGCGATAAACTACATTATGACAAAAAGGGGAAAAATGTAGACACATAAATGTGTCATAGAAAAAATGACCCTTTGCTTGACATGAAATTAATTGGACTTAATAAGGCCTTGATTTAGGTTTTGTGAGGAATTTTATGCATCCACACTAGGTCTTGGACCCTTGCAAATTGAATAACATGCATTTAATGACATTTTGTAAAGGTGTTATAGGGTCTTGAAAAGGACTTTCATGCTTTTCTAGACTTAATGAACCTATTTTCCCTTAATTCAACATTATAAAATGTATTTTAATACATCATCAGATTAATTTAGAAGGCCTGTAAAGTAAATTTAACTTTAACCAAGTGTTGGAATGTTTCTTGCATGTTCATATTGGTTCTTCTTCCTTCCTAGGCTCTCTAGACCTCATTTTAGTGTTGTAAAGTGTTTTTAATTAAACTTTCACATTAAAGTTTGTGTCCCAAGCCCTAATTTACATTTACCTCATCATTAATTTAGGCCTCTCTTAACCCATAATGTGCATCCTGAGGCTTAATTTGATCAAATAACTAACATAGTCATCATATAAGCCTAATTTTCTTACTTCTCAGCATTCCAGCTAGGAAAAATGACCCCTATGGGACCCATTCACCATTAGTGATGAATTAGTACCATCTATATGGGACCCACTAGCCATTAGTGGTGAATGAGTCCCATTTTGAGTCATTTTTGGGGTTTGAACTAGAAAAATTAGGTTCTACGTTTAATTTTGCTTCATGTCAGCTTGTAATGAGGTATCATTAGGTACTAAGGTACAATTATCTATAAATAAGTGGTTTTATCCTCATTTTACATAACATCAACTTATTTTTACATCTCATCATTATTCATCCATCAATCTTTCATCTCAAATCAAGCAACTTAGGGTTTTGTCATTGGAAGTCATTGAGAAAGCTTCTAAGCACATTCAAGGGAAGATTATACATGTTTTGCTATAGAATTTCAAGATCATTCATAATTGAAAGGTATTTTATTCCATTATTGCATGTTCTATTCCATTATTGCATGTTCTATTCCATTATTTCATCATTTTGGTTTAATTACCTAAACGAGGTTTGACCAAGGTAAACCCCCATGCCTTAACATTCAACATTTCTTCTTCTCTTCTTGTTTGTTTGCATATTTAGGACTCTTGAGGGCCTAAGAATAATTGAATATTATATTTTAAAGACATTCAAGTTAAAATATCAACAAAATGTCATTTTAAAGCCTGAATATGACAGTTTCAAAAGTAGACACCTATAGGGAGTCAAAGTGCAGATCAGAAGCTCCGGAATCCACTCCTAAATATTCATAAATTCAAAAGTGGACTGATTCACCATGGGTGGAAAATGAGTCCCATTTGAGGTCAGTTTTGTGTTTTCTACATTTTCTAACACCCTTTTGACAGAAACAAGTTTCAGCTCAGTTTCCTAGAATTGGGACTAATTCACCCAGGGTGGCGAATGAGTCCCTCCAAGCCTGAAAAACATCGTAAAAAATCATTTAAAAATCAATTTCCAACCTTCTTCAACATTACAAGGTGCACATATTTTTTTTGATTCATTTATGTTATAGTTTGCATTCATTTCTTAGTGTTTTTGCAATACATATTGTGTTTTCAAACATTTCATACTTCATTAGTTTTACATGTTTAATGAATCAATCACTTAGCTTAGTTTCACTTAGATCATCTCATTTAGCTCATATAACATCATACACTTCCTTTATTTGAGTGAACCATTTGGGTTTTGAGGTTTATCTCTCTCCTTTTAGGTGAAAAACCCTAAGAGTGCAAGAGAAGTACATAGACCCAAAAATCTATAGTTCATTTTCATGAACCTACTTTTTGAACATCTTATTTTATAATTTGTAGTCTATTTTCATCCTAATATTAGCTTGCATTGAAGTTTCATTACAGTTGCATTGTTAATTTGTATCTAGGGTTTCAAATTTTTGCATTAGGAAAAAGTGCATTTAGCTTACATTTTGCATACAATTTCCTTAAAAATCTTTAAAATTCTACATCTCCATATTAGGTCTACATCATAGAACATCACACACATCAAAAACCATTTATAATTTCTAAAAAAATTACAAAACAGCCTTACTAGGACTCATTTGCCTTATGTGGTGAATAAATCCCTATACATATTTTTCACTGACTAAAACAACATTTAAAATCTCATTTTTATGCTTCTTAAATCTCCTAGTATCTTATAGTATAAGTTTGGAAGGTTTTTTGAGCATTTCTTATAGGAATTTAGCTTAAAAACATCAATTTAGGATAGTCATTTTTCTAATCACTCCAATTCCAAGCATCATTAGATCTAAAAATTATTACATTGATAGAATTTTGCATAATATTGCTCAAATCACTTTTCACTTTTGCATATACCATGTTTCTATTCATAATAATTTGCATAAGTTTGTTAAAAGTTCACTTCATTCTTGCATGTACATTGTTTGCATTCTTCAAATCTTGCATATAGTGGATAAGAGTGCTTTGTATCTTTGCATATACATTATTCATATTGCTAAAACATTGCATGAAATGGTTACATTTTCTTTTCATTGTTATTCAAATAGTGCTTGTACCTTGCCTATGTAAACATGTTAACACTTCCTATCCCCTCCCTATGAGAGTGTTTTTTGTGAAAGAGAATACAACTTTGATAATTCCACACGATCATAGTTATTCTTCTCCTAATATCTCTCCTATTGGAAAATAAGATATTTTAGTGATAGAAGAACCAATAATTGATAGTGTTGAAAATATAATTTGTTTCTCTCCTTTTACCTCTCTTAGTGGACAAGGCATTGATCAGCAAGACAACTTAAACATAAGTAGTCATGATAATAAAACTTTCCCTTCTCCTAGTGTCTCTCATAGTTATGAAGTAGATGCTTTGTATGAGGAAGGTTATGAAGATTTTAGCTATCCCCCTTCTCCTAGGAAAACCCTTATGGAGCACAATCATTCACCCATTGATCATTCCCCTACTAGCAATGAAGTTCTAGCTTGTAGTTCTTCTAAAAACTCCTATCCTAGGGAGAATATCATAATGCAAAACAATATGACCATGGGCACACATCCTTCATCCACTAAACCTTCCATAGGAGATGATAATCAAGTGACGTTAGAATCCCCTTCACCAACATATCATGCCAATCAAGAAAAAAAAATTGAGGTTATGATGACATAAGTGTGATCTCCTTTAATTAGTGAGATTCCTAAGTCACCTTCAATTAGTGAAAAACACAAAAAATTTAGAACTGTCTTGAAATCCATCATGCAATCTACTCATAACAATGTTTTGTAGCCCCTAAGTTGTAACTTAGTGACTAAAACATCTACGGGACCACACAAAACTCCTACATAATTACCTTTTCCTCATGAAGTTCCTAGTGTTGAAGATCTTAAAAAGACTCCTACTAATATATCCATATGATAACTTATTTGACTCTCAGCGACAGTGAAACTTATCTTTAATGAAATGATAGAAATATAGAAGGAAGAGCTACAATCTTACATAAAACTAAATCATTTCACATCCTCCTCTCGTCCCCTACAACCCACTCAATCTGAAATCACATTCCCTAAACATGAATTACCCTCACTTGAGATTCACCACAAAAATGATCCCTTGATGGTAAAGGTGATCATTAATGAAACTCTAGTTAGGAACACTCTCATCAATAATGGATCAAAAATTAAAGTTTGTAGAATGGACCTCCTACACAAACTTGGAATGGACAAAAAACTCATTTAATTTAATGATGTTCATATTTTTGGCTTTGACAATGTTCATAGGTAACCACTTGAGATGATCACATTACCTATTGAGGTCAGACCTATAGTGTTTCCTACCTCTATTCATATTATTGCTATGAAAGGAGTCCCATCTACCCTTCACCATATCATAAAGTTTGAATACAGTAACAATATATACATGATTGATGTAGATGGGAAAAGCTATGTGTCAACTAATCACAATACTTCCAACTCCCCTAATCCTTACATTCCTAAATCAATACTTCAACATATACAAGTTGGTCCTAACTCTTCACCTACAACAAAAATCTTTTGTGATAATTGGGGGTCATTAGATTCTACCCCTCCTTCCCATAATATTTCCAAAATATCACCTTCATGGTCCAAAGATTCATATAAAAATGATTCATTTTTCAAACACAAGTTCTAGTAGTCATTGGAGTTTCACACCTACCTTTAAGGGAGGGTGTGCAATATCCCATTCTCCACCAAAACAACATTTTGTTCCATTCCAGGATCACCTTTGTCCTACACTCAGTAGGATTTGATGGCCTTTTCCTTGTATGCCACTTTTCATTGTCTGTTTTGACCCAGTTGTGAATCTTTCATGAACATATAAGAGCAAGCTTGGGATGTGGACAACATGTCTTAAGATTGACTCACATGTGACATACTACCCTTTCTTCATGATGTATCTTATTAGAAACATATGACTTAGCATAAGTCTTTTTAAGTATGCTCTCATTTCTTCTTCTTCTCTCTTCTACTTTAAATCAATTGCTCACAATATGGGTCCTCGCAATCACTTTAAAGTGGGGGCCATACATTACCATAATTCATTTGCATTCTTGGTTCCTAGTGTAGCCTTGTCATTTATATGATGCATTTGTCATGTTTTGGATGACATTGGGTGTGATTTACTTCATAGGTGTGATCTATCTTAGCATATTACATTCCTCTTGGTGGCCTGATGCAACACACTGCATCCCTTAAGTTGTGTATATACTATTCTTTGATTGGTCCTCTCTTGGAGACATTAGACACAATGGTACCTAAGAGACTGAACTTGCATGAACTTAACAAGACTCCTTTTAACATCCTTTACATTTTACATGTTTGCATTTTTTCATTTTAAATTTCTGCATTTTGTTTGGCCACCTTGCATAACACAACTTGCATTCCTATGGTACCATCCTATTTGTTCATGAGTTCTAAGTAGCATGAATCAACACATTTTATTTTTCCTTGTGGTTCCTTGTTAAAATTTTAGAGGTATAACTTTAATATGGTTGAGTGGGAAGCCCACCTAGCGGCATGAATTTTCCCCATAGCCACTTTTGTGTTTGTCAATGCATACCAACTAGCGTATGTATCTTACTTCTATTTGGGCTTTCTCACCCCATGGATGATAAAAAGTTCCATGGCCCTAGAGTGGGTATGTTGTGTCCTTCTCACCATACAAACAACCTAATTTTTTGTGGCCCTAGAGTGAGTACATATTTTCCACCCTATCTCTCTTTCCATCTTTCCTTTGTATGATTTTGTATCTTGGGGGCTTGACCTACACGCTGATCTCTCTCTTGAATGTCTATTTTAGTTTTTCTTTGAAGTAAGTTCATCCTCTCACTAAAGTGGGGCTAAACATGACATAGAAAAAAGGACCCTTTGCTTGACATGACATTAGTTAGACTTAATAGGCATTGATTTAAGTGTTGTAAGGCATTTTATGCATCCACACTAGGTCTTGGACCCTTTCAATTTGAATAAAATGCATTTAACACTTTTCTAGACTTAATGAACCTATTTTCCCTTAATTCAACATTATAAAATGTATTTTAATACATCATCACATTAATTTAGAAGGCTTTGAAAGTCAATTTAACTTTAACCAAGTGTTGTAATGTGTCTTACACGTTCATATTGGTTCTTCTACCTTCCTAGGTTGTGTGGACCTCATTTCAGTGTTGTAAAGTGTATTTAATTGCAATTTCACATTCAATTTTGTGTCCCAATCCCTTATTTAAATTTACATCATCATTAATATGCCTCCCTTAACCCATATTGTGTATCCCAAGGCATAATTTGATCAAATAACTCACATAGTCATCATATAAGCCTAATTTTCTTACTTCTCAACATTATAGCTAGCAAAAACGACCCATGTGTGACCCATTTTCCATTACTAGCGAATTATTCCTATCTAGCTAGGATGCATTCCCCATTGAGTCTCGTTTTGAGTCATTTTCAGGGTTTGAGTAGGAAAAATTAGGTTTTAAATTTAATTTTGCTTCATGTCGACCTATGATGAGGTATCATCGGGTACTAAGGTAGAATTTTCTATAGATAGGGGATTTTATCCTCATTTAACATAACATCAACTCATTTTTACATCTCTCATCATTATTTATCCATCAATCTTTCATCTCAAGTCAAGCAACTTAGGGTTTTGTCATTGCAAGTCATTGAGAAAGCTTCTAAGGAAATTCAAGGGTAGATTATACATGTTTTTTTGTATAATTTCAATATCAATCATCATGAACAAGGTAGTTTATTCCATTATTGCATTTTCTATTCCATTATTTCATCATTTTGGTTTAATTACCTAAACAGGGTTTGACCAAGGCAAACCCCCATTCCCTAACATTCAAAATTTCTTCTTCTCTTCTTGTGTGTTTGTACATTTAGGACTCTTGAAGGCTTAAGAATCATTGAAGATATTATTTCAAAGTCATTCAATTCATCTCTTCGTCATTCAAGTCAAAATATCAACAAAAAGTCATTTTTAGTCCCAAATACGATAGTTTCAGAAGCAGACACCTGTAGGAAGTCAAAGTGTAGATCGAAAGCTCCAGAATCCACTCCTAAATATTCAAACATTTAAAAGTAGACTAATTCACCATGGGTGTCAAATGAGTCCCATTTCCAGCTCAGTTTTGTGTTTTCTGCAGTTTATGACACCCTTTTGACAGAAATAGGTTTTAGCTTAGTTTACCAAAACTGGGACTGATTTACCTAGGGTGGTGAATGAGTCCCTCTAGGCCTGAAAAACATCATCAACAACATTTAAAAATAAATTTACAGCCTTCTTCAACATTCCAAGGTGCACATCTTTCGTCTGATTCATTACTATTATAGTTTGCATTGATTTCTTAGTGTTTTTTCAATACATAATGTGTTTACAAAAAATTAATACTTCATTAGTTTTGCATGTTTAATTAATCAATTACATTGCTTAGTTGCACTTAGATAATCTCATTTAGCTCATATAACATCATACACTTCCTTTATTTTAGTGAACCACCTTGGTTTTTAAGGTTTATCTCTCCTTTTGGGTGAAAAACCCTAAGAGTGCAAGAGAAGTACATAGACCCAAAAATCTATGGTTCAATAAAATTGACTTAGTCTTGTGAACTTTATTTTCTCCATATTTATTCTCAAAATAATTAAAATATTTAATTATGTCCTATTGTCCAATTTCAACTATTAATTAAATAATTCCCAATTATTTAATTAATTCATGTCCTTTATTCTTCCTTACTATTTAAATAAATAAATTACATGATTTATTCTATTTTAATATGCTGCTAATTACTTATGTCTTTCTATATTTAAATAAGTTCCTTAATTTATTTAGTTATTACTTGTCCATTAGTTCTTCCTAATTATTTAAATAAATAAACTTTATTTATTTAAATACGTCAATCTCTATGTCCTCTTATAATTAAATAAATTCCTATAATTTATTTAATTATTATCTACTCTAGATTTTTCTAATTTTAAATAAAGTCATTTAGTTAAAATTGTCCATTTTCTAATTTCCTATCACATGACCCCACCACTTTTGAATTAAATTAATTTTTAATTCAAAAGGTCAACTTTCCCTCTTAAATCAAATAATTCTAAATTATTATTGATTCTCCAACATCCTATTTCTTTGTTCCTAGTATTTCCTCTTGTCAAATCTTAGCCCTTCATTTCAAACTTTGTCCTATTTTTTCCCTAACCCTAATTACTTATTGTCACATGCAATTTCATCTTTTAATCTTAGGGACATCTTTCAATCCTGGTCATTAGTCCAAATCTGACTTTTCTATATAAAAAGGGAATTCTAGTCTCATTTTGTCACTTCATACACTCACACTTCACACTTCATAGATTTCATGCTTGAGTATTTTCTGAGTATACTTGCAGCCACACTAGAATCCTTCAATATTTGCTTAGGTCTTAGCCATAGTCAATAGTTGCTCACCAAAAATAATTTGAGGGAAATCATCAACTTGTAGCAAATGGAGAAGGTGCAATGAAGGTAATTCATGGATTTTTAAAAGTTGGGTGAGATCATTCCTTGTTGTTATGCCTTTTAATTCCATTGTTCTTCATTGTTTATTTAGGGTTTTAATTGTTTAAGCTTTATTACACTAACCTAAAAATTCCCCTACGTTACAGACTGTTATTTCCAGATAATAAATATTTGGATGTAGAATTTGTAGAGGATGTTTTTGGTGAAACTTGCTGGAGGTGGTCAATTTATGGTGGGTTGAATCCCAAAAAAGTGGAAAGGAGAATTTATGGTATTAGGAGGAGGATGGTATATGGTGGATACAAGTCCACGAGATGAGAGATGAATGGAATGAAAAGTTGTTAAAGAAGGAGGTTTCTTGTTCTAACTAAGTGTTAGAAGAAGAGAAAGAGGAAATTTGAGAAGAATAAGGAAGAATAGTAGATCCAAAGAAAACATATGGTCTTCAAATGTTCATGATTTTTCAACTCATGAAACATTTCACTTACCTTAGGTATCTGATGTGGGAGCATCCTAGGTTGTGAGAGCAATCCTGCATCAAGCAAAGAAATGCATTTTAATTTTTATATTTTCCTAAGGTTTTGTGGGTGATTTATTTAATATGGTAATTTGAAAGGTTAGAATAAAATAAATATTAAATTATTACCCTTTTATTATTTTATTGCAAATTTTGGGAGTGGAGATAATTTAGGAGGGAACTTTGAGAAATTGTCAATTTTAAAAAATTGTAAAAATAGACTTGTGTGCAAAATTTGGAGGGAGTTATAAGTTTGAATGATTCATTTAGAAATTTAATTAATTCATTCATGAAAATTTGGGCACCCAAGGTGCATTGGTAGGAGTTACTTTGGAAATTTCCCTAAAATCTAGCAATTGACTCCCATTTTGGCAATTTTGGTGGGAGTGGGTTTATGAATGCATTTTCTATATTATGAATTTTTTTTGGGATGGATTTTTTGATGTTTCTTCCCATATTGGTTTTTTATTCTTTCTAGAAAATTTTCTAAAACTTGTCTTTGAAGATTACAAGCAATTTGGTTATGTTTTGGTAGCCATTCTTGGCTAGAATTGAAAGGTTTTTGTTGCAGGAATAGAATCTTCTTGGAGAGGATATTGGAATTGTTTTAATTACAGGTTTGAAGGTTTTGTGATAGTAAAATGGATTATGGAATCCATTGTTAAAGATTGACTCAATTAAATATTAGAGATTGGAAGCTACAAGTTGAAGATTGGAGGTTGCAGGTGCTAGAATCTGGTAAAAGAAGTTGGATTTAAGGAGTCCACTTGTGTATTTGATGTTTACTATTTTGTATTAGATTTATATCATTTTTAGTACCTTTCATTAGCCCATATGGACACAAACAATGTAGTTTTAGAATTGTCTTTCTATTGAGCGATTTCAAAAAAGTTTGAATGAGAAATTGAAGACACTATTTGCATATTTTTGTTAATTTAAATATTTTTTGAGTTACATTGTATGTTGTTATGAGTTTTTGAATGAGGATTGATTTGCTACTTCATCAAGAAATATAATCTATGACCATGGTTGGATTGATTTTCTATCTAGACCAACGCAATCATCCATAGTAAATTTGAGGATTGTTAAGCATTCAAGCATAGGGAAAAATGATCCGTTGATTCTAAACTAGCTACATTATTCTTGGAAAAAAGGTGAAAAAAAAATTTAAGAGGTGAGTCAATGTAGAGTTATTTTAAGAGTGTTTTCCCATATAACTATTAAATAATGATCTTTAACTCATGGACCAATTTTTATAATGCTCTAGCTGGATACCTTGCAAACATGGGTTTGAGCCTAGGCTTCACACATATGCTTACTCATTGAAGATCCATAAAAATAGAATATATATCACTACCATAGAAGTATATGAGTGATCATAAAATTATGTTGAGGTATTGATTAGTTGAAAAATGGGTGTTCTTATGGTTTTGGACATAGAACACCACTTTTATCCAACTAACATTCAAGGATGCCATAGATATTTTCACCCCAAGAATGGAATAGAGGCAAGAAATCTGCTAGAAGGGAATCCTAAGATATGATTTCAGATTACAAAAGAGGTTCACCACAAATAAGAAAAGAGTTCGGAAAAGAAAATGAAATACAACATGAAATGTAAAACCTTAATTTAATGCAATAACCTATTAAATTCCTTAGAAATGTAAAAAAAATAAAATATAAAAGCAATGAAATCAATGACATGCACTTGGAAAATTTACAATGATTGGAAATAGCTTTGAAAACTTGGAAAATCTAAATTTTTGACCTAGTGGGACTCATTTTCCATTCTTGGTGAATCAGTCCCTATTCTGGATTTCTACATAGAAGCAAGTTTCAGGAAAATGGGTATCCAAATCTGCAAAATCTTTGAAAAACACCTACAGTGGGACTCATTCACCACTTGTGGTGAATGAGTCTAGTTTGGATTTTTTTGGACATTCAAATGCTTGATTTTCACTTCCCAAACTACTCTTTCTACCTCTCTAGGTTCTTGGATCTGAAACTCTTATTTTGGGGATGTAGATGACCTTTTGGTGAGGATTTTGACCTTGAAAATGGGGAGACAACTCCAACAAGCTTGTAACCTAATCTTCAATGATCTTCAATTCTTCAAAGCACCTAGATCTACAATTACACAAAGAGAGAGAGAGAGGGAGAGAGAGAATGTTGATTGTTAGGGAATAGGGGTTTGCCTTAGTCAAACCCCTTTAGGTAATTAAATCAAAGGATGAAATAAGATAATGAAACATGAACATGAAGTAATGCAATTATAATCTTTCCATGATGATGTCTCTTTAATTGGTGCAACAATTAATGAAGAATTTTCCCTTGAATGCCTTAGAAATGATCTTGAAAGCTATCTTGATGGTCTTGTGAAAACTTGGAGTGCTTAACCCTTGAGTGTTTGACTTAAGAATATGTATGTATGATTTTTCTTATGTTTTTTATGTGAAATGAGGATTTGAAAGATTTCTTATATAGGTAATCCACTCAAATGACTATTATTTTGATCCCCAAGACTGACATTGAAGAAATATGAATTAAAAACCCACTTTTCCTACTCAGAACCTTGAAAATATCTCAAATGGGACTCATTCACCATCATAGGTGAATGAGTCCCACCTAGATAGGACTCATTCACTGAAGGTGGTGAATGGGTCCCACAGGGGCTATTTTTCCTACTAGAATATTAGGGAGTGAAGAAATTAAGCTCATATGTTGATCTTGTTGGATTTTTTTATCAAAATATGCCTTGGGATACACAATATGGGGCCATAGGGGCCTATTAATGATTATATAAAGTTAATAAATTCAAGAGGTCCCAAAATCCAATTTGAAAGTGTAAATAAATACACTTTACAATGCTAAATTAAGGAAAATTTGGGTCTATTTAGCTTAAAAGGGCCCTAAATCCCATGTGAATGTGTAAAACACATTACAACACTAGATTGGGTCCACTTTAGTTTACAAGCCCCTTAAATTTATTGTGAAGATGTAAATAAATACATTTTACAATATTACATTAGGACACTATTAGGTTAATTTAGGTTAAAGAGGGCCCACGACCTAATGTGGATGTGTAAAACACCTCACAACACTAGATCAAGGAAACATTTGGTCTAGTTTATCATTCATTATTCCCATATCAAGTGTAAAAATGTAAAATTATCCCTTTTTCTACACTACATTTAGTCCCCACTTTAGTGAGAGGATTAACTTGCTTCAAATTCACACTAAAGTAGACATTCAAGAGGGGTCCAATGATACCAATGTGGATGGTCTAGGATAACAAAAATCAAGGAGGCAGTCAATCACCCAAGACCTAAGATCCTAAGTAAACCAACATAAGCACAAAAAGACACACACAAGGTGTAAAACAAGATATGAAATCATGCAATGCCAATAATTAAAAGGAAGAGAAATAAAAATGAGAAAAAATAGAAAGGTGCATCAAGCTTCGATCATTTTTCCAACAAAATGTGGATCAGATCTAGGTTGTTTGTCCAAAAAATGCATACTCACTCTTAGGTGATGGAACTCCTAGTTGTCCACTGGGTGAAAAGTTCTAAAAGGTGAGAAAAATACACTCATGGTCGGTATGAACTCACACACATGCAAGTGGCTATGGGGAAAGTCATGGCTCAGATTGCGCTTCCCACTCAAACCATACCAAAGTTATACCCCCTAATAACTTTGATAAGGCACCACACAATAATGAACTTTGAGC
Source organism: Sequoia sempervirens (assembly GCA_007258455.2). Taxonomy (NCBI): domain Eukaryota; kingdom Viridiplantae; phylum Streptophyta; class Pinopsida; order Cupressales; family Cupressaceae; genus Sequoia; species Sequoia sempervirens. The sequence goes on from VDFB02281492.1 coordinate 649,220,483, forward strand.
TTCATGAGGCAAGCAAAACTTTGTATGCTTCAAAATTATAGACATTTTAAATGCAAAATATTGTAAGGTTTGTTCAAAGGGATTTTTCTTAGTTCATGCAAGGTCTCTTCTGAGGGAACATTGTGCTTAATGTTTCCAAGAGAGGACAAGTTAGATAAATATCGGGCTCTTGGAGGAAATCAAGCCCAATGACACAACCAAGAAAAGAATGCATCCAAAGAAGAAAGGAATCATGTAATCAAACATGATGAGTGTCGATGTATGCCCCCACTTTAAAGCAGTTTCTAACACCATTACTATGAGAAATTGCTTTAAAGTATAGGAAGACATAAGAGCTTATTCAAAAATCCCTATGCCAAGTCATATGTTTCCAATAAGCTACATCATGAATAAATATATCACATGTGAGTCAATCTTAAAGCATGTCACCCATATCCCAAGCTTGCTCTTACATGTACAAGAAAGGAAATTAACTAGCCAAAAGAGACAATGACAAGTGACATATAGGGACAAGGCAATCTAACCCCTTGCCCCTACTTAGTGTAGGACAAGGGTGAGCTAAAATGGTTGATGAGAAACATGCTAGTGTAAAAATCAGTATCAATTAGAGGAATTAGGTGCTTCAACACAAGGAAGAGCACCACACTCCTGAAGATGTTTAATTTAATCACTTAAAGCCTTACATCCATTAGTAGCGTGACCATGAAATCTATGATATGCACAAAATGAATGTTTGCAGTAAAATTTCTTTCATTTTGTTGGAGGAAGGGATATCAAGTGATCTAGGAGGAGTCTTGAAAAGATACCCTCTTGATTAATGGTTGAAGGTGTTCTTGTAGTTTATGACAAAGATATCTCTTGCTTAGTATTATTTGTCATACCTACACAAGACTCTTTAGATTGCAAGATTTTTTTTTCTCCTTTATAGGAGGATGTAAAATCTATCAAATTCAAATCATTAGTGTTTTGCATGATGGCATTGACATTAAGAGAATATTTCTTTGTTTGTTTCATTTCTTGCAAAGGATAAAGACCACTAGTGTCTATCAATTTAGGATGCACTATTGCTAAAGTCGACTTAGAAGAATCTTTTGTAAGAGTGTTGATGTTGAGTGAAGGCTTGTTTGATGAGTTGATTTCTATGAAAGGACAATAACCAAGACCATGAGTTAGTTAACCTTGTTTTTTAACACCACATCCTTTTCCATTATATCCAAGTTGTTTCATAAGCTCATAACCTTTTCCATAAAGCTTTTACATTTCTTTAGGATTTGGTTGTTGTTGATAGTTAGTGTTACCAAAGTTTGTTGTATAGTTTCCTTCTTCATCTTTAGTGGTTGAGGTGGATGCTTATGAAGGGTCTTCCAAATTTTGTGTTGAAATTACTGCTTTATCTTTTCCCTTGTCAGAGTCTTTGTGTATGATCTTGTATTATCCCATGAATGTTGGTTTGAAGTCTAAGGAACCCCAATCATCTTCTAATAGCTTCGTGACTTCATTGATATGTTTTTCTTTGTCTTTTTGTCGCACAAGTTCCACTTGTGTGGTTGGTGTCAATATTTTCAAGGGGTTCTCTTTATTTTTCTCAAGTTGTAAGACACTATGAGGTTCATGATCAATAGCAATTGTGTACACTATGTTGTCATAGACATACTTCATTTAACGATGAAGAGTAGAAGGCATCACATGCATCTAATGAATCCATTGTATTAAAAATCATTGGGAATAACATGGATCATTGTTTCTAATGTAGCTTTTCTAGTTGTAATAGGCAAAGTAATCACACCCAGTGGTTCCTTCCCAAAATTGTCAAATCCACTAATAGATAAAGAGACTAATCGAATTTTTTATTTGTCGACACCAAGCCTATCCAAGAGGGATACATTACACACATTAATAGAAGGGCCATTATAAATGAGGGTTTTATTTATCCCTTTTCTACTGTATTGAGTTATGATCATGAAAGAATCACTTTATTTTTTCACTTCTAAAGGGGGAGTTCACTTTGGTGGAAAACAACGTCAGTGGTTAGTCCATCAATCATGGTTTCTATGTCATTTAGTTGTGCATTACAAGGGATGGGAAATTGTTGCAAGGAACTCTGAATCATGTTATGGTAGTGAGGGGATACTTGAATAAGGTATCACAATGATATCTTAGCAAGAGTATTCTTTATTTTTTCGACAAGATCATACTCCTTTCCACAAGGAGGACCTTGTAAGATAAGGTTAGGTAGGATAGGAATAGGAAATGAGAGGGATGTTGAAGGTGTTTTTCTAGGTTGTAGATTGTTCCTAGTGTTATATGTATGAGCAACAGTATTATGAATCGGCTGTTGTGACACATTATTCTTAGGTGAGTAAAGGACAAAATTAGGTTTATTTTGAGTTGCAAGTTTTTTTGAAGGTGGGTAAAGGATTAAAGGATTCTTAGGATGTCCCATAGGATATGTAAGAGGTCCAATAGTCAAGGGGGATGTAATAGACACTTGCCTATTGATAACCTCAACGATCTTGGTTTGATGTATTTCTAATAAAGGGAAATCTAGAATTAGCTTTTTATCATCCCTAAGGAAGCCACCTTATTATTATTGTCATTTTCTTGCATCGTGATATTTTCCCTGGGAGGAGAGTTTTTAGGAGAACTACAAACCAAATGTTCTTGGCATTCAATGATTGGTTCTTCTAAAATGACTTCATCACAAGTAGGGGAATGATCAAGGGTTGGATTTTTCATGATTATGACTAGTGGAGATATTAGGAGAAGGCTCTATTTGATTGTCCATTTTCTTTGAAGTCTCATTCTCTTGTGCCATACTATTCACCCTAGTAGGAGAGATTGTAATATGTCCATCACATTTCATGGTTAGATTTTGTAAAGTAGCTTCATCACAAGTAGGGGAGGCATCAAGAGAAGGACAACTATGATTTTCATGCTTACCAAATAGATCTTCCCAAATGGTGGGAGGATTAGAGAGGGAAGGGAAAAGATTCTTAGGACTCTTAATAGGGGCATCTTCTAACACTAATATATCCTCTTTACATTGAGGAGGGATATTAGGAGAAGGAAATTTTGATTGTGATGACTATCTATTATATCATGTTCTTTTGCTAAAACATTCTCACAAGCAAGGGATGAATGGAGACTAGGTAAGGTGATTGCTATGCAATTTTCACACACATGCCCCACTGGAGGTGGGGACCCTCTTTTTTCTTTTGAATCTCAGCATCTTGACTTGGTCGAATTTTTTAGTTTTGCTCTTCTTGGGAGGTTATTTTGGGATTAATTCATGACTGGGTTTGATGAAGACAATATTTTGAGGCTTTGGGGAAAATTCACCTACATTGGAATTTGAAAATGGGTATTTTGGAGTGAATTTTCAATGTTATATGTAAATCTTTTTGTACCCATGGATAGAGGACAAAAAATTAGGTTGGGTTGCTTTTTGAATTTTTTGAAAATTCCTTCTAGAAAAAAAAGTTATGGAGTTTAGGGGATTTTGACCCTGCCTAGAAATGGGGGATTTACATCCCTGTTTCCATCCCTGATGAAAATCCCCTAATTTCTTATTTTCGTGGAGGAGTGGAAATCCCAAAATTTTCCAAAAAAGGAATTTTTTTTCAATTTTTTTCCAAAAATGGAAATTTCCAAGACCCCTCAAAATCCCAAAATTTTCCAAAATGAAAATTTTATTCAATTTTTTTTCTTCCAAAATGAAATTTTTACAAAATGAATTTTTTTCCCAAAATGGAAATTTTCTTGAAATGTGAATTTTTTCCGAAATGGAAAATTTAAAATCAATTTTTTAAAATTCAAATTTTAAAATGTGCCTAAAAAAAAATTGTAATGGAAATTTTTTGAAAATATAAAAATTTCCAAAAATGGAAAGTTTCCAAAAAAAATGAAAGTTTTTTTTAAGGGCCAAAATTTTATTTGAAGTTCAATTTGGATATTCTATGGATGGAATTTTTTTATGTGAGCTACTAATGATGATATCTATTTTTTAGGACTAAATAAATCAAAAGGGGGACTACATATGGATTCGTGCCAAGAGGGGAAGTCTAGAAGAGTTCAACTCAAATATTAAAAGTAGGTCCTAAATAAGAATTCGTGCCCAAACTATCTACAGTTGGAAGGAATTTTTGGAATACATGTGAAGCTAGTTTCATCATCCAATCATAACTCTCATTAAATGTCAAGCTGAGAGAATATTATTGTCTCATTGTTTCATGATGTAATTGCTTTTATGCAATTGGATGATGTATCTAGATGCCAAAGCCCTAATGTAACTACAGGATGCTTCTAGAAGTGCAATTGTAGCCATTGGATGAATTAAATCTTGGCCATTGAAATTATAATGTAAAATCTATAAAAGGCCAATGCCTTCTCATTTGTAAGGGGTTAGACTAGGTTAGAAGAGCTAATTAGAAGATGTAAAAGCTAGAATTCGCCAGGTTAGGAGTAGATTTCAAATAGTAGCTATAGGAGAGGAAAAAACTGGGAATTGTTATATAATGCTGGAGAACTTAATGCAATTGGATTGTTGATTTGGCAAGCTTTGTGTTACACTTTGACACTTTATGGTTTCTTATTCTTGATTTTCAAATGTTATTGGGTACGTGCAGGATCATCATGGAAAAAATAGGCCCTTAAGTGGCAAAAAATTCAAAAAAATTAGAATTAGGCAACTTGACATAAAAATTTGAATAAGTTATCTATATTATTTAAAAAAATATGTAAGAATAGAATTTGTAGCAAATTGAATGTAGTTTCTAAACTACTAGGTTTTTTCTTAAAAAAATCTATTTGGTGAAAATTTTAAATTTCAATGCGAGTACTTAAATTTCTGGAAAAACTAAGTAGGTGTCTATCCACCACCCTAACCACAATAATTTAATAATAATATTTTTTTATAAGATTTTAGATATAAGTAGATGACTCATGTCGATGTGATGCATATTTTTTGTAATTTGTTTCCAAGTAAATAATTAACTATGATTTTTTTATTACAACTTTTTAAAAATATAAAAATTTGTACGTCTAACCACCTTAACTTGGTCAAAACTTCATGAAATTCAATTTTATTTAAATTTTTAATCCTTTGTATACAAAGCATAAAATGTGACACATGTTTCAGATTCAAAAAATGTGATATTATTTCCAAGCTATAGATGTTTTTCAATCAGCTAATCAATCAGGACTTTAGTCATGATTCAAGTAGAAAATGAATAATAATTATTTATTAAATTCAAAGTAAAGCATAATTTATATTGGTGGAAAGTTGAGAATCTCCTTTAAAAACTATTTTTTTTTCATTAATTTTGGGTATAAAAAAACTCATTAGCCACATACCCTCCAAATACCCATCATATTGCCACTTTTTGGCCCATCATGATCCTGCACATACCCAGATGCTAGTTTTCAGTTCTTTTCCAATGATGGTGAAATGTTTAAGATGTTGATCAATCTATGGTCCATACTTTTAGCAATTTTTTGATTGTAGATTGTTGTGTAAAGTTAGTTTAGGCCTTTTTATGCTAAGTTCAACTATGAATGCTTGTTTACATTGTTCTAGTAATTGGGTATGTAGGTGGATGTTCATAGTCTAAAAATCTTCAATTCCTTACAAGATTGAACCATTTTTGTAGAGTTGTGGGCTTGTCCTTGATCAAGAAGAGATTTTTTTTATTGGAGATCTATCCATTTGTAGTTTTCATCATTATTGTGATTGATCTTAGGTGTTAGTATTAGAATCTCTCTAAATATTTTTTCTATTTTTCCATTTCTTTGAAATATGGGTTAGTTTTAGGAATCAAGCATCACCATATTGCTACATTTGACGAAAGTATACTTCCAACATTGTTCATTTGTAAGGCCCCTTGTGATTACTAGCATTTTCACATAATCTCTAAGTTGTTTCACTACATTACCAAGACCTAAGGTTAGAGACCTTGGGGTTATCTCTTGAAGCTTGCTGAGAGATTCACCTTTCAAGAGAGATAGGATTTCAATATTATGTTTGAGTTGTTGCTATGCATAAAACACCATCAATAGTGATGTTTAGAAATGTTTCTATGATCTCATCTTGTTGTTCTCTAATATCTTCCAAAGGCGGATGAGGAGAGGGACAATCAAGACCCTCAATGCTTGTATCTTCTTTCACCAAGATACCTTTATCACTAATAGGAGAGTCATCAGGAGAAGAACAAGTATGATTGTTATGATTGTCTACACTACCATCCTCATCAATGGTAAATGTAATATTAAGGACTGTGTCAATGGTTTGATCCGCTTTCTCTAGGATGTTCTCATAATTATGAAATATAGTAGAAGGATAACTAACATGTTTCTTAATGACCTCATTGTTGTAATCTAAATTAAACTTGAATAAGAGGGGATGTTGTACTAATGAAATCCATTTTTAACCATATCAAAGCCACATCTCTTGAAAGGTAACATGCTATCATCAAAAACTAAATAAAGTGCAATGTAATGACTTAAAGTGAAATGTTTAAATACAATTTTCAAACTTGAAACAAGGTAATTTATTGATTACATTAAGCAATGATATGAAAATGGAATGTTGTGAATGCAAATTTGAAATGAATCAAAGCATGAAATGGACTAATATAAGGTATTTTTATTAAAACGTATGTAATAGAAAGTCAACCCAATGAAACAACTAACCAATTGATGGTATAAAATAGAAGCTTAAAACAAGGTTTTTAGTGCTATAAAAGATAGTTTCAGATGTGCACTAGGACTGATTTAGCCAAGGTGGCAAATGAGTCCCAGTAGGTATTTAAAAAAAAAATCAAATATTTTCAATTTATTTTTACGATTTTTAGTTTCTATAATGTGTATCCTAAATGTAAATACAATTTTGAGATGATTTGCAATGATTTGAGATGCAAAAATGTAACCTATTTGCACTTTTACTAATGCAAAAAATTGAAACCCTAGAATGCCAATTAACTAATGTAAACCTTAATGCAAAGTCAATGCAAGCTAGATCTAGGATGATTATGGAATCCAAAATTAGTAAAGAAGGTAATCTAAATGGAGATTCACCAAAATGATTAGTTGAAAAATGGCGTTCTTATGGTTTTGGACATAGAACACCACTTTTCTCCAACTAACATTCAAGGATTCCCAAGAGATCTTCACCCCAAGAATGGAATGGAGGAAATAAATCTACTAGAAGGGAATCCGAGGATATGATTTTAGGTTACAAAGGGATTCACCACCAAGTATAAACTAGGAAAAGAAAATTAAATGCAAGATGAAATGTAAAACCTTAATTTAATCCAATGACCTAGGAAATGCCTTTGAAATGTAAGCAAAATAGAATATAAAAGCAATGAAATGAATGATGTGCACTTGGAAACTTGAAAATGATTGGAAATAGATCTGAAATCCTAGAAAAACTAAATTTTTGACCTAGTGGTACTCATTTGCCATTATAGGTGAATTAGTCCCAATTCTATATTTCTACATAGTAGGTTTTGGGCAAATGGGTATTCAAATCTACAAAAAATATCTAGAAAAAACCTACAATGGGACTCATTCTCCACTTGTAGTGAATGAGTCTAGTTTATCTTTATTGGAAATTCAAATTTTTAATCTACACCTCCCAGTCTACTCTTTCTACCTCTCTAGGTTCTTAGATCCAAAACTCTAATTTTGGGGTTGTAGATGACCTTTTCGTCAGGATTTTGACCTTTCAAATTGGGAGACAACTCCAAAAATCTTGCAACCTAATCTTCAATGATCTTCAAGTCTTCAAAGCACCTAGATTGTGCAATTAAACAAAGAGAGAAAAAGTATTGATTGTTAGGGAATAAGGATTTTCCTTGGTCAAACCCCTTTTAGGTAATTAAAACAAATGATTAAATAAGATAATGAAGCATGGACATGAAGTAATTCAATTAGAATCCTTCCATGATGATCGATCTTGAATTGATACAACAATTGATGAAGAATCTTCCCTTGAATGCGTTAGAAATGTTCTTGAAAAGACTTGGAGTGTTTAGGCCTTGACTACTTGACTTGATAATATGTATGTATGATGTTTCTTTTGTTTCTTATGTGAAATGAGGATTTGAAAACTTTCTTATATAGGAAATCCACTCAAATGACTATTAATTTGATCCCCAAGGGTGACATTAAAGAAATTTGAATTAAAAACCAACTTTTCCCTCGTGGAACCTCAAAAATATCTCATATGGGACTCATTCACCATCTTTGGAAAATGAGTCCCACTTGGATGGGACTCATTCACCCAAGGTGGTGAATGCTCCCACAGGGGCTATTTTTGCCTGCTAGAATGTCGAGGAGAGAAGAAATTAATCTTATATGTTGATCTTGTTTAGTTTTTTTTATCAAAATATGCCTTAGGATGTACAATATGAGGTCATATGGGCCTATTAATGATTATATAAAGGTCATAAATGCAAGAGGGCCCAAAATCCAATGTGAAAGTGTAAATAAATACACTTTACAACACTAAATTAAGGAAAAATTGGGTCTATCTAGCTTAGAAGGGACCTAAATCCCATGTGAATGTGTAAAAAACATTAAAAAACTAAATTATGTCTTATTTAGTTTACAAGCCCCTTAAATTTAAAGTAAACATGTAATGTAAATACATTTTACAACATTAAATTATGAAACAGTTAGGTTAATTTAGCTTAAAGAGGGCTCAAGACCTAATGTGGATGTCTAAAACACCTCACAACACTAGATCAAGGTGAAATTACGTCTAGTTTATCATTAATTATTCCCATATCAAGTGTGAAAATTTAAAGGGGTCCATTTTTCTACACTACAGGTCTCTACTCTTCTAGTGAGGAAATTTAACTATCTACCTGGTTTAACAATCATGGTCTAAATTGTAACATATTATGGCATTGTATCATGTTGTAAGATAGTATGAATCATATTAGATGCATAAGGCCCAAATTATTAACTCAATTAAGGTACCACATACAATTACCATTTAATTGGAAAGTACTAGAAAACAATATAAAACACCAAAGTACATTCTAAATATTTTTTATTCTAAGGTAAAAATAATAATTTAACATCACAATAGAACATAATGAACCATCCTAAATTATGCATACATTTATATCTATTAATTTATAATGTGGTAATAAATACATAGACTAATTGAATATAATCCATAATAGAAACACATAATTTATATCAATTCTAATGATCCACTAGTCCCACAAGTAAGGTTTAACATATTTCTTTCTAATCTAATTATCTCTATGTTAATAAGGTTTAATTGATTGTGTCTCAAAATTTCTCTAACTTAAAGAATACACATTTAAATGTATAATATTTATCAAATCATATTTCATTGTCAATATCAAGGACCCTAATTTACTATGTATCAACCTAAATCTATAGAATAATTTCTTCCATAGGCATGCCTACATACTTGTCTCCTTACAACGCAAATGAAATTTAAAACATAAATTGATTCAAATAAATTTTTCCATTTTGAAATATTCAAGCTTGAAATCAAGGTTTTCAAATGCAAAATTTTTTGTTTGATATCAATTTAGGGTTTTCAAATACAATTTTTTTTTTGAATTTAATTTAGGGTTTCAATAAAGCAATTAGGGTTTCTCAAAAGCAAAAAATTGTTTGATTTCAATTTAGGGTTTTCAAATGCAATTTTTTTTGTTTGATTTCAATTGAGGGTTTCAAAAAGAAATAAGGTTTTCAAATGCAATTTTTTTTATTTTACTTCAATCTAGGTTTTTTAAATGCAATTTTTTTTGTTTGATTGGACAATTTAGGATTTCAAAATGTATTTTCTTTTACCTTGGTTATGACTTAATGTTGATTTTTTTGTTTCTTTTTAGTATCAAAGGGTTTCATTTCATGTTTTCTTTTGATTTCTACAAATCACCATTTCTTTTATTATAGGTAAATAAAAATGCAAAATACTCCATCGAAATTAAAAAAAAACATACTAAAATCTAAATTTGTATTAAAATTTTCAAAGAAAACTAAAAAATACAAAAAATTACGGTCAGGCTCATACCTAGAGGTCATTGTTTGCTCTTCCTCAATCATGAACACGTGCACACAAGTGAAATTGACTGTTATTTCATTCCTTAAAAAAAAAATACCACTATAAAATGGGATCCCATTCTGTGAAAATCGAGATCCCATTTCCTGAAGGCCAGCTCAGGACACCATTACTAAACAAGATCCCATTTTAAGAAAAAGAGGATCTCGTTAAGATTTTAGGCTCGGGACCCCGAACCTAAATGGGATCCCATTTTCTTGAAGTCGGTTTTGGGTTTTTGTTTAAGGAGAAAACTTCCACATTTCATGGAATCATCTTCTTCCATTGACCCATCTATCTTAGGATTCAAACTTTGATTTCCAAATGAATATCACAAGAACAATGTGGTTTTGTGCCTAGAAGGGAAACATCTAAAGGGGCATTAGTAGGTCATGAATTTCTACACTCTGTTAAAACTAATAATGAACACATTCCTTCATTCATCATCAAACTAGATATGATAAAGGCATATGATAGATTGGATTGGGGTTTGATAATTTAGGTTCTGTAAAAGTTTGGTTTCAGCCTTAAATGGTGTAAATGGATTTATTCATTCTTGGCAGGGGAAATTTTTTTAGTTATTGTAAATGGTTCTCCAGTTGGTTTTTTCAATTCCACTCAAGGAGTGAGACATGGATATCCTCTATCCCCAATATTATTTATTCTAATTGCTAAAGAAGTAAGTAGATCCATACAAAAGGTGCATTATATAAGGGAAGTAGAACAAGTTAAGTACATCCTTGACAAATATTTTTTTTCTTCAGGACAAAAAATAAATGCTAGCAAGTCTAAAATATATTGTTAATACAAAGGTGTCTATTTCAAAGAAGTTAGTAGACCTGATAGGATTTCAAAATTTGGTTTTTCATGCACATATTTAGGCATTCCCTTCTTCATCGGTGTAAACAAAGTTCTATATTGGCATAGATTTCTCGAAAGGATCAAATCTTGAATTCTCTCTTGGAAAGCTAGATGGTTATCTTTGTTTGGTCGCATTATGATGACTAAATCAGTTCTAGGAGCTATTCTAAATTACTATTTAGTAGTGTTAAAAGAACCAAGATGTTTTTTTCCCTCAAATTGAGAAACTAATTAAAGAATTATGGAAGGGTAATATAGATGAGAGAAAAAAGGTTCCTCTAGTCTCCTTGGAAAGTATGTGCATAGATAAATATAGTGGGGATCCTAGTATTCATAACTTATCTACAAGGAACTTGGCTCTTGGTGTAAATTTGATATGGTAGATGTATAAAAAACTGAATTTGATTTGGTGCAAGTTAATGCAAAAGAAATACCTCGATAATGACAACTCAACTAGAGTTCTCCCCATTTCAAATCCCCCAAGTGGATCAGTTATGTGGAATTTCATTGTAGCATGCAATGAGGTCATCACTCCATATTTATCATGGGAGGTCAATAATGGTGAAGAGTTTTGGTTCTATAAAGACTCTTGGAATAGGTATACCCCTCTAAACTCCATTCAGGAGTTAAAATCAGTAGAGAAAATCTTATCAAGTTTATGGGGCAGCAAGATAAAAGACTATGTTAATACACTATAACCCACAATAAGGAGATTTGTATGTGTTAGAATTGGCTATGGATGCCACCCAAGATCTATGGACCAAATGGAAAGCAAAAGAAAGAGAGAAATGATATGACAAGAATAAACTGTATTGAATGTCATTAATATGATATGATTCTTTTGATTGTTTACAATGATAGAGACCCCTTGGATAAATAGCCAAGGTGAGAAAAAAGAAGGGCATAAGATTATGACTAGTGTCGTAATCTTATTAAATGAGACAACTAGGAAAACTTATCACTCCACAAAAGGTGGAGAGATAATCACATGATGTGTCCACAAAAGGTGGAAATGATGAGGTAGTGACATGTCAAGTCCACCAAAAGTGGAGATTCTCCAACAACCTCCTATGTGGTCCCTAAGTAAACTTAACTAAGGTGTAATTATGACCTAGGACAAGGTACAAGACATTTAATTACACCAACACCCCCCCTTAAGTGCAACTTAGGGAGTAGTGAATTATTATGCAAATGACACAAAGATGCAAAGATGGGTCCCGACTACGAGGCCATGTTAGGTACCCATGTACAAACAATGCACTCAATGCAATCTCTCACAAGTGAGGAAAGGGAGAAAACCTCATGGGACAAAACTCCCCCTCAAAAGAGAGATGAAATACGAAATAGAAATGCTCTCAATGAAGAATGAGAAGGTAAAAACCCCATATGAGGAAAAAGACCCCCCCATAAGAGAGAAGTAGAAGAGAAGCAAGGTAGCCCCCCCTCAATGTTGAGTCTCCTGCAAGAATGGTAGAAGCTCGACACTGAATGCTGAAGATGATCCAATATCGCTGAACAATGTTCCTCCCCTTAGGAAGAAACAAAACCAAAGATGTATGTAGGATATCATGAAGATGGATGATGTGTGATGATGTCTCTGAAGTATGCCCAAGTGTCTCCATGTCGATGCAGAAAGTTGTCACACTCCAATCAGGTGTTCTAGGCCACACAGCTGAAGAGGAAAATCCAACATCTAGTAGAGAAGAATGTAGAGCACTATCCAAAGACAAGGATATCCCCTCTGAAGAGAAAGAAGCCTCCTCCAAATGCTGTCCAAAAGTATCCACACTCACATCAAACTGTGAAGAATGATCATGTAGAGAATGAACAAGAGGGTCAAGGTGTTCCCTCACAACAACTGAAGAAGGTGCATCTTCATCAAAGAGAAGATGAATGCTATCAATGGTGTCCTCCAAATCCGCAAGATGAGAATCCACAAACAAGTCTGAAATACCTGTTAGGAAGCCATCCAAAGTAGCCATAACTAGAAGACAATAAGAATTTTGTTGCACTGAATCACTAGGAGCCAAAACTGTAGCAACACAAGCATCATCAAGTACAACAGAAGATGGAGGAGATGAAGTGTATGGCTCAAGGACTGGATCTGATGTGAGTATGCCCAAGTTCAAAAATCCAAATGTCTCCTCAGAATCATGGTGTATGTGATTAATAGTCAAAGGAACAAGATCATCATCAGAAGAAAACTGTGCAAAGGAATACAATCGAGATGAATGATCAACCACCCCAGTAGCAATGACATCTCTAGTCTCCAAGTCTCGAATGATGACTGAATCAGGTGTGAACTCCACAGTTCTCCCATCTCCACCATGTGTAAACTGATATATGGAAAGTAGATTGTTCGTCAAATGAGGAACACACAAGACATCCTGAAAAGTGTTCTCCCCAATGCTAATAGATCCCTTCCCTGTTACACTCATGTATGTATTGTTTCCCATCAAGATAGGAGACATAGAACAAAGTTGAAATGAAGAGAAGATAGTCTGCAAAGATGCCATATGATGAGATGCTCCTGAATCTAGAAGCCATCTCCCTGATCCTCGACTTGAATGAGCACAAAGAGCTTGTCCTTTATATCTTGATGTTTGACCTTTGTCCTTTTTAGACTATTTTGAAGTAGAAGGAGAAGAAGACTCAGACATTCTAGAAGGAAAATCAATGTGATTCTTTTTTAGAAGATTTTTCAACTCATCAATGACCTTATAACAATAATGTTCTTCATGTCCATCCTTTTTGCAATATGCACAGAAAGGTCTCTCCTTCTTAGATGTTTCTCCTTTTGAAGATGAAGATTCTGATTCTTTGTGTGGCTTATTCTTTTTCTCCTTTTGCTTCTTATCAAGATTATCTGATTCTTTCTATACCTTAGACTCATTTTCCACCAATGCTTGTGGTTTGGAAGACTTGATTAGACCCATGTTCATTAACTTAGCTTCCTCTTGGATTAGGAGATTTGCAAAGTCATCAAACTTAGGATCAACATATGATGCTCCCATAGAAATTCGATGGGTATGAAAGCCAGAAACAAACACTAAATACTCAGGACCAAGCTTGGATAACACATTTAGAATCAATTGTAAATCCTCTTTTTCAATAGTGCATTCTTTCAATTGTGTTCTTAGTTGCTTGATTTTGGAGATGTAGTCTTGGATGTGGTCAAAACTTTTAGGATCAAGATTCATCAAATCATTATCAATCTGACAACCTCTAATCTTATCTGTTTTACCATACAATTTCTCAAAAGTCTCCCATACCTCTTTAGGTGTATTACATGATTCAATATGAAACTGCAAATCAAATGAGACTAATGAACATATGCATCCAAGTGTTTTCTCATGATCAATTTCCCACATTGACAATTCTTTAGCATCTGTAGGTTTTTGAATTGTGTCCTTTAGATGACCTATTAGACCTTTCATCATGAGATAGTTTGTTACTGATTTTCTCCATGTAGCATAATTATGTGGATTTAGGGGTTCAATTTGATATCTCCCCATTGCAAGAACATAAATCAAGCAAAAGAATGCAAACAATCACTGCAAGATTACCCCCCCCAAATCACTCAATCAAGAAACCCCCCAAGCAATATCTGATTTGGTAGTTTATATTTAGTGTGTTTATAGTTGCTAGATGCCAAAAATAGCAACCTAGACTTGATCTTAGTGCTTACAAATGCCAAAATAGGCCACAGTATCAAGTACAATTTTTGGTACAAAATGAGATCAATCTGATCATACCACTAAGAAGTACAGGAAAAATAATGCACTTTAAAAAAAAATTGCACTCAAAAATGTTACTGTAGGAGCAAGATATGAGCTCCCGAACTTCCCAAAATGAGGACAAAGCAGCAACACCTGTGAGAATCTAAAAATTCTGGAAAAACCCAGGCACCAAAACTAAAAACTGATTGCACCAGTGTGTAGAGCATGGAATTCTAGCCCAAATAAAAAAAAAATTACTCGAAAAAAGGAGTCAGAATGAGTAAGATATTAAGCTTCAAAGTTAGACTAAAAAATCAAAACTGCCAATGGTGAAGGGGTCAAAAAATTCAAAAGCTTGCTGACGTCATCGCCGATGTAATGCTGACGTCATCAATTTACGGGCTTAAATTTAACGGTTTCGTGCCCATCACCGGAAAAACACCCGTCGATCAGCCTGCCGGAAAATTGTCGCCTTGCCGGAATATACTGAGAATCTTGTCAATGGAATATTCGTTGTTTGTTTGCCAGAATCTTCTGATGCACAGATTTTTTAAGTTTGCCGTTTGATTTTCCTAGCCGGCGATGTGTGGGGGTCAGGGGCCCGCGTGCCCACTGTCGTGTGGCCACGTGGCCTATGTAGAGGGGCCCGCAGTACAAAGTATTGCAGGTCTGTAGTACTACATACTGCAGACCGCAGTAATATTTATTTTGATTTTTTTTTTTAAATTAAAATTTTTCAAATGAAAATTTTACAATGAAATTTTCATTAAAAAAAATTCCTTTTTTTTTAACAAATTATTTGAAAAAAAATTATTCGAAATAAATTTTTTTTTTCAAAAAATCGTATTGTCAACATTAATGACGACCTAAGGGGCCGTACGGCTCTCTGGGCAAAATTTTTTTGCTTCACCGGACAACTACTCCGAATCGGACGATTTGATAGTCGATCTTAGGGTTTTTGGCCCTTCTGGACGCAATGGCAGGGTCAGATTTGACCCAAAATGCTCCAAAATTGCAGCTACCTTCTGGATCTGGCAACCACTCTTCAGCTTCAAACCCTCATAGATTTGGCCTCGTATGTCCGATTTGGACGAAACAAAAGGAAAAATTGACTATCTCGAACCTTTTGGACACAATGGTGAGCTCAAATTTGCACCAGAAAGCTCAGGTGTGAACCTGTAACAAAGAGCCACGAACGGAACCTCCTCAGATCTGGAATCTCTCTTCAGAATAAGACTCTCCAATGGCACCCAACATGCTCTGATACCATGTTAGAATTGGCTATGGATGCCACCCAAGATCTATGGACCAAATGGAAAGCACAAGAAAGAGAGAAATGATATGACAAGAATAAACTGTATTCAATGTCATTAATATGATATGATTCTTTTGATTGTTTACAATGATAGAGACCCCTTGGATAAATAGCCAAGGTGAGAACATAGAAGGGCATAAGATTATGACAAGTGTCGTAATCTTATGACATGAGACAACTAGGAAAACTTATCACTCCACAAAAGGTGGAGAGATAATCACATGATGTGTCCACAAAAGGTGGAAATGATGAGGTAATGACATGTCAAGTCCACCAAAAGTGAAGATTCTCCAACAACCTCCTATGTGGTCCCTAAGTAAACTTAACTAAGGTGTAATTATGACCTAGGACAAGGTACAAGACATTTAATTACACCAACAGTATGGAAGGATTTCTCCTTCTCATCATTACCCTCTAATCAGAAAGGTATTTTGTAAAGAGTGCTAAGGGAAAGGTATGTTTTTCTATCAACTTGGTCGAATAAGATTATTTGGGCATTGTCCAAAGATGGGAGCTATACAATTAAACTAGGGTATAAATTAATTATTTCTATTAGAGTTCAAAATTGATACTCTTAGAGAGCATATTCATTTTTTTGGAGTCCAATGGCACTACATAAGGCTTGAAGCTTTGCATGGTTAGCCTTAAGAAATCAAATCTTGACTAGTGATAGACTGGTTAAGTTAGCATTTAAAGAACCTTTCAAGTGTGTATTGTGTTAAGAGACATATGAAACTATGGATCATATGTTTGTATGATGTATAGTGACTCAAGAGTGTTGAGATTCTATAAAAAAAATCCCAATATCTCCTTTCCATTACCCAAATCTTTGTGGGATTTATTTACAAGTTGGCCAATTCTATACAAATCATCTTTATTTTCTTGCATATGGAGAGTGGCCCTAGTAATAGTGGTATGGAGTCTTTCGTGGGAATTAAATAAACATATATTTAGAAAATAATCCCTTTCATTGCAAAAAATTAAGGTTAAGATTGAAAAGTCAACTCAGAGGCATCTAACTCTTTTTTTAGAATCTCAAAAATATCTCCTCCTTGTTCACAAGATAGGATGATTGTCTACTACATAATAGGGAGTTCATTTCATTTCCATTCAAAATTTCTCACCATAGGCCAAATCAACTAAAGGTTGATAGAATCACAATTCATTGGTTACCCCCTTCATCAAAATTTTACAAGCTAAATTTTGATGGAGCTTCACAAGGAAACATATGTCTATCGGGTGCAGGGATGTGTATTCTCAATTGGAAAGTTTCACCACTAGTTGCTAAATCTATTCACTTATCTAATGATACTAATAATATAGTAGAAGCTAAATAACTTCTCCAGGGGTTACAAATAGCTAGAAAACTAGATTTGGATAAACTTCATATTGAATGGGATTTTCTACTAATCATCAATTCTTGTAAAGAAAAAATGATTTATAATTGGAGGCTTAGCTATATTATTCAAGTTTGGTCATTGATGGCTACATTAAATGAAATTCAAATTTCTCATGTCTATCATGAAGGGAATAAGTTGGTAGATAATCTTGCTAATATGGGGTGTGAGTTCCAAGAAGCTGAGATTTTGGGTGATAGAGATATTAGTAAATATCACCCTCATTTGAAAGCAATAGTCGAGGAAAATAAATTTTTAAAACATTGAAAAGCCCCTTTCAGTATTGATTAGTCCAAATTTGGTATGTGGTGGAAGAGGTATTTCATTTTATCACATGCATAATTTATGTGAAGGCTCAGTACAATTTATTGCTCGATGAACTATACATTGAATCTCGTCCAATAAAGAGTTGGAGATTCTTACATGTGGAGTGATTTTTTCTTGATAAATATTTACATAAGGTTCCACACAAGAAATCACCTCCAATTTGCTGTCACATTTTTCTTCTAATGTGTGTTCTTTTGTAGGTACAATCCTCATCATTTTTCATAATGCAACCTAGTTTTTTCACAATCGGGAATGCAATTTCACATCAGTTTGGCAGATGGAGTTGTATTCCAATATAATGGCATAATTTGATAGGACAAGGATAATTATCTTTTGACCTTCCTTCCTTTAAGCTTACACCCAAATGATTAATTATGTATATTTTAAAAACCTTTTATGAAAAATTCTAGAGTATTCTACTCTAAGGAAATTTGCTAAGCTGCTACATTTCTAGTGCTTTGTGGGAAATCCAAGAACATGTTTGGTGCTTTGGCATGTTCTATATAGGTATGGCTGGTAGCATAGTTTTCTAAAGGTGACAACTAGCAAAAAGTGTAGAAAGGTGATAAAATGGCATATCATCCATGGAATTTTTGTGTCTGCATGACGCTGCTAGCCTGGGAAATACATTTTGAAGGTTACACTCGCTTGATGATATTCACATAATGTTCAACCTAGACTACACACATGTGGAGGATTGTGTGTGCACTGTGATAGGAATTGAAGTCATTAGTCCAAAGGAAAAAAGGGATTTGCTTCCATATTAGGTGTTATCTATTTTTTTTTCAAACTTTATGGACCTTTGTCAATCCTTAGGTGATTTAGAAGATGTTGCAAAGAAATTTGTTAAAAAACAATTTATGCATGATAATGCTCCTTTAATGGCAGCTCAAGGGTATACTTTTTTTAAGGGGAAAGGGTTTATAGGAGGTATTTTCCTGAGGAAATACCTCAAGTAGTGTTAAGGTTTTCAAGACTTTCATGATGCCATTAAACTATCATTTCAACTTAAAAATGATATAATTTTTTTGAAGGCATTACATAAGAATTTTAGGTAACTTCTCTACACCAACATGGACATTGATATGAAGGAGAAATACTTTGTAATTTAATTCTTGTGGGCTCATGAGTGCTATCCTCCTCTTAATGGTGCTCAATTGGAATTGACTCAACTAGTAGCTCCTATTTGTAATGCCTTGGGTGTGCAAGTTGAAATAGAAAGTGCAAAGTATCCAGATTAGAACTTTGTAGACATGGCTCACATGGAGGAATGATTATAGTTAGCATTTGGGGTTTTTGGAATTTTTTACTTTATATGTCAAAATATAATTTGAGGAATTTATATATTTCACATCCTATACTTGGTCTGTTATAATTTCAGGCTAATTTATCACTATTTATTTCAAGTCTTTTTGCATTCAAAGACTTATAAGAAATGAATATTTTGTAATGAAAAATGTAAGCAGATAGGCATGTAATAGGATTGTTAGGGCTGATATGATAATGTTACTCTTAGGTGGCTATCTCAAGTATGTTTTTGTAAACTTTTATTTATAATATAATATATATAGGCAATACTTGCCTTTTACCAAAAAAAAACTATATAATAATTGAAGGTATTTATAGATGTGAAATACAAGAATGGTATCTATATGATTAAATAAAAAAACCCAAAAACAGTAATGATTAAAAAAAAAAAACTTTCTTGATTATATGACATGACAATTTTATAGAAAAATATAGTAGCCTAGAAAAATGGATCTCCAAACATTTTCACACTTGATATGGGAATAACTAATGAGAAATTGGACTTAATGTCACCTTGATTTAGTGTTTTGGGGTCTTTTACACATCCACATTAGGCATTGGTCCCTTTCAAACTGAATAAAATGCAATTATCGATGCCTTGCAAAGGTGTTGTAAATGACTTTCCCACTTTTCTAGACTTTTATTAAGTATTTAATTCTAATGGACCTATTTTTTGCTTAATTAAATATTGTCAAATGCATTTAATTACATTCTCACATTAATCTAGAAATATTTTAAATCAAACCTAATTTTAATCTAGTGTTGTAATATTTTTTATACAATCTCACTACATATTGTGCCTTTCTAGGCTATGTGGACCTCATTTTAATGTTGTAAAGTGTATTTACTCACACGTTCACATTGAAATTTGTGCCCCTAGCCCTAATTATCCTTTATATCATCATTAATAGGCTGCAAACTTGTTGAAGTCATATCCCTATTTGTTAGGTCAAAATACCCACAAAAAGTCACTTAGTGTCAAAAATCAGGGTTTGGGATCTAGACATCTGAAGGAACAGAAAGAGAAGACCGAGAGCTTTCATTTCCACTTTTGAGTTTTCATAAAATTCAAAGTGGATTCATTTTCCATTAGTGGTGAACCAGTACCACTATACCTATGTTTTAGATATTTCTGTAAATTCAGATACCCATTTTTCTGAAATAGGCTCTGGTATTGTTTTCTAGATCTGGGACTGATTCCCCCAGAATGGTGAATGAGTCCTAGTAAGCAAATTTTTTTGGATCAACAACATTTCTAGTCTTCATTCCAACCTCTACAAGTTTTGAAGTTCATACTTTCTATTTTACTTCCCTCTTTTGATTTATTTGCATTTCTATTCATTTGTCTAATTCGTTTTGTATATACTATTTTTTCAAACATTTTGTATTTTCCAAGTTTACACTTGGTAGTGAACCCTAATTTTCTATTATTATTTCCCTAGAACCTTCCATTTTTCAGATTTCAATCTCCTTTGCATTGAAATCTCAAGGGTTTGTTCTTGAGTGAAAGATTGAAAATAGCCTCTATCCTTTTAGGTCCAAAACCATAGAAGTGAAAGAGAGTACCCTATTTTCTATGTTTCATTTTGGTGAACATGAATTTTGAATACCTTCTTTGTTGATTTGGATTCCTTCATCATCCTAGATTTAGTTGCATTAACTTTGCATTAGGATTTACATTGGTTAATTTTCACCTAGGGTTTCTAGATTTTTGCATTAGTGAAAGTGCATATAGGATGCATTTTTGCATCTCAAATAATTGAAAATCATCAAAAAATTGCATATGCATTTAGGATACACATCATACAAACTAGAAATCATAAAAATCACTTAGAAAATTTTGAATTTTTTTGAAAAAAATCCATACCAGGTCTCATTTGCTATCTTGGGGAAATCAGTCCCAAAATAGATCTAAAATAGCCCTTTAAAACACTAAAAACACTATTTTTTAGCTTATGTTTGATGCCATTAACTATCTGTATCAGTTGGCTGAGTTTCTATAACATGCATTTCATTAGATCTAGCTTAAATTAGCTCATTTCATGCATTTCTCAAATTCGATTTGCATTTACAATATTTCATTTTTAGATCATTGCATAGTGTAACCATAAAATTATCTTGCTTGAAAACTGAAAATTGCGTTTCAGTTTACATCCTTACATTTTATTTTAAGTTCACATAGATTACTTTTCATAAATTTTAGTTTCAATTTTCTCCAATTTTGCAAAGAAAAATTTAGTAAATAAACATGATAGTCATTCATTCAATGTGTTCCCTAGTTATGAGAGTCTCTTAGTGCAAGAGAGTTAAAATGTCAACATTTTCCTTAAACTTACAGCCCCTTCCATCTCTCCTATTTGTGAGGATGTTGTGATAGAAGATAATATAAACATGGATAAGCATGATGATCATAATTGTAGTTCTCCTGATACCTCTCCTTTTAGTGATGAAGGTATCTTGACAAAAGAAGATACAATTGTTGAGAATCATGAAGGTCTTGTTTGTCCTTCTCCTCATTCCCCTTGGGAAGATAGTATAACAATAGAAGATGAATTCATTGCCAAAACTTTAGTTAGTCTCCATTCATCTCCCAACACCTCCCCTATTTTTGATAATGCTTTAGTGAATAAGGATACAATAGTGCACACTCATGAAAAAAACATTTGTGAGGAGGATATATTGGTATCAAAAGATCTGATGATTGAGAGTTATACAATTATTTCTCTACTTCCTAATGTTCCTAACATTTGGAAGGGTCTATTTGAACAAGAGTATCCAATCATTAACAAACATTAAAATCATAGTTGTCCTTCTCTTGATGCATCCCCTACTTGTGATGAAGTTTCCTTCAAAATCTAACCATGGATGAACATATTATAAGCTCTCCTACTAGGGTAGATAATATGGAACAAAAAAATTATACCTTAGAGAAAAAAGATAACCAAGTAGAGCCTTCTCCTAATAGATCCACTATTGATAATCAAGAAATCCAACCATTGATCATCCCCATACTTGTGATGAAGTCATTTTAGAAGAACCAATCCTTGAACATCAAGAACATTTTGTTTGTTGTTCTCCTAAAAACTCTCCTTCTAGGGAGGATATCATGGTGAAAGAAAAAGATAACATTGACAATAACATAGTCGAAGAACATGATGAGGAAACATTATACTCTCCTTCACTAAGGGACATTAATATTATTCAACCTTAACTCATCCCTTACCCACATTCAAACAAACCTCCAACTCAAAATAAACCTAAACTTGTCCTTTTCCTACCAAAGAATAATGTTTTGTAGCAACCAAGTCATAATACCCTTGCTCATACATATAACACTAGAAACAAGTCACGACCACAACAACCAACCCCAAAACCCTTACCATTTCCTAATCCTATCCTACCTAACCCTATCTTACTATGTCCTTCTCATGGAAAGGAGTATGATCTTGTGAAGCAACTTAAGAATACTCCTACTAAGATATCATTGTGAGATCTTATTCAAGCATCCCCTCACTATCACAACATGATTCAAACAACCTTACAATAATTTCCTATCCCTTCTAATGCACAACCAAATGAAATAGTAACCATGATCTAGGGAATAAATGCTGAATTTTTTTCCTACCACAATGAACTCACCACCTTAGAAGTGCAAAAAAAAATGAAGCTTTCATAATAATATCTCAATACTAAAGAAAATGGATAAAGAGAACCCTTGTAGATACTAGCTCTACCATTAATGTGTGTAGTGTGAGCCTTCTAGATAGGCTTGGCATTGATAAATCAAACATTCAACCAAATTATTTATCTATTAAGGGATTTGACAATGTAAAAAAAAATGCTCGGTGTGATTACTTTACATATTATAGTTGGGAAGGCCACATTGGAAGTATAAATCCATGTTATGCCTCATGAAATTTCATATAATCTTCTCTTAGGCTGACTGTGAATTCATGCAATGAATGGGGTTTCTTCTACTATTCATTGTAAAATGAAATACATCTACAACAACAAAGTGTACACACTTGATGCTGATCCTAATCCTTATAGTGTCTTACAACTTGAAAAAAACAAATAAAACCCCTTAAACACATTAACACCAACCACACAAGTGGGACCCGTACAAAAAAAGGACAAACAAAAACACATTAAAGAAGTTAAAAAGCTCTTAGAAGATGATTGCGGCTCCTTAGATTTTGAACATACATTCATGGGTGAATACAAGATCATACACAATGAATTTGACAAGGGAAAAGAAAAAATAGTAATGTTAACACAAAATTAAGAAGACCCTTCAAAGGCATCCACCTCACCCACTTTAGAACAAAAGACAATAGAATAAATGAAAAAATTCAACAAACCTAATCATGAACAACCACTAGATCCAAAAGTAATGAAAAATATTTATGGAAAAGGTTATGAGCTTATGAAACAACTTGGCTATAGTGGAAAAGGATGTGGTGCTAGAGAACAAGGTATTTGTGTCCCTACAGAGCCTAACATGCAAGAAAAAACTTATGGTCTTGGTTATTATACTTTGATAGAAACAAAAATGGCTTTAATCAATATCAATACCATCACAAACAATTCTACTAAACCAACCTGAATAGTAGTACATCCTAAACTGATAAAGGCTAGTATTCTTGGTCATTATCCTTTGCTTGAAATGAAACAAACAAATACATCTTTACTTAATGTCAATGTCATCTCACAAAACTCTAATCATTTGAATTCATTAGATTTTACACCCTCCTATAAAGGAGAGAAAAAAATCCTGCAATCTAAGGAGTCTTGTGTAAGTATGAAATCTTGTATTAAGTAAGAAATATCTTTTCCGCAAACTAAAGGAACAAGTTCTACCATCAATCAAGAGGGTATCTTACTGAGACTCCTCCAAGATCACTTGACATCTCTCCCTCCAATAACTCGAAATAAATTTTAGTACAAAAATTCATTTTGCACATATCACATAATTTGTGGTCATTAGACTAATGAATGTAAGGCTTTGAGTAGTAAAATCCAACATCTTAAGGAGTCTAGTGCTTTTCCCTATATGAGGGCACCTCATTCCTCTAATCAATATTGATTTTTGTGATATATTATGTTTCTCATCAATCATTTTGGCACATTCTTGTCTTGCACTAAGTGGGGGCAAGGGTTTAGGTAGCCTTGTCCTCATATGTCATTTTTTGTTGCCTCTTTTAGCTAGCTGTTAACATTACATGAATATATAAGAGCAAGGTCGAGATGTGGAAAACATGCCTTAAGTTGGCTCGCATGTGACATATTACCTTTTTCATGATGTAGTTTATAAAAAACATATGACTTGGAATAGGGTTTCCCAAATAAGCTCTCATGTATTCTTCTACTTTAAAGCAATTGCTCACAGTAATGATGTTAAAAATCGCTTTAAACTGGGGACATACATTAACACTCATATTTCATTGTGATATTTCCTTTTTCTTGTTATTTCCTCTCTTGGAAACATTAGGTACAATGTTTTCGAGGATGAGACCTTGCACTTGTCCTCTCGAGGAAACAAGATGAGACCATTTACACTTTTCCTCTCTTAGAAACATTAAGTACAATGTTCACTAAGATGAGACCTCACACGAAGTAAGCATAATCCCTTTGAGAATGCCTTGTACTATTTTGCATTTATAATGACTATGAGTTTCAAGCATATGAAGCTTTTCTTGCCTCATGGAGCTCAAAAATCATTTTTTTTGTGGCGCCTTATTAAAGTTATTAAGAGGTATAACTTTGGTATGGTTTAGTGAGAAGCCCATTCCGAGGCATGAATTTCCCCATAGCCACTTGTGTGTGTGAGAGTGCATACCAGCCATGAGTGTATGTTTCTCACCCTTTTAGGACTTCTCACCTAGTGGGCAGCCATGAGTTCCATTGCCTTAGAGTGAATATGCATTTTTGTACAAACAACTTAGATCTGATCCACATCATGTTGGAAAAATGGTTGAAGCTGGTTCCACCTTTCTATTTCTAGCCATTTGTACTTCTCTTCCTTTTAGTTATTTCCATTGCATGATCCCGTACCTTGTTTTGTTGCATTTCATACACCTTTTACATTTCCTTTTGCACTTATGTCACTTTGAATTAGGATCTTAGATCCTAGGGGATTAATTACCTCCTTCATCTTTGTTATCCTAGACCATCCACATTGGTATGATTGGACCCATCTTGAATGTCTACTTTAGTGTGAGTTTGAAGCAAGTTCATCCTCTCACTAAAGTGGGGGCTAAATGTAGCATAGAAAAATGGATCTTCATGTTGGATGTTGTGGTTGCATTGCTGATATGTGGTTTTCATTAATGTCAACACTATTAGCACTGATCGTATTGGAAGTTGGATATGTCAATGATATTGAGAAAGTTGTTAAAGAAAGAGTTGCAAATTTCTAGTGGAACAATGAAGGTCATGAAGATTAATTTCTCTGTACATTGATTATCAGATGTTGTGATCTAAAGGGTTCAATGGTGAGTGTATCTAGTCTATCCATCAAAAGTGTCAAAGGTCTACATGAAGATTTGATCGTGTTGTGAACAGATGTGTTATGACAATTTTTATGTGGCTTTGGTTAGTGTATCTAATTGAATTTGAAGTGATTTCAATTAGCTCAATTGTTGCCGATGTTTCTCTAATGGTTCATGATGCTTGTGGATGTTTCTATATCATTCTCTATCTTTGTTGCATGTTTGCATTTATCAGTGTTTTCGTGGTCAGTGATTTTACTATTAAGTGTTTTGGTTTTCATGTTCTTGGCCAACATGATGGTGTAACATGTTGTGAATCCTTGAGGATTAAATTTGAATGTTTGTCTTGCTTAATGAAATTATTTTAAGTCTTAATTTTGTTGTGGCCAATGGTGTTTGATTCGTATTGTAAATTTATTTGTAATTTTGGGTTGACATCATGTACATGTTTCATATTTTCTTATTTTGCTGGCCGACATAGTTGTTGATATAAATTTGTGTAGCAGATATATAACAAAGGTTGTTGGAGTGAAGTGTTGAAAGAAAAAGAGTGAAAGAGGAAGTGCTAGTGTGTGCACAATGTTTTATCATTTGAGAGCAGAGTAGAGTGAGCGAAGTATGAAGGATTTTTTTTGTGCATAACTGGAACTATAATCAGGCTTTTGTAGAAGCTAATTTCTCAATTCATACCCTGCGGATCTAATCTAAACTATTGTAAGGAAGTGAGGCTTTATGTATTTGAGTAGTGAGCTCTAGGCAGCGTTCTTGAATTCATCTGAAATCCCATTATTTATCATTATACTTTTAACAAGGTATAATATTATGGACTAACATCCACCATGGTTTTTCCCCTAACAAAGTTTCCACATATAAAAATATTAGTGTTCTTTGTGTTTCTAGTGTGTTGATTGATTATGGATTATTTTTCATTCATCAGATCTAAGATTAAGTTAAGTTTATAAAGTTTGAATATTTTGTGACAACTAATTCACCCCCCCTCTTAGTTTTCTATCCTTGTTTTTCTAACAATTGATATCAAAGTAGGTTCCTCCTAAAAAGTTTAAAATCTTGAGGTGATCCGAGATGGCATCATACAAGAAGGAAAACCCTAGATTCAATGGAACCAACTACTCTATGGAAGAGGAGAATGGAGGGTCATTTGAAGTGTATTGGAGAACCCTTTTGGAAGATCACACATAATAGATACATCATTCCTCAAAATGGTCGCTCCACCCTTGATGAGATCAAGGAAGCTGAATATAATATCAGGGTTATTGAAGCTTTGGTGAGTGCTTTGACAGATTCAGAAATGACAAATGTGATGGATCTAAAGACAACTCATGAGATCTGGAAGAAGCTAGAGACTTTGTATGAAGGAGATGCACTTGTGAAGGTTGCTAAGCTATAGAGTTTAAAAGGAAAGTATGGAAATTTAAAGATGGGTGACGATGAAAATATTACTTCTTTTATGCAAAGAGAAAATGAACTTTTCATGGGTATTAAATGTGTTAGTGGTACCATGGAAGAATAATAAATTGTAGCTAAAGTACTTAAATCATTGCCTCCCTCTTACAAATAGAAAGCTCATGCTATTGAAGAGCTCAGAATAGTGACAAATGTGACAAGAGATATGATGATTGGAAAACTTGTTGCCTTTGAGTTAAAATAATTTGGTGATTCTTCTCTTAAAGTTGAATTTGCATTCAAGGCCTCTATGTCTAGAAGAAATAAACAAAGATATAATCTGAGAGAGAGTTCTAGGAAGACATTCAAGTATGAAGATAAAATGCGACAACTTGAAGATGAAGAAAAAGAAATACTAGAGCTAGAAGCATTGATTGTAAAGAAGGAAGAGGAAAAGGTAAGTACAAAGGAAAGCTTCCTATTAAATGTTTTTCTTGTGGAAAAATAGGTCATTTTTCTTCTAGATGTCCTCAAAGAGTTCCAAGGTTTAAGTTTGACAAACCTAGATTTTAAAAGAAATGGTATTATGCTAAAGAAGGTTCAATGAATGAAGAATTTGATAAGGAGAATGGAAATGATGATAAATGGGTTTTCATTGCTCTCAAGGAAAATAGTCTAGTTGCTACTGAATCTACTAATAATCAGAATGTTGAGAAAGCTCTTGCAGCCTAAATTGAAGAAAAGGATGAGTGGGTTATTGATAGTGAATGCTCACATCATATGACTAGAGAGAAAAGAAAATTTGTAAGTTTGGAGACAAAAATGTTCACATAATTCATGGCAGATGATCTATTTGTCTTGGTGGAAAAAATAACACTAATGGTGTTCTCTTTGTTGAAGGATTGAAGCATAACTTGTTGAGTGTTGGATAGATGGTGGACAAGGGTTATGATCTTTAGTTCAAAGATGGAAGATACATAATACTTGGAAGTTTCAAAAACATGATTGCGTCAAGTACAAAGACTAGAGGTAATATCTTTCACTTGAGTGTTGCTAATGAAAGTTGTTTAATTTCTCAAGTAGATGAAAGTTGGTTATGGCATAGGAGGTTGTGTCATGTGAATTTTGATAACATTGTTAAGGTGAGCTCCACTCAAGCAGTAAGAGATCTACTAAAGCTTGTAAAGCCTACTAACACAATATGAAAGGAATGCCAAATGGGAAAGTAGACTAGAGTATCTTTTCGGAGTAAAAAAAAATCATTCTAATGGAGTACTAGAGCTGGTACATACTAATCTATACAGTCCCTCCAGAGTCAGAAGCTTGAATGGTGAAAGGTACTTTATGTTGCTTATTGATGACTACTCAAGAATGATATGGGTTGCTTTTCTAAGAGAAAAATGTGAAGCATTAGAGAAGTTTAGAAGTTTCAAAGCTATAGAAGAAAATGAGATAGGCCTGAAGATAAAATTATTGAGATCAGACAAAGGAGGGGAGTTTACTTCCTAGGAGTTTGACTATTTTTGTGAAGAACATGGAATTAAAAGATAGTTATTTGCTCCTCGGACCCCTCAACAGAACAAATTTGCAGAGAGAAAGAAAAAAAGCATACTAGATGCTACTAGAACAATGATGATTGAAGGAAATGTGCCTCACATATATTGGAGAGAAGCTATAAGCACTGTTGTGTACACTTTAAACTTGGTAAATGTCAACAAAAATTTTGGTAAGACTCCTTTTGAACTGTGGTTTGGATATAATCCTACTATTAAGTATTTCATGATCTTTGAAAGCAAGTGTTATATTAAGAGAGGGGTATGTGTAGGATCGTCATGGAAAAAATAGGCCCTTAAGTGGCAAAAAATTTAGAAAAGTCAAAGTTAGGAAACTTGACATTAAAATTTGAATAAGTTATCTATATTATTTCAAAAATATGCAAGAATAGAATCTATAGAAAATTGAATGTAGTTTCTACACTACTAGGTTTGTTTAAAAACAAAAAAGAAACTATTTAGTGAAAATTTAAAATTACAATGCAGTAGTACTTAAATTTTAGGGAAAAAATAAGTAGGTGTCTGTCTGACCACCCTAACTACAATACAATGATAATATTTTTTGGTAAGATTTTATGTATAAGTAGAGGAATCATGTCCTGATGAGATGCATATTTTTTTGTAATATTTTTTCCAAGTAAATAATTAGTTGTGATTTTTTTATTACAACTTTAAAAAAATATAAAAATTCATATCTCTAACCCCCTTAACTTGGTCAAAACTTTATGAAATTCAATTTTTTTTTCTAATCCTATAGTATGTGAAGCATAGAATGTGATGCATGTTTTGAATTCAAAAAATGTGATACCATTTGAAAGCTATATATTTTTTTCAATCAACCTATCAATTAGGACTTTAGTTTTAATTCAAATAGAAAATGAATAATAATTACTTATTAAATTCAAAGTAAGGCATAATTTATATTGGTGGAAAGTTGAGAATCTCTTTTAAAAACCATTTTCTTTTCATCAATTTTAGGTTAAAAAAAAGTTGTCAGCCACATACCCATCATATTGCCACTTTTTGGCACATCATTATCCTACACATACCCATTGATGAAGACATAGGGAAGTTTGAGGCAAGAAGTGATAAAGGAATCTTTCTAGGTTACTCTACTAAGAGCAAAGCTTACTAGTACTACAATAGTAGATTGAGAAAAATGGTTGAAAGTGCAAATGTCAAAGTTGACAAGGACTCTGCTAGACCATCTAGATACAATGGATATAACTCAGATGATGAGAAAGATAATAAAAATCAAGGTAAGAATGCTCCAACACATAATCAAGCCCAAACTGTTTAGGTAAATCAAGAAAGTCAATAAGGAGAGACAAGTGGAATTTCAAAAGAAAGAAAAAAAGAACCAGAAGTGCAAGAGAATCCTAAAGTTTTGAGGTATGTAAGGTTAAATCAATCTAAAAATAAAATTATAGGAGATAAGAATAAAGGTGTGAAGACAAGAAGAATGATTGCACAAGAGTATTGTCTAATTTTGAAAATTGAGCCTAGCAATGTAAATGAAGCTTGTAATGATGAACACTAGATGGAAGCTATGAAAGAAGAGTTGATGCATATAGAAAATAATGATACATGGAATCTTGTTCCTAGACCTAAAGAAAACAATGTGATTGGTACTAAATGGGTCTTCTAAAACAAGTTTAATGAACAAGGTGAAGTAGTTCAAAATTAAGCAAGATGGGTATGTAAAGGGTATTCACAAATGGAAGGTATAGATTTTGAATAAACTTTTTCCCCCATTGTCAGAATAGAAATTGTTAGATTATTTCTTGCTTATACTACATATAAAAACTATAAATTTTACCAGATGTATGTGAAGTCAGTATTGCTGAATGGTGAATTAGAAAAGGAAGTATATGTTGAACATACAGATGGATTTTAACTGATAGATAAGGAAGACATGGTTTGCAGATTGAAGAAAGATCTGTATGGAATTAAGCAAGTGCTTAGAGCCTATTATGCTAGACTAGATAAATACCTATTGAATCATCAATTCAGTAAAGGTACTACTGACAACAACTTGTATTTTAAGTTAGATCATGATAAAGAGTTGATAATTGAAGCTTTTGTTGATGACATTATTTTTGGAGGAGATGATGATCTGTATATGAAGTTTGTTGATTTAATGAAAAGTGAATTTGAGATGAGTATGATTGGTGAAATGGAGTTCTTTTTGAGCTTGCAAGTCACTTAGTTAGAAAAAAGGATTTTCATATTATAGTCAAAATATGAGAGAGAGTTTCTAAAGAAGTTTGGAATGGAGAACTCAAAGCCTGTTGGTGTACCAATGGTAACCAAATGTAAGCTAACAAAGATTGATGATTCTCCCAAGGAAAATCAAACAAGATACAAGTCAATGATTGGTGGATTGCTCTACTTAATTCAGAATAGACCAGACATTATGAATTTTGTGTGTATGGTTGCTAGATATCAAGCTGATCTAAAGGAAAGTCATGTGACTACTATTAATAGAATCTTCAGATATCTGAAAGGAACAATTGATTTTTGTATTTGGTATCCTAAGGATGATGATCTTTCCCTATGTGACTATATTTATGTGGATTGGATAGATGATGTAGATGATAGGAAAAGAACTAGTGGTGGTTCCTTCTTCCTAGGGAAGAAGCTGGTGTCCTAGTTGAACAAAAAGTAGAACTCTATTTCTCTCTTTACTACTAAGGCAAAGTATATTGTTGCTACAAATAATTGTACACAAGTGATATGGATGAAACAAATGTTGAAGGATATTGGAGTAGTATATGTTGAGCCTATTGCCATATACTATGAAAACTCAAGTGTAATAAACATATCAAAGAATTTGGTGCTACACTATAATACCAAGCATATTTCAATCAAGTTTCACTTCTTGAGGGAGAAAGTGA
Organism: Sequoia sempervirens; assembly: GCA_007258455.2. NCBI lineage: Eukaryota > Viridiplantae > Streptophyta > Pinopsida > Cupressales > Cupressaceae > Sequoia > Sequoia sempervirens. The sequence continues at coordinate 649,251,842 of VDFB02281492.1, forward strand.
GTGAGAAAGAAGTTAGACTAGAGTGTGTGCCTATAAAAGAGCATATTGCAGACATTTTTACCAAGTCGTTGCCCAAAGATAATTTTGAGTATGTTAGAGAGATGATAGGGGTGGTTACCCCTCCTAATAAAGACTAAATATGCATTTGCATGCATCAATCCATGTGTATCATAACTATATCTTGATCTGAATTGATGTTTCCATTGTTGTTACTCAGGGGGACTAGTGATATTTGTACATATGTGGTTCAAAGCTTGTATGTGGAAAGATAATGCTTATCTTTTCCATTGATTTCAAAGGGGAAGAAGAGCAATGTGAAAAAAATAATGAGGAGAAGAGTCTTGTGAAGAGAAGAATTAGAATCTAAGGAGGAGTTAGTGCTGACTGAAAGTTGGGTTTATGGAATTTTTCACATCATGTGTTGCCATCAATGCCAAATGGGGAGATTGTTGGATGTTGTGGTTGTGCTACTAATATGTGATTTTCATTGATGTCAACACTATTAACAATGATTGTATTGGAAGCTAGATATGTCGAGGATATTGAGAAAATTGTTAAAGAAAGAGTTGTAGGTTTCCAATGGAATAGTGAAGGCCATGAAGGTGAATTATTGAGTACGTTGATTATCAAATGTTGTGGCCTAAAGGGTTCAATTGTGAGTGTATCTAGTCTATCCACCAATAGTTTTAGAGGTTCACATGAACATTTGATTATGTTGTGAATATATGTGTTATGACGATTTTTATGTGGCTTTAGTTAGCATACCTAATTGAAGTTGATGTGATTTTAGTTAGCTCAGTTGTTGTAGATGTTTCTCTGATGGTTCATGATGCTTGTGGATGTTTCTAGATTGTGATCTATCTTTGTTGTATGTCCACATTGATTAGTGTGTTTGTGGTTGGTGATTTTATCATTAAGTGTTCAATTTTTTATGTTCTTGGCTAACATGATGGTGTAACATGTTGTGGATCCTTGAAGATTAAATTTGAATGTTTGGTGCACTTGAGGAAATTATTTTAATTCTTAATTATGTTGTGGCTGACAATGTTTGATTCGCATTGTAAATTTATTTGTAATTTTGGGCTGACATCATGTATATGTTTCATATTTTTCTTATTTTGTCTAGCTAACATAGTTGTTGATGTAAATCCATGTAGTGGATATATAAGAAAGGTTGTTGGAGTGAAGTGTTGCAAGAAAAGGAGTGAAAGAGGAAGTTCTAGTGTGCACATATTTTTTTATCATTTGAGTGCAAAGCAGAGTGAGTTAAGTTTGAAGGAGTTTTTTTGTGCATAACTCAATCTATAATTAGGCTTTTACAGAAGCTAATTTCTTAGTTCATACCCTATGGATCTAATCCAGATTTTTGTAATAAAGTGGGCCTTTTTGTATTTGAGTATTGAGCTCTAGGTAGTGTTCCTAAATGCATGTGCATTCCCATTGTTTCTCATTATACTTTTAATAGGGTATAATATTGTGGACTAACATCAACTATGGTTTTTCCCCTAACAGGGTTTCCATGTATAAAAATCTTGGTGTTCTCTATGTTTCTGGTGTGCTAATTATTTTTGGATTATTGTTGATTCATAATATCTGAGATTATGTTAAGTTAAGTTTATAAAGTTTTAATAGTTTGTGACAACTGATTCACCCCCCCCTCTCAATTGTATATCCTTTTTTTTCCAACACTCCAGATATTTTCACACTTGATATGGAAATAAATAATGATAAATTGGACTTAATTTCACCTTGATTTAGTGTTGTGAGGTTTTTTACACATCCACATTAGGCCTTGGGCCCTTGTAAATTGAATAAAATGCATTTATCGATGTCTTGTAAAGGTGTTGTAAATGACTTTCACACTTTTCTAGACTCTTATTAAGTACTTATGTCTAATGGATCTATCTTTCCCTTAATTTAATATTTTAAAATATATTTAATTGCTTTTGTACATTAATCTAGAAGGCTTGTAAATTAAACCTAATTTTAATCTAGTGTTGCAATGTGTTTTACACATTCTCATTGGATGTTGCACCTTTCTAGACTATGTGCACCTCATTTTAATGTTGTAGAGTGTATTTAATCACACTTTCACATTGAAATTTTTTCCCCTAGCCCTAATTATCCTTTATATCATCATTAATAGGCCCCTATCACACCATATTGTGCATCTCGAGGCCTATTTTGATCAAAAAGCTGACTAGAACAACATAAAAGCTAAAAAATTTCACTTCCTGACCTCCAAGCTAGAAAAAGTACCCATATGGGGCTCATTCACCACTTTGGGTGAGTAAGTTCCATCCAGGTGGGACCCATTCACCCAGGATGGAAAATGGGTTCCATTTGAGCTATTTTCGAGGTTTGAGTAGGAGAAATTAGGTTTTAAGTTTAATTTTTGTAAATGTCGACCTTGGGGATCAAATTAAAAAGAATTTGAATATATTTCCTATATAAATAAGCCTCAAAACCCTCATTTCATCCACTTATCATAATGCATTCATTATCCATCTCAAGTCAAGGAAGTTAGGGTTTAGTATTTTAAATCTTCACAAGATTATCAAGATAGCATTCAAAGGTATTCAAGGGAAGACTATTCATCCATTGTTGTAGCACTTCAAGATCCATCATCATGGAAAGGTTCTAATTCCATTATTTCATGTTCATGCATTATCTTATTTATTCATTTGTTTTAATTACCTAAACGAGGTTTGACCAAGGAAAACTCCTATTCCCTAACATTCAATATTTCTCTCTTTCTTTGTGTGGTTGTAGATCTAGGTACTTTGAAGGCTTCAAGATGATTGAAAAATAGGTTGCAAAATTTTTGAATTCATCTTCCTATTCATTAGGTCAAAATATCCACAAGAAGTCACTCAGAGTGCCAAAAATCAAGGTTTCAGATATAAACACCTGAAGGAATAGAAAGAGCCGACCAAGAGCTTCTATTTCCACTTTCAATTTTTTAGAAATGTCAAAGTGGACTTATTCACCATTAGTGGAAAATGATTCCCACTATACCTATTTTTCAAATATTTTTGTAGATTCAAATACCCATTTGTCTGAAATAGTCTCTGGTATAGTTTTCTAGATTTGGGACTGATTCGCCTAGAATGGTGAGTGATTCCCAGTAAGTAAAAATTTTACAATCAACAAAACTTCCTATCTTCATTCGAACCTCCACAAGTTTCCAGGCACACAAATTTTATTTAACTTTCCTATTTTTTTTTACTTGCATTTCTATTCATTTTTCTAAGTCTTTTTGCATACTACACTATGTTTTCAAACATTTTACATTTTCCAAGTTTACACTTGGTGGTGAACCCTCATTTTTTGTTATTATTTTTCTAGAACCTTCCCTTTGTTAGATTTCAATCTCCTTTGCATTGAAATCTCAAGTGTTTGTTCTTGAGTGAAAGATTGAAAATAGCCTCTCTCCTTTTAGGTCCAAAACACTAGAAGAGAAAGAGAGTACCCTATTTTCTATGTTTCAAATATGATAAGGATAGATAATAACATGAACCAACTTTCCTATTATAATATGAAGAGAACCAATTGAAATATTTATAAAATCCAAATCATAGGTCATGTCTTCCTTCTTTATTAGGCATATCCTCTTGTATAAGAAAATAATATCTTGGGCTATCTTTCATAGATTTAAACACTCCATTAGAGATTATTTCTTGGGTGAATAGAGCTCCATGACATTTAGAGAAATGACAAGAAATCTATCCACACCTTTGAAATAATCTTGAATTAAATCCACTTCTTTCAACAATTTCACCAACCTCAAGTCAATACCATTTTTTTAACATCTTTCTAACATATTGCAAACCAATTAAGAAAGCCATGAGTTTGTCTTATAAATGATGAAGTAAACATATGTAGGTTCAAAATCACATTATGTATTTAAAATTGTAATTTTTTAGTTAAAATAAAATTTTAAGACATCAAAAGAAATCTAATAGTTCATATGCAACCATATAAAACATAAAATTAACCATTGACTATAATTTGGGATACACTTGCATAAAGGCCATTCAAATATCATATTGTTATATGAAATATTGTGTAAGCTACAACTTATATCAAAATATTATCTATCTCATTTAAATTTTACACTACTTGCATACATTGTAATGAAGGATGGTACAAATAGAGATGAAAAATGATAATGATAGTTATATGATGAAATAACATAACTAAAACGCATAAATAATTAACACAAATGAAAATTTCAATAATTTTGATTTAAAAATAAAATGACACCTCTAGATATCTATAATTTTGAATGAAAGTAATTAAGTTTATGATCTATAGAAACTACATTGGTTTTTACATACAAGAAAATTCAAAAGAATATATTTTAAAGACCTAGGGGGGCCCATGAGATCCATTGATAAAACCGCTAAAATAATTTCATGGAATGCACAAGAAAACCCTTACCTTTATAGTATGAAAATGGTTTACCATAAGCATAAAATTTAACACAAGAGAAAAGTAGATAGCAACATGCCCTGTATTACTATTCCTACCTCATTTGAATGATATAGGGCATGGGTAATTTTTGTTCTAACATATATTAAACTCTACTTCATCATAGTTTTAGCATAATTTCCTCATAATAAATATTGAGATATAGTAGAGAAACCTTTCCAGAAGAATTATTTTTATACTTCACTCCTATGTAACTCATCGTTAACAAGGATGGTGCCATTCTTCACAATTTTAACATAATTTGTTTAGAATACACTTTTAGATATATGGTAGACAAAATTTCCAAGAATAATTATTTTTTTCTTCAACTTGTATTTGGCTTTTTCTCCTTTATAACTCATCCCTTGTGAAGTTGGTGAGTGTAAAATTTATCATTCTTAAATAAAAAAAATGATGACAATGCATACTAGAAATTATAATGCTAGGAAAATTGTAGGAAGGGGATTAAAGATGGTAATTGATCACAAATAAAAAAATCAATTGCATTCATTATTTGGGGTCTCATCACGATAGCCTATATATAATTTTGTCTGGGAAATATAGTGATTGAATGGATTTATATGTTAGAACCATAACATGATGCTTTAGACATGCTATTTTTTGTGGAGAAAAGCAAGAACTATTAGAAAAATGAAGAACATCGCATTTTGTGTTGTCATTGATGTCATCATAATATTTGAGGTACTTTTGCAAGAACGAGTTAGAAGTTGATCTAGTATTTTGGTCTAGTATTTGATCTGGTATTTTACTTACTTCCTCTAGTATTCTAGTCTAGATTCCTCTAAAGATAACAATCATCGATTGTGGTTTTGAGAAGTTTATGGTTGTCAGAGGCATGCATGTTAAAAATATTATGTGCTCTAGTGATCATATGGTGTAGTTATTTTTGTTGAGGTCTATTTTTGGCTGACCTCTTGGGTTGATTGTGATACCATGAGCTAATTTTTGGGTGTGTGTAGGATCATCATGGAAAAAAAAGGCCCTTAAGTGGCAAAAAAGTTAGAAAAATTAGAGTTAGGAAACTTCATGTAAAAATTTGAATAAGTTATCTATATTATTTCAAAAATATGTAAGAATAGAATATGTAGCAAATTGAATGTAGTTTCTAAACTACTAGGTTTTTTTTTTTTTTTAAATCTATTCGGTGAAAATTTGGAATTTCAATGCAGTAGTACTTAAATTTCAGGGAATAAATAAGGATTAGGTGTTTATCTAACCACCCTAACCACAATAAAATGATAATATTTTTTTATAATATTTTAGATATAAGTATATGACTCATGTCCCGATGTGATGCATATTTTTTGCAATTTTTTCCAAGTAAATAATTAATTATGATTTTTTTATTACAACTTTTTAAAAATATAAAAAAATTGTATGTCTGACCACCTTAACTTGGTCAAAAATTCATAAAATCCAAGTTTTTTTTTTAATCCTATAATATGCAAAGCATAGAATGTGACACATGTTTTGGATTCAAAAAATGTGATATCATTTGAAAGCTATAGATGCTTTTAAATCATCCTATTAATCAGGACTTTAGTCTTAAAATGAATAGAAAATGAATAATAATTACTTATTAAATTCAAAATAAAGCATAATTTCTATTGGTGTAAATATGAGAATCTCCCTTAAAAACCCTTTTGGTTTCATCAATTGTGGGTTTAAAAAAAGTCATCAACCACATACCCATCATATTGCCACTTTTTCTCCCATCATGATCCTGCATATACCCTTTTGTAAAGAAATCTTTTTGGGTGAACTACTTTTGGTTTGAGATGAAATGATGTAGTGTGTGAAATTTTTGAAAAGTTTTGTGGACTCTTGGAGCTAACAGTTGATCTTTTTGTGAATAAGGAGTGCATCTAATTACACCAACCTAATTGATGCTTGTGAAGAGATTGGGTATATATAACAGAAAAATTTGAAGAAGGGTGTGTGTGTAGATGTGATGGTGTGAAGTAGTGCAAAAGTGATGAAGTGATTGAATTTCGTTTACTAAGATTTATTAGGAAGTGAATCTACACTCATTAGATGTACTTTGTCAGTTCATTTTCAAGCTAAAAGCCATTCAATAATTGTAATTTTGTAGGTAGTGAGCCTTTATTTTTGGATAGTGAGTCCTGGAAGTGAACCACCCATTCTATAATATCTTATAACCAGTTATACTATATTGTGTGCTAACACTCACTGTGGTTTTTCCCATTTTGGTTTTTCAAAGTAAAAAAAAATTAGTGTTCTTATGTGTTGTGTTTTCATGGTCTTTTAATGCTCTTATTTATCTTTGTTATTTTATGTTTTGGAATAGCTGGATTATATTTGATCAAAAAATTTAAGAAGATATTGATTCACCCCCTCTTAGTATCTTGGACTTTCAACAATTGGTAGATCAAAGCTCAATTCCTCCAGTTTAGCCTAACAGCTTGAGGGAGATCCTGAAGATGGAAGAAATGGATGATAAAGGAGAGCTCTAGACTACTCTTGAGGATCTTGATAAAGTTGAAAGAGAAAATGGAGATTTAAAAGATAATCTTGATGAAGTGAATGAATGTGTCTGAAAACTAAAGGAGCAATTGAAAAAATTCATAAGATAGACATAAGGAAGTAACTGATCAGTTGAAGAAGGAAAATGAAGAGATTACCAGTATGAAAGTACAAGTGGAAGAGAAGAAAAGAATAAAAGAATGTCTGAATAAACTAGTACAAAGAAATTTTGAAGATTGCACTAAGCTCAAAAAAGAAATTGTGAATTTAAAAGTAGATCTAGAGAAGGAAAAGCTCTGTGAAGACAAATTCAAAGCTATGTCAGATAATCTTGATGAATTGATTGTTGGACAAAATCCAAGTAAAGATAAAAGTGGTCGAGGTAATGATACAGGTGAAATCTCTAAGATTATGAATAACTAGAAGATTCAGAGTGAAGGAAAGTGAAAAGGAAATTCAAAAAACTCTACTAGAAGACCACCAATGAGACAACCTAATGCACAAAGGTACCCTTATTTTAATGGAACTTATTTTTCATGTAATAAATTTGGTCACAAGGCAACTGAATGTAGTAGTATGAATCAGTTCCCTCATCCTTTTTCTGGTCAATGATTTGCATGCAAAAGATTTGGACATAGGGCAAGTGAATGGAGAACTCCAATGATGAATCAATTTAATGGACAAGTGAACCAATCCTTTAATGGCTACTATTATACCTACAAGTATGGACATAAAGCTAACTAGTGCATAACAAGAATCAGTGGAAGTCAAACCAATTAGAAGAATATTGTTTGCTTTAAGTGCAATAAACCAGGACATATTTTAAGATTCTGCAAAAGGGAATGAACCTATGAAGAACATTGACAAAGATGAAAAAAAATTGGAAGAAGAAAGAAGAACTAGAGACTGTTGATGTGTCTATGCTCTCATTTAGTATAGATATTTTCTCTGAAGATTAGACCTAGTAAGGTCATAGGGGAGCATTATCAAAAAATCTTAAAAACCCCCTAAATATATGTCATGTTAGAGGTTGGCATGAGATTGAAATGTAAAGATAAAATTTCCAAAGGATTTGGAAAAGAAACCAGAAGAAAATATGTTGGTATGGTGATTTGTGGATTGAATTAGGGTTTTTTGTGTTATGAAGAAACTTTTTTAGTAGATTTTTGGAAATTATTGCATTTAATGTAGTTCAAGGAAAATTGAGGAGTTTTAAAGAAAATTATTAAGGAATTTTAATTAGTGATGTCTCTGAAGTGATAGAAGAGTGTTTGAAGCATTTCTCAAGGAGATTTGCAGTGTGAGTTGAGCAAACCCTAGTTTCAGTTTCTTCATGGAGAAAAAGGTACTCTAATTTTCATACAGTTGTGATCTATTTCTTTTGAGTTGTTTGAATTTGAATTTGGAAGGATCACGACTCATGTGGTAGTTAAAGTGTTAGAAAGGCCAAGACCCTCTTACAAAAATTACACTTTGAAAGTTTTTGAAGATGATCTGATGTGCACATTTTTGTCTATTCCACATGGTGTAATGCTGATAGAAGATACAAGGATGATGATTAGGGTAAAATTTCAAGAATATAATCATGCAAATCTTATTGATATCTAGAAAGATGAGCTTACTGGAAATTATTTTGAGGTAAAACCTAAGTATTCGAATGCAGTTGATAAGAGGTTGAATTTTTGGAACAATTTCCCTAATTTCAGTTGTGATAAAAAGTTCATGAAATTAGTTCTAAGTAGAATTCATGAATTTTTTGTGTGGAATGACCAGCTGCATCTTATAAAAAGGGAGGCAATTAGGGCCATTATAGGGTTATGGGATAAAGGTATGATTTCCATGCTAAGATCTCTGAAGAATAAAGTTGTAGAAGAAATCATAGGAGCCAAATATGATAAAAGGGCTTTAGTGAAAAAAATAATCACCAATCCAATAGTAAAGTATGCATCTCTCATGATAGGTCACAAGATATATTTTACAAACAAAGAGAAATTTGTTTCAACTACTGCTATCTTCACTAGGTATGATATGGTCATTAATGGAGCTGATTATGATTTTTGTGAGCTGCTCTAGTTACAACTGCTCAAGAATGTGAATCAATCAAAGGAAAGAAAGTATACATTTAAATTTGGTTCTCTATTTGTTTTTTTATTATGTTATTTCTTGAAAAGACTCCCCAGAAAGAGTGAGGAAGTTTACTGGAGCCCTACTAGACCAGTAGGTCATCAAATTTTTGATTGCATGCATAAAATTGGTAATCTAAATGCTCAAGAGGATTTCCTAACAACATTCTTTGATATTTTCAAAAGAATTATGAATGAAAGGGATAAGATCCCAAAAAAAATTGTGAAGTATAAGAATGATATCATATTACATGTATCCACTGATTAATGTATGATTAAGGCTATAGAACCTCAAACTAGCTAGATTCAGCCCCTTGGATATGAGATAACTAAAGAAGAAGCTAAAGGCCATGTGAAAATGCTGCTAAAGAATCCTAAGGATCCTAATGAACCTAGAGTTGTGACATGTGTAGAGAAATCCATGGAAATTCATATGGAACAATAGAAGCCTAAGATTAGGAAGAATGTAGAAGAAAATATTAGGAAGGCTATATTTACAGATGAGGAAATTTCCAATGGAAGAGCTAGAGGAGAAGAATTGAAGGTAGAATCATCTACACCAAGGAGACCTAGTAGAACTACACTTGTAAAATCCTTTGCAGTCCCTGCAGAAAAGAGTGAAGCTAGTACAATTGATAAGGGCAAAGGTCAAGTTTCCTCTAGACCTACCACTTGCTCCAGGAAGAGAAAAGAGACCCCTCTAGTTTCCCCTACAAAGAGAGGAAAGAAATAAAAAGTAACAAGAGAAAAGAATCTTAGTGTTATTGATGACCAAGATGATGAAGAAGAAGATCTTGAAGAAAAACTAATAAGAATAAGAAGAGGTTTATCCTTTGGTGAAGGTGCTTCGAAAAAAATTATTGGATCAAAAAGAGTGCAAGAAATATCATCTTCTAATGATGAAGATACACAAGAATTTGGTGTTCATGTGCACACCAAGCCAGAACAAAAGAGGTCTAAGGTGTCTAGTGAAACCTCTACAGACCAGAAATAAAAACATGACAATCTAGTAATTTCTAGTCCTTGCTATAAGTTAGAGGAAACTATTAATTCTTTGTTAAATTTTGAAAATATTCTACAACCCACAATAGAATACTGTGATGATGTCAAAGAAGAAGATAAGAAAACTTTGTTTTTAGCTATCATTGAGTATGTTGTTATTTTAAATGTTAAATGGAACGGCAAAAAGAAAGATGTACCTGAGAGTATATGGGCAACACTAATGGAAAGAAGAGCAGAAGCAGTTGGCTATGAAAAGAAAATTAGAAATGCTCCATATGAGAAGATTGGGTCTTCTCTAACCCCTGATAATTTGGAATCCTTGAAAAATATTTGTGTAGATATGTTTGGGATGAAGAATAGGGTAAATATGTTAATGACTAAAAATAAAAATCTCACAAATAAAGTGAGAAAGGAAACATTGAAGGTAATGTGGGATGCTGTAAAGAAATATAGCATGTTGAAGGATGATGAGGATGTAGTTGAGGAATATTCCTCCAAATACAAGTATGTTCCATAGAAAAATGGATCATTGACATTTTCACAGTCATTTAGGTCCTTCCTTAGTATTTGATCTATTTTGTTTGATTTAATGAAGTAATATGGCTTAAATATGGACATTAAACTCTAAATATTCAATTTATTGAAGTCTTGTGATAGTGTTGTGAAGTGTTGTAACACATTTCTACACTTTTCTATACTCTTCTTATCATAAAATCACCTTTTTATTCATCATCAAGTTAAATTTTAAAGTGTTGTAAAGTCTTGTAACAAAGATTCATGTTTTTCTAGGTTTATTTTCCTTATTTACACCTTTCTTATGTCTTTTATGACCCCTTTATACACTTATAGGAAACATTTAAGTGTATTTTTTAATGTAAACCGAACAAATAATATTAAATGAAAATTAAATTCCAACACACTTTGACAAGCCTAGGGTGGGATCCATTTGCGATGGGTGGGGAATGGGCCCCCCTTTGCTCCAAATTCAAAATATTTCAAATTTTCTTTTGGGTTTTTATTCAAAATTACCATATGTTAGCCTATGATGTTGTATTATCGGGTTACTAAGGCACAAGTGTGTATAAATAATTTATTTTCTCTCATTATTCACCCCCCAACTCATCATAATTCATTCAAGCATTCAATGATTTTATCATCTCATCAAGCATTTATCAAGTACTTTGGAGTTGCCATTGCATTATCTTCAGAATTCTTCAACAAGGGTTTGATTTTTTGTGTGTAGATTTATGAAGAAAAAAGGTGTTGAATGGTGATTAGTAAGCCAAAAAAGAATTTCAATTCAACATCAATATATTTAAATCTTAGAGAAGACCTACAGGGTGTTTTCTGTGGATTTGACATCGACAACTCGATAGGAAGAAGATTACATATCTAGGCCCACAGTCTTGATTCCTGAATCTATAGAATTATGGGAGAGGAATGATTTACCATATATGGTGAATGAGTCCCGCCTTAGAGATGAAAAAGTGATTTTTTCAGATTCTGGATCCTAACACTCAAAAACCAATTTCCAAAAGTTTTCATCAAGAGTGAGATTGATTCACCATCAATGGCAAATGAGTCCCACTATTGATTTTTTAGTAATTTCATACAACATTCAGAACATTCCAAATTCTTCATTCTTTGTCCAAGTGCACTATAATTCATCCTTCTCTCTTTTTGTTTAGTATTTTGTTCATATTTAGTTTATGCTTGCATACCTCACTGTGTTTTCAAACATTGCATTTTACATTAGTCTTTCATTCATACTTAGTCCATTTCATTATCTAGTTGCATTTTTAGCATTTCAATTAGCATTTTACATCCTTATTTGAGTGATCCCTTCAATTTTGGTGTTGGTGTAGTGTGGCCTAGAGGATTTTATCTCTCTCCTTTTAGGTGAAAGATCCTGAAAGTGTAAGAGGACATAGAACCTTCCTAAACCATTACCTCCCAAAAAATGATGATTCATTTTGGTGAACCTACATATTAAACATCTCTTTCTGATTTTCACTTTCATTTTCATCCTAGGTCTAATTTGCATCAACATTGCATTAAGATATTGTTTTTTTTGCATCCTAGGGTTTCTTTAATTTGCATTAGTGAAAGACTCATTTAGATTTCATTTTTGCATCATATATCATTGAAAAAATAAAAATATGCATATACATCTTGCATTGGCAATTGAAAAGTATCAAATTCATTTTACATTTTTTGAAAAACACAAAAAAATCTCATAGTTGGACTCATTCGCCACCTAGGGTGAATCAGTCCCCTCGCACATTTCAAATTTCACTTTTCGGCATTTATTGTGTCCTTTCTGCATTACAATTTCCTATTCTTTCTTTCTGTTAGAATTTTTAGTTTCTTTGTTTTTTCATATTTTCATCATGGCTTTTTGCTTTAGTAATTTTTGGCATCCTTGAAATATTTAGTTGATGTCCAATTGTTCTTTTCATTGTGATCCTAATGACCTTGAGCTCCATCATACTCCTTCAACTCCTCATGATGTTGACATCATAAGAGAAGATGATGTTAGAATGAATGAGTTATTTAAAGAATGTTTTGACAACCTTGAAGCTAACAAGACATTTTATCCATCTATGAACCTTCCTACTATCCCTCCTCCTGAAATGTTTGGTTTCCTACATCCTAAAATTAATGAAGGACCTAAGGTTCCTCCTACAAATGGACCTAGTTCTTCCTCATAAGATATTCCACAAACATCCTACACTACTCCACTCACTAATACCCCTATCAACCTTGAAGAGACCTATGGTAAGGGTTATAATTTTTTATGAAAGCAAGGATGTGATATAACTAAAGAACATGGCATTCATCAACTCTTTGAACAAACTCACACTAAAGAAAACACACAAGTTATAGGTTATCAACCTCCTCCTAATTTAAACATCCTTCTTCCTTGAGAACAACCATTCACTTAACATAATGCTAAGGAAACCAAGATCCCCTTGGGTCCTTCTCCTCCCCCTTCCATTCATGAAAAAGGTGAATCTAGTAAACGAAAACAACCTTACAAGCTAAAGAAAATCAAGTTTCCCCTTCACACACCCCCTGAATGTGAAATAAAACTTCAAATGCTCCTGAATATAGGTCTTATCTTTGTAAGAAAAGCTAGATGTGGAAACAACTCTCCTAACATCAAAACCTCAGGGAAGAATGCAAAGACACTTTAAAATTTTACAATTACAGTCCAATTAAGATGCACTTGAAAGCAATAATAAAAAAAGAGTATTTGACAAACACATATGAACACCAGATTTACATGGGAAAAACCTTATGGGAGAAAAACCCACCACACCAAGAGAAGTCACTTTGTATTACACTAATAAAGATTACATATAGAGATCTGACTTATCTTTCTGATGTCAGTTTACAACAACATTCACCATGAACAACCTTGTTATAGAACATTCACGTTACAGTCTACATAGAATAGAATTAGCAATCCATCGATCCATTGAACCGGACATCATCTGCTACTCTAGACTATATTCATGTCACCCCAGTCTATCGAGCTTCCTCTTAGAACTACCACAACAAACTATCTTCCAATGATTCCCATTTAGCTTCTCTGATTGGTCCAACACAAGCCACGTAGGAAAGTCAATCGCTCAAGAAGACATTCAATTGAGTTTGCATGTCACTGAGACACAAGAAGTCTCTCCCTAATGCCACAAGACCTGATTACAAGTTATCACCAAGAGTTGTCTCCATCAACAAGAGGTTACATTGATATCACAAGTTGCACCGACTTTAGTATTTCTATCAGCGAGACATACCACTCTTCGGTGAGACATTATACTGATGTTCAAAGCCACATCAAAATTTCATAACATTGGAAAGACTTACTACTCTCGCCAAGACATCCCACCGAGCCTTCGTGTTATTCCAAAGCATCCAACAGTCAGCGAGACTTATCGCTTTAGCTGAGACATCACACCGAGGTCTCAAGTAATACTGAGCACCAAATAATAGTCAAAAATACATATCACTTTCACTTAAAGTTCTTATCAAAGTCACATGCTACACTGATGAAATCATTCAGTGAGAGACCACACATTGATAAGACTTCATATCGAAGCAAGTGTGTTACATCGATGACTCCAAGATTTTCCCCATTGGCGAGACCTCTCTTCATTGTTGAGACTTCTTCTCGAGACCCTTGTGTTACCCCAATGGCCATGTGCTATTGGTGAGGCATTCCTATTGGTAAGACTTCTTACCGAACACTCAAGACTCTCCCTAAAGACTTCAATAGAAAACGTTGTCGGTGAGACTTTAGCTATCACTAGGACTTCTCACTGAAGTAAGCCTTTCAGCTAAGGGTCTCCCTAATATACAATATGAATGGTTTCTCAGCTAGAGATCTCCACTTGGTATAGTGTTACAACAACAGTCACAAGTCATAGTGATAAGCTCCTTCGAGATGACTTAAACATTGTCTCAGTGACCTGTACAAACCACAAGATCCAAAGCTGCTAGTTGGCTAGACCCAAATCATGTCACACTGACTTGTCTCTCTTAAAGGTTTTAGCATATGGGATTGAGGCATATATTTCCAGAAATTTCCCACTTGACAAAGATCACACAGGCACCTCCATAGCACAACAAAACTATTGAAAATCATGGGCACTAAGGCCCATTGAACTGGCACACCACCTGAACTTGGTTGTGCTCACTGGCTTCATCAATGCATCTGTAACATTCTCCAGAGTACTAATTTTTTCCAAAATGACCTTTCCATCCTCCACCACATCCCATACAAAATGGTACTGTACATCTATATGTTTTTTCCTGGCATAGAAAGTAGGATTCTTTTCTAGACAAATTGCACTCTGACTGTCACAAAAAATAGTTATTTTCCCTGCATCAAAACCAATGTTAGAACACAAATGTTTTAACCAAACTGCTTCTTTACAAGCATGTGTAGCTGCCATGTATTCAGCCTATGTAGTAGACAAAGCAACTATAGCCTACTGCTTACTCATCCAACTCACTACACCACCATTCAACATGAAAGTCTATCCACTGGTGGACCTCCTGCTGTCAATGTCCCCTGCCCAATTAGAATCCACATAGCCTCGAATACTGAGAGTCCTCTGTGATTCAACCAAGTTCCCATGGTAACACAAATCAAACTCTGAAGTGCCCTTCAAATATCTTAAAACTCTTTTCACAGCATCCCAATGTGTCCTTCCAGGATTAGCTATAAACCGACTAAGAACTCCCACTGCTCAGGCAATGTATGGCCTTGTACAAACTATTTCATACATTAGACTGCCAACCACACTAGCATAGGGTACACTGGTCATGTCCTCCATCTTAGTAGGAGATTTTGGATATTCTTCAATAGATAGCTTCATTCCTTGCAAGACTAGAACAACTAGCTACTTGCAATCATTCATGAAAAATCTCTCTAGAACAGTCTTGATATACTTACTCTGACTGAGCCAAAGTTTTGTACTATTCCTATCCCTAGTTATCTCCATCCCCAGAATATACCTTGTTGCACCAAGATCTTTCATTTTGAACTTAGAAAACAACTAAGACTTAAGATCAAAAATTATCAACTTACTATTGCCTATGAACAACATATCATCAACATAGAGAGCAATAATAAGCACTTGATCACTTTCAGCTTTATAGTACACACAATGATTAGATTTTGATCTTACAAATCCCAAAGACAATACAAAGGTATCAAATTTTTGGTACCACATTCTAGGTGACTGCTTTAACCCATACAAATACTTTTTAACTTGCAAACTAGTTTCTCTTTACCTTTCTCCACAAATTGCTCAGGCTGGGACATGTAAATCTCTTCTTCAAGATCACCATGAAGAAATGTTGTCTTCACATCCATCTGTTTGACCTCTAAGTCATACACTGCTACAAGTGACAAAAGAAATCTGATAGATGTCAGCTTAGCTACAGGAGAAAAAAATTCCCCATAATCAATTCCCTCTACCTAGGAATAACCTTTCGCAACCACCTCGCCTTATATTTTTTCACACTGCCATCTAGACCTATCTTCTTTTCGAATACCCATTTGCAGCCCACAACTTTCCTGCCTTTAGGCAAGGGCACCAAACTCCAGGTGTCATTCTTTTCTAGTGATGCCATTTCTTCATTCATGGCTTCCAACCAAGAGTCTGAATCATACATTTTAAATGCCTCTTTTATAGTCCTAGGCTCATCAGTGCTAGAAATCAAAGCATAGACACAAGTAGAATCTATCAAAGAGAACCCATACCTATCAGGTTATTTTCTTTCATGAGTTGACCTCCTCAATTGTTGAGCCTGAGGTTCTTCTTCTTCAGAACTTTTAGAACTTCTTGAGCTCTCCTCAATTTTAGGTACATTTTAGATTTTCAATTCCTCTTTCTCTGGTGTAGGAGGAATTCCAACTACATCCTTATTGTTTTCTGACTTTTTCTCTGATTGTAGATCCAAGGTAGAAGGCTTCAACTCACTAAAGATTACACTTATACTATATACAACATTCTCTGTATCAGTATTCCAAATCTTGTATCCTTTTATGTGAGCACTATAGCGAATAAAAATACATTTGAAAGCCTTGTTCTCCAATTTAGATCTTTTCACATCTAACACATATGCATATGCCTCATAGCCAAAAACATGAATGTGTCTCAAAGAGGGCTTCTTACCAGATCACGCTTCCAAAGGTGTTTTCTCAACAAGAGTAGAGTTTGGTGAATGATTTATCAAGTAACAACTTGTAGCAACTACCACAGCCCAGAACTTCTCCTCCAAGCTAGCACTACTCAACATACTTCGTGCTGACTCCATCACTGTCCTATTGAACCTTTCTACAACTCCATTTTGTTATGGAGTATAAGGTGTAGTCTTATTTCTCTTAATTCCATGGTCTTTACAATATCTCTTGAAATCATCGGAACAAAATTCACTACCATTATTAGTCCTTAAACATTTTTTTTTCTTCTAGTCTAATTTTCTACAAGGTTCTTAAATTCCTTAAACCAACTGAACACTTTTGATTTACTTTTCAGAAAATATACAAATGCTCTTCTTGAATAATCATCAATGAATGACACATAGTATCTTGACTTAGAAAAAGAAGGAAAATTCATTGGACCAAAAATATTAGAATGAATATAATCTAGCAAACCAGAAGATTTATGAGGACTGGAATAAAAAGAAACACGGTGCTACTTTCCATATATATAATGTTCACTGAATTCAAATTCAAGGTTACAATCTTCAAGTCCCTCAACTAGGTTTTTATTCTTCAAGGTTTTTAAACCTTTTTCTCCAATGTGGCCTAGCCTATGATGGTAGACCATAGTCTTTTCTGCTAGAAGTTTAACTTCCATAGAGTTTACAGAATCAGGAATTTTTACATTATTTTCTCCATGAGTAGCTTTTTGTGCCTTTACAGAGACACTATTACATTGAACAACATGTGCATCAAGCTTATACAAGGTACCAATACAAACACCCCTTGCTAGCACCATTGATCCTCTAGTCATTTTGAAACCATTTCCAAAGAACATAACTTGCACTCCAATATCATTTAGCTTACTAACATAAAGTAAGTTTCGAGCTAGACCTGGTATATACATTACATCCTTGATTCCCTTCACTCTTCTATCAGGTAATTGGATTCTAACTCTTCCACAACCAACAATCTCCAAAGTTGAATCACTTGCTAAGTACACCTTTCCACCATCATATTCTTCATACCTTATAAACTAGTCTCTATGAGATTTCATGTGGAAAGATGCCCCTGAATCAATCAGCCAGACATCATCTGATGCCTGTGTAGCCAAAGCTGCAATGAAGGCGTCTGCATCACTTTGAGAAGAATCATTATTGGAAGAATTATTCTTCTTATTTTTTTCCTCTTTACAATCCTTTCGGATATGACCAGATTGCTCACAGTTCCATCACTCCACCTTGGACTTCTTGCCAGGAGACTTTGATCTCCCCTTTAATTTTGATTTAGATTTCCTGTCCTTCTTCTTTCCTTTCTCTTTTGATCTTCCTCTAACAATAAGAGCCTCCTTTGCCATCTCAGAAGATTTTCTTCTCATCTCTTCTGATAACAAAGATGCAACAACATCTTCCATTTTGAAATTCAATGTTGTACTCCCAATAACCATCACCAGGTGATCCCACGAGTTTGGAAAAGAACACAATAGAAGCATACAATGATCCTATTCATCAGTTTTTACACCAACAAAAGGTAACTGTGCAATCAGCATGTTGAATGTGTTCAAATGATCAGCTACATACCCTCCTTCCTGCATTCTCAAAGTGTACAGCTTCTTCCTTAGGAATAGTTTATTCACTAAATACTTTCCTTGATAAATAGATGCCAGTCTCTCCCACAAGGAAGATGTGGTTTTCTCTTCATGCACATTGAGAAGAATGCAGTCTTGCAAATAGAGCCTTATCAACCCCTTAGACTTTCTATTTGCAAGGTCCCAATATTTTTGCTTCATGCCTATAGGCTTAGTTCAAGACACAACAAGCCACAGATCACGATCAACCAATAGATCTTCCATCCTAAGTTTCCACAACTCAAAATTGCTTCCATTGAATTTCTCTATTTCAATCTTTCCTGATGTGCTAGCCATCTCAATCTGTAATTCAAATTAAAAAACTTCTACACGACTCCCACTGAACAGAATTGACTCAAAAAACCCAATGTACCCACAAGGATAACACAACTAGCCAAGCTTTGATACCAGTTGCAAGCAAAGCTAGATGCGGAAACAACTCTCCTAACGTCAAAACCTCAGGGAAGAGTGTAGAGACACTTTTAAATTTTATAATTAAAGTCCAATTAAGATATACTTGAAATAAATAACAGAAATAGAGTATTTGACAAACACATATGAACACCAAATTTACATGGGAAAACCCTTATGGGAGAAAAACCCACCACACCAAGAGAAGTCACTTTGTATTACAATAATAAAGATTACATACAAAGATCTAACTTATCTTTCTAATGTTAGTTTACAGCAGCATTCACCATGAACAACATTGTTATAGAACATTCACATTACAGTCTTCACAAAATAGAATTCATCCACTGATCATACAATCACATAGCAATTCATCGATCCATCGAACCAGACATCATCTGCTACTCCAGACTATATTCATGTTGCCCCATTTTGTTGATCTTCCTCTAAGAACTGCCACAATGAACTGTCTTCCAATGGTTCCCATTTGGCTTCTTTGATTGGTCCAACACAAGCCACGTAGGATGGTCAATCGGTCAAGAAGACATTCAACTGAGTTTGCATTTTGGTGAGACACAAGAAGTGTCTCCCCGATGCCACAAGACCCGATTACATGTTATCACCAAGAATCATCTCCATCGGCAAGATGTTACATCGATATCACAAGTTGCACCAACTTTAGTATTTTTATCAGCAGGACATACCGCTCTTCGGTGAGACATTATACCGATGTTCAAAGCCACATCGAAATGTCATACCATTGGCAAGACTTATTGCTCTCGCCAAGACATCCCACCGAGCCTTCATGTTATTCCAAAGCATCCAACAATCGGCGAGACTTTTCACTTTTACCGAGACATCACACCAAGGTCTCAAGTAATACCGAGCACCAAATAATAGTCAGCAAGACTTATCACTTTTTCCGAGAGTTCTTATCGAAGTCACATGTTACACCGATGAAATCATTCAGCGAGACACCACACATCGGTAAGACTTCATATTGAAGCAAGTGTGTTACACTAATGACTCCAAGACTTCCCCCATTGGTGAGACTTCTCTTCATCACTGAGACTTCTTCTCGAGACCCTTGTGTTACCCTGATGGCCATATTCTATCAGTGAGACATTCCTATTGGTAAGACTTCTTACCGAAAACCCAAGACTCTCCCTAAAGACTTCAACAAAAATTGTTGTCAACGAGACTTTAGCTATCGTTGGGACTTCTCACTGAAGTAAGCCTTTCAGCCAAGGGTCTCCCCAATATACTATATGAATGGCCTATCATCTAGAGATCTCCACTTGGCATAGGGTTACAACGACAGTCACAAGTCATAGCAATAAGCTCCTTTGACATGACTTAAACATTGTCTCAATGACCTATACAAACCACCAGATCCAAAGCTGCTAGTCAGCCAGACCCAAAGCATGTCACACTGAATTGTGTCTCTTAGAGGTTTCAGCTTGTGGGATTGAGGCATATGTTTCCAACAATCTTATTACCACCTTCCAATAGATTGGTTATCTATCCTAAAGATTCCAATGTTCCATATTGCAAATACCATCATATTATTTTCCATCATAGTGAAGAATGTCAGACATTAAAGAAGGCATTGAATAAGTACCACTTTACTAATACTAACTATTTTCCTATCATTCCATAAATGCCCTTTTTCTCTTTCATGCCATGATTGAAGAATCTTCAATTCTCATCATAGCATGATCTTTCCTGTCATCTATCTCAGCTCACTCTTGTCTTTCACTCAGTGGAGAAAAGTTGTTATTAGCCTTGTCCTAGTAATGGATTTGAACTTGTCCCATTAGCTATGTTATTCCCTTCCACTTAACTTTACTGAGATTGGAAGTTGCATGACTTGTTTGATGTGTGACTAGCATTTGCATTACTAGTCATTTCTTTTTCTTTCTTTTATGTGTATATTGTGTTCCCCCATAATGTGTGTTTGATGTTCTCTCTTTTTGTCCACTTCTTCTATTTGCACCTTTATTCTTCTATATGTTGTACATCTCTTTTCACTTTTGTTTTTTGTTTTTCTTTAGGGGATTATGCAAAGCATAGAGATGCTTGAAGTCTCTTCCATGTTTACCCAAAAGGTCCCTTTTTATTTTTCTCTTTTCTTTTTTGTTTTTTCCTTTTGGGGATGATGCAAGGCATTGAGACCGAAATGTCTCCTTCATGTTGACCCAAATTTTCTTTCTTTTTCATTTCACCATTTTCCTTTTACCTTTTTCTTCTTGCTTTCACTTTTCACTTTTGTTTTGTATTTTAATTTTGGGGATGATGCAAAGTGTTGAGACCAAAATGTCTCTTCCATGTTGACCCAAAACAAACTTTTTTTCCTTTTCTTTTTTTTTCACTCTCTATGTGTCATTCTTCTCGTTCTATGTGCTTTTGGGAATAATGAAAGTTCTAAACTCTTTACTAAAAACATTGTAGCAATGAGCATACTAACCCCAAATCCATAGATCCCTTTTGTGGTTGGTGTCTTTCTCTTTGGGGGAAACCCCTCTTTCTTTTGTTTCTTTCTTTCACATGACATAGCCTATTCGAGAGCATATGACTTGGCATAGGGATTTTTTGATTTGGATCTCATGTCTTCTCTTTGTTTTCATTTTTCCCTTTGCTACTTTAAAATAATTTATCATAGAATAGTGTGTATTGATTTTTTTAAAGTGGGGGCATACATTGGTACTATTCAATTTTCATTTTTCTTTTTCATTTTGATTCTTAGTGTAGCCTTGTTATTTCATTCGATCTTTTTGTTACTTTGTGGATCACTGTCCTTCATAAGTGTGATCTATCTTAGCATACTGCATCCCCTAAGATGTGAATCTATTGTTCTTTTATTGGTCCTCTCTTGGAGACATTAGACATAATGTTCCCCAAGTGATAGACCTTGCATGATCTTAACAATACTCCTTTCCACATTTTCATTTTCATTCCTTTTTGCTTTTTTACATGTCTACCCTTTTACCATCTTGCATAACATATCTTGCATGCCTGTGGTACTATCCTATTCAATAATTTTCTTTTGTGGCACCTTATTAAAGTTATCAGGGGGTATAACTTTTTTATGGTTGAGTGGGAATCCCACTTAGTGGCATGATTTTCCCCATAGCCACATTTGTGTTTGTGAGTGCATACCAACTAGCATATGTTTCTCTCTTTTGTTCCTTCTCACCTGACAAACAACAATGAGTTTTTTTTCCCCAAAGTGAGTATTCATTTTCTTTTTTGGAAAAACAACCTAGATCTTATCTACAACTAGCTAGACAAACAATTGAAGCTTGATCTGACCCCTTTCCTTTTCCTTCTCTTCTTCATGTGTGTTCCTTTATTCTTGTGTTTAGTTAGCCATGGGATCTTCATCCTAGGGGCTTGATCATCCCTCTTGATCATTTTTATTCCATCTTGCTAATCATAAGTGCATTTGGAATTCTTTCTTGATATTCATAGTTACTTTAGTGTGAGTTTGAAGCAAGTTCTTCCTCTCACTAAAGTGGGGGCTAAATGTTTTGTAGAAAAATAGATCATTGACATTTTCAAGGTCATTTAGGTCCTACTTCCTTATTATTTGATCTATTTTTCTTGATTTAATGATGTAACATGGGTTGAATAAGCACATTAAATCTAAATATTCAATTTATTTAAGTCTTTTGATAGTGTTGTGAAGTGTTGTAAAATATTTCTACACTTTTCTAGACTCTTCTTATCATAAAATCACCTTTCTATTCACCATCAAGTCCTATTTTGAAGTGTTGTAAGGTCTTGTAACAAAGATTCATGCTTTTGTAGGCTTATTTTCCTTATTTACACCTTTCTTATGTCTTTTATGACCCCTTTATATGCTTATCAGACACATTTAAGTATATTTTTGAATGTAAACCCGACAAATAATATTAAATGAAAAATAATCTTGACTCCCTTTCACAAGCCTAGGGTGGGACCCATTCGCCATGGGTGGGGAATGAGTCCCCCTTGGCTCCAAATTCAAAATATTTCAAATTAACTTATGTTGGCCTGTGATGTTGTATTATCGAGTTACTAAGGCACAATTGTGTATAAATAAGTGATTTTCTCTCATTATTCACCCCCAACTCATCATAATTCATTCAAGCATTCAAGAATTTTATCATCTCATCAAGCATTTATCAAGTACTTTGGAGCTGCCATTGCATTATCTTCAAAATTCTTCAACAAGGGTTTGACATTTTATATGTAGATTTATCAAGAAAAAAGGTATTGAAAGATGGTTAATAAGTAAACAAAGCATTCCAAGTCAACATGAATCTATTTCAAGCTTGGAGAAAACCTACAGGTTGTTTTCTGTAGATTTGACTTCGACAACCCAACATGAAGAAGATTACAGCTCTGGGCCCATAGTCCTAATTCTCGAATCTACAGAATTCTAGGAGAGGAATGATTCACCATCTATGGTGAATGAGTCACAACTTAGAGCTGAAAAAGTGATTTTGTCAAATTCTATATCTTGACACTCAAAAACCAATTTCTAGCAGTTTTCATCAGGAGCGGGACTAATTCACCATCAATGGCGGATGAGTCTAACTTTTGATTTTTCCTAATTTTAGATAGAATTTAGAACATTCTAAATTCTTCAGTCTTTCCCCAGGTGCACTTTGATTCAGTCTTCTCTCTTTCTGTTATGCATTTTTTTATATTAAGTTTATGCTTGCATACCTCATTGTGTTTTCAAACATTACATTTTGCATTAGTCTTGCATTCATACTTAGTCCATTTCATTATCTAGTTTCGTTCATAGAATTTCAATTAGAATTTTACATTATTATTTGAGTGAGCCCTTCAATTTTGGTGTTGGTGTAATGTGGCCTAGAGGATTCTATCTCTCTCCTTTTAGGTGAAAGATATTGAATGTGTAAGAGGACATAGAACCTTCCTCTCCCATTCCATCCCAAATTTTTTGGTTCAAGGTAATCAAGATATGCCTAAAAATGTTGACTTTGAAGTTGATACTGATAATGACAATACTCCTCCAGAAGGAGAAAAGTAGAATGAAGGAGAGGTAAAACCTAAAAACTAGAATGATGCTCCTATGGAGCATACTGAAGAAGGAAAAGGTAGAAAAAAGAAAGATGATGAAGAAAAAGGTAGTGGAGAAGAAGGAAAATAGAATGCTGAGGAAGAAAAAGATAAAGAAGAGGAAAAGGGAGAAGAAGAAAAGATAGTTATGGAATCCTTTGGGAAAAATGAAGAAGAGAAATAGATTGTAAAATATCAGAAGATTTCTAGTGAATCATCCTCTGGTGGTGATGTGCTGAAAGGTTTATTATCTAAGAAAATTAGATTTCAACCACTTATTCCTCAAGAACTCTTAAAGCCCCCTTTGGTTGAAGGATATGTTGATGTAGAGGTGTCTCTTGTGAATAAATTTGTGTTGGGTGATGCAATGCAAGCCGTTGGAAGAAAAAAAATCCTTGAAATGCATTAGAAGGGAATGTAACTGATAGAAGATGCTCTAAAAGTCCAATAGGAAGCTGTACTTGGTGCATCCATTGATACATCCCTCACCCCTATTGAAAATATGAGACTATTTCTAGAATCCTTTAGAGAGTATTCCTCTAGGTTTCATGAGAAGAAAAGACAAGAGATAGAAGAAAACTTGGCAAAGAAAAGGTTGTTGGATTTACATGATAAATGTGCTCTTGCACACTCTTGTGTCGAAAAATGCCTGGAAGTAGTCAAAGTCTATGCGTTTGTGGAAGATGATTAAGGTGGCGAGATGCCACTCAAAATATCAAGGTTCTCATTGACTCAATTGAGTCCTAGTTGTATTTTGTTTCCAACACTTATGGTATATCCAAAGACAATGACAAGTCAACCTAGAAGGCCCTCACCGTACACAAAGAAAATTTATTTGCCTTGCAAAAATAGAAGGAAGAGATAATCAAAAAGTTCAGTTAGTTGAGTGAAATTGTAAGAGTGGAATACACTCCAATTGAAGAAGCTCTGGCATGCTTTGAGAGGCTTAAAAAGATAAATTTGATTCTTGATACTCTAGATGGTGCTAAAGAAACTTTGATAGAACTGGAATCCCTAAACAAGATGCTGACTGCAAGAAAGTAAGACTAGGAAAAAGTAAAAACAGTATGGGAAGGTATTCTAAAGGAGCTTCAAGGCTTATCATCTGGTTGATACATGTTCTCTTTCCTTTATTTCTTTTAGTGTTTTTCAGTTGTTTTTGAGCACACCTTTTGTCTTTGATGTCAAAGGGGGAGTGAAGTATAATGTAATACTGATGTAAATAAGGGGAAGTGCAAGTTAGGGGTAGTAGTACTATATATAAGGAATTTTTACACATTATTTTTGGCACATGTTTCCATTAGTGACAAAGGGGGAGATTGTTAGAAAAATGAAGAAGAACATCTCATTTTGTGTTGTCATTGATGTCATCATGATATTTGAGGTACTTTTGCAAGAACAAGTTTCAAGATGATCTAGTATTTTGGTCCAGTATTTTGCTTACTTCCTCTAGTATTCTAGTCTGGATTCCTCTAGAGATGACAGTCATCGATTGTGGTTTTGAGAAGTTTCTTATGGCTGTCGGAGGTATGAATTTTTAGAATATTATGTTCTGTGGCCATTGTATGGTGTACCTATCTTTGTTGAGTTCTATTTCTGGCTGACTTATTGGGTTGATTGTGATACTATGAGTTAATTTTTGTAAAGAAATATTTTTGGGTGAACTATTTTTTGTTTGAGCTGACATGATGTAGTGTGTGAAACTCGAGAAGTTTTTTGAATTTGGTAAACCCAAAAAAGTGGTTTACAAATTCAAGTGAGGAAGGAAAACTGAAAAAAAATGACACCCATGCAAAAAAAATTAGTTTTGGGGGTTCGTACGAACTTACAGGTTTGCTTGAACCCCATTTTTCCCTCATTCTCCCCCTTAGGCACTTTGAAAGTCTAGATTTTTATTCATCAAAGCTTGAGTTGAGGAAAAAAATGGATGAGACTTCTCAAAA
Source organism: Sequoia sempervirens (assembly GCA_007258455.2). Classification (NCBI taxonomy): domain Eukaryota; kingdom Viridiplantae; phylum Streptophyta; class Pinopsida; order Cupressales; family Cupressaceae; genus Sequoia; species Sequoia sempervirens. The sequence goes on from VDFB02281492.1 coordinate 649,277,720, forward strand.
CCAACTAGAACCAGGTAGTCCTCAGAACAAGCTATCCAACAACTATAATTTTAATATGTTTTGGTTTTATTATGTATTTATTTTTTTAGTTTTATTAAACATAGGTTTTTCACCAAAAATCAAGCTCTATGTTTTGTACATGTGGAAAAATATCAGATTATCAATTTTTTTTTAATTATATGAGTGCACCAATTATTGAAGTCATTGATCCAACAAAATAAAAATTGAATTTTGATACATATAAAAAAAGTTACGCATTATACGGTCATGTATGTCTAAATTGTAATTGGTTTGACTTTGAAATTTGATTAAAGAAAAACTATCCAATTAAAAACTATCTAACCAAGTGGAAGTATAGATATCAGAGTTAAAAATCTACATTTGAAAGAATTAGAATTTTATCCTTCATGGAAAAAAAGTAATGCATTATACGATGAGCGTCACTTTTTAAAAATGTTGTTTTCTACAAAAAAATACTTTTCAAGGGAGATTGAAAAAGATGTACAATGTAATTCCAAAAAATTTGGAAAAAATATATTTAGAATCTACAAAAAAAATCTCATTAAACTCTAGTTTGCATCATCTCCAAATTCCTCATGGTTTAGATGTTATAGGTGCCCAAAAGTGAAGATTTAGTTAAAAAAAATTATTTCAATGTCTAGTTTGGCCAAAAAATGTAAACCACTATTGTGGGATCACCCAAATCTTGGAGCCAATAGTTGATTATTTTGTGAATAAGGAGTACATCTAATTATGCTGACCTAATTGATGCTTGCAAATAGATTGGGTATATATAACAGACAGATTTGAAGAAGTGTGTTTGTAGATGTGATGATGTTAAGTAGTGTGAACATGATGAAGTGTGTTAAGTCTATTTATTGAGATTTATTAGGAACTAAATCTGCACTCATTAAGTGTACTTTGTCAGTTCATTTTCTGGGTGAAAGCCATTCAATCATTTTAATTCTATAGGTAGTGATCCTTTTTTTTGGATAGTGAGTCCTGATAGTGAGCCACCCATTTTGTAACATCTTATAACTGGTTATACTATATTGTGAGCTAATGCTCATCATGGTTTTTCCCATTTTGGGTTTTCCATGTAAAAAAAATAAAAATTCTTAGGTGTCATTTTTCCATGTTGTGTTAATGCTCTTATTTATCTTTGTTATTGTATGTTGTGGAGTAGTTGGATTATATCTAATTAGGAAATTTAAGAAGATAATTATTCACCCCCCCTCTCAATATCTTGGAATTTCAACAAGAACCACACTAATGTGATTAGGAATTGTATTAGTTATCATACTAAAGAGCTTAACTAGTGCCAAGAAAATATAAATTTAACCACATTGGCCATGGAAGAGACAGGTAAATGAAAAATAAATGAAAAATACATTCAAACAAGGAGAGAAAAGTTAGTTGACCATTGGCCCTTGCTACCACCATGTCCAAATTCAGTCAAACTTACTATGTGTTCATCTGCTAGTTAATCTTAGGTAATTTATTTAGAAAGAAAACTTGAGACTAAATATTTGAATCATAGATTTTTGGGTAGGGCTTATAGGCTACTCTTGCACTCTTAGGATGTTTCACCTAAAAGGAGAGAGACAAACCCTACTCAAAGGAATCAAACCAGTTCACTCAAATTGGGAAGTGTACGATGTTATTTAGACTAAATGGAATGATGTAAGTGCAACTAAATGAATTTTTTCATTGATTATGAATGAAAAACTTAAGAATTATGAATGTTGGAAAACACACTATTGTTTACAAACAAGCTTAAAATGATGAATGGAAATGCAAATTAAACTAAATAGAAAACCAAATCTCAGAACATGTGTACCTGAGAAGCTAAAGAAGACTGGAAAGCAATTTGAAAATCTTACAAGATCTGATTTTGAGCTTACTGTACTCATTCGTCACCTTGGGCGAATCAATCCTAGGATAGGGTTTTTCTTCAAAGAAGTTATTTTCTGCTAACACTGTATTTGGATCTGCATCTGACTCAAAATGATGCCTCAAGAGGGACTCATTCACCATGCATGGAAAATCAGTCCACTTTCAATTTTTTGTGATTTCAAATTGTTGTTCTGCACCCTAACACTTGTATAATAGTTTCTAATGGAAACTCGAATCAAGATCTCAGGAAATTCCTACAAAATAGCTTAAAATTGTTTGTCTAATGAGGGGTTTTCCTTGGTCAAACACCTAGTTGGGTAATTAAACCTTGAATGAATAAAAATATACATAAAACCCTAGCCTTAGATGTGTTAAAGACTAGGAAAATTTGAGGTATGTCAAAAACCCTATTCTATTGTGCAAGAATAAGAGATGAAAATGAGACTTCTGTGATGCAAGATCTCAACCTTAGAAATCTAACAACACATCAAAAATGAAGATAAAATGGCATGCAAAAGAATGTAAATTAGATATAAACCTTACTCTAAAGATAAAGAAGCAATGGAAGATGGAATCACTTTGAAAACAAGTCTTTAGGTGTGATTTGATGGCTAGTTGCATCTCCTCAACCTAGAATTCTCCATGATTCACCATATGCATCCATCATCAACTCTTTGCAATGTTGAACTTTGATCCAAAAGGTGAGCTTCAAGACTTGCAAAAAGACCCTATTTTGCTACCCTATAACTGCAATCTTTGCTAATGAAACTTGTAAATGAATTGACTTTAAAAATTGCTTTTATAAAATGACTAAAAATGAGTATTTGTAAGCAACAACACCTTATTGTCCCATTATTTAGACCTAAGAGGTTGATATTCTCTAAAAAAATAAGTTGAATTAATTAAATTCCCACTCAAAATTTAATTTTCCCTCAAAAGGGACTCATTCACCACCCTTGGTGAATGGGTCCCACCAGAGGGTACTCATTCACCCAAGGTGGTGAATGGGTCCCACTATTGATTTTTGAAGGTGGATTTTCGGGATATGGAAGAATTGAATGTTGTTTGTCAGGTTTTAAATGATTTCTTAGGTAAAACGGGCCACTAAATAAAAAGTAATGGGTCTTAGGGGCCTATAAATATTGTTTTGGAGGGTAAATGATGCAAGGGGACTTAAAAGTGGGCCTAATTACACATGTATTTTTTTGTTTTCTCAAGAGGGTCCAATTTTCTATAGTGCATTTTCCCTCACTTTAGCACCCATATGACTCTAAGTGCATATGTAATATAAAGGACTTTAAACTATGCACTTTATTACATAAAAGGATACTCATTCAAAAGATGGGAGAATGAAGCCCCTAGTGTAGTTCTCTGCAAAACCAGAACATCATAAACCACATCCTACAACACAAATTCATTAATTGTACAAAAAATATTTTTGTCTAACTCCTAGGAATCCAATTCAAGGGTATATGTATGCCCCCCTTGATTCCACTTTCTTTACGTAGAGGGAATCAAGGTAGAAATCTAGCCAAGTCAAATAAGGAATATCATACCGTAGGGAATTTCCATGTACCATTCCACATAATGATTGATGATTGATGATGTTAGGTATGAAATCACAATTCCAACATATCAAATAGCGTTGAAAAAAGATTTCCCAAGCTCTCATTATGTTGATTTGAAGAAAAGGTGCTTTATTGAAGATAACCATATTTTAATGCATAGAAGTAAAAAGGGATGAAAATGGATGAAAAGAAGTAAAGGGGAGTAATTTTTCACAAACTATTCATTTTACCTTCTTGTAGCTTGAGAGTGATGAGTAAGAGAAGAAAATGTCAAGCAGATGGGATTACACACCATCACAGTTGGATGAGTTAAGTGAGCAGGTGGTGTGCAGTGAGTTGTATTATGAAGTGAGTCGATTTTGCAACTATCACCTTGTGATTTTGTAATAATTTAATTAGCTTTAATGCATGCATAGGTTAATTTAGGATCTTGGAGAAAAAAGTTCGCAAAGTGTCCCCTTTTTTTGCAAAGTGTCCCATTTGTTTGTAGAGTGTCCCTTTTGTTCACAAAGTGTCCCTTTTGTTTGAAAATTGTCCTAAAAGGGTTCTAAAGTGTCTAGGGCTATTAGGAAAGCACTCTAGATTTACTTTAGCACACTTGCATGATGAGATATGTAAAAATTGAAGAATATTAAAAGAATTTTAGAGCATTTTGTGATGATTTTGATAGGTTCGTGCTTGGTCGTGATAGTGACTAGGGGGAAGGTAGCTTACTTTTCTAAGAGACCATGCTCTAGCACTATTGGTAGTAGAGAGAAAGAATTTATAGATTGTGGGTATCTATTGGGTATATCTTATGCCACTAATGAGATATCATGACACCATGCTTATGGCCCTATGTGAGCATTGGGACACCGATACTTGTACATTTCATCTTCCTATAGGGGAGATGACGCTCACTCTCGAGGATGTACACCAAATTCTTCACGTTACTATTCAAGGAGAGTAGGTATTCTTCCAGGGGGATCGATCATTCCACAAGAAGAAGAGGGATATGTAGTATTGCCTGGGTGGATTCAAGGGATGTACGAGCAAAGGATAGTCTATGCATGGGGTTGTTGCATCCTAGCACACTTATATTATGATCTTGGAAAAATTTTATTTCAAGAGATTGATAGTATGGTGCATTGTAAGCTTCTGTAAGTATGGTACCTCGAGCATATCACATGCACCAGGCCT
>VDFB02281492.1:649290572-649520821 GCA_007258455.2 Sequoia sempervirens
GGGAGAGAGAGAAATGGTGTTAGCGAAAGAGAGGGAAGGAGTCAGAGAGAGATAGAGGGTAGAGGGGAGAGAGATACGAGTGATTGAGTGAGAGACTTGGGAGAGAGAGAAATGGAGAGAGAGAGGGAAAGAGATAATATTTAAATATTTTATATATTAGTAATATATATTTAAATATTTATAGATTTACTAAAATATTGATATAATATTTAAATATTGTACATAATAATATAATATATTATATATTAAATACATAATTTGGTAAGAGATTATCACAAATTGTATAACATTTTTGCATCTCTATATAGAACATATCAAAAATTGGATTTAAATCAGATATCCGATTTGAATCGGATATATGTGATATTTCTGACACAAAATTTAATGCCTATGGATTAGCCTCAGGCTTTCTTTTGATTTTTGTTTGAACCTGCCAATCCTAAGAAGTCAACACAAGAAACGTGTTTAACAACTTACCTTTCTTTTCAAGACTTCATGCATATGGCTGGAGACTTTTTTTAACCCAAAATTGATGAAAGAAAAGGGGTTTGTAAAGGAGCTTCTTAGCTTTCCACCAATATAAATTATACTTTAGATGGAATCTAATAAATAATTATTATTCATTTTCTATTAGAATTATGACTAAAGTCTTGATTGATAGCCTGATTGAAAAACATCTATAACTTTCAAATAGTATCACAATTTTTTAATCCAAAACATGTATCACATTCTATGCTTCACATACTATAGGATTTTTAAAAAAATGAATTTTGTGGAGTTTTCACCATGTTAAGGTGGTCATACATACGAGTTTTTATATTTTATAAAAGTTGTAATTGAAAATTCATAATTAATTATTTAATTGGAAAAAAATATGTATCACATCCATAAATGAGTCCTCTACTTATAGCTAAAATATTATAAAAAAATATTATGATTTTATTATGGTTAGGGTGGTTAGACAGACACCTACTTATTTTTTCCTTGAAATTTAAGTACTATTGCACTGAAATAAATTTTTCACCAAATAGATTTTTTTTTTAGAAAAATAAACCTAGTAGTTTAGAAACTACATTCAATTTTCCACAGATTCTATTTTTACATACTTTTGAAATAATATAATAACTTATTCAAATTTTTACGTCAAGTTGCCTAACTCTAATTTTTCTGAATTTTCATTGCCACTTAAGGGCCTATTTTTTCCATGATGATCCTGCACATACCCATAAATTATTTTGATTGTTTGTCATTGTGGGCTTAGGAACAGTACCATCTTTTAAATAGTTGTATATTGTATCATACCATTCACACGAGTCATCTTGAGTTATTGGCAAAATGTCTTCTAATGAAGTATGAATAGAAGGTTTCATGATAGGATGGATAACAAAGGTGAAGTCTATGGAAGGATTATTTGGGGATATTAGAGAGGCCATACTCACCCTTGCATCTGTGTGTCTATTGTTTTTTTGTGGGATGTTATCAATGGTGAATGATTTTAAAATTCTCTAACAGTTTCATTGTAAGATCCTTGTATTTTGATAACTTGTCATGTTTAGTTTGATATGCCCCATTAATTTTCTTGATAACTAATTGTGAATCACCAAAGATCTTGATATGTTTACCATGCATTGTTAAAGAAGCTCGCAAGTCAATGATTAATGCCTCATACTCAGTTGTGCTATTTGTTCATAGGAAATTTAATCGATAAGACAAAGGAAGAGGTTTTTCATTGGGTGGAATCAATATCACTCCAGCATCAAAACCTATTCTACACTTAGATCCATTGAAATACAATTCCCATGTTTTAATATCAACAGACAAGACATGATCATCAAGAAGGAGTCATGATTAGGTAAGGTGAGAGGAGAAGGAGCATCGACTAAGAGATCAATTAAGGCTTGTCCTTTCATTGCTTTTTGTGAAACAAACTTAAAGTCAAACTCAGTTAACAACAATACCCACTTAGCTAAGTGTCTAGAGAGGTCGGTTTTATTAAAAAGATGATTAAGAGGATCAAATTTTGTCATGACTTGTATTTCAACATTTAGTAAATAATGTCACAATTTACTAGTAGTGAATACAAGAGCTAAGCATTGTTTTTCAATTGGTGAGTATCGAGTTTCAAAATCAATTAAGGTTCAATTGATGTAAAAAGTAGGATGGTATTTTCCATGATCATCTTGTTGAGCCAACAATGCTACAAGAGCATGAGCTGATGTGGCTATGTACAAGATAAATGGTTTAGTTGGCACAACGGGTTGTAAAATAGGTGGAGTTACTAGGTATTCCTTTAAACTCTCGAAAGCTTGTTTACAATCCTCATTCCAATCAAAAGTTACACCTTTTTTAAGAAGATGCATGAAAGGTAATGTGTGATCATCTAAAGATGCTACAAAATGATGGATAGCTTGGATTCGACCTTGTAACATTCACAATTGAGAAATGTTCCTAGGAGGTGGCATGTTAATTATTGCATCAATTTTATTTGTGCCCACCTCAATTCCTCTATGAGATATGACAAACCCCAAAATTTTACCACTATCTACACCAAATACACACATTTTTAGATTTAAATGCATATTATATTTATGTATTTGTTCAAAGATTTTCCAAAGAACATAATTTGCATTGTCTTGTCTTGTTAATGATTTAGCTAGGATGTCATTAGCATAATCTTTTAAAATTTTGTGGATGTGATCATGGAATATCAATGTCATTGCTCGTTGATAAGTTGCACCAACATTCTTTAAACCGAAGGCTTGACAAACCAACAAAACGTTCCCCAAACTATTGCAAATGAGGTTTTGTATTGATCTTGAGGATTAATAAGGATTTCATTGTATCTAGAAAATCCATCCATGAATGACAACAAAGCATTTCTAGTAGTTGAATCCATGATCATGTCTATATTAGGAAGTGGGAAGTCATCTTTTAAAGAAGCTTTATTCAAGTCACAAAATCTATACATATCCTAATACGATTATTGGGTTTAGCAACTGCGATAATGTTTGAGATCCAAGGAGAATAATCAATAGGTCTATGAAGCCTACATCAAGGAGCTTTTCAAGCTCCGCTTTAAGACGCAAGGCTATATTAGGATGCATTTTTCTTATCTTTTGATGAATGGTTTTAACATTTTCAGCAAGAACGATGTTGTGTGTCAAAATTTTTGAGTCAATTCCTAGCATATCAAAATATTTCGAAGAATTTTTTTTAGGAATATCATGATTTAAATTTCTAGTGTCCTCTTGCTCATCATCATTAAGGCATTTCCCAATCTTAATAACTTTTTCTTTATCATCAATGTCCATTCACACATCAATTGTATCTCCTAAAGGGAGTGCATTAGATTTAGGAACCTCATACTCATGAGAATCTTCAATGGTATCACTATCATTTTTCTTGGTAATGATTGTAGCATGATTAACCCATTGCATGAGGGCAGTAGAGGATGTGTTATCATAAACTCTCAATATTTGTTTCAGAGTTTCATCACTATCAACGTACAACCATGACAATGGTAAGTTCATATAGCACAATTCAAGATGTTTGATTGTGAGTTGGTGTTTTACTTGACATGTAATAGCATTGGTTTAAAGATGGTCGTTGATCATCTTTTGTCAATTTAGAAAAAGAATATCCCAAGCTAGTTGTTGTATCTTGTGTATTATGATTGATAGGAACATGATTTCCTTGTTCATGTTTTCCACTTCCTTTTCCAATATATCCTAATTATTTCACAATTTCATAGCCTTTCCCATAAATTCTTTCCATTTATGTCAAAGTCGGTAGGGATTAATAATCTATCTCATCAAAATTTGTTGTGTATGTTGCATTTTCTTCCAAGGTAGAAGAGATAGATGTTTGAGAAGATTGTTCAGAATCTAGAGTAGACATGATGGCTAGTTGTTCATGTTTCTTATCTTTCTTTTGTGTGAGTATGTATTCACCCATAAACGAAGGTGCAAATTCTAAGGATCACCAATCATCATCAAATTATTTAGATGGTGATTCCTCATCATTGTGTTCAATTTCAAGAGGATCTATGTTGGATGTTGGAATTAGTATTTGTGCAAGAAACTTTCAGGCTTGGGGTCTATGTCAATTTGATAAATGTGAATTTTATAGACATATTTCATGATATGATGAAGTGTTGAAGGTATTTCATTCATCTCATGAATTCATGGTCTGCCTAAAATAAGATTATACGAAAGATCATAAGGCATGACATGAATAGGAGTTTACAAAGTAGCCACCCCGACCGTAATAGGTAAAGTGATGATACTGAGCAGTTGCTTTGTTTTATTGTCAAATTCTCAAATGGATATAGAATCAAGTAATATTTGTGACTTATCAATGTGCATTCTATCAGGGAGATTCACACTACTCACATCAAGGGAAAAACCACTATCGATAAGGGTTATTTTGATACCTATGCGATTGAATTGATAAATTATCATAAGGCTTCATTTTGTTTTTGAAACATTAAAGAAGGGAGCTCAGTTGGTGAAAGGTAATATCTAGATTAACTTGGTTCATTCCTTGGATTAGAGCTGCCACATCATTTAGAGTTGTACCAAGAGAAATTAAATTTTTTTGTAAGGTTGTTTGAAGAATAGTGTGGCAATTTGGTGAACTCTAAAGTAAATCCCAAAGGGAAATATTTGTAGGAGTATTCTTAAGTTGTTCAACGTGATCATACTTCTTTATGTATAAAGGAAAGTGAGGAGAACTAGCTGGATTGGTTAAACGTAAAGAGGGTGGGATTGGTTGTGGTGGTTGCGGATTATTTCAAGTATTATATGTGTGAGTAACAATAACATTACTAGATTACTTCTATATATTGGTTTTAGGTGGGTTAAGTGTGTACCCAGGTTTATTGGAAGGATGGAGCTTATGCGAGGGTGGGTAAAGAATGAGTTGAGGTTTAATCACATTAACATCCTTAGTTTTAAAGTTTATCACAACAAACCTTAGTGGATGACTTGAGTGAAATGAAGTCCTGAAGGGACTCATCTAACAAATCCAAGTCATCATGACTAGAATTTTTGAGGGGTAAGTTATCATCAATTTGTTTAGGCTATTCAATGTCAAAGGTGTTAATGTGTGTTAGTGTGGGTTTGTCACAACAAACCTTAGTGGATGACTTGTGCGAGACGAAGTCCTGAAGGGCATCATCTAACAAGTCAGAGTCATCACAACCAAAAGGTTTGATGGATAATGTGTGATTAATTGGTTTAGATTTCTCATTGCAAGTGTTAAGAGGATGAGGTGAGTGAGAGGAAGTTGTGAAAAAATTCATCTAACTTGTCAACATCATCACTACTAAGGTGCTTGGATGAGATGGTGTTTCTAATTTGAATCATTTGTTTGAAAGGTTTTTTTGATGTTTTAGTTATTTTTGTTTATGCATCAATGAATCCGATCTAAAAGAACTAGGAATGAATACTAAAAAGAAAATTTGCAAAAATCTAAGACTATCCATAAATGTTATGAAAGAAAATGATGCTTATGTTAATGAAAGAAAGGACAACTAAGCTATGATAGAAAATAAATTGCATGAAACATAAATGTGTGAAGAAATAAACTAAAGCCTATAAATTCTAATGCAAAATTTGTAGGGGGACTGATTCACCCGAGGTCGAGAATGAGTCCGAGGGGAAGTATTTTTAGTGTTTTTTAAATTTTTTTGTCTTTTCTAAAATTTTTCAAGTATGTACAAGGTAGATAGAGACCGGTAATACAAAATTTTGGAACAAAGTAATGAAATAAGATGAAATAATGAATTCTAAATGATACTTTCACTAATGCAACTTTAAGAAGCCCTCAGATGTAAAAATAATGCAAAAGATAGTCCAATTAAGTCCTAGGATGCAAATGCAAATGCAAATTAGAATGAAATGATGTTCCATATATAGGTTCACCAAAATTAACCGTAGATTTTTGGGTAGGGCTTATAGGCTACTCTTGCACTCTTAGGATGTTTCACCTAAAAGGAGAGAGACAAACCCTACTCAAAGGAATCAAATTGGTTCACTCAAATTATGAAATGTACAATGTTATTAGGACTAAATGGAATGATCTAAGTGTAACTAAATGAATGCAAAACATAAGAACTATGCAATGTTGGAAAACACAATGATGTTTGCAAATAAGCTTACAATGATAAATGGAAATGAAAATTAAACTAAACAGAAAACTAAATATTAGAACATGTGCACCTAAGAAGCTAAGGAAGACTACAAAGCAATTTGCAAATCTGACAAGATCTGATTTTGAGCTGACTGGGACTAATTCGCCACCCTAGGTTTTTGTAAAGAAGTTGTTTTCTACTAACTGGGAATTTGGATCTGCATCTAACTCAAAATGACACCTCAAGAGGGACTCATTTTCCATTCATGGTGAATCAGTCCACTTTCATTTTTTTGTGATTTCAAATTTTTGTTCTACACCCTGACACCTATACAATAGTTTCTTGTGGAAACTGGAATCAAGATCTTGGAAAACTCCTACAAAACAACTTAAAATTATTTGTCTAATGGGGGGTTTTCCTTGGTCAAACCCCTAGTTGGGTAATCAAACCTTCAATGAATAAAAATCTATATAAAACCCTAGCCTTAGATGTGTTAAAGACTAAGAAAATATGAGGTATGTCAAAAATCCTATTCTATTATGCAAGAATAATAGATGCAAATGATATTTGTGTGATGCAAGATCTCAACCCTATAAATATAACAACACATCAAGAATGAAGATAAATTACATGTAAAGGAATGTAAATGAGATATAAATCTTAATATGAAGATAGAGAAGCAATGGAAGATGGAATCACTTTGAAAACAAGTCTTTAGGTGTGATTTGTTCGCTAATTCCATCTCCTCAACCTAGATTTCCTGATGATTCACCATAGGCATCCATCATTAACTCTTTGCAATGTCAAACTTTGATCCAAAAGGTGAGCTTCAAGACCTGCAAAAATACCCTAGTTTGTTGCCCTAAAACTTTAATCTTTGCTAATGAAACTTGTTGTAGAAGGCTTGACTTAAATTTTTTTTTGTAAAATGACTAAAAGATGTGTAAAATGACTAAAAATGAGTATTTATAAGAAACAACACCTAGTTTTCAAGTTCTTTAGACCTAAGAGGCCAACATTCTCTAAAAAATTAAGTTGAATTAACTAAATTCTTGCTCAAAATTGAATTTTCCCTCAAAAAGGACTCATTCGCCACCCTTGGTGAATGGGTCCCACTAGAGGTGACTCAGTCACCCAAGGTGGCGAGTGGGTCCCACTACTCATTTTTAAAGGTGGGATTTTGGGATATATGGAAGAATTGAATGTTTGTTGGGTTTTAAATGATTTCTCAAGTAAAATTAGCCTCTACATCAAATATAATGGGTCTTAGGGGCCTATAAATGTTGTTTTGAAGGGTAAATGATGCAAGGGGACTCAAAAGTGGGTCTAATTACACGTGAAATTGTCTATTTTCTCAAGAGGATCCAATTTTCTACAGTGCAATATCATTGACCATTAACACTATCATGATATGGCCTTAAACAATCACATTGTAGTGTCCCTCTGTTTCGACCATCTTTGGATCTTGAGTGAGTTTGTTTGGTTAATTTGAGTTGTCTTTTGTATTTGTTATTATATTGTTAAATTTTCCTTTGAAATTTTTGTATCTAGCCTTGGTTAATCAATTAAATTGATTACAAGGTGACTAAGTTAATTGGGGGTAAAATAATAATGTTAAGTCAAAAATTAATAAATATAGAATAAATAAATAATTATAAACAAATAGATTAATTTTATGAAATGTTATAGAATATAGCAAATGATTTAATTAAATTGCTTTGTTTAAACTAAATAAAAGAAATAAATGCTTTAGTAATAAATAACTAGATTAATTTTTTTATTTTTTAAGGTAAAAGTGCAATTTTAAACTATATGTAAATAATAATTTATTTTAGAGTAAGGATACTAGTTAGAAGAAAATTCCTGTCCTCTCGTGTCCTCATGCCCTTTTCATGTTGCACACATGTCTTCTGCATCAAAATTGACTTTACACTTGTCAATTGCATTTTACTGAAAGTTTCTAAAGCTTCTGAATTATCACACATATGTCAATTTGCATTTTTACAGGAAGTGTGGAAGGCGCGACATTCGGGGGGGCGGGCGGGTGGTGGGTGGCGGGAACATCTCTCTTTTCAGAATAGTTCACAGGCCTTGTGTGGGATTTTTACACTTTTTTTCATGGGTATTTTGAGGAGAGGATGGAGACACGAGTGGAGGAAGTTAGACAGGTATGCCTCATTCAGTGCAAAATTTTGAGGTAATTACTTGCAATTGCTTTGCTTGAAAGTTTCTAAAGCCTTTTCAATAAATCCATCTTGTACATGTCTTGCATGAGATGACATCTATGTGAGGCATTCTGTCAAGCAACCTCTTATCTTGTCCTATTATAGGCATGAAGGTGAACCCTGCACTCTTAATGATCAATTATATATGTAATGCAAATAAGGGCTATGTGTGTGTGAAGTATATGCAGCCCTCATTCTCCATACCTGCGTGGCTGTAGGAACTTAGAACGTAAGCTAAGCTTACAGTGATAGGACGTGTTCCTAAGTTCTCCTTTAATTCAAAGATTTGTTTTTTTTAGTTTCCTTGCAAAATCCATTTTGTGCACATTTCTTTGGAATATTCTGTCAAACAGTTCGCATGCCTTGCTGCGGCAGCTTTCAAACTGTGGAGGGTGTATACAATTTAAATAATCTCCCTTATACCATTCGCAGTTTGTCACAGTAGTAGCACTTGAGAATAGAATGTTGTAGGGATGTAAATAACCTTCCTGATTCCGTTGGCAACCTGGCACTTCTGCAGTACTCAAAAATAGAATGTTGTAGAAGTTTAAATAACCCTCTGTTTCCCTTGTCAGCCTGTCTTAGCTATAGTGTTTGAACATAATAGGAAGTTTAAAGGTTTTGATAACCTATTTGCTTTGCGCCTTCACCTGCGGATTGCTTTTGCTTGAGAGCTTCTAGAGGCTTTAAACAAAGCTGTTTTGTGCTCATCCTGCAACCTTGTATTCCTGGAGATGCCTGCTTTTCCTCCATTTAACTCGGTCTTGGGTTTCTATTTCACTAGCTAACCCCAGTTGCATTTTCAGGCCCTTTATTCTTAGCAACCACAGTGTCAGCAAGGAGCGATGAATAATTCTGTGTTTTGGAGTTACCAGTCTGCTACTGTAAATTCTAAAACCCAAGTGATACATTAAAATCCATTTTTTGCATATCTTGCAATCATTTTATTCCTTGAGATCACAATTCTTAGAGGAATTTGGTTAAACAGTTTACAGGCCTTGCTTATGCGTCCACATGTTTGAATACATATCTACCTGGGCACTTTCCCGCTTTTGGTTTGGCTCCTCCAGACTCTTTCTAGCTGATAATGACCTTTCACTTCTCCTTTTTGATGAATCTGTAGCCTCAAAATAAGGTTTCCAGCAATGGTTCTAAGTATGTTTATTTATTTTTATTTATTTTTATGGAATAACCGTCAAGTTTCTAATAATGTGCACATTTAGGTTTTGTCATTACAGCAACCTTTACCTAGCGTAGTTAATATATATATATATATCTCGTCATTGAGTAGATTTCTTGAACTTGGAAAATACCCTGCCGTCCTCATCTGCCAAACTAAATTCTCCAACTTCGTATAGATCTGCTGGGCTATGAATGCAATCTATCTTATACGCAGAAAGTATGTACCAATTTATGACTTTCAATCGAACTGCATCCTTGTATCCTTATAATTCCCCTGTCTTTCTTGATCTCCTTACCATTTAAACCTCTGTCATCTGCCGCCAGCTGCAAAATAAATAAATATAATCTATCACATCGAGTCCATTAGCAACGAGAGAAATAAGGTTTACAAAGACTAGCGTTCAGGTTGGTTGCTAGGGAATTCATGGTTGATATTGTATTAATTAATTTCTTCCTCTTTTCAAACCAAATGATTAAAAAGGAATCATTTATTTCTTCCCTCACTTTTCAAACCAATATTTCGGACATAGTGATAGTTTGTTGGAGTGATAAAATTTACTTTATCAGTAGTGTTATTCCCTTGACGCTTGGAATGGTAATATCAGTCACTTTTTAACATTGCTTAATGTTGACCTCTTCCCTATCAATAAAAAAATCAAAAATGAATCATTTAACTCGCAAGAATATGATTTATTGTAGAAAGAGTGATTAGAATGTAAATGGTAGAGTAAACACCGTGACAATATTAATGTGAGGGGGGCAGTTCACGTATTAATACTATTAGGCTTCCATGTTTCAAGTAAATACCACTTTTTTTATTTATCTTTAGTTACTTTGAGTTACTTTAATTCATACCTAGAATTTAAATGAAATACGTGTACTTCTCCTTAATAAGTACTTATATTTATATAAAAATCATTTATATTTTATTCTTAAGATTAACTTTATTATATATAATTTTCTCATAAGAATTATTTATTAAAGGAATTTAAATTATAAATAAGGACTAATTTAACTAATTTCTTTTGGGAAAATATTATTAACAATAAATTTAAAATATAACTCATTAATTTAATTTTAATTACCTTATGAGTAATATTTATATTATTATTAGGTGGGAAAAATATTTGTAAAATGAATGGAAACGAGGTACATTGGTAATAGATCAACTGTGTCTCGTAATTTGGGCATGACATTGGCAGTTGAAGGATTAGTTTTAAATTTGTAGGTGATTAGGGTTTAAGGGAGAAATTGACATAGTATTATCATTTCCTTTTCGATGGCTGGATATTTTTCTATTAGTTGGTATAACTTCTTGGAGTTAGTCAAATTAGTGATCATTGTAAGTAATTAGAGTAGTGTAGGGTACACCTTAGATTATCTTGTGAAACTTACTTTTGTTTAACCCTATAACATTATTGTATAGTGAATCTTAAACCCTAGGGACTTGGGACGGTTACTTCATGGATAAGAGAGTTTTCTTGAAGTATCGGTATATAATCTTGTAATTTGATCAAGTAAATAGCTTATTTCAATGTCAAAGTCATTGTAACCTTTAGTTCAAATGAGATCATGAATAAAAATTGCTATTTCTTATTTGATTTCCCGTCATGTCTCTCTTGGATGAACTGACCATAGACTTAGCTATTGGTTAATGTGTTTGATCTTGTATAAAGGTGATAATCTTTTATAAGTGTTGGCTTCTAATTTCATTGTGATATTGTCTGCTTTACTTTGCACTTGTCGATTTTTATTTATTTTTATTATGAAACTTATATAATCATTTTGTGATCCCATGATGTGAATCTTCCTTTTGTGTTAATTTTGTTTGAGGAAACTTTATGCATCGAATTTCAATTAGTCATACTTTGGATGAGTTGGGAACCCGTAAATGTTTAAGTCATCCCCTTTTGATAAGTTATGGGTGTAGGTTGTTAGGCTTCCTGGGACAATGGGAAACTTGTCATGTGTTGCATTTCTCATGATTAGACCTTTGTGATCTATTGATCGTATCCTTTTTCTTGAGACCTCATGGGTGTACCTTGTTCCGTGATTTTTCTTGCCTTTGGTTATGACTATGAGTGAGATGGTTCATGCCTCACATGTGTATTCATTGCGGCCTTTATGTTGGGTAAACCCTTGTCATTGTGAGTCTTGTTTCATAACTATTTGGGAGAGTTTCCTAAACAAGTGAAGTTGTACTTGTTTGATGTTGTTTATGCCAGTGTTGAGTTAGCCTTGTCTACTTGACCTTGTTTGGATGTGGATCCTTTCTTGTCATCTCCTAGCATGGGGGGTGGGCCTTTGGGTCCACATGGTCGGGTGGAACGTGCTATGCACCCCATTGGGTTCCTAGGATGTGTTCGGATGCAGAGTTCCATAGATTCTCTTGGTGGAAGACTGATCTTCGCCCTGTACCTTATTCTTCATTGATGTAATTACTCTTTTATATGATGTACTCTTCCTATAGATTTAAGGCAAGCAACTTGTAATTTGCACTATTGTACCCATGATGTGTTATATCTATGGAAATATGCTCCACAATTGTACTATTGATCTATGAATTGAATTGTAATTAAAATGATGTATCACATTCCTCTCTTTTGATAATGGTTGTTTATCATCATTATGTATTCTTGGCTTCTATGTGCTCTCGTTTGATAAAAGTTCATGTTTTGTAATGATTGTTCTGTGTACCACAGAGGATGTAGATGACTTTGCAAATGTGTCATTTATTTTCATGTAATGAATGTACAAATTAATCTTATGTAATGTTCTCCTTAAAAAAAATAAAAAAATGTGTTGTGTTTGGTTATCCTTTGGGGTTCACACAGCGGGGCATTACACACATAGTGAATAAAACATGCCAGAATATAAGTTTTATGTTTTTTATAATAAATTCACCTTATTAGCAATGTGGTGTTTATAGCAAAAAAAAAGTATTCTTAATATATTAAATTCTAAAATTTATTTCCTAAAATTATTACATATCTTGTTAGTTGTGAATAATTTGAAAAGAAATTTTTTAAGAAAATATTATAAAATCATATTATAATAAATATTTCTTATATCACAAAAAAATATAAAATCATATTATAATAAATATTTCTTATATCACAAAAAAATAGTATATATGTATATTTAATATTAGAAAAAATATTTCATACATTTTTCACACAACAATTATCTCATGAATGAAAGAAGAAATTAAAGTATGAGCTTATCAATAGGTATCATTTTTCAATTTATTTTATCAAATTATAATTTTCACAATTTCTTTAGTCAAATTGTAGTTTTCTATCACTAGTGGAGCCTCTTTTACACTATATGATAACTAAAATATTATAATATTATAAGAAAATATTATAAATCCATATTATAATAAATCTTTCTTATATCACCAAAAAAAAAAATTGTATATTTAATATTAGAAAAACTATTTAATATAGTAATATATACCTACCATTTTTCACACAACAATTATCTCATGAATGAAATAAAAAATTAAAGTCTGAGCTTAGCAATAGGTATCATTTTTCAATTTATTTCATCAAATTATAATTTTCACAATTTCATTAGTTAAATTGTAGTTCTCTTTCACTAGTGGAGCCTCTTTTACACTATACGATAGCTAAAAACAAAAGGGATTTAAATTAGTGAAGTTCATACAATAATAAATTCATGGAACTCTATAGTTATTTAATTATAAACTTGGCCAAGAAAAAATAATTTCTCAACTTAGCTTTGCCATTATACTAACAATGAGATGCTTCTTTTATAACTAGATTTGTTGACTTAATTTATAATTTAAAAAATTAAAGAAAATAGATAATAATTTTTTGTGTACTTATAATCTACTCAAATCATTCAAATGTCAACACTTTTTTAATATTAAGTAAAGTTGAGAATAATATGTTACAGGTTTTTTTGTAGTAAGACCATAAATGAGCAATCATACAAGCCCAAATTATCCAAATAGGACTTCTTTATTGAAACTAGAGATAATAGTAGAACATAAAGATAAATTAAGTAACATACCCAACCAACTAAGGTTATTATAAGAGTTATAGAAAAAAAAAATATTGTTGAAATAAACTCCAATAAGGAATAAACACCTACTACCATAATGACCTTCGATGTGGTCTACAAACATAATAGAACAATCACTAATAATAAAGAAGCAATAAGCTATTCTTGGCACAAAAACCAAAATATTAGCTTTTATACATAAAAGAAAGAGCAACCATATGAAAGATTCATTAGCAAAGCCATGCGTAGCTACATAGTTCGAAGAAGATCCTGCAAAATGATTACCAAAAATAAATAAGTAACAGGGCCCCATAGAGATTGAGAGGAATAAAACTTGTAGCAAAAAACACAATCAAAAGCAATAATTTCTTCCTTGAGGTCATAGATGCAAGAGCCAATGATAATTTGTCTAACAAATCTAATACTAATTTCCGCTTGAGTTTTAGCATTATGAAAATTTTGGATTGTGATAAAAATTTCAAAGAACAAGAAAATGTACACTTTACCTCTCACATTCTTTGAATTGTAGATGAATATTTCCACATAGTGTCAAATTCTCCATCCACGGAAACAAAAACTTTAGGATTTGGTCAACTTTATTGAGGTATGTCCTTCTCTAACTAATTCTCATCAGGATCAATGACAATATCTCTCCAAAAGCTACCCCATATGACAATCTCACCACTATCTCATACCATGGATATTTTTTTCTTTTATTTTCTTTATTCATTGCAATTGGAGGAGGAGGAGCAAATTCTGGCCAAGAACATTTTTTGGGTAGGGGACATCGCCATAAATGTGGATTGCCTAAATAAGAGGATTCTTGAAATGTTCCAGTTAAATGTCGTCCTTGGGGTATACTTCCTGAAAGATTGTTGTTTGCTAAATTTAGTGAACCCAAATAGCTCAGAGATTCAAGCTCTATAGGTAATTTCCCTGAAAATTGATTTCTTGAAAGGTCTAATGACTCCAACTGACTCATTTCTTCCAAACTATTTGGAATAGTCCCATTCAAATTGTTCATTGAAAGGTTTAAAAGCCTCAACTCCTTCAAATTACCAAAATTAGAAGCAACTTCTCCCTCCAATTCATTATTTGAGAGATCTATGGATGTAAGAGTGTAAAGAATATACTCATAGTGTTGCATAGTGCCTTTCAAATTCATTTCCAATCCATCTCAATAAGGAACATTTGAAGTAGACAATATAAAACCATTTTGGCTTTCTATTTTCATTGCCTGCAATGACACAATTGTGTGAAGAATTGACCCTGGGATATGATTGGAAGAAAGGAGTAGGATTTGGACACTCCTTAGTTGGTCAATCTTTGGAGGAATGTTTCCTATAAAATTGTTCTCCTTCATCACTAGTACTCTTAGCTCTGAAAGATTTGCAACTAATTTTGGTATTTCACCTCCAAACAAATTATTCCCAATATCAAGAACTTGTAGCTAATCTTTGGAGGAATGTTTCTTATAATTTTGGTATTTTACAATTGATGTGCCCACTCAATGCATTTCTAGACACATCTAGAAGTACTAGTTGCATCCATATTGAAGTATTTGAGAATAGGGTTCCTTCTAGATGATTTCTTGAAAGATTTAGATAGTCCAATTGAGGATTGGCTTCCCATATCCAAGAAGGAATTTCTCCCTCAAGACTGGTGTTAACTAATTTTAATGTAGAAAGTGAGAATTGGGTTGAAGTCCAAGTTGGAATTTCATGGTCAATCATACACGACAGTAAATGTAGTTCAGATAACTGAAAGGAAGGAATCCAGGTTTTGCTAATATTTAGCACACAGTCGGATAAATACAACGAATTTAGGCTTGTAAGGTTGTGAAAGAAAATTTCTGAAATTGACTGGTTATGGTTTAGTGACAAACCTAGAGATTCTAGAGAAGGTGGAAGTGATGAAGAGGAGATGGTTTCATTGAAACGATTGTTACGAACATACAACTCAGTGAGGGAGGAAAGCTGAGCAAATGAAGGGGGAATGGTCCCACTTAGTTGAGTGTCCCATATATACAAATTCTTGAGTAAAGAAATATTGCCCAAGGAATATGGAATGGATCCGGTTAGTTGGGTGTCCTCGAGAAACAAATACTCGAGTAAAGAGAGATTGCCCAAGGAATTTGGAATGTTACCGCTCAGTGATTTTCTCCAGGGTATGTTCCCGCTTAATTGATTCTCGGAAAGACGCAGATCCTGAAGAGAAGAAATGTTACTCAAAGAAGCCGGTATGTCCCCACTTAATTGGTTTCGGGAAAGACAGAGATTCTCAAGAGAAGAAATACTACCCAGAGACGCTGGTATATTCCCGCTTAATTGGTTCATGAAAACATCTAGATTTTCAAGAGAAGAAATATTACCCGGAACAGCTGATATGCTCCCGCTTAATTGGTTCCAGGAAAGATCTAGATGCTCAAGATGAAAAATATTATCCAGAGAAGTCGGTATGTTCCCGCTTAATTGATTCTGAGAAATATCTAGATACTCAAGCGAAGAAATATCACCCAGAGAAGCCGGTATGTACCCAAATAATTGGTTCCTGTATAGAAATAGATACTCAAGAGAATAAATATTACCCAGAGAAGCTGGTATGCTTCCGCTAAGCTCGTTTTCATGAAGGTCAAGGTCAGTTAAAGAAGAAAGATTGGTTAAGCAGGAAGGCATGCTTCCGTTGAATTCATTCTCCCCAAGATCAAGGTGTGTAAGGCTGGTGAGAAAACAAATGGAAGAGGGAATCATTCCATTCAATTTATTGGAAGACAAATCTATTTCTTAAATATATGGAAGATTTCCCATACAGGGAGGAGGTGTATCTGTTGCTTCGCCTATGATCATCAGTGATGTGAGAAAATGAAGTTGGCACAAGCTCTCAGAGATCACACCTTCAAAGAAGATATGAAGAAAGACAACGGGGTTGGTCTGATTGTTGCAGGATATGCCAAACCACGTGCTACAGTCTGTTCCATTTACCCACGCACTGACATCGCTCAGGGAGTCATTAATGGAGGCCTCTTTGATGCGGAGCAGAGCTTCAGATTCGTGGGAAGGACATCTATTGGACATTAATGCATGGGAAGAAGACAGCAAAAACTGAAACGACGACTAAGCAGAGCTTCTGTAAAGAGATGGCCATGTGGGATGGATGGAAATGCAGATGATATACGGGACAACGGAAATATAGATCATCTTTGGGTGGGTTATTTTTAACAGCGAGCCCGTCAACGGTCAATGAGCCTTTTTTTCATTTTTAAAATTACATTATTATTATTATTATTTATGTGGCCGATAGTTCATTACGTAAATAACGTTTGCTGGTTGCTGTCAGATCTCAAATGGGCTGTATTTAACTTCCCTTTGCCTGCCAATATTTTTAAAGGTTGGTGGTTACGTTCAAACCGTGTTTTAATAATATTGAATTAAAAAGGAAAAAAAATGTGTAAGCAGTTGTTCACATTGACTTTGTGGTTTACTATCATGATTCTTTATTAAAGAATTAAAGAGAGTTGAGACAATTGAAAGCACTAAGATGATTGAATTCGAAGAAGTTGATATTTGTTAATTAAATGTTTAGAATTGAATATTAGATTAGATAGTTAAAACGGTTAAATTGGAGAAGTTGTGTATGTGTTGCAACTATGGCAATAATTATATCTAGGATAGAATTACATCTATTTTCTTATGATTTTGTTTTAAGCAAAGTCTGATTTTTGCAACTTATAACATCTATTAATCTAATGATATTTGAGGTAAGGGAAATGTTTCTAGGAAAATTCACCGCTAACAATTCATCATGGGAAAATTCACGGAAATTTACCGCCACAACAACTTCACCTCAAGGAAAATTCACCACCAACAATTCACCGTAGTGGAAAATTAATTGTAATAACATTTTTTAATGTATATTTTGATTTATTTACTACATTTTTATTATCATAAATCAAATTATCCTTCCGTAAAATAAAATTCAATGTTTTCATGTTTTCGAAATACATATTAAAAAATGTTACTGCAATTAATTTTCCATTGTGGTGAATTGTTGGTGGTGAATTTTTTGGTGGTGAATTGTTGGAGATGAATATGCTTGATGCCAAGGGAAACAATGGTGTTGATAAGGAGCATCAAGGGCCTTACTGTGCAAGGATTGAAGTTCATGACTTTCTTGTTCATAAGTCAAGTCCCAAGATTAAATAAATAATAAAATTTAGAGAGATAAAATGGTGGAAATGAATATATCGAGCCAATTGTTGATTTCTAACATGAGTTGATGAGTGATAGTCTTAGAAATTCCTTGGAGTGTGCTATGACAATGAATCTCACATGTTGATTACTAGGAGACTGGTTATTACTCATGCTAATAGAGGATGACTGATCATTAATTTACTTGAAAAAGGAGAAATTCTTTTCATGCTTTCATGTGCTCTAGTCCAAAAAATTTCAATCATTCAATGGTATGCAAATCTCCTAGTATTATGTATTTAAACACATCACCATACATACATGATTTCAAATTTTTGACACCTATATTGATAGGTAATAGCTAGATCGCATTGTTATTGGCCTTGGAATGAGATCATTAAAAATTTGAAAGATAGGGACATGAATGTGCCAATGATATTGTCCAAGGGTTAGAATCACAACTTTTATCTTGTCTAAGCTTAGTGGACTATGACGAACTAAGTCACATGGATCTTGAATAGAAAATGTGGCATATTATAATACAAGATTAGGTATCTAGTTAGAGAATGCTCCAAAATTATCATATAAGAGATTGAACTAAAGTGGTATAAAATAAAAAGAAAAAAATGTGATGTATTTGATCATAATAACTCCAAAATCAATTGGAATCTCTCACATTATCTTTCTCAAAAGGTGTATGCTTAAGATGTACCGTGGGAAGACATATTATGTAGAAATTTGACAAAGGGGGGTCTTGGTGAGTTGCACAAGTTATGGAATATATTCATGATGACTTGGTCCATTTTTATTCTTTTCTTTGAACAAAGCCTATTATGTACTCACTTTTATTGATGCTATTTTTTATTCCCTTGGGTCTATTCCCTTTGTAAAAAGGGTGAAATATTTTTAAAAAAATATTACTTTAAGGCATTTGGTAAAAGTAATTCAAAGATGACATCAAGATTCTTTGAGCTAAAAATGGAAGAGAACATAGATTTGAGTACTATTCTTCTATTTAGGGGATAATTTTTTAGCTTTCATATCTATACGATAAACATCATAATAGAGTTATAGAGTAGAAGGTCTAGTCCCTAAATGTGAGACCCCTCTTTAATGACTCAATATCATATCATTTTATACTACTATATTATGATCATTAAGTTGATAGTTTCATGATTGGTTTATGTTATGGATTATTATGATTTGGACTATTAACTTTAATATTGACTTTAGTTTATGTTATGCATGGAAATGTTGGACTTTTATTATGGTTAATATTATCTCAATGGTTAATGAGTAATTAAGAAATTTTATTCTATATCATTTTTGCATGTGAATTTGGGTATGATTACATGGTTACAGTTAAATTTGTACATGCTATAAAACTATAATTCTATATATTAAAAATTAGTAATATTTAATGATATGTTGAACTCGAATGTAGTATAATTCTTGTTACTCTAACCTTTATTATTATGATGAACTAATAATTATGGCTAAGTGTGCAAATCTAATGCCAATGGGAATCAAAGGGTCACTTGGTAAACCTAATCATGCTCAACCAGTAAGCTAACCTCAGTACTTTTGGAGTGACTTAAGGACATTTATGATTTGAATTTTATTATTAACAAATGCTTCTTAAGAGATATCAAATTATTGTAACTTATTATGTTAAATTAAAACATAGTAGTGTTTTAATGTTTTATTTGGTTATGTGTTGAAATATTTCTTACCTAAGTGTTTAAATATTACATTTTTTTATCTCACAAGCTTTTAAATGGGCTTGAGTGAGTATTTTTATTCTTTTTGGTTAATTTGTAAGTCATGGGTGATAAGACTATGTGTTGAAGTCATTTTAGAGTATAGAAATTACTAGTAAACCTTTCTCTACCCTCCTTAAATTACCATTTTTAAATAGTAGAAAAATTTGGTAGGTGGTTAGGAAGAGGTTGAGAGAGTTGTTATTACCTCATCCTATCCTCAAAGTTGGTTTTGGGTTTTCTCCTAAGGGATAAGATCCTTCATTATTCACTAAGGGTGAGCACACATGCAGGCATCTCTTGTAAGAGAATATCCCAAGTAGAGACACTTGAGAGATCCTCAAGGATGGTAGGTATCTTAAAATTCTAATATTTAGGGTTGTGAATCCTAAGTATTGAGAATTTGTGAGATATTTGGGTAGAAGGTTGATAGGAGATTTGGGAAGATATTGGTGGTAGTCTTCATCAAGAACTACCTCAAGTTGATTAGGAAAATATTTGGCAAGGTAGGTTCTAATCTCTAGTAATAGATTTCATATTTTGGAACATCTTTGTATGAATGTGAAAGTGATGTATATGTTGAATTATTATGTTTTAATAAAGTTGGTTAAATGAATGAGAAATTGTTTTCTATGTTAAACTTGTGTCATATATGAATGAATTTTTTCTTGGTATGGTTTCTTGGTTGTCATTAAATAAAACCCTACAATCAATAAAGAGAAACAAGAGAAATCATTTTTTAACAAACATAAAAATTTATATGAATGAACAATCCACTAGGAAAATGAAGTAGAAAAGATAGAACAAGAAATCATGATTCTCGAATGAAAATTCAATCTCCAAAACTCTCTCAATCTAGTATTCTCTCTCCTACATAAAGCCTACAAAATGAACATCAAGAAAAAAAATAGAAAACATAATGATAATCTCAAGTGGATGGCACTCATTCCTCACCATAGAGGGATAGTAAAAAAAATAGCAAGAAATAAATAAAAGGAGTGTTGTTATGGGTAAAATCTTAGCTTATAACTAGATTGAATTCAAATTTTAACATTTTAGTTAAATTTGAGATATCCATTAATAAGAAACCTTAGGTTGGAATTGATTTTAAGTATTTATTCATTAATCTAATTAAATTTACCATACAATCGTCAATCTTAGAAATTAAAAAAAATAAAATTAATAAGCAACTCTTTAGAGAGGTGATGTCAAAATTTTCTCTAATTTTCACATTGTGATTTTAACCAATAATAGCGAACAAGAAAATTTTCATTATTATTATTTTTTTTTGACAGTGTTTGATGATTTTCCCCCAAAAATGTTAAAACATTAAGGGACATTAGTAATTATGAATATGATTAAGCCCACCCCATTAGCAAAGTTAGCTTGGGTCATGGGTTTGCTTGCCATAGGTCTCTAGTTCAACCCCTCGCTCTCATGGTTGACCAGTGGGCCTCTATACGGGCTATGTCATCCACCCATAGGGGGCTAGTCTTTCCCTAGCTCACCCTAGGTACCCAAGGTATGGGCTACTGGGCCACTAGGCTAAGTCGCTGGGACACCCCTGTTGCATTGAAAAAAATTATGAATGTGATTAAATATTGAAGTATTGGTGTTAAATGCTCATTTTTTATTTTAAATCAATGATCTTATGAAATTAAAGGAAATGATTATTTAAAAAACATTCTTTGAAATATTTAGAAAAAATAGGAATAAATAAATTATTAAAGTGTCAAATTTGACATTAGCAAGTATTTATTCAATAAGATTAAATTAAGGAAATTTTTTCGCTTTTAGGGTACAAGTCTCATCATAGTGACTGGACTTACAGTAAACCTTAATGAGGTGATCCTAAAATGGATATCCCTCTAGGGTTTCTTGTGTCAAATATCAAACACCATTAACTACCTTCATTGTTGGGGTGTATGAAATAAGTTCAACCACACCCCAAATACATTATGTCCTTCCCTTGCCTTTTAGGTAATGTTCTTGAGAAATAATATTAGGTGAATTTTTATTATTAAAAGAAAGGGTTTGTATCTATGTCTACATGTTAAAAAATGGGCATGACATAAGGTATCAAAACATAGTTTCAATACTAAGAACTTTGAGTTTCAATTTACTAATTAAGGTTATCTTTTCAATTCTATAGTATGCTATGTAAATCAAGGAAAAGGAATACATGCAAACTAATTATTTTGGAGGAGCACATTCTCTTGATGATCATTTAGAATCCCGTAATTTCAAGGGTAGTCATAAAAAAGAATTGTCAAAATTTGGTCCTTGCATTCTTTAGGTGTTACAAAAATTAATAGTCATGATTAAGGAGATATTTCCCCTAGTGGCATACACACATCATGAGGACTAACCTCATCTTCTAGATGAGGACAAATCATTTTCACAATGACAATAAAGAAAGAGTCCTACTTCTGTTTGAGTACATATTGAGGAGGTATTTGATGAATTAGTGCATATTCCCAAGCTCTTCATGTTCAACCTTAGTTGAAGGTAAGGATTGCACCTTTAGCATCATGAGATGCAAGATATTATATCAAATATTTACTCTACCTTTAGCCACCTACATTTTCCAGATTCGCTGGTAGAGTAGAGGCAGAGTCATTGCTCCTTAATATTGAGAGGTGCTTTATATTTTGTACCTATGAGAGTATTATGAAGGATTAAATATAATTCATTTGTTGTGAGGGTCCACTTCTATTTTTTACCTATGAGAGTCATTTCCTTGAGATCTTATAGTATGTGGATTATATTCAAGATGTAAATTTTCTTGTCAATCATTTTTTGAGGGATTAAATTCTAGTATTTTGGGGACCTAGTGTGTATGGAAGATTCAAAGAACCTATGGGTTTCTATGGAGAAAAAATTCATTGCATAAGAATATCATTAGAGATCACAAGATCTTTGAGAGTGATTTTGAAACTATAATCAAGGAAACTAGGAGAAGATATTATATAGGCCTTCCTTCCTATGAAGGGAGGACCTAGACCTCCTCTAGGACCTCAAAGACTTCAACAACAATAAAAAAAGGTGATGTATAGAGGTCCATACCACATTAGGGACCATAGGGTAGTCACACAACATCATGGTAGATGTAGGGTCTATGAAAGTATCAAAGACCACAAGATTAGAGTGTAGGACCACCCAAATCTCAATAATCATTCTAAAGAGGTCATAGTGGTCGAGGAGACTTGGAGCATATTATTATAATAACACCTAAATAGTTCAAGTCTAGTTGAGAGGGCCACATTACATATGTTGTGGCATAGGGAACTTATCTAAGGAGTGACCACAAGGTTATGGAGTTGGATGTTAACATGTAGGGGCTTTAGAGGAAACTATTGGAGATGTAATAAAGTCCCATAGATTTTGTAGAGGTTGATAACCACCAAGAAGATCACAATGAAATTGTTATTGAGGTCATATATATGATTGATTTTAGTCGAGTTAGTATTTTTTATTTTATTTGGGTCATTTGATTATTTCATTTTATCCTCTTTATTGGATTGTAGCAGGATGCTGATATCTAGGAAGAAGATAAAGAGGAGGTTGAATTATATTTTTGGGAAAATTAGCAATGGATTTAATGGTTAGAGAATTTCAATTGATTATAGCACCTATGTCTACTTCAATGAATTTGTGAGTTACACCTTTGGGCTCATATTTAATATAGTTTTGGATATGGATTAGCTAGATTCACACAAGGATAAGCTTGATTTTTAACTTGAGAATTGAGTGTATTGATGATCTTGGTATACTAGCAGAGACTATAATAATTTAGATACCTATTTATAAGGTATGTGCAGGATCATGATGGGCCAAAAAGTGGCAATATGATGGGTATGTGGCTGACGACTTTTTTTAAACCCAAAATTGATGAAATGAAAGGGATTTTTTAAGGAGGTTCTCATATTTCCACCAATATAAATCATGCTTTACTTTGAATTTAATAAGTAATTATTATTCATTTTCTACTCAAATTACAACTAAAGTCTTCATTGATAAACTGATTGAAAAACATATATAGCTTTCAAATAGTATGACATTTTTTGAATCCAAAACATGCATCACATTATGTACTTTGCATACTAAGGATTAAAAAAAGAAAAAATGAATTTCATGAAGTTTTGACCAAGTTAAGGTGGCTAGACATACAAGCTTTTAATATTTTTTAAAAGTTGTCATTAAAAACTCATAATTAATTATTTACTTGGAAAAAAATTTCAAAAAAATATTCATCACATCAGGACATGAGTCCTCTACTTATATTTGTTATGCCTTGCATAACCACCCCACTTTGATTTGGATCAAAATGGGTCCCCCCTTTTCTTTTGGTTTCTTTGCTTCTGGTTACTTCCTTTCCTCTTTGGAATTCTTGTGTTTTCCTCCTAATTTTGACTTTTGATCTATCTGATTTAATTCTAGTTTTGTCTCATCTTGAGTTGGTCTTCTTCTTGCTGAAAATTGAATGAAATAATCATAAGAAACATAATGGTTTATTTTAATATGTTTCATATGCTTTGGGACTGATGTAGACCTTTTTTTTGTAGGATTAAATCACACACATGATGATATTTGCCAAGGGAGCTCAGCTGGAATGTATTCCCCAATCCATTTGGTAGTAAAAATCAGCTAAGAAGAAAGTCGGCAAGACCTTGCAGATGTCTTGCTAACTACCAGTGCATTCTGCTCAATCTACATTTGTGTTGTCCATCAACAAGACCCCAAGGATGTCATGGCGATTAGAGTTCAAATGTAGTTGCCTATTGGCAAGACAAGGGTCATCATCCCAATGACAAGGATTTTTCTATTGGCATGAGTTTTTCCTTGGGGAGGAGGTCTTGGAAAAATCTCAAAGTCTTGTCGACCACTGTCAAAAGGATTCATATATTGACATAAGGTTTTCTCTTCGCCAAGGAGTCTCAGAAAATTTTGGAAGTCTCACCGACTAGCAAGGATTGGGCTAGCACTTTGGTAAGAGTTTATCTTTGGTGGATGGTCTTACAGAAATCTTCATGTCTCACCGACCACCGATAAAGATATTCATTTTAGTGAGATAATTTTCTTCAGAGAGAAGTCACGGTGAATGCATCATGTCTTGCTGACAGAGCACAAAAGTGGTTCATATCGATAGGACTTCTCTGGTGTCATAGCGATCAAAAATCAAACATAGGCGTCTATCACCAAGACATCATTCAGCGGCATCGGTAGGAGTCATCTTCTTCGGCATATGGTCTCAGTGAATTCATAAAGTCACACCGACATGCCACAAAGGGATTTTATCAGTGGTCTTCGGTGAGAGAGTTAATAAGTCTCAGTGACCAAAGAGTGAACATGCGGAGGCCTTCGCCAAGACATGAGGTTTCTATACGACAACTCCCCAAAAAAGGAAGGTTACAACAATACATGTGGAACAAAGAAAACATGTCGATGTGACTTCAACAAGGTCTTGGTGACAACATGAGTCAGAAAAAGTTGAAATTTTTGCTGGAGGGTTCTCCCTTCGCCATAAGGTCTCAACGAAGGGGGAAAGTTTCATCGAAACAAAAGAGTTCTGAGAGAACAAGAAGAAATTGGTAAGACTCTAAGCGAATGAAGTGCCTTTGCTGTGATGTCTTACTGACACAGAAAAGTCTTACCAATCAAACAAGCCCTCCTCGAACTCAAATAAACTCTCATAGAGACAAAGAGACTTCGATGGAAGGTCTCAGCAAAACAATAAGCTCTCAGCGACATGGCATACTATCGGCATAATCTCTTGCCGATTCAACAGGGTTTGGCTGAAATGAAATAAAGGCACCGAAGGACAAGACCTCGGTGTGAGGTCTAAGTGAAGTTCAAAAGTCACACTGAAACCAAAGAACTTAGGGAGACTCCAGAAGAATAAAGAGAATTCGTCAAAATGTCTAGGCGACTCTAGACTGTCTCAGTGAAAGCAAAAGGGGATTTGGTGTGATCTCATGCCAAGGAAACCAGCGCCAAAACAAATGAACTTGGGGAGACTCTAAGCAGATGGATTGGGTTTGGTAAGATTTCTTGCTGACCCAATGGTGTCTTAGTGACAAGAAGGAAGCTCGAAGAGAGTGAAAGAAATTGTGAAAGGTCCTGCTAATACAAAAGAAGTCTCGACGACTATGAAAGTCACACCGAAGCAAGAGGAGCCTGAGCCCAGAGGATAAGGAGGATATCAGGGAGACTCCAAAAGAAAACAAAAGCTCGTCATAAGGTCTGGATGACTACAGAGAGTTACATCGAAACGAAAAGGAGCTCGCAGAGAGGAAAGACGTGCACCAAGAGGTCTCAGTGAAATGAAGGAGTCTTTCCGATGGGTTTTACGGACTCGATATGACTTCTACTACTCACCGAAACATCTTGCCAACTGCCATATGCTATGCCAATAACTGTTAAGACGAAATCCCATCGGGGAGACACAATGAGTGTCTCACCGACATGTGATTCAAGGTGGACCACTTTTGACTTCCTGATGAAGCTCATGTGGTGTATGTCCGACCAACCAGAGGAAACCAAAAGAGTGACTCATTGGTCCCTTTGACTTATTGACTACTCCTGTGAGGGAAGACCAATAGAATGCAAATAAGATGGACTCTTTCTAAGAACAGATGATGATGACTTGACTCAAGCGCAATGCAAAGATCTACAAGGAGGCTCGATGGTGCTTCTAGAAGATAGTCAACGAATAGAGAAGTCTAGAACAAAAAGGGAGCCAAAGGAAAGAAGAAACCATGACTTAGAGGGACAGTTGTGGCAACTACTAGCAAGGAGGTAGATCAATATTAATGAAGATATTATGAGCATTCAAGGGGACTCCAACAGAGTTCAAAGGTGGACACAAAGGCAGGAAAGTTAATGCTACAGTTACCAAAAAGATCTAGAAAGGTTTCTCCTGAGGTCAAGCCATCACCGACTCAGACAACAGGGCTTCTCATTGAATGCAGCATTGATTCTTTTAAAAAGATCTAAGAGCTGACTCTCCTTGTAGTGGGTATTTTTGTAAACCCTAATGCAGGGGGGATAGTGCACTCTCTTTGGTACATCTTGTATATAAGTGATTCTTGCCTCTTTGTAAAGGTTAGAACTTTTGGAGAACTTTGAAGGTAGAACCTCTAGATAGAGAATTTCTAGTTAGTAGCCAGTAGAATAGGAATAGAGGGGATAGAAGCTGATCCTGATTCTTTGTAATAGGACCTTCTTTTGTCTTATTAGAGTAGGAGTTTAGATTCAGAATGGACTAATGTATCTTTCAGTTTCCTTAGTGTAAATGGGAACAATTTGGAGTCAGATTTTTCTATACACTGGTGATTGTGCCAGCTTTGTAAATGTTGCTTATGTGTTTTATGAACAGTGGAAGCAACCAGATTAAAATCTACTTCATGTTGTGTTCCAGAATGGTGTTTGTCTTGAATTATTCATCTAATTTGGGAAGCTCTCAAGGAATGAAGTTTGATTTTATGTTTAAATAGATGAATTGCAATCTACTATTGAAATCAACAATATGAATGAATGAAACTGTGTGTTAGTCACAAGTTAATTTTGTTCTATAGTTTTAGTTAGGAATGCCTTGGAAGGTGAAAATTTTGGTTAATTTAGATGAAATATCATTCTTTTCTATTTCAAAGCCTTGATCCATCTTTTTTTTGTTTATTTAAAACCCTAGTTAGAGTAGGTTTAAATTTATGTTTAACCCAAAATAATCCAAAAGTTCAACACTAGCAGGCCCCTTGAATATTACCGTTACATTGACCACTGAGGGACATCAGCACAACTGAGACCCAACTACAAAGACCTTGGGAGCTAAGGTATCCATGTGATCATCTTTCTCTTTTAGGAGAAACATAGTAGCAATATTCTGTTTGCATGTTGTTGTGCCAAAACACACGTCAACAATATCTAAAATATTATAAAAAATTATTATCATTTATTGTGGTTAGGGTTGTTAGATAGACACCTACTTATTTTTTCCCTAAAATTTAAGTACTACTACATTGAAATTTCAAATTTTCACCAAATAGATTTTTTTTTTAAAGAAACCTAGTAGTCTAGAGATTGCATTCAATTTTCTACAAATTATATTCTTACATATTTTTGATATAATATAAATAACATATTCAAATTTTTACGTCAAGTTTCCTAACTCTAATTTTTATGACTTTTTTGCCACTAAAGTGCCTATTTTTTCCATGATGATCCTGCACATACCCTATATTTTCATTGTATTCAATATGAAGATTAAGTGATGCATGTGAAAGGGATGCCAAATATTTTCTATCACTATTAGTGATAAATTATAGAGTGTGATATATATACTATAAGATGATCATCCTATTATTAGAGATTTAAAAAAACAATTAATCAAAGCTATCAAGGATGCCACCCTAGCATAAGGTGGATTTCCACATTAATCTTATTCTAGGAACTTAGCCAGTTTCTAAAGCACCCTATATAATAATGGGTCAAGAGCTTAGTGAGCTAAAGATTCAACTAAAGGAGATTTTGGAGAAGGCACATAGTCATCCTTGCATCTCTCTATGAGGTGCAACCATTATCTTTGTTATGGAAAAGGATAGACCCCTTCATTTATGTGTGGATTACAAGAAGTTGAATAAGTCAACGATCAAGACTTGTTACCCCTTGCCTAGGATTGGTGATATTTTTATTAGATAAAGGGTACTAGAGTGTTCTCTAAGATAGACCTAAACTCAAGGTGTCATTAGCATCCCTTCCCAAGAATGATCCTTATTTAAATTATTTATGGCTATTGAAGAATCTCCTTCTATTTCCATGTTATTACACTATAAGGACTTGACAAAACTCAAGCTAACTATGAAAACCTCTTACCCAACCTCATCATTCATATTTATACCAAATAATAGAATGCCTCCATACATGAAATTATCTACACTATCAAGAATTTGGAAACCCCCACTAGCTTTACCTAATTTTTCTTTTGTTGTGCCATCAAAATTATCCTCTATTAAACCCTTTGCTAAAAAGGATTGAACTTCAAAATCATTTAGTAAAGTAGGCTTTTCTCCTTTGTATTATAAGTTCTCTTAGAATTTATCTATAAATCCTTCAAAAAATATATAACACATAACTTATAGTACATATAAATCATTTCCATAATTCCTTAAAATTAGATTACTAACTCTAATACATCTAGTGTACCTATAACTTTTAGGTAATTTTTATTCAATATTTTATTTGTTGTCAACTTTTTTATTGATACTAGTAAAAATTTAGAACTGCAATTCATTGTAATGTGTTTCTCTTTTCCTTTTTTTTTTTTTTTTCTATTGAAAGAATGATAGTTATGTAAAGTGTTGTGTATTTTCTTGTAAACCTTTTACCTAGTTTGTTGTTTTCATTAGTATCTTGAATAAAGGTCTTTATTTTATGTAATGGACATATCTTCTTTTAAAAATAAATAAATTATTTATTTAAAAATATTATATATTTTTTGAAACATGATTTTTAGAGATAAATACACAGAAAATCTTGTCTATGGGTGGTTTTTCTTGAATCTCACATGCGGAACATGAAATTCACTATTTTGACCTCTAAAGTTAAAAGAATGTGGATAAAGAAGAATATGTTTAGAAAAAGGCACCACATACATGGCTTCCATTGGATACCATTACAATTCTTTTATTGAAGCTACTAATTCCATATGGTGTCATGCCACACCACCCATTTATTGACTGGTTTGGATCAAACCCCTTTTTAACCATGTTATCATTTTTTGGCATCCTTATTTTTAGCATTTTTCATTTTGGCTTGAAAGTGTGACTCATTTTCTTTTTAACCTTGGGATTTGGAAAAATTCATTTGAGTAGTTTAGATTGACATGTCATATAGATTAATTATACAACAATAGAGTTCAAACATAAGGAACATAAAATTGAACATAAAAGTATTATGAATTTTTGTAAATTTCGAGATAGTGAGCATATCAAAGACATTATGTTTTGGACCTACACAAATCTCAATGAAACTTGGTATGTCTTGTAAATTTTTTTGGTATTTTATGCTTATATTATGAAAGGGTTATCCATAAAATAAAACCCTTTTCTTTTGTTTCATGATTTTCTACTATCAATTCTAATTCATCAATGGTTTGTTGAATCCCTAATTAATCACTTAAGTTATTTAGCAGATGTCTCTAATTATATGTCTACAATTATATGTTGTGATTATGAATGTGTTGTCACTGATTTGAACTGATCGCTATTGTCATTGATGTCAACTATGTCATGGAAGTTGGTTATTGATTGTATATGTCAAGGATATTGATGAAATTATAATAAAGAAGGTCTACAGGTATTCAATGTATTCTCCAGGATGTGCTTTGTATTGTTGCTATGCTTGTAAAAAATTGAGGTATTGTTCATGGTTGTTGGTAGTTGCTCTATCCAAAATTTGGGCTTTTGGATCATTGTACAGTGCAAGATATCTTCACCAATATGTAAATTGTGCATTTTGGTGTGTCTAGTTGTGGTCTAAGAGAAATGTAGTTGCTTGGAATTTCTTTTTATTTTGGCTACATGTCTTGCAGTTTTGAGAGTAAGTTGATGAGGTCGTGTTTCAATGAAATTTGTTGTCCAAAAAGATTGGATCATGTTAAGGATGTGTTTTCTTAATTACTTTATGTGCTTTACACTGGTGTTGGATGATCTTGTGTTAAACACTACTTATGAAGTTCATGAAAGCATATTGAGGTGTGCTGGGACTTATTTAGGTCCTCATTAAGTATGTGTTTGGGTCACCCTCATTCTAGTTCCACCATAGAATACTTTAGTGTTGACCTAATTTGAATTTGTAAATACAAATGATGTATGATGAACCTTGGATGAGTTTCAAGGTTGAAGATGATATAAGTACAAGTTGAGATGTTGATGGAAGACAAGATGGATGTGAGATAGTGTGTGTGATGTGATTTTTAGTAGATCAATGCAAATTTCATGTTAGGGTTCCGAAGGAAGTGAGTTGAAAGCATCCAACATCTTTCATGTGAGACTGTAAGAGTATGAGAAAATTATGGTGGATTTCCTATTGCTCTGGGATAGTTTTCTCTCTACGACAATCCTCTTCTATCTTCTTTGTAATTTTGTGACAGTGAGCCCTTCGACGGTGAACCCTTGTTGGATAGTGTTTCTTGTTTTGTTAGTGAGCTTATGTAAAAATAATCCTTTTTGGTAGTTAGCCTTTGTATTCGGTTTTGGAATTCTTTATATTGTGAGCTAATCCTCACTATGGTTTTCCCCTCTTTAGGTTTTCCACGTAAATCTGGTGTTATTGTGTGCATGGTTTTGTTACTTTCAATTTTTGTTTCTACATTCAATGATTAAGCATATTCACAGAGTAAAGGTTTTGTGAATGCTTATTGATTTAACTTCTAGAGAAAGTTTTAAAGCTTAAAAATTGCTTCAACCGATTCATGCACCCCTGTCAATTTTCTTGTTCAACATTATATAATTCAAGATATTATTACATTGTCAAATGATTAAAAATATTATATACTAGAGATCATAATAACATTAAAAAATCTCTACTTTTATAAATACTTATGTCAATTCATACTAAATATCTATAAGAAAATATTAATAATAAATTGCAAAGTCTAGATTTCTCAAGTAAACCAAGTTGTACAACCTTGAGAATAGATCTTGTTCAAGTAGGGTTATGTAATAAAAAGAAAGTAGAGGTAAATAACTACTTACACAATTTTAAAATAAAAATAAACTAACATGTTTCTCTTTTCTTTTGTTATGAGAGATCATTTTGTACATATCTAACATGGACAAGTTTCTAAGAAACATCATCTCCACCCACCTAATTTACTCTCATCCAGAGGTGTTAGAGAATGTGATTACTGTGTGCTTTACTCTATCTATCCTAGCACATTTAGGATAAGATTTGTTAGCTAGGTTTTAAATTTTGTGAGTGTTATAATTTGGCATATGTGTCACTTAGCTTAGAGGCACATTCATTCATCCATAGGTATCACATTGTTGAGAGATATTTCTTGATAGATAACTTTATATTATTGTAATCATGTAATAAAAGAATTTTGACATTTTATTGTTCTACGCAACTGCATTTATTTATTTCTTGTTATAATATAAAATATTTTTTTTTGAGAAATTGTTATTCTAACATACTTAGCTCACTAAGATTATGGGTCTTGTGTTCTCACCTACATCATAGGTAAATATTACA
This sequence comes from Sequoia sempervirens, assembly GCA_007258455.2. NCBI lineage: Eukaryota > Viridiplantae > Streptophyta > Pinopsida > Cupressales > Cupressaceae > Sequoia > Sequoia sempervirens. Next base: position 649,322,341 of record VDFB02281492.1, read on the forward strand.
ATATGGTAACTTGTTCTACAAATACCAATTTCTTCTACATAATTTGATTGATTATTTATTTTATTTGTAGAAGAGATTAATGATTTTAATATAGAGGTTGCTAGATAAATTTATTTAAAGACATTTGTTCAAAGCAAGATGTGATGGCCAAACATAGAGGATTAGAATAGGTGTCAAGTGTATTGGAGATTTAGTAAAAGAATTAGGGTATAAATCTAACCCTTTCTATGAAATTAGGGATAAATATATATTTTTTAAAACTCAACCACATGTGTCCTCTAGTCATATGCATTAGGATCAAGCCACAATATTGTGTCCCACATTTTGGCCTAAGTAGGACATTGAAATAAATATTTTTATCCAAATTTTCACTTTATGAACCTATAGCAACTAAACCATTAATAATTTTGAGATGACGTGAACTAGTGATTTGTGACGATTTGTGTGAAAATTCTAAATATATATTTTTTAGACTTTTTGAAATAAATTGTCATTTTTTTACATAACTTTTAATAAATTATTTTTTATAGTAAACAACATTTTTAAAAAGGGATGTTTATGTTGTAACATTTAAAAAATTTATTGAAAGAAAAAAATATAACTGTTAAAACATATATTTGTAACATCAATATCTAGTGCATGGATATCTTTCATAATTTTTTGTTGCATGCAATTTTTAATTAATTTTTAAAGTTAGAGTAATTATAATTTGGAGAGAGGTGTATGTTGTAATGGATAACTTGTTTTGTATGGATTGAAATTAATTTTTATTTTATTATCTAAAACAAGGACATAAATACCTAGTGCATACATATATTTTAGAAAAAAAATCTCTATTTTTTATATTTTCAACATAAGTGAAACAAATACTTCGATGTTTGGTGAAAAACCTACATTCAAAAGAAATAAAATATAAATATAATAATAAAATTAAAAATATTCAAAGTTATACATTTTGGAAAGCTTATAATAAGGGCTATATACTTATAAAACATATTTTCTAAATGAATTTATTTGATCCCTCACAAGATAAAGAAAAAAAAGAAATTGTCAACATTCTGATAGGTGCAAAGGAGACTCCATTTTGGGTACGATTTAAGACTAGAACGGTTCTATCCAAGGGGATTTTATCTAAGGTATCTTATCTAACCCTCTTCCATTAAAACCCTTTAGATGAAACCCCATAAGACTTAAAACATTATTTTTTTCTAAAAAAGATGTGATTTCAGGCAAAAAATCATGATGTTCCAAGTTTGGGACCCATTATTGGGGGATAAATCATCATTGGGTGTTAATATTTAAATTTAATTTATTTTCCCCTTCTTGTTTGAAATATACAAATAAGGTGTTTGCACTCAAAATTCCTCTCCTTAACCTAATTGTCTCCATAATTGGTTGATAATTTCAAGGAATAATAGAAATCTCTAGCGATGCATTTACTAGTTTTTTACTTTCTTTGATTTTTTGATTATCACAATTGTTGTCAAATTCTTCAAAATATTTTAAGACTTCTCACAATAGAATAAGGGATTTATTTGATCAACTATGGATTAATAATGTAGATCTAGCCATGTGAAGTGTCTAGTATATTGTAAAAAGAATTTAGAAAAAAAATTGGTTGTATTTATTTGATTCTAAAATATATTTCTAACTCTATACTTTTAATGTGGTTTAAAATGTCCTAGTGGGCATAAACGTTCATTTGTGTTTTCATTTGATATTATCAACAATGGACTAAAATTTTTGTCTTGGGTTGTTAATACTTTTGTATTTAATACATTAATTTTTCTTGATAGTTTAGTTTATTTATGTCCTATCATTTTGCATAACTTAGTGACTACTTACTTTTCCACATCTCTTGTGAGCTTAACATTATCCTGTAACCCTTTGAGTGATATGTGTTTCTCTAATTTCAAGGGTTATGTATGAAAAGAGTAGAGGTATGTAGTACACTTCTTTCACTAATATATGAGAGAAGTTATGTGCAAAAACAAAAACTCATCATAGTCTTACAAGAAAATAAATACAAAAGGAATATTTCACAACATAATGATTTAAGTGGAGAAAACTCTTTTGGAAGAAAAACTCCACACTCTAAGAAAATTTAGAGTATCATTTAGTGATTAATAGTTGCAATACACTTGTAGAGTCCTAGCCTTTATAAGATTTTTACCAAGAAGAAATTTGAAGTGATTATGGTAGCATCATAGTACCTATAAAATTCACAATGAAACATGTTAGATCTTGTAAAATTTAAATTTTTTTATGTTTATATTATACAATGTTTATCTATAAACTAAAACCCTTGATTTTTCTTTTATGATTTTTTACTCTTAACTTCTAATTCATCGATAATTTTTTGAATCCATAATTAATTGCTTAAATTTTGTAGATGTTTCTAATTATATTTTTAAAATTATATCATTCAAAACCTAAATAAATTATAAAATGATTAAAAAGATTATTGAACACAAATCATAAAACATTAGAATTTTTTTTCCTAACTCTAACTAAATATCAAAAATAAAATCTTAAAATTAAATCATAAAGTCTATTTGACACTAGCAGCAACACACGAAAGATGGTCACTGATTGATACATGGGTAAGAATGAAGTTAGGAAAAATATGCTCCAATGTTTCTTCATATCTTTTCTTACTCTAGTCGACTTTCGGTGTTCGCCACTTAAAATTCCACACTTGATTTGACTTCCTTCAAATATGGTCGTTAGTCGTGGGACGCCGGTCACGGGACACTTTCTCTCTTCCTTCATTTCTACTTTATTAAAGTAGGAGAAAAGGAAAAGTTACCTTAGCAATGGCTGACATGAATATCACATTTCTTTCCTTTCTGCTTTATTTGATGGTCACTGATTAATACCCCTGTCAAACATGAAGTTCAGAAAAATACACGCCAATGTTTTTTCATATATTTTATTAAAGTAGGAGAAAAGTAAACTTTAACTTAGTAATGGCCAATATGAATAGGGGAGAGGACATAGGGGAGAGGACCCAGTAGTTGTGCACCCTAACTTCGTGCTTCTAATTATCCTATGTGGAAATTTCAAATCACTCCCAATTTTTTGCAGCAGCTTACTTGGCAAGTCCCCTGCTTATAACTTTTGTTTTAGGGCCACATCAGCTTGCTTTTTGTCAAGGTGTCTAAAAAGGCCCAAAAAAAAGTGCTACCAATACTTGTGCATTCACATCATGGATAGTTTAACGCTGATGTGGCATCACATGATTGATTACTTTTTAGATCAAAAGAATACATTTTGTTTAATTATTGGTAGTTACATCACAACTATTGACATTATATAAACAAATACTATCACAACTATTGGGCATTATATTAACAACTACTATCACAACTATTGGAACATGCTCAACTATTGGGTCCTCTCCCCTATCACATTTTTTCCTTTCTCTTTATTTAATTGCCAATCCCTCGAATAAAAATAAAAGTAAAGTTGGGAATGATTGACATTAATATATGATTTATTTCTTTCATTTATATTTTATTTAAATTGTTAATAAAATTATAAAGCTATGCTTATTTTTGTAGATAAGGAAAAAGAAGAGAAAGACTCTCTTCTTGTAATATTTATTTTATTATGTGTTTTAATCAAGTTTTATAAAGTTGACTGTTTTTAAGATGAGAAAAAGAAAGAGAGGACATTCCTCTTGTAATCTCTAGTTTTAATAGTAAAAAAATCATACTCATTCTAATCCTTATTTAGTTTTGGGTTATTTCAATGTAATGTTTTAATATATTTATATATCAACAATTGATGTGTTTTTTGTGTTAATTTTATTTATTTATTTATTTGTTCATTCATATTTGCACATGTTTTCATATGAATTCTTTACATCAAGATAATCATTTTCTCATCTATGCTTAATTTCACGCTTGAGATTGATTCATAGACATACTTGACCTCAAAACTTAAATATTTAAATTCAAATACTAAGGCTAGGATCCTTTCCTATAAACTACTGTGAATCAACTTGATACATATTTGTGCAACTCATTGCTATGTTATGCTATTTAAATACATTCATTTGTGCAATTATTTGATATAAGAGACCATCCAAAAATCAAGAGAAATTACCAATTACAAAGAGAAATATTTATAATACACTTCAATATTCTTAAGAAAACAATTCATTGCATCAAAATTTGCATATCTACTTAGATATTAGTGAATATTGTAATCAAATATTTGTTCCAAACTATACAAGTGACCTTGAATATATGAGAGATCAAAGTGAATAAGAGGTGAAAGAACAATAATGTATCCTATTTTTCAACCTTATCAAGCCATAAAAATTAACATTTTTCAATATCCAACATATTTTATCAATTACACAAAATTGATTGTCAAGAATTTAAATCTACGATAAATTAATGATTTGTGTAATTTTTTGTATAACTTAATATAATTTATATCATTTTTATTTACTTTTAATCAATTCTTTTATTAGATTCCATTATTTTATAGTGACATTTACTAAAATGCATGAATTTTACTATAAACCTAAATGAGACATCTTTAGGAATATGATAAAATAATCTATAAGGCTTAACATACTCATAGAAGCCAAAAAAAATGAGTTGTGTTTTTTCCTTTGTATGAATCTTCATTGACCATCTAGAATAAATGCCAAAGCCTCACTCAAAAATACTTGAAATAAAGATACATTTTTCTTGACATGGGACCAAGCCTCCTTAGTAGTCATACTTTTCATTTCCTTAGGTGGCACATGATTTTGAATGTAACTAACAAAATTGACTACTTTAGCCAAAAACGTGGAACCCATCTTCTATGACATAATCATAGTCTTTTCCATTAGCTCATAATGTTATATTCTTTCTATCAACTACACCATTCTATTGAGGGATCAAGGAATTACAAATTTATGCTAAATACCATGTTCATTATGAAATATCTAAAAAATTATAGTAACAAAAAAGTAGCCTTTTCCCTTACTTGGTTTGATAATGGACATTAAAATTGATTTAATGATGTCTTGGAGTGGTGTTGTAATGTGTTGTACACATTCACACTATTCTAAGACCTTTATTTGACTAAAACATGCCTTAATCGATCCTTTGCAAGGGTGTTGTAAAGTGTTGTAACACACTTTCACAGTTTTCTAGGATATATTTTCTTAATTAAGCCTAATGGATCCCTTTGTAATGAAATGACATAATGTGTACCTTGTTTAAGTGTTATAAAGTGTTATAAAAAACTTTCACACTTATCTAGGCGGTGTTAATTAATTTTGGGTAATTTGAATAATTAACTCCCTTTTAATTCAAATTTAAGCCTTAATTTTGACACCTCTGAAAGATCTATCCCAACAATCATAATTTAATTAACAAGATATTTCATTGGGAAAAGTTTGGTCCTGGTAAGTTGAGCTAGGACTCATTCGCCCTTGATGGTGAATGGGTCTTCCCTTAATAGGGCCCCCCTTTCTTAGCTAATCTGGTATGGGTTTTTGCCCCTCTTTCAATCCCTTGGGATTAAGTCCTGGTAAACTGAGCCATAACCCATTTTCCTTAGATGGAAAATGGGCCCCCCTTAATGAGACCCCCCTTTTTGAATTTCATTCTAGCGAGAATTTAATTATGTTTCTTTCTAGATCTGGTTTCAAACTTAATTCTTTGAATTTTGAGGTTAATCTCTTAATTTAGTATAAATAAGGGGTTAATTCACATTATTTCACCTAGTAACTTTGATTCTACAAGAGCATTTCAACAACATTTATAAGGCATTTCAAGGATGATTTCAAGAGTTTATTGCAACAATTCAGGATGATTTCATCATGTCAAGGGTTTTATGCATTCATACATGTTGAGCCAAGATTGTTCATGTAGCATTGAAGATCCTTCTTGCAAGTATTGTCTCATATCCATTTGAGATCAAGATCTACATTCTCCATGGCCACTTCATGCTAGTCTGCAGATTTGTACTCCAAGAAAACATCCAAGGTATCATCAATTGCATATTTCATGTTTCATGCTTCATTTTAATTATTTCATCAATTGGTTTAATTACCTACGAGGGGTTTGACAAAGGAAAACCCCTATTCACTAAAAAACATCAAGTTTTCCTTCCTCTTGAGTGTGTGTTTGTATCTATTTGCAAATTGAAGATCAAGTGGAGCAAGTTTGAAGAAAGATTGCGAAAGTTTTCAAGTTGCAAGAACAAATAAACATTGCTACAAAATTTATTCCAGAATTTTGGGAGCTGAAAACCTAGGAAATGAGAGTGCAAACATCAAGGAATAAAACCTAGAAGTCAATTTTCTAAAACCTTGAAAGGACCCATTCACCACTAAAGGAAAATGAGTCCTATGCAGGCTCTAAAGCAATGAAAATCTAGGATCTAGGAGTGTTGACTAAGAGGAATAAGGCCCATAAGTTATTTTTCAAAACCCTAACAGGGACTCATTCACCACTAAAGGCGAATGAGTCCTCTCTGGCCTAAAAACAATAAGTTTTCTTCAAAGTACACATCATTTCAAACTCTCGAAACTCCCCTCACTGTTCAATAGTTAAAAATATAGACTTTAAGAACTATCAAATTTGTTTTGGATTGTTTAAGATTCTATTATATAAATTGACAAAAGTAAACCACTTTATATTTACGATAGGTAATATATTTGTCATGCGCATGTCACAGATACACATCTCTCTTTGAAGTTGACTCATGCACAATGATATGATGAACTCGACCACACTACATGCTTTTACCTTCACCACCATTTTATTTTGCAAGATGTTCAATAGAAAAATGATGGTGATGCCTCAAACATACACAAAGATAACCTGCACACATTTTTCATTGTTGCACCCACTTGTATACACAATATACACCAAGATTAATGGTCACGAAACTAATAGCCAATCAATTTTTAGAAAAAAACTAATGACTTTCTGACTCAATGCGATATCTGATGAAAACAAAATGCTATCATAAACGTACATAATGAGAGGATTTTGTAGAGTGGCAAGAAAGGCAGTGTACACGAAGCTAATATGAGGTTTAGTGAATTTTGTTGAGTTATTGAAAGGTTGTTTGACATGATTCCTTGGCAAGGAATGAGACTGTTTGACATGATGCCTCAACAATATGCATGGCAGGAATTTGAAGGCTAGCACAAAAAAGAGGTCAAGCAGTGAATAAATCAATGCATGGATCAAATTTAAATCAAAATTAGTATCAATGCACATATTACATTGAGCAAAAAAGAATTGTGGTGATCTCTTCAAATTTTAATTTGATCAAATTTTCAGAAAAAGGTAGAAGACTAGACGAACTAACCCAAACTAAACAAAGTTGATATTGACTTTCAAAATTAAATGCAAATCCTTTTGCAGTAATGGGTTCTCAAGAAATATTGCGCACTAGCTAAAGATCTGCATCAACAGACAATAAAATCATGAAGTTTCAATTGCTCAGTCAACGATATCACCCAACTCATCTGCATTTGAAATTGCATATTTGACACCTCACATGGCCAGTCACACCATTATTTCAAGCATGTAAGTATTGCTATTGGTGGAGGAAAGGATAAAGCAACCTTAATGCAATCACCTGCAAGAGCAATAGGAATGATTATCAACATTTAATTTTCACCATTTAATCCATCTGATCTCCTTACCATCCCTTTAAGTGACATAAATCAGAAAAGTTAAGTGCTTATTTAGTACGTCTCTTAATCTCATAAAGTGAAATATCTATTTTCATTTAAATATTATTGCATTTTAATATTCATCTTTACATTGTGGAAAGGCCTCTTTGTAGAAGGCGTAAGAAAGAAACAAGCTCATTTTTAACACATTTTTTTGCTTCTCCTATTCTGACAGCTCGTAGACATTCTTGTACACCACATGAATCACAATTTGTGCAATAATCTAATATATCGAAGAATCTTTCAATTCAAAGCTCAAAAATATGTTTGAGAAGGGCTTACCATCAATGCTCAAGATTTGAGTTCAGTAGTCATTTAAAGATGGCTCTATTAAAGAAACAACATGTACGATTTTTTTTTGTAATTTGCCACATGCACAACATGATTTTGACCTTGTAAAACTTACGCACTAGTAACAAACATAGTTTATACTCATACCTTTTTTTCTAAACCAAACCCTCCTAGCTAATTATGTTGAAGTTACAAGAAAAGACAATAGAAAATACAAGCAACACCTTATAACATGTGAGCTTGAGTAAGCATTATAACGGTCAAAGATAAACCAAATATGATATTTGATTAATTGGAATATAAATAGGCGACTATAAAATGTACTACTTATTTAACAAAAACTCACTAATTAATTTTCAAAGACTCCTGAGATGATAATGATGAGAAAAATGGTGATATTTAATGACAAAGCATTTGTTTCACTTATTCAAAATCATGCCCTACACAAGTTAAGATCTTGTCATTGTTTTCCTATTTAATAAGTTTGGTTTTGTGCATTGTTAAATAAACAACCGCTAAAGTAGATATGATCTTAATAAATGAATAATTTCTTAGAATGTTAATAAATTCTCACACACGTCAATTTCTTTACTTAAATAGATAGGAGAAGAGTATCAATGCATGTAACTAAACCATAAAGGAATACAAGTTTCTTTACCTACCATAAGAAGAATGGATAAACATCTAGTTGAAACAAAATAGTGGAAACTGACATATGGTATTACTCAACCACAACTAAGATCAAAGGCATGTGTCATGTCAAAAATCACCCAAGTCGAGGAGAGCTTGTGACACAGTCTAAACCAAGCCCTAAACCCACAAAAACAATTGTTAGTAGTTTGGATATCCTTATTCGACGATGGATGACAACTACAACAAGAGTTAGCATAAAAAATTATCAAAAATAGTGATACTAAAACTTGACAAGAAATGAATGCATAGGAATATAACTTATATGCACAAAAAAAATGATTAAATGCACAGGATTAGCATATGCACAACAAAAATGATTAAATTGCAACAAGAATTTAAATGCATAGCAACAAGTGTTAAATGTGCTAAAAAAAGTATATATGCACAATAGAAATTATCAACTGCATAGCAAGAATTTTCATATGTGTTGGTCTACAATTTTTCTTCTTGTAGTCTTTGATTTTGTCATAGATGCATAGAATTGGAACTCAAATGTGTAGAAACGACCTGTTACGATTGTAAATGCACCAAAAAATCAAATTTGGATATAAAAAATGGGGCAAGGCCCCATGGTGGGTGCCAAAATGTGAACGCTTTAGCCTAGACCTGTTCAAACATGGACAAATAAATAAAGATTAGTCCTCAAACAAGTTTAAACTAGACATTCCCTATGAAATTCATTTAAGCATAAGAATAAGAAAACAACATAAAATATTAAATAAAAGCTGATGAAATCTCATTCGAATGCTCAAACTAGCATCCCATAGGGGAATTGGTTCTTCTTTGATGCAGAAAGAAGCCCTTTCCCAATTTCTTGATAAGCTTGATGATGATGTGAGATTCTTGATGCAAAATCCCAATAACCTTGTTATTGATGATGAAATTCTATGGTATATTGGATGAAAATATGGATGATTGTGGATAATGAGCTTGTGGATGATTGTGAAAGAACTTGTGGATCCAAATACAATAGAGAAGGCCTCTATTTATAATGGAGAAGGATTGGAGAATGAAGAATAGGATGAGTGTGGGATTAAAGAATAGACCAATGACATTGTGCCACTTGTCAACATGTTAATGAAGGAGAGTGGAGCACATTTTGAACAATGTGCATGTTAAATGCATGTAGGTGAAATTTGAATTTGAAGAGGCAATTTGTATAAGAGGAGGTGTGAGAGCCTTTAATGCCAAGGTGGCTCAAGGAGAGGACATGTAAGAGCTTTTAATGCCAAGTTGGAGGACAAAAGTCCTTTGGGAGGGAAAGGTCAAGTGGATGGAATATTCCAAGGAATATGCAATATTTGAATGAAAATAGGGGATTTTAAAGCAAATAAATATATTTATATGTGCAACTTGACCATGGTTGACTTACCCAAGGGTGGAGTCAAAAGCTATAGGAATGGGGGATTAGCATTAGGAGTTAATTAATTTAGGATTAATTAACTTAGAGGGAATTAGTTTATTTATGATATTTAATTTAAATGTTTGAATTTATTTAAATCAAATGAGAGGATGAATAATATTAGTAATTTAATTAAATAAATTTGATTTATTGAATTAAATGAGGAACATCAAGATTTTATTAAATAAAGTTTATTTATTTAATTAAAAGAAGAACATTAGGATTAAATTGATAAAATTTAATTAAATAAAAATAAATTATTTAATTAAATGAAGAATATGATGAAGTAATATGATAAAGTGTATTACCTTATTAAGGAGGAAATTTTGACGAATTCAATTAATTAAATAAATCTTATTCCATTAATTGGTTGGTGGAGAAATGATCAAGGAAGAACCAGAGTTAGTTAATCAAGGTCAAATGCATGATATCAATCAGGACATTTTATGTGTACAATTTGTAGACCAAAAGACCAAAATTGTAGTGACCATCCCCATAGTAGTAGCTTATTCCTCTAGGACATCAAGATATTTGTCCTTCCATGATTGGAATTCCTCTTCTAAGTCCCAATTGAATGAAACAACACTATCAACCTTTAGCTTGTATGGAGTATATTTTGTGACACCATGATTTGCTTCTTTATCAAACTCCTCCAAGGAAAATCCTAATTGTTGAATCATTTCAATTTTTAAACCAGGCATGAAAAAACACATAAAACAACTTAAAAATTATAGTTTTCACCTTTTTAAAACGCTAATTTGGGACCCATTCACCCTTAATAGAGAATGAGCCCCTATTTATACCTAGATTGCATCTTATGGCATTTGAAAAGGCATTAAAAATCACTCAAAAATAAGCAAAAATATTTTAAAAATCCCTAACAAGAACCCATTCGCCCTTACTGGCAAATGAGTCTTTGTTATGTCCTGATTTGCATTTTTTGGGATTTGAAACCTCAATTTTAGGCTTTTGTTTGGTGTTAACACTTTCTTGTTTCAATTTTTTGATTTGATGTTCCATTAAATTCATTGCATTTATATAAATTTGCTTCATTGATTGCATTATCAAAATTCAAAATGGCATTTACAACACTTCATTTCAAATTGTTACATAGCATAATTAGTCAATTATCATGTTCTAAATCTAAAAATTGCATTCTCCTTTTGCATTTTTGATATATCATTGCTACATTTCAAGTTTTTAGGACATGAATTACATCATGTTTTCATTGCAAAAATTTATGGTTATCATACTTCATGTTCTATTTTTAGATCTTTTTTAGTGTTTTAAGAAAGTTTTGTTAATTGCATATGAATATGAGGTCCTTTCCCCTCTTTTTATTCGTCATTGATCCCTCTCCTAGTATTCCTTTTATGAGCAAGGACAATAATGATAAGGTTTCCTTAGATGAAGATGATGAAGTGACATTAGACTCCCCTTCGCTAAGAGATCATGAAAAAAGGGACAAGTCTTGTGAGGTTATGCACATTAGATATCCCTTAAAGTACTCTCCTAAGCCTAAAATTATCATCTATTCACCCTCACAAAAACAAAAAGTTCAAAATAAACTCGTGCTTATCTTGCAATCACCTAAAAAGAAACTTGATAATGATAATGTTTCACAACAATCGAATTATAACACTGTTTCTCATACATATAACACTAGGAACAATCTGCAACCAAAACAAACACCTTCAACATCCCTTCCATTACCTAATCCAATCTTGGCTAGTGCTCCTCATTTGACCACAAAAAATGGAAAGGAATACAATCTTATTGAACACCTTAAGAATACTCTTGCTTAGATTTTTGTATGGGAACTGCTTCAAACATCACCTAGTTATCATAGCATACTCCACGAGGCCTTGCAACAAGTTATGATTCCTTCTAACAATAGTTCAAATAATGTTGCAGCATTAATTCAACAAAGGAATGAAATGAACTTAGACATAGTTTTTCACTAGCATGAGTTATGTAACACCCCGTCATGCAAACCCCAAAGGAACAACTAAAAAATGCAACAATTATTTTTAAAGAACATAAGGAAAGTACATTAGGTATTCCCATCATAACAATGTTCTAAGCTGCACAACTAAATCCCTTGGGGTACACAAGGTGACATTACTAAACTATCCCATAACAAAGATAATAGATTAAACATTAAATATTCAATTACATAAAACTATTCATTCACACATCACCATTTAAAAACATTCATTAGCGATAACCAAATGATACGAATAATCCATATAAAACCATACATGAAAATGAAAAATAAATTAATCATGAAGATATTAAGTATATATTTCCACAGATACAACATAACATGATCAGTAATTACATATGGTAATTCAAGAATAATCACATGGTATGATAATACATTACATCAATCTGATAGTACTATGAACCCTCAATTTAATTTTTCATCAAACAAAGACCACAACTAATTGTTCATCAGTTCAAAACCAGCAAACCTCAGATTCCCTATAAAATTCATTTGAACACAAGAATAATAGAAACAAAGCATGAAAGCAAACTAAACCAATGAAACATTATTCAAATGACCAAACCAACATCTTATAGGGGGATTGGTGCTATTTTGATGTGGAAAATAGCCCTTTCCCAACCCCTTTAGATAAGCTAAATAATGAAAATGATATGAAAATAGCCACTTGTCCACTTGTGATAGGTTGAGGAATGAGTACATTTTGGTCAAAAGTGCCAAAGAGGGGGAGAGTCAAATTTGAATTTGAGAGTTAAATGTTGAGTTTGACCTTTGCAAGGGACATGTAAGAGACATGTAAGACCTATTAAATTCCTTGTTGGATGTACATATCAACTTTTTTTTGAATTCAAATTTGAGGGAATATTCCTCAATGATGCCATGTTGATGGAAAATGATGAATTTAATAAATCAATAAATTGATTTATTTGTGCAAGTGGGAAAAGCTAAAGGATGTGATGGGTGATTAGATTAGGTTAATCAAGATTAGATTATCTTAGTGAGGGATTAGATGCTTTGACCCATTTGACTTAGATTTAGGGATTTAAATTAAATCAAAGGGAGATGAAAGGTGATTTAAAATTTAATTAAATAAAAGTTTGATTTATTTAATTAAAAGGATGATGATAGGCTTAAATTAAATAAAGTTAATTTATTCAATTTAAATGGATGACCTTAGGAGACTAAATCAATTAAACTTGGTTTATTCAATTGATGAGCGAATATGATTATGCATGATGTCAATTTTGCATGTCTACATTTTTCCCCTCTTTAAAGCAATGTACTTGATGTGTTGGTTCAAAGAATAAACTTGTTGCAATCAAAATTCAAAAAATTTCTGATTTTTCAGATGCCCCAGTAGAAAGAAGTACACTGGTACGTTGCCCCTTCAAGAGATCAAGCAAAAAGATTCAATTTGAGGGTCGATCTCATAATAAACAGGTTCAATATGGATGGTTATGATGGTGATGTAAATGAGATGATTTTAAGATGCTTAGAATAACCAATATATATTATCCTAAACAACTTAAATGATGATATGATGTGAGATGGATGAGATGGATGATGTGAGATGCTATGACTATGCAAATGTATGATTTTATGAGATGCTTAGACTAATAGATCTATATTATGATGATGAAAATGCATGTGAGATGGATGAGATGGATGATGTGATATGCTATGATTATGAGATTTATGTATGCTAAATGATTTGTGGATGCATGATGGATGCACTCACGATGATGATTGAATAATCATGATGTAATGTTAGTGTGGAAAAGAAGAAATTAGGCGATGACAAGAGGATCCAACAAGTTCATGATTGGTCAAGACTTTATTCGAGATGATGATGATGATGATAGATGATGATGATTTTCTTATCAAGGATTGGGATTTTAAAAGGGCTACTTACCTTATGTTAGATTACACACATAGATATGATGCATCAAGGTATAAAGAACCAGGATGGCATTGTACCTAGTGTGATGGAATTTGAATCAACAAACAGATAGGAGTATTCTTGTTCACTCTTGAGATACGAAAACTTTGCTAGGACGTACTTAACAAAGCAAGTATTTTCCAAGTTATATTACAAGAACGTCCAACAAGCACAGTGGAACAAAGATAATGATCATTGCCCCATTCCTTTCTCTCTAAATCATTTTGAGTAGACATCATCAAGAGGTCATTGGAATGAGCACAATAAGATAAATCAAAGAAAAGATCAAATACACAAACAAGTCAATTTTCTTCATATCTCTAGCCATAGGGATTTGTTTTGATAGGATAAGAATCCAAGTGATATCCAAAATGATGCCCATTATCAGAACGATATATCTTAGGACATGCATTGTATAGGATGATGATGGGTTGATAAGTTGATTAATAGGCTATTGATATAAGGTTGATTGACATGTCTAAAAATGATCAAGAGTTTGATTTTGTTTTAAATCTTTGTTGTTTCGATTTTGATTTTACATTGAAGTTTTGCTTTTGCTAATAGTTCTGATTGTTTTTGTTTTTGTTGCCAACGGATGAAGGTGATGATTAGTTTATTATGGATGATTGATTATTTCGAGTGAAAGCAAGATGAGACAGATGTATTTTTTCAAATATTTGGATGTTTTTGACATTTTTGGAATGTTTTGAGGCTATTTTTGGTATTTTTTATTTTTTGAATGTTTTGGGATTTTCTGAGATTTTATGAATGTTTTTGGATTATGCTGTGATTTTGGATTTTTTTTATTTTTGTGTCTCAGGGGCTGATCAAAGATTATCCTTGCCTACATTTAAGCTCAGAGACGACATAGTTCAGATTCCAATGTTTTTGATATTTTTCTAATTTTTTCAGTGTTTTTGGATTTTTGATATGTTTTGGTGTTTTTGGATTTTTCACATGATTATCAGTGCTATGTTTA
Source organism: Sequoia sempervirens (assembly GCA_007258455.2). Classification (NCBI taxonomy): domain Eukaryota; kingdom Viridiplantae; phylum Streptophyta; class Pinopsida; order Cupressales; family Cupressaceae; genus Sequoia; species Sequoia sempervirens. Next base: position 649,337,352 of record VDFB02281492.1, read on the forward strand.
GGATTTTTTTGAAAACCAAGCTAGGGTTGACCAATTGGATCAATGGATTGATGATGATAACATTGTTGAGGATGCACAACAATGTGAGGATAGTGTTACGCAACACAAGGATTAAGATGGATATCCCAAGATGATAAGGGATTGATAATGATATCATTGTTGAGGAAACAAAAAAATGCAAGGATAGTGTTAAGAAACACAAGAATATGCCAAGATGATGATTTTTTGATTGGATTTAATTGATCATGATTGATGAAGCTTGATTTGGAAAAAAAGTTGTTCAAATGATTTGATGTGATGTTGGAAATACAACTTAGATGCAACTGATAGTGATTTCTTTAATTGATGTTCAATGAAAGATGAAGCTTGATAAGGAACATTTTCTCGTCAAAATATGCCATGGGCTAGTGATTTGGATTCTAGATCACAAATGCTTTGACCAATTTGATTTTACCTTTTCCAATGTTCAGATCACCGCATAAGTTGGAGGGTATAGATCAATATTTATTCTTGAAGTGAGATCTAAATATCTGCCCCCAGTGTCTAGCAATGTACGAAATGTCATGGGTGGATGCTCGGATAGGTGTATGGATGGATGGATATGGTAAGTATGCCAAGGATTCCAAGGATCATCTTGCGATAAGATAAGGTGTTCGGATAAAGAACATGCTTATTTGGATAATGCTTCATGGCTCAAATAATGCTGCATAGGATGGGATCAATAAAGATGACCCATGTCAAAGATGTTTACCATAAGAAAGTGCAAAGTGTGCACAAAAATTGTCAAGATCAGGATAACTAGGAAGGTGGATGCAGATGGATGAAAATGGATTGGATAACTGGTTCATGGATGCATAGGTTTATGGATAAGATGGATGGAATGTTGGCTTTATTATGGATGGGATGAGATACTTTCACCTAAACTAGTGCATGTAGATGCTTGATTCTACACATGATGCCTGTTTGCAAGATTTTCATCATGGTACCTTCCCAAAGCACTGCCCATGTGGTTTTCACTAGAGGATGATTTTCCTCTTTACTGTTTTCAATCCTTTATTTGATTTTTTTATATTTTCATATTTTTTGATTTTTTAGAATTTTCTAAAAGATTTTAAACTCATGTTGAATCACAAGGTGTTGGTGATGTAGATTCCCCTATCATAATGTGTCATCGATATCCTACTTGAAGAAGTTGCTTTTCCAAGATACATGCACTTGAATACAACTTTTGAGTTTCCTGATCTACTTTATCGATATCAGAGTTGACTTTGTCTTGGTGCGCACATCATGATAGAGTGACTTTTGAATCCTTATGATTAAGGGTCATTGCCAATACATGGTCAATGTGAGAATTGGATATCATGTGTGGAGGCATGGATGGAGTGTATTTAGGGATAGGAGATGGATTGGTTAACAGTTTGGAACCTTTGACTCTCCAAACTTGGGAAGATGAGCAAGGATGGGTGGATACGAAAGTGTGCATGGAATTAAGACCAACTACTTGATATACTTTGTACATTTCTTGAAAAGCTTTCTTTTGCTTTTGTGGACATCTTTGATGGATACTTTTCCATTTTTTATTTTTCCCCATAGTTTCTTTAACTAATGGAGTTTGATAGGGATAATCTTTCTTTGTATGTTTTGGTATCCATGCGTATTTGATTTGTCCATTATGCTTCTTAGCTTCTTTTTCTTTGATAACGTTCTTCGTTCTTTGATTCAAATATTTCATTTGATGTTGGTTCCAATTCATGGATGGGGTGATGGGTGGATGAAGATTCATGGTGTGGCTGGTTGTAGTATTGGCAATGGTTTCACCATAAAGATTATTTGTGCTCCCTATGTTGACATTTGCTTGAGACATAGTTTACCCCAATATTATGGAAGTAGTACCTTTGTTCTTTGATTCTTCCTATTCTGAGATGTCTTGTTCAATAAGTGTTCTCTGATAGATAGCCATTGTAGATGACGTTAGTTCAATTTTCTACTCTACTAACTCTAGATTATACTATTTTATCTGACTTGTTTCCTTGAGTGTATAATGTTGGATATCCTCATAGCTGATGTCCTTAGTTTGAATTTGGGATATATTTGATCTTGATGTTGAGAACTCTATTTGACTATACGAATCAATAAATTACTCTTTTTGTGTAACAATGTTAGGAATAAAGGGATCCTATTCTGAATGAAGATCATCTATGTGTACATCCATAGAAAGAATCTCATCAGTAGATGGAGGAGTATGTGCTATGTGGATATGATCATCTTGCATAGATAGGAGAGTGTCCATTAGATCATTGTAGTATCTTGTAGATACAAATTTTTGATCCTGAATAATTTTGGAATCACCTTTGACATGCTTTGGATCAAGTTCTTGACATGGGTCAATTTCAAATAATGGATTGCTTATAAGGGGTTCTTGGATGTCGTCATTAGACATGGTAAGTGGTTCAATATCTTCAAGTGTCAAGTTCAAGGTTCCTTCAGTATCTATAACCATGAGTTCAAAATATGTCAATATGTCTTGGAAAGGACCATTGCTAGACTTTGGTGAAAGATTTTGAACATGCTTTGGAATAAATTTTTGAGATATGTCCTCTAACTCATAAGGCAATGTAGATGTATTTTCAAAATGATCATTGGTCGATGGATTGTAGATTATGTCAATGGGATCAAATAATTCTAGCACTTCTTGAAATAGATCACTAAAAAGTGGTTCTTGATGTATGGTGAGTTGATCATCAGATGGGGTAAGAACATCTTCAATGTGTTCCTTAATTGAGAGATCTTGAACATTGTTTTCAACAATTGTGGTGGAGAGATTGTGAATGTCTTCAACCATACGGTCAAGTGATGTTGACATTTCTTGAATTAGATCATTGTCAAGTATTGTTGGTGGATTTTGATCATGATTCAAAAGTGACTCTTCACCTATGTTGATTTGATCTCTGAACGAGATAGAAACATCTGCAATGTGCACTTTGATGGATAGATCTTGATCATTGCTTTCAGTAATTGTTGTGGGGAGATTGTCAATGCTATCACCAGTGGTTGAATGTTCATCGTTATCCCCAATAGTTATCATTTTTTGTGTTTTTTCTTGTGTTTGTTGGGTAGCTTGAGAGGCTTGTTGCACTTGTTGATCTTGTGTTGCTTGTTGTGTGGCTAGATATTGTTGGATGGCCTTTTGGTAGCCCTGGTGAGATTTTAGTGCAATGTTATATTGTCTTGTTGCATTTGGTTTTGGTGGTAGTGGTGGTGGATTTGGAATTGTGTTGGATGTAGTGATGAGTGGTTGAGATACATTTGGAGTGATCGTGAGGGTTTGAGATATGATGGGTGTGGTGGGGTTGGTTGGAGTGATCAAGGTGATAAGAATGGTCGAAATGACTGAGATGATAGGTCCTTGGGAGACCATATTTTGATTTGTCAAGATTGATGTTGGCATTTGATTAGATACCATTTGTTGGTGTGATGTCAATGGTATATTCAAAGGATTTGATGTGATGGCTTGATTGGTGTTAGGTGGATTGATTTGGATGGAGTGATAAGTGCTAGGTAAAGGGGGAAGCCCTAAACCAAGGAATGATGTTGATATGGGTAATGGTGGTGGAGATGTCTCTTAGCGCAATGACTCAACTATTTTGGTAAGTGTAGCAATTTGGTCTCACAAAATTTGATCTTTCCCTTGATATAGTTGATTTGGTTTTTGTTCAAGCAGATTTGGGATGCATACTTGTGGTTTTTGAATGGGATCAGGGACAAATTGATTTTGGACAATGTTTTGATTTGGGATGATGTTCAGGTTTGGCATGATAGGTTGAAATTGAACATTGTTGGTGTTGGGAATGACATTGCCTTGATTTAGGTAACTTTTATTTTGCATGGTGTTACCTTGACTTGGATTAATGCATGAAGTTGTTAACATCTTGTTTGGATTTTGAACAACATTTGTATGATTCACAAACATATTTATCCCAAAAAAATTTGAATTCATGTTTTGTAATCTTGTACTTGCTATATTCACTTTTGGCATGTATGGATTTTGAGGGATGATGTTGGTCATTTGAAGACTCATGCATTGATTGTTTGGTGGATAGATTTGTAAGTTTGGACTTTGATTTAAATCTACCATCGGAAAAGGTGTTCCAAGATTTAGATTGGGTAGACTCACTTTTTTTGTACCATTGAGGTTTGTAGGATATAATGATCCCATGTATGGATTGTATAAATGTGAGTTTTGAAAATCAATTGGCATTGTAAGGCTTTGATAGTCTGGTTGACTTGGTTTACTCATGATGTATGGATCAAGTTTATATTCCATGTTCCTCTTATGTTTTGACCTTGTTGTAAAAGTGACCTCTAAGGTGTTTAGGACCAATGATGAGATGAAGGATGAAAAGGGGTGAATGATATGAGTGTTGGACGGTTAGGAACTTTGGATCAATGCTAAACTTAGGGCTTGATTTTGATTGTTTGATTTGGATAATGAACTTGTAAACCCTAAGATGTTAGATGTTATCTTAGGATGAACTTGTTCAAAGGGGTGCTAATTTAATTAGAGGTATGAGAAAGGATGCATTCCCATACTCCTAGCTAAACAAGGTGTTTTTGATTTTGATGATTTACCCAAGTCTAGAATGATGTTTCCAAAGCTCTAAAGTTGTTTGGTGGGATGGGATGATAAATGTTTGAATGAATGAAGTGTTTGATTTGATCCTAAATGAACCTAGGAAGGACTTGTTTACTAGACCAAGATAGTGAAGAACATGTTTTTCTCTAAAAGTAGTTCAAAATCAAAAGACCAATGTTTGCATGAAATATGATAAAAAGATAAACAAGCACATGTGTGGGGTCCAATTTGAGTTAATCTTAGTTAATGACTTGCTTTTAGGGCTGATGCAAGAAGTTGGGTACACAAAAAGCTCAAAAAGTGGAAGTGTTTTTGCTATTTTTCAGAATTTGTCACACTTGGACGGAAAATTTGAGGCACTTACACAATGAATCTTTAAAAAAGTTATCAATATTAAATTTATAATTTTGAATCTAGTTTCCAAATATGTAAATTATTCAAATACCTAGATTATAGAAATTAAATTTTTATAGAGATCTATACAAACCACTTTTTAAAAGTCCCTATTTGTTTACAATACCAAGCACATGTGCAGAAAACACTTTTTGACCCAAATAAAAGTATTTTTCTAATTACTTATGGAAAAAGAGAGCTAACAACATGAAGTTTGGTCTAGAATTTTTTTTGTAATTTTTGGTTGATTTTTTTTTTTTTATTAAATTTTTATTGGCTTTAATTGTTGTTTTTAAAAATCAACGTGTATAAACAACATAATTGGACCTAAACTAAACATTTTTTGAATCTTTTTTTTTTTTATTGTGTAGAGAATTGTCTGAAGTTTGATGTCATATATTTTTTTTACAAGAAACTTAACCAAGAAAAAGTTATTAAAAAACAAAAAAAGCCTGATATTTCAAAGTTTATGGACTAGTTTGCTTAGAAATTAATTAAAAAATCGAAAAAATAATCTAATATTAACAAAAATTATAAATTTGGAAAGTAGACATTGTGTTCTCTAATGGGTTTTAATTTTATAGATTGATTCAGAAAAAAAAAGTCCATCAGTCATATTGCCAAAGTTGGACATTCTTCTTCAATCTGCCTTAGTTTTTTAGTTGCACCTGTCAAAGGCTAAGGCTCAGATTGCCAAGCCTTTCCCAAGCCTAAAATCGAGGCAACACGTGGGTTGGGAATTTTGAATTTTAAAAATACATATGTGTTACAAAACACATATGTGCTCTTTATTTTCTTGATTATTTAAAATAAGAAATTTAGAAATGGATACCCGTTTCTAATTTTTTTTTTAATTTTTAAATAATTAATTTTTACATGTTATAAAACATGTATGTGTTATATAACACGTATGCATTTTTTAGTGCATACACGTTTTTTAAATAACGCGTACGCAATTTCTGCGAGAAATTTTTTTTTGGCTAAAACTTCTCCTCTTCATGTACCCAACTTCTTGCTTTTACCCTTTACCAAAAAAACACTTCTTGCTTAGTTTTCAAACTGAATGTCTATGTCTTGATTCCATTTTCATTCCACAAGGTCCATTATGTGAAACTCAAGGTTTCAAGAGCATAGTTTCCTATTGTTGGCTTTGGAATGAATAAATCAAGATATAGGTCCTAGTGTTTAGAAGCCTTCTAGGGATAAGAACACCTAAGGACAAGCAGTAACATGAGGACTTTTCAAAGTTACTTGTTCCTCTCAAAGGGTTTGAAATTCTGATGATTTGTTGAATGTTGGTTTTGATGTTTTGGATCCAAGCACTGCGTTTTCAAACTGACTCACAAGCAATATGACATCTTAGCTCAATTGGTACATTTTTCTTGGTGGACTTGCCTCGTGCCCTTCGTAGTAGAAGAGATGATTTTACATGCAACCAAGGAAAAATATAAAGGTATGTTAAGAATGAAGTCTTAACCTCTATATTTTAACCAAGATTGGATATTGGAAGTAACTTCTTGGAATCTAAGTTCCAATGTACCACTTTGATAAACTCATTGGATGGACTAGTTGGTTACTACAAACAAGGGTTTTAGTTTGGACTTTCTATTCGTGGAGATTGACCCATACAACAAGAGTCCCTTTTCAGATCCATCTTGTCAGAGCCAACCGCGTGATAATGGCATTTACTCCAATACCCACATCTATATCCTGGTGATTCTATTGAGGGATCAAGGAACTGTAAGTTTATGCTAAATACCATGTTCACTATGAAATATGTAAAACATTGTAGTAACAAAAAAAGTAGCCTTTTCCCTTACTTGGTTTGATAATGGACATTAAAACTGATTTAATGATGTCTTGGAGTGGTGTTGTAATGTGATGTACACATTCACACTATTCTAAGACCTTTATATGACTAAAACATGCCTTAATCAATCCTTTGCAAGGGTTTTGTAAAGTGTTGTAACACACTTTCTCACTTTTCTAGGATATATTTTCTTAATTAAGCCTAATGGGCCCCTTTGTAATGAAATGAACATAATGTGTACCTTTTTTAAGTGTTGTAAAGTGTTATAAAACACTATCACACTTATCTAGGTGATGTTAATTAATTTTGGGTAATTTGAGTAATTAACCCCCTTTTAATTCAAATTTAAGCCTTAATTTTGACACCTCTAAAAGATCTATCTCGACAATCATACTTTAATTAACAGGATATTTCATTGGGAAACGTTTGGTCCTGGTAAGTTGAGCTAGGATTCATTTGCCCTTGATGGTGAATGGGTCCTCCCTTAATAGGACCCCCTTTTCTCAGCTAATCTGGTATGGGTTTTTAGCCCTCTTTCAATTCCTCAGGATTAAGTCCTGATAAATTGAGCCAGAACCCATTCGCCTTAGATGGAAAATGGGTCCTCCCTTAATGAGACCCCCCTTTTTGAATTTCATTCTGGCGGGAGTTGAATAATGTTTTTTTCTAGATCTGGTTTCAAACTTAATTCTTTGAATTTTGAGGTTAATCTCTTAATTTAGTATAAATAAGGGTTTAATTCACATTATTTCACATAGCAACTTTGAGTCTACAAGAGCATTTCAACAACATTTATAAGGCATTTCAAGGCTGATTTCAAGTGTTTATTGAGCAATTCAAGATCATTTCATCATGTCAAGGGTTTAATGCATTCATACATGTTGAGCTAAGATTGTTGATGTAGCATTAAAGATCCTTCTTGCATGTATTATCTCATATCCATTTGAGATCGATCTACATTCTCCATGGCCACTTCATGTTAGTTTGCATATTTGTACTCCAAGAAAACATCCAAGGTATCATCAATTGCATAATTCATGTTTCATGCTTCATGCTTCATTATTTCATCAATTGGTTTTGTAGACATCCAAATTTGGACACTTAATTTATCCAAATTTATCACTTTTCATCTAAGCATCCTCTTATTCGAGTTAATTAAGTAATATTACTATTATTTAATTAATATCCTTAATTCTACCAAATCCCTAAGGTATTTAATTAATAATTAAATTCCTTACCCTCCTTAATCCTCTTTTCATCAAATGAATTAAATAAATATTACATTTATTTAATTCCTCACATGTCATTTTCATCTATTCCTAATCTATCTCCTAATCTCTCTATTAGGGATATGCACATGCCTAATCCTTGATTAGGATGTGTCACATCCTCCAACTTTTGCAAGTTTGTTTATAATCCTCATTATTCCCTAATTATCTACTAATTACTAATTAGTTAAATCTAATTAGTACCTTGGTCAACTCTCCCCATCCCCCAAGGAATTTTTAATTCCTTTTTATTCACCCTAGGTTCCCCTCTTCCCTATGTGAATTTTTAATTCACTTTTATTCCTTCTAGAATCAATTTTTCCCATGCATCTTCTAGAATCTTTGACTTGTCACATCAAGTCGCATGTGACAAAATACCACCTTTTTGGAGACCCTCTCTTATCCACTAGATTCTCCCAAGCATGTGAATTTTTAATTCACATTTATTCCTCCAAGGAATCTTCTCATCTCCTAATGTACTTGGAAGGTACTTGTCCTTCCTCCACATCATCCTACCTTTATCCACTTCACATTCCACATGTCAAAATGTGAGGGCTTGTGAGTCCTCAACTCACCTTAGCTCTTCATCTTGACCTTGTTGGATAAATCTCAACCATTGAATTCTCTAGAGAATTCAAGTTTAGCTATAAATATCCCCTCCTCTAAGGCATTTAAGAACACTTAGCCATTTTACAACTAAATGCCACCATTTTGTGCACTCATCTAGCCATCAATTTCATCTATTTACATTTATATCCAAGCATATAGTTAAGCCTTTCATTTAGCCATATCAAGGGCCATCAAGGAGCATACAAATCAAATCAAAACAAAGGGCCAACCAAGGAGTTTCAGCTGCAAAAGGGAGGTATATCTATTTAGCATCATTTTACACTTTTCCTCTTTGCATTTACAAATTTCTTAGGCTAATCTTGAGATGTTTCCTTATGTTTTTCCATTGCATTCTAGTTGCTTAGAATAGGTCAAAAATTTGATATCACAGGTTTAATTACCTACAAGGGTTTGACTAAGGAAAACCCCTATTCACTAAAAAACATCAAGTTTTCCTTCCTCTTGAGTTTGTGTTTGTATCTATTTAGAAATTGAAGATTAAGTGGAGCAAGTTTGAAGAAAGATTGAAAAAGTTTTCAAGTTGCAAGATTGTCATTTATAGTGCAAGAACAAAGAAACATGGCTACAAAATTTATTCCATACTTTCCAGAGTTGAAAACCTGGGAAATGAGAGTGCAAACATCAAGGAATAAAACCCAGAAGTCCTATGTAGACTCTAAAGCAGTGAAAATCTAGGATCTAGGAGTGTTGACTGAGAGGAATAAGGTCCATAAGTCATTTTTTGAAACCCTAGTAGGGACCCATTCACCACTAAAGGCGAATGAGTCCTTTGTGGCCTAAACAGAGTAAGTTTTCTACAAGGTACACATCATTTCAAGCTCTCAAAACTGCCCTTTTCATTGCTATAACAATTAGGGTTAGTTTTTTATTGTTATTTTTGTCTTTTATTCCTCTTAATTGAATGTTTTATAGTGAAAATTGTGTGTATGAAAATATGATGCATAAATGAATTTAAAATGAAGTATTCAAACACACCAATAAGACATTTAATAAAACAGAATATAAAAAGGAGTAAAGAAGTGCAAACTCTATTCTGCTTCCATTGTCGTCCTATTGTCCTCTATCTTTAGTGTTTTTTGTCGATTCCAACTTTGTGTTCTCAGATTTGTAGGCTAGGCTCAACAAACTGTCTTCCTAAAGAACGAGATTTGATATGATGTAGATGCAAGAGTAAGCTATGATGATGATTTGAGCTAAGAAACTTGAAATAAACATGATGCTATGATAAATGAACTCTAAATGACTTAAGTGCATGAATTCTAATTAATTGCCTATTATCAATGCTTGGATTCACACAGGTATTTATAGAGTTTTTCGAATGATTTTGATTGGCTGTCTCGATTAACGGTTGTGATAATTCCTGGCAGATCGAATGGTTGAAGAAAGATGAAATTGAAGAGAAGATAGAAGAAACCTAAAAACAAGATTTTTCTATTTTTTATGAAAGAGGAAAAAGAAGAGAAGATAAGAATAAAAGAAAGATTAAAAGCTGATAAATAAATGAATTTAAAATTTCAATTATTTATTTGTGGAGGACATTCAGCTTTTCTTAATTAAATAAAATATTTAATTAAGCTTTTAAAAGCAGAAGAAAGGTGGTGATAAGAAAAGAGCTTTAATCATGTTTTATTGAAAAAAGCAGAATATCTCATAATTAAATAAAATATTTAATCATGATATGAGAAGATTTCACAATCAGGTTAAAATACCTAATTTTGATTTAGAAAGAAAGCATAAGATATTTTTAATTAAATAAGATCTATTTAATTAAATCACTTTTATGAAATTAATTAAATGAAACATTTAATTAATTAGAAGAAGAAAATTAAAATAGAAGAAAGAGAGACATTTAAACTTAATTAAATCAAAATATTTAATAAATTCAAACATGATAATTAATTTAAATAAATAGAATGTATTTATTTAATTAATTAAGTGGACATATGAAAATAATTAAATAAAATAAATTTATTTAATTATGGAAGAGAAATAAGATGAATGAACAATATAATTAAATTAATTAAATTTAATCATATGTAGAGGACTTTAGAAAAATTAATTAAATAATAAATATTTAATTAGTGCCAGGATTATAGACATGACCATTTTTATGATACATGCCCCTCTTTGAAGTGATGTGTGAAATGCATTGCTTCAAAGAAAAATAAATAAAAAAATTTGCCCCTGATATGTTTAATTTTTGATGTCGATGATGCCCCCTCGGGAGGTAAATCATGGAAGAAGAAGTTGATAGTGACAGGGAAACAATGATTTAGCTCCTGATAGATGATGTGGTCGATGCCCCAGTGAAAAAGAGGATGAAAAATGGAAAATGCCATTAATGCCCACACTAAAATGATGCTTATAAGGTAAAAGGGGTAAAATGAAGTGTCATTTTCACCCTGCTGCTACAGTGAAATTTGAGCTCTGAGAGTGACTTGGCGAGATGGTGATCCCTGTGCACAGACATAGGTTTGAGCGAGCGCGACGATATCAGAGACCAGCAGCGTATGGACCATCGGTGAGTGATTCGAACCATCTATGTTGTCAAATTTTGCTTTTTAGATCGAATTTGAATCATTTTTAAGTCGGATAAAAAAAATTTAGAACGTTTTAGCGCATCTAGGGCACAAAACTGCGCATTCGATAAATGTTTTCGCGCATTTAGGAATTTCCGTAGCGCATCTAGGAATAGGTTAAAAACTGATTTTTTAGCGCATCCGATAGATAGAGTTGCGCATCTAGGGCGAAATCGGCTAGGCAGGTGTTTTAGTGCATCTAGGGCACAAAACTGTGCTTTTAGGGTTTGGTCTAAGAATGCTAGAGTTGCGCATCGAGTAGTTAAAGTAGCGCATAGGAGATATATAATAGCGCATATGGGGTTTTAGCGCATATGGGTAATAGTTTAGCACATAGGAGAAAAACTTTAGCGCATACGGGTTGTTAGCGCATATGGGCAACAGAGTTGCGCATTTAGGAAAATTTTCCAAAAAAGCTTGTGTGATGAAAAATGATGATGAAAATCGCTTCTTTAGTCAATAGATAGATGAATTGTAGGACCATCATGCTGATAAGATAGAAAATCTGATAGAGAACTGATAACATTGTTTTCCGCGATTGAAAAACAAAGAGTAGATAGCTGATAACTTTGTGACGAACCACAAAGAGTAAAATGATTGATTGATTGGTTTGATTTTGATAACTTTGCTTCTCGCGATTGAAAAAAAAAGAGTAGATGGGTGATAAATTTGTATTCTGCGATAGAAAACAAATAGTAAAAAAATGGAGATAAAAATTTGCATTCATGATTTGAAATACAAATAAAAAATGATATGTATGTTGATAAATTTGCTTTCCTAAAAAGAAAAACAAATAGTAAATGAAGATAGAGTAGATTGATTTGACATGCTGATAGATTGATTTGTCATGCTGATTAGATAGAGGTAGCACTGGATATGGTTCATTGAATATGTTATGTTGGCTATATAGATCATGTGATATGAGTCTGATTTGATGTTTTTGTTGTGATGGTCGAACAAAATAGGAGGCTTTCAAAAGCCTCCAGATCAGAGAGTAGTTCCCACTATGTTGGGAGCGGATAGGTGAGTTGACTCCTGCAGAGCTACAGGTGATAGCAGATTGTGGATTGGGACCCTTGTTGGCCATGCCGCGAGGCATTTGGGCAAACATGGGACTGTTGACGGCCTTGGCCAAGAGATGGCACTCAGAGCATAACACCTTCCACCTGCCGACGGGTGAGATGAGTGTGACGTCGGAGGATGTGTTACGGATTCTGGGGATTCCAGTTGTTGGAGCCCTTGTGGTTTATGACCACAAGGAGATTGGTGGGACCGAGGCGCTGCAGCGGATATGTGGCGATCTTGGTATTTATGGGTACTAGATAGATTGGGATGATTTCAGCAGGTATCCGGCTCTAGTTGCGGTGTTGGCAGTAGTTGTTAGAGGTTTTCTTGGACCAGACCATCGGTCCAAGGGATTCGCCATGGGTTGGGGGAGGATGCTGGAGTGGATGATCACTCAGCCACGGAGATTTTCCTGGGGTAGCTGTGTCTTAGTGGACATGTACCATGATCTTCACCGGATTGTGTACAGAGGATCCACCAGCCTGGCGAGTGGAGTTACATTGTTACAGATCTGGACGTGGGAGCACATTGCTATCACGAGACCACTTTGTACTAGGGCGAGACCAGTGGGGAGGCCGTATGTGTATGCTTATTCTGGCGCAGTTGTCCAGCAGAGGCTGGGCAAGGTAGAGTACTGGCGGCGAGTTTTGGATGACGTGGATGCGGTGATATTCAGGCCCTACACAGACTGCGAGGTATGGGCGACTGATCACCTAGAGATGTCGTTTGTGTGCAGACCACGGTACCTGATAGGGCAGACGCCCTTTATTATTGAGAGGTTTCTGGCACTATGGGTTCTGAGATAGTTTGGTTTCACGCAGGGGATGCCCCAGGGCATTGCTCATTATGGGCGGCGTAAAGGGGATGTAGGATGGGGGCCATGCATTCCATACCAGGCAGCGTATACCGAGTACACCGCATTACAGCTCGAGGTATGGGCGGACATGCCAGAGGTATTGGATGTCGGGATGATAGATGACTATGCCCAGTACTTTCACACACATCCATTTCCACGGTTCACAGTGCCAGATGAGGCACGGGCGATCAGAGTAGCACCACAGCCAGGAGCAGGGATACAGGAGGTGTGGCTGGTGGGGAGCAGGCTATGGGAGGAGGAGAGCAGGCTATGGGTGGAGGAGAGGAGGAGGAGGGAGAGGAGAGTGAGGAGAGTGGAGATGGGGAGGAGGAGGACAGGTCAGATGACGGAGATGATGGAGATGACGGGGATGAGCAGAGGTAGCAGAGACTAGACAGACTGGGTAGAGTACAGGTTCCTCATCGGTCCAGATCCGGTGCTAGGCCTCAGACAGTAATTAGGGTGACATCCTCATCCCAGTAGGCACAGATAGATGCGTTGCAGGGTCAGGTGCAGACCTTTCAGGGGCAACAGGCACAGCTTCAGAGTCAGTTAGTGTAGGCTTAGAGCATGATAGTGCAGTTACAGGCACAGCTTGCACAAGCACAGGCACAGGTACAGGTTCAGATGCCTGCCCTGGATCCCCAAGTGGCACAGTTGGTAGCAAAGAGGGATACCTTTAGATGGCGGGCACAAGAGACTGAGGGTGTAGCATAGAGGCTGATGGGTACCATATAGAGTACCTCCTTACAAGAGGCCATTGCAGAGGGATTCGAGGCAGCCAGAGAGGCAGAGTATTACAGAGTTCGTTACGAGGAGCTATGCCCTCCTGAGCGGCAAGAGCCATATCCCAGATCGCATAGTAGGACGAGGACCCGATCCCGGACATCGACTCATGGCAGAGAGGTTACAGGGCCTCAACGGGATCCTGATGCGGGTATGAGTGGCAGGCCACCTCCTTCCGGTCCAGCTCCTTCGGGGGCATCCACCAGTTAGCCATTTTTTGGGGCTGATTTATTATGTATATTGAGTTTTTATCATGTCTTATGTATGATGTTCTGACCTTGTTAGCTTCATTGGACATTTGCACATTTGTATTATTTTGATGAGCAATGATATGCAGCGGCAATGTTTCTGATGATGTTATGTTTATGCATTTTTGATATGATATAGATGTTATTTATATGCATGTATGATATGAGATGGATTTTATTTATATGTATGTATGATATGAGATGGATTTTGTTATTATTTTTGCGGACTAATCATTATGATGCAGGATGATCTAGTGATTATGATGTGTATACAATGATTTTGTGATGATGTATGTATATATGTGAGATGTGAATATATTTGTGGATTTTCCATGTATGAAATGCATCGTGATATGGTATATAATGAATGTGGTATGAATAATGAAGAGAAGATAAATGATATGTAAAATGGTAATATGATGATAATGCAATGATGATAAAATGTGAATGGTAATGATATGAGATGATAAAATGATGAAAATGGTAAATGAAAATGGTAATGATGAAATGATTAAATGATAAATGAATGATGAAATGATAAATGATAAATGATAAATGATAAATGAAGTGATAAATGATAAATGATAAATGATAAATGAAATGATAAATGATAAATGATAAATGAAATGATAAATGATAAATGATAAATGATAAATGATAAATGATAAATGAATGATGAAATGATAAATGATAAATGATAAATGAAATGATATGATAAATGATAAATGATAAATAAATAATGAAATGATAGATGAATGATGATCATGGTAAAATAAGGATGATATTTTATAAAATGAATAAATGGCAGGGTAAAATGATGAGTGATAATGATGACAATGAAATGATAATGAGAAAGGAATGAAAGAATAAATGAATGATGTAACGAATGATAAATAATGATGACGAAGTGAAAAGATGAATGATAAATGGATGATAAGATGATGAATGATGAACGATAATGAAAAACGAGAATGAAATGATAGATGAATGAGTGTAATGAATAAGAATGATGATAATAAGGATAAAGATAATAAATGATAATAATGAATGGATGCAATGAGTCAAATGTCCAAATGTCCTCCACAAAAGCTCAAAACTGTATGACAACCGTTGATGCAATCATTCAGTCTTTCAAAACACCGATGTGAATCCAATATGCAGATATATACAATGATCTAATAAATATGCAACTACATGAAACTAATTAGTTTGTTGAGCCTACTTCAAGCCTTCTTGAATCATCATAGAACGTTTTGAAATGTTGGAAGTATGTACAAGCATCAGAGGGGAAATTAGCGCCAATGATGACCAAAGTACAACTTTCATGAATTTTGATATAGCAAGTGAACACAAGCATCGAGGTATAATTGAACCAAGATGACCTGAGCATTGCTTGCATAAACAGACAAAGATTAACCACCATTCTGATGCAAATGTGGAACTGTCATTGATGATATTGTTGTGACCGTCATGTCCTGTGACATATTTGCATCAGATTGACTGTTAACCTCAACACAGCAGACAAAGAAAAATCATTCTCGTTCCTTGCCACTCTAGTTCAGTACATCCTTGAGTGTGCTCCAGAGTGATGATATCGAAAATCAAACAACTTTTGGTCAAACATGTAATACTGTTATTTCATGCATTATTCAGATTTCTGGATCATCCAATAGACAAGGATATGATATCTCGCTGAAAAAGTGTTTCACTATCGGATAAAGTTGTGGCATGAGTTTGTTGTTTGTTTGCATGCTCAGATTCTATATCATAGTCTAGCTGTTTTGTTATGCTCTGAAAGTTAAGTGCCCCCAATTGAGTTTTTCCCTGTTTATTGACACAACTTGCGGAAAGGAATATGTACACACGATCAAGCCATGGTAAGACGTTTTAACCCTCTAGGCAGATGGCGGCAGGATGATGCGATTAATGACCCTAAGATGTGAAAAAGATGCAGAAAAGGGAAGCGTTGAAAAGAAAAAGTGCAAAATAGGAACTAATAGATGGAAAGGTACGGATAGCATCTGTTTGCTAGATTTTCACCATTCGTATTTATTGCATTTTTCTGATTTCTTTTTGATTTTTTTGTATTTTTCTGTCAATAGATTGCATGTTTGCCAGGTTTTCACCCTATGACATTCTCTTTTGAATTTTTTTTGTATTTTTTCAGGACTTTTTCTGCTGTTTTTGGATTTCTTCAGGACTTTTTCTGTTGTTTTTGGATTTCTTCAGGACTTTTTCTGCTGTTTTTGGATTTCTTTAGGACTTTTTCTGCTGTTTTTGGATTTCTTCAGGACTTTTTCTGCTGTTTTTGGATTTTTTCAGGACTTTTTCTGCTGTTTTTGGATTTCTTCAGGACTTTTTCTGACTTAAACATAATATTTCTTAAGATGCATACTGTTGATGGGTTCATCAAACAGATCTCCTTCTGGCGTTGATAACTTGTATGCTCCCAAGCCGTAGACTGCAATAACCACGTAAGGGCCTAGCCAATTTGGTTTAAATTTTCCTTTCTTTTCTCGGTCTTGTTGATTTCGTGGGTTCTCTTTCAGAACTAGATCCCCCACCTGGAAGGTATGTGACCTTACTTTGTGATTATAGCTATGAGACATCATCTGCTGGTATGCCTTCAAATGGTCAGCTGCTCTTTGTCACTTTTCATCTAGAAGTTCTAACTCTTGCAGTCGGGAAACTCTATATTCATCCTCTGTTATGAGACCTTTCAATGATACTCTTAATGAAGGTATTTCTACCTCTAAAGGCAATATGGCTTCTGCTCCATAGACAAGGGCAAAAGGTGTTGCTCTTGTTGGCGTTCGGACACTAGTTCTGTAAGCCCACAAGGCGGGATTGAGTTGAACATGCCAATCCTTCCCTGAGTTATTGGCAGTCTTTTTCAAAATCTTTAGTATAGTTTTGTTTGAGGCCTCTGCTTGGCCATTCCCTTGTGGATAATAAGGCGTGGAATATCTGTGCTGAATATGGAATCTTTCAAAAAGTTCATCGACATCCTGATTTTTGAAAGGCTGACCATTATCCATAATAATGGCATTAGGAATGCCATATCGACAAATAATGTAGTTGAGTATGAAGGATGAAATCTGTTTTCCAGTGACTTTAGAGAGAGGTACTGCCTCAATCCACTTAGTGAAATATTCAATTGCTGTGATAATGAATTTATGCCCATTTGAAGAGGAAGGATGAATTTTGCCCACGAGATCTAACCCCCATTGAGAGAATGGCCAGGTGGGTGTAAATGAATGAAGTTCTTGTGCAGGAGCATGAATAAGATTCCCGTGAATCTGAAATTTTGAGCATGTTTTAACAAAAGTGAATGATTCCCTTTCCATTGTAGGCCAGTAGTAACCCATTCTAATCAATTTCTTGGATAAGGTTAGTCCACTCGAATGAGTACCACAGATGCCCCCATGAACTTCTTGTAAAGCTTTGTCAGATTCGTCACGTTCAAGACATCGGAGTAAAGTACCATCAAGACCACGGCGATAAAAGGGTATCAGCAATAAGGGTATATCGAGAAGATTGTCGGATAAAGTTACGTTTTTGGTTGCGGGATAAGTCAGGTGGTAAAATGTCATCTTTTAGATAGGTATAAATTTTACCATACCAGGGTGAATCAGATCCTACCAGGTGGCAGATAATTTCGCTTTCAGGTGTGTCATAGGCAGGTGTAAATAATTGTTCCACTAGAAATTCGTAGTGAGTCTATTTTTCTTGGAGTTGTATTAATGAGGCGATCGTAGCCATAGCGTCAGCTGCTTTGTTTTCAACCCTTGGAATTTGTGTGAACTGAATGTTTACAAAGTACTTTTTAAAGTCATCAATCATCTTCTTGTATGGCAACAACTTGTCATCCTTAGTCTGATAATCATCATTGATTTGGTTGATGACTAACTGTGAGTCACCATAAACTTGTAGCTTGGTAATTCTCCACTCCAATGCTGTCTTTAAACCAGTGATGAGTGCTTCATATTTAGCTATGTTATTGGTGCACAGAAACATTAGCCTATATGACCGAGGAATGGTATGTCCTTGAGGGGTGACAAAGAGAATGCCTGCCCCCGATCCATGTTGAGTAAAAGAACCATCGAAGTATAAGGACCATAACTGCTTAGAGTCTGCCATAAAAACATCAGCGTCTGGGAACTCAATGTGTAGGGGGTGCTCTGTTTGTAGAGGAGCGTCTGCTAGTTGATCCGCAATAACTTGTCCTTTGATTGCTTTGCGTTCAACATAGTGGATGTCAAATTCACTCAAAATCATGACCCATTTTGCTAACCTTCCTGTTAGTGATGCTTTACTTAGTAGGTATTTGAGTGGATCAATCTTTGAAACCAGATTGATTGTGTGAGTTAGCATGTAATGTCAGAATTTCTGTGAAGCAAAGACTACTGCTAAACAAGCCTTCTCAACGAAAGTGTAGTTAAGCTCATGACTTGTTAGTGTTCTGCTAATGTAATAGATTGCACGTTCTTTCCCTTCATGGTCTTCCTGCGCTAATAATGCTCCCAAGGATGTCTCAGTTGCAGCAATATACAGGATCAATGGTTTGTCAGTTGGTGGAACAAATGAGTGGGTTCATTAGGTCTTGCTTGATTTGTTGAAATGCCATTTCGCACTTGTCATCCCATCTAAAAGGAACATTCTTATGTAGGAGATGTGTGAATGGTAGACTTTTGTCAGCCAATTGTGCAATGAATCTTCTGATGGACTGTAGTCATCCTTGTAATGACCTCAATTGACCGATGTTCTTTGGAGGAGGCATCTGCATGATTGCCTGAACTTTAGCAGGATCTACTTCAATTCCCTTTTCTGAAACAATATATCCTAACAGCTTTCCGGATGTGACCCCAAAAACACATTTCTTAGGATTTAGGCGAACTTTGAATTTCTCCAATCTGGTGAATATTTTAGCTAGTATTTCCAAGTGTCCTTTTCTGGTGTGTGATTTTGCCAATATGTCATCTACATAATCTTCCATGAATGTGTGCATCATGTCATGAAAGATCGTAGTTATAGCTCTTTGATAGGTAGCTCCAGCATTCTTTAAGCTGAAAGGCATGACATTCCAACAATATGTTCCCCACGGACAAGTGAAAGCTATTTTGTCTTGGTCTTCTGGTGCAATCTTGATTTGGTTGTAACCAGAGAAACCATCCATTAATGAATACATGGCATGGCCAGCTGTCAAATCAACTATAGTGTCAATGCTTGGAAGCGAAAAGTCATCCTTTGGACAATCTTTGTTAAGGTCTCTGAAATTAGTGCATATTCATACACGTTTGTCTAGTTTTACTACTGGTACAATGTTGGACATCCATTCTGCATAGGTAATTGGTCTTATAAAACCTGCATCGAGGAGCTTTTTGAGTTCTTCTTTAACCAGTAGTGCTACATGAGGATTCATCTTTCTGAGCTTTTGTTTGACTGGTTTAACTCCTGGTTTGATAGATAAATGATGCATAATGAGATTAGGATCAAGGCCTGGCATGTCTGCATATGACCAAGCAAAATTAACTTGATTTTCTTTAAGAAAGTTCATGAATTCTGGGATTTCTTTATCTGTCATTGATTCAGCTAACTGTAAAATCCTTGGATTATCTATAGTTGCAATATTGATTTCCTTTGTAGGCTCGATCAAGACGGGTGATCGCTCATGATAGTGCTCCGGGAGAGTGTCAAGAATCCCATCAGCTGGTGCCTTAAAAAGGTTTTCACCATCTGATACGCTCTTTATTTTATTTTTTGCTTGATCTAGTACTGCCATATTCTGGTTTTCACCACTAGATCGTTTTTCTTTATTTTCATTTTTGTAGCTAGGAGACTTGACACTCTCCTGATTAAAGACTTCATACCGAAAATCGCTAGTGGAACAATTATCGACACCTTCGGCGGAAAGGAAGTTTATGATAGCTTCGTCATTTGGAAAAATGGGTATATCAATAGGTTCGGTTAGATCCCAGTCAATGAGATCAGGATGGATTAATGGTAGCACGTCATCTGGTCGTGTGAAATCGATGATGGTTAGGTTCAAGACAGAGTTATCGGTAGGATCCGAGGTATGAGGTAGGTCAATGATGGTACTATTCTCCTGATAGTCTTGTTCGTTAAAATCTAACTTAGTATCACTAGACTCATAGTTGTGTTGTGGTTCAGATTCTTGTGGTTGGGATCCTGAACTGTCTCCTTTGATTAAAGTGGGTGTATACTTGTGTATGACATCTACCTCTTTGTCCCTCCAAAATTCATCATTGTGGATGGTATCCCATTCATATTCAGTAGAATCTGTATCAGAAGTATTTTCTATGACATTCAGGATTGATGCCAAACATGTCTTATTCTTATCGGAACCTTCTTGCAGTGTAAAAACATTACCTTGTAATTGTTTAGATTGGGTAGCATCATAGCCTATTCCAGTTTTGTCATATCCAGCAAGCCCTGGGAGATGGATAGGCTCAACTACACCTTCTTTTCTTTTTCCAAGAGGACCATTGTCATATCCCATCTTTTGCATGATGGAATATCCTTTCCCATATTGATCTGTTGGTAAGGTGACATTTAGAACTGTTTCTTCCTCATCCTTATAGAGCCAATCCAGAATTGTTGTATCCTCAAGATCTCCCATGGGAAACTTTTCTTTGATAAATTATCCATTGAACTTGGTAGTGGGCTCTGTTTGTATTAGTGCTGATGTTGATGCTGCTGCTATCTGTTGTTGTGTAATAGAAGGCTTTCCATGTGATCTAGGAGATGTAGGTAGATTAGCAAGACAAAGGGAATATTCCCCAACTCCACTTTCTTTGAACTATAGTTTCTTGTCAAAGCTTTTGGCTAATTGGCTGATTTGTGTATCATTCTTAGGAGAAGTATCAGCAAGTGCTTCTCGATTATTTGGAACCAAAGTATCCTGATGAGCTTTGACATTGGCACAAGTTTGGGTGTTGGAATTATCAGTTGGTATAGTGATTTCCTATCCATCATATGGAAACTTAAGACATTGATGGTAAGTGGACGGAACAGCTTGCATTTCATGGATCCAAGGACGACCCAACAGGATGTTGTATGCAAGATCTCGATCTAAAACTTGACAACAGGTGTTTTTGATAACAGGTTCCACTCTAATTGGTAGCATGATTAAACCTTTAGATGTTCTCTCCTCATCATCATAGGCTTTTATAGTAATCTTCCTTCTAGGATCAATGGAGTTTTTTGCAAATCCTAATGCTTGGACTACCTTCAAGGTACATATATTTAGACTAGCCCCTCCATCTATTAGAACATGTTTAACATGGAACTTATGGATCATGACCTCTAAGTATAATGATGAATTGTGGGGATGAGTCATGGAAACATCATCTTTGTCTGAAAATGAGAGACACGTAGGTGAGGACAAATGTCCTACCATGGCTTGAAATCGGTGCACATCCAAATCCGTGGATACAGTCGTTTCAAAAAGGTCTTTGTCTAAGATTTCCTTATGTGTAGGGGAGATTTTTAGGAGTTCTAAAATGGAGATTTGAGCCGGAGTCTTTCGAAGTTGGTTGACTAAGTCATATTGATGTTGAGGGGAAGTCTCAGTGGATTTTGAAGAGGTGCCTTTCAAGACAACTTTAGCTTGTGCTCTCGTTGTGACATTCACTTGTCCATTATCTATTTTTTCCTTGATTTTTATAACGTTGACTCGCTCATCATCTGTATAGAGGTGACGGATTACATTGTCATCAATTTGATTCACATTTTTGTCAGAAGACTCTCCCTTTTGATAATTTGGTAGAGGATTGCGAAATGCTTGGTGATCTTCGTTGGATTTATGTTGTCCTTCTACTGTGATAATGCCTTTGTCAATTAGATCTTGAATAGTATGTTTCAAAGCTTGACATTGGTTTGTACGATGACCTCTGCACCTATGATAGTCACAAAAATAAGCCTCATTCCATGATGGAGGTTTTACACTAGGTTCATAATTGCATTGTGGTGGTAACATAAGGACATTCTTTTCCATAACCTCTTTGAAGGCAGATTCCAAGGATTGTCCTAGTGGAGTGAAATTTATTCTATTGGAGAAGAATGGAAATCGTTGTGGGTTCGTGTTTGATGTATTCCCTAAGGTGTTGTTATTTCCTCGATAGTTTTGGTTGTTGACAGTCCCTTGATTGTTGTTCACTGAAGGGGGATGATTGTTTCCTCGATTCACGACTGAATTGACATTGTTGTAATTATTGTTACGAGGAGTGTTTGGGGTGCTCAGAACAAATGGCCTAGTCATGATATGATTTGCATCTACAACACCATCGTTTACAACGTTCTTGTTGTGGGTCCAAAATTTAGACTTTTCTTGATTGTTGTAATGGTTAGATGAGCTAGGGTTGTCCTTATCAAGTTTTATTGTCCCTCTTTTGACCAAATCATTTTCGATAGTGATGGCATCCTCAATCAATTTCTCAAAGGAAGTTGGACAATGTAGATTTAAACAATAGCTCATTTCTAAGTTAAGGCTATTGATGAAAGTAACCATTTTCTCCTTTTCAGGAACATGTCGAGGGTACCTAGCGAACATTCTCCTCCATCTTTGAAGAAAGGTAGTGAAAGATTCACCGGGCTTTTGTGCAACTTTGCAAAGATCAATCATGGTGATTTGGTGTTGAATGTTGTAGGCGTATTGTGTTATGAACAAATTGATCAATTCCTCAAATGTTTGAATAGGAGGTGTAATCTTAGATAACCATTCCATAGAATTGACTCCAAGGCTTCGAGGAAATAATCACAATAAATAAGTATCCTCGTGGGCAAACTCCAATGTCATGTTTCGAAAATCTCTAATGTGGTCAATTGGGTCTGATTTCCCATTATAACAATCAAATTTGGGAATGTCACAGTGTTTAGGAAATGGAATCGTGTTGAGACTTCTATCAAAAGGATAAGGACATATGTCATCCCAAGTGTATTTCTTGGTTGTGGTTCCCCCTCGTATTTCTTTGATTGTTCCTTGGATTTTTTTAAGCTCTTGTTCAAAGAGTGCGAATTTAGATGGGGATGGTTCTTCTTCTTTGCTTTTTAATTTCTCAGTATCAAAGTCTTTAGGCAATTTAGCTCCTTGATCTGCTAAGAAAAGAAAGTACTTTTCTTTGTCACGTTGTAGAATCTTTTCAAGAGCTTTAAAAAATTTTGGGTTCTGTTCCGCCTCTCTAAGTTGAAGTTCTTCCTCTTGGTCATCATCACTATCTACGGGAGTTTTGTTCATGTTTTTGTTCTTAAGCAATGAATTTTCCTCTCCATCAGCCATATTGTTGTCACTGAAAAGGGGATTGCGATTCACACTAAAAAGAGGACTATCACATTCACCTTCTTCTTGAATGTTGTGGGTGGGAGTTTCTTGTTGAGATGTTTCTCCTAGCTTGTTGTGTTGAGATCTTGTAAAAATAGGCATATGTAAGAGATCCTCGGATAAGATAAAAGGTTACTGAAGGATTTGATTAGGACGCATTGAATATTCAATTGAAGGTTGTGGTATATTCTCAAACTCAAGAGGTTGATCAAGATTGTGACGTTGAGATAATGCTAATCTTTGATAATAAGCTTGGGTAGCCAAAGGTTCTACAACATAATCGTCGGTGAATCCCCTAATGTAATCTTGGTATCTATGGAGGAATGTACGATAATGGAGCAAGACGTCTCGACTCTTATACAGGAATTCTCTGCGATCTAAAGTCCTTTTGTAACTTAAGTTTATTTTGGGCTTCTTGATTCTATCGAAAACTGATTTCTTGGTGAACTTGGTTGATTTCCACTTTCTTAACATGGGAGTAAAATCTCAGAGATTCAGGTCTGTGTCTGAATTTTGATAGAAACCTAAAAGCACTATTTTGTTTCCTAAATGCGCTATAGAAAAAGGTAAATGCGCTGGAGAAAGAGTTAAATGCGCTACAGAATACCTTATATGCATAGAAACAGAGAGCATATGCACAGCAGAATACCCTAAATGTGCTGAAACAGAACAAAGATGCGCCAAAACAGAGTTTAAATGCACTACAATTTTTCTGAGATGCACTAAAACAGTTTTCTAAGGACAGTTTTGACTAGTTTTCAGCTGAAATTTATCATGTTGGTTTTTGGATGATCCTTTATCTGAATTAATGTTTTTGAAATCATAGCAAACAATCTGATTTAAGTTGATTCGTAACCAAGCACAGAATAAGACAGGCACAACCTAGGTTAGGCCAGGACAATATCCGCTAGACTCCACGTGGGTTTCCCCAACTGCATATCAGTAGCGTGTGAATCCAGAAGCTTGGCTGCACAGGCTCCCCCTTACAGTGCACTCTCTTCTTATGCCAACCAAGCTTCCAACCCCCATGAAACTCCCATGGCGAGCTGATCACCTCTACTATTGACTGCGAAAGTGTGGAAGGCTTCACACCGACCGGTGCTGGACTAGCAGATAGAAGGTTTTTGGCTTTCTAAATAATGGTATTTAGTTCGGGA
This sequence comes from Sequoia sempervirens, assembly GCA_007258455.2. Classification (NCBI taxonomy): domain Eukaryota; kingdom Viridiplantae; phylum Streptophyta; class Pinopsida; order Cupressales; family Cupressaceae; genus Sequoia; species Sequoia sempervirens. The sequence continues at coordinate 649,362,117 of VDFB02281492.1, forward strand.
CCCCCGTTCGAGTGGCCATACATGGGGCAAGAGATTAATCACCATTAAGGTGGCACTCCAGCCTAAAGAGGTTAAGCTCAACAGGGTTTAAGGGAGTACAACTCCATCCGTATGACACATCTGTACAAGCAACCTTAGGTTTTCCCTTAAGATTTACATTTATATACCGGTCGGGGGTAGCTTGGCCTTAGCTCCATTGCCAGTTTGAGTCATCCCTTAAGGTGAGTACTTTTTCCCTTAAGGCAGGCCCAATTTCTAGAGTCAATAACTGTTTCTCTTGCACCCAGGATCGCACAAGTGCACAAGGGGAGAGGATACTTCAATTATTGAGTCAGGGTTACACAGAGAAAAGTGGGTCTGGTTTTCTGATCACCTAGTTTGCACAGGGTGAGAGCATAATCACCTACCACTTTCAAGCACAGTCAATAAGAGTAAACAAGTTCATTTTATGTGCACCAAAATCAAAAGTGATTTACTCTAAGTGAAGATGTTGCTTCACAACAGACATGGGGTTCTTTTTAACTGCATGATAAAGGTGTGGTGGCTACCCTAGATTGATTCATTTTAAAACCAAATAAAAAGAAATAAAAGAAATTCTGTCTGCGGAAGGCGTCAGACTCAGAATCTTGGTTACAACTCAGATGTGAAGCTCTGTCCCCTAGATGCGCAGAAACAGGGACCAGATGCGTAACTCTGTTACCTAAATGCGCTAAAACAACATACAAATGTGCTGCTCTGTTACCCAGATGCGCGAAAACAAAACCTAGATGCGCTATTCTAAATGCAAAAAAAAAAAAATTAGATTTTCTGAAACATATAAAAATGCGCTAACTTATTTCCTATATGCGCTGCAGAAAGTGACGTATGTGCTACTCTGTTTCCCAGATGCGCCGCAGAAATGCCCAGATGTGCCGAAACAGTCTTTAGATGCGCCGAAATACCTGCAAAAATAAAATTTTCTGAATCTTCCCGATGCGCTGCCGAATGCCAGAAAACTTGTAAGCAAACCTGCAAGAAAAACCTGCAAGAAAGAAGTCTAAAATAGGGGCATAGGCCCCACAGTGGGCGCCATTTAATGTGTGTATGAAAATATGATGCGTAAATAAATTTAAAATGAAGTATTCAAACACACCAATAAGACATTTAATAAAACAGAATATAAAAAGGAGTAAAGAAGTGCAAACTCTATTATGCTTCCATTGTCGTCCTATTGTCCTCTATCTTTAGTGTTTTTGTCGATTCCAGCTTTGTGTTCTCAGATTTGTAGGCTAGGCTCAACAAACTGTCTTCCTAAAGAACGAGATTTGATATGATGTAGATGCAAGAGTAAGCTATGATGATGATTTGAGCTAAGAAACTTGAAATAAACATGATGCTATGATAAATGAACTCTAAATGACTTAAGTGCATGAATTCTAATTAATTTCCTATTATCAATGCTTGGATTCACACAGGTATTTATAGAGTTTTTCGAATGATTTTGATTGGCTGTCTTGATTAACGGTTGTGATAATTCCTGGCAGATCGAATGGTTGAAGAAAGATGAAATTGAAGAGAAGATAGAAGAAACCTAAAAACAAGATTTTTCTATTTTTTATGAAAGAGGAAAAAGAAGAGAAGATAAGAATAAAAGAAAGATTAAAAGCTGATAAATAAATGAATTTAAAAATTCAATTATTTATTTGTGGAGGACATTCAACTTTTCTTAATTAAATAAAATATTTAATTAAGCTTTTAAAAGCAGAAGAAAGGTGGTGATAAGAAAAGAGCTTTAATCATGTTTTATTGAAAAAAGCAGAATATCTCATAATTAAATAAAATATTTAATCATGATATGAGAAGATTTCACAATCAGGTTAAAATACCTAATTTTGATTTAGAAAGAAAGCATAAGATATTTTTAATTAAATAAGATCTATTTAATTAAATCACTTTTATGAAATTAATTAAATGAAACATTTAATTAATTAGAAGAAGAATTTAAAATAGAAGAAAGAGAGATATTTAAACTTAATTAAATCAAAAGATTTAATTTAAATTCAAACGATGATAATTAATTTAAATAAATAGAATGTATTTATTTAATTAATTAAGTGGACATATGAAAATAATTAAATAAAATAAATTTATTTAATTATGGAAGAGAAATAAGATGAATGAACAATATAATTAAATTTAATCATATGTAGAGGACTTTAGAAAAATTAATTAAATAATAAATATTTAATAAGTTGCCAGGATTATAGACATGACCATTTTTATGCGTATACAAAAATTAGTGGCTCATCATCTTAATCCATTCACCTTAATGAACCTTATTTTTGTATGTTACATTTCGGTGAACTCAACTAATGTTTTATAGTGAAAATTAGTGGCTCATCATCTTAATCCATTCACCTTAATGAACCTTATTTTTGTATGTTACATTTTGGTGAACTCAACTCATTGAATATTGCAATTTTTCAATTTTAAAGTCTTTCATTACATCTTAGGTTAGATCTTGCATTCATTTTCATTTAAATTTGCATTGAATTAAAGATATCATTTAGGGTTTAATGTTTTACATTGTAAAATTGCATCTTATCTAGGGTTTTAGAATTGCATTTGGATATCTTTAAATTTGAAAAATACAAAAACAAATTAGTCAATTTGTACGTCAATTTTCATTTGAAAATAAAATAAAAATTGTACTTCAAAAGGTGTTATATATTTCATCATTTACCCTTCATTTTACTTGCATTAGGTTACAAAATTTTGGAAATTTTTGTCACAAAGTTACAATTTGAAACTGGGCATGAAAAACACATAAAACAACTTAAAAATTATAATTTTCACATTTTTAAAACCCTAATTTGGGATGCATTCACCCTTACTAGAGAATGAGTCCCTATTTAGACCTAGAATGCATCTTAAGGCAACTAAAAAAGCATTAAAAATCACTCAAAAATAAGCAAAAATATTTCAAAAATCCCTAACCAGAACCCATTCGCCCTTACTAGCAAATGAGTCCTTGTTAGATCCTGATCTGCATTATCTGGGATTTGAAACCTCAATTTTACACTTTTTTTTATGTTTTCACTTTCTTGTTTCAATTTTTTGATTTCATGTTTCATTAAATTCATTGCATTTATATTAATTTGCTTCATTGAGTATATTAATTTATATTCAAAATGGAATTTACAACATTTCATTTTTAGATTGTTACATAGCATAATTAGTTAATTATCATGTTCTAAATATGAAAAATGCATTCTCCTTTTGCATTTTTTATCTATCATTGCTACATTTCAAGTTTGCAGGACAAGAATTACATCATTTTTTCATTGCAAAAATCTATGGTTATCATACTTCATGTTCTATTTTCATATCTTTTTTAGTGTTCTAAGAAATTTTTGTTAATTACATATGAATATGAGGTCATTTCCACTCTCTTTTTGTTTGTCATTGATCCCTCTCCTAGTATTCCTTTTATGAGCAAGGAAAATAATGATAAGGTTTCCTTAGATGAAGATGATGAAGTGACATTAGACTCCCCTTCGCTAAGAGATCATGAAAAAAAGGACAAGTCTTGTGAGGTTATGCACATTAGATATCCCTTAAAGTACTCTCCTAAGCCTAAACTTATCATCTATTCACCCTCACAAAAACTAAAAGTTGAAAATAAACCTGTGCTTATCTTGCAACCACCTAAAAAGAAACTTAATAATGATAATGTTTCACAAAAATCGAATTATAACACTGTTTCTCATACATATAACACTAGGAACAATCTACAACCAAAAAAAACACCTTCAACATCTCTCCCATTGCCTAATCCAATCTTGCCTAGTGCTCCTCGTTTGACCACAAACAATGGAAAGAAATACAATCTTGTTTAACACCTTAAGAATAATCTTGCTAAGATTTCTTTATGGGAATTGCTTCAAACATCACCTAGTAATGATAGCATACTCCTAGAGGCCTTGCAACAAGTTATGATTGCTTCTAACAATAGTTCAAACAATCTTGCAACAATAATTCAACAAATGAATGAAATGAACTTAGACATAGTTTTTGACTAGCGTGAGTTATGTAACACCCTGTAGTGCAAACCCCAAAGGAACAACTAAAAAATGCAACAATTTTTTTTAAAGAACATAAGGAAAGTAAATTAGGTATTCCCATCATAATAATGTTCTAAGTTGCACAACCAAATCTCTTGGGGTACACAAGGTGACATTACTAAACTATCCCATAAAAAAGATAATAGATTAAACATTAAATATTCAATTACATAAAACCATTCATTCACACATCACCATTTAAAAACATTCGTTAACGATAACCAAATGATAAGAATAATCCATATAAAACCATAGATGCAAATGAAAAATAAATTAATTATGAAGATATTAAGTATATATTTCCACAAATACAACATAACATGATTAGTATTTACATATGGTAATTCAAGAATGATTACATGGTATGATAATACATTACATTAGTTTGATAGTACATCTCAATGAACACATATACAAAATTACATCAAAGTCTTGCCAACACACATGGGAGTGATACATCCATAAATAAAATATATTTGTAGTGCAAGTATACATCTGGTAATAATGAATCCTAGATCAACGACATTTGCAAAACTCTACATTGAATGGTACAACTACATCCAAGGGGACCCAACGGGGTGCGTAGCATGTTCCACCCAACCACCCCCTGTGCTGGGAGTAAACAAGGAAGGATCCCTAACCAAGCACATCCAAATAGTAAAGCATGACTAAACTCCAGACATGAAAAAGAAGAGAACACAAAAAAATATCTCATAACCACAATAACTCACCAAAACACAACAATAGACACTTCCAAAGGATTTAAAAAAAAACAACAGAAAGGAATGCTAGACAAGAGTTTCATCGCATGGACTTACATGGATTATCCAAACAACCTATTACAAGGTGCTACCTCCATCTATGGTTCTCTTGATATCCTATCTCAAGGTGCTGCTCCATGGGGTTACCCATGTAGAATCGTTAACCTCTTGTGAGGACGAGGCAATGATCATGCCAACCATGACCTTCTCAACCCACCTTTAATCTATGATAGCACCAACAAGCGGATGAGGCATCCATAATTATCTTATTAATGTGTAACTACCCACCCCCTAATTAATTACTTAGGTTATCACTTATTACTCTAACTCTACATGGGTTACCCTGACAGCCCCTTTCTGCGCCCGCCCCCACTTAGAGCCACTCTCCCTAGACACCCAATCCATAAAATCCATCACTAAGGAGTTGTACCACAAGAACACTGAACCAACAAATGGAACATCCGTGAGACATAACCATCTCACCAAAAACATATGAAACACATTCATAAAACAATACAATCCATGTGTAAAATCAAATCACAACCATAGTCAAAACATAGGCCAAATTTCAAATTACAAGATCAAATACGAAACATATATCTCCCCACCTTTGGAAGTCTCTAACAATAACTTAATCTCCTATCAAAGGATAAACTAACACAAGGTTTTTCCCACATGACACAAATCCAATAAAGAGAAAACCACAATTAACTCAACAAAATTTTTGAGAGTAAACAAATACGTGAATCAACACCATATAACATATTTTGACACACAATAATATCAGTAAGAAATAAATAAATAAAATTTACTCAAGAATATCCAACTTAATTTAAATCATCAATTTATTCCCAATTTACTCGATTACATTATAACATTGCAAATTTAAGATTATCTAGTTATTCCACCATCACGGTGTAAACAACCATCTTTATTTATATATACACATACATATATATACATTTTTTCACATATATACATATACATATAGACATACAAATATATATATAAATCATGCATTTAATCCATATTATAAAATTAATAAATAACTTACTGTAAAAAAAATCACAACAGTATATATATACACATATATATTTATATATATACATATATATACGTATATATATACATATGTATTAATATATATATATATATATACATATTTATATATAATATATATAAATTACAAATTGAAATAGAATGAAGTATAATTTAATAAGTTGAAATTCCAAAAAAAATCATAAAACTTATATAACTTTTCACAGCCCATATAGTACTACAGTCCCCACTAGCTACGTACAACAGTCTACAACTGCTATGCACAGTTAGTGGTGATTGCGCGCAACCAAAGGGGACAAGGGTGGTATAGCTTCGACCGACCACTCCCTTCCCAAAAATTTACATATATTTATATATATATATATATTTTATATAATTTGTTTTATATTATTCCTCTAATGAAATCCAGAACTCGAGAAAAAAAGAAATAATATATTTTATTTTATACATTTAAAAATCATAGTACACAGACTCTATGAATTTGTATCTATTTCTTTTCAAACACAAATTATATATATATATATATATATATATATATATATATATGTGTGTGTGTGTGTGTGTGTGTGTGTGTGTGTGTGTGTGTGTGTGTTATATATGTTTATATCAATTTTGTTTGTTTAAATATATATATATATATATATATATATATATATATATATATATATATATATATATATATATATATATATATATATATATATATATATATATATATATATATATATATATATATATATATATATATATATATAGTACATATATATATTTATCCATAAGTTTCAAAATAAATAATATGAATAGACTAGTTTTTATCAGACACAATTAAAATCTGGGCATATAAATTCAATCCATAATGCAATAATTTTTCCATTAAAACAAGAATTTCACCACTAGATTTATTGAAGAAATTTAGAAGATTTCACATTAGTTTTCTACCAAAGATTCAAATATTTAACAAAACAATTTTTCTAAAACAAAAACCCTCTTTTAAACATAAATTCCAATTTAAAGAATGGCAGAAATGATTTTCATTTTCCGTTACAGAACCTTCAAAAACAAAAAGAATTAATAAATTGAAAGAACCTAGAGTCATTCATTTGATGTTGAATCAAACTACATGACAACCCTTCTTCCTCTTTCGAAAATGAACTTCCTCTACAATTCCTTCTCAAATTCCTTTTAGCTAACTTTTGAATCAATTTTCCTATTATTTTCTTACAGAACAATTTTAACAAAGAAGCACAAAAAAGCTATCTTTTTCCTTTTTCCAGCCCAAAACCAAAAACCATTGTGTGTAAAACTCCCTCACAATAAAATAAATAAAAATAAATAAAGCTCTTCTTTTTCTTTTACAAAAATCCAACCCATCCATTGGTTCTTTTTCTTGCTTTTAAAAGCTCACACTTATCCCACAGTCTTTTATTAAAAACTCATTAATTTCACATGATATTATCCTTAGAAGATATTCTCTTCTGATTTTCTAATTTTAATATCTTGAAAAGGATAATTTATAATTATCACCAACATTATTTATTTAAATTAATTACTTACACCTTTTAATTAATTAAATAAATTTAAATTCACAATATTTAAATTCAAAATTACAATTACTCACAATTAATCGTATCCACAAAATATCATTAATTTATTCCATATAAAGTAAAAATAAAATAAATAACAACTAACCATAATTAAAATAAATAAACAACAACCAATACAGAGTCAAGGACAAAGCCAAACCCATGACATAGCAAGACTCACAATGAGGTGACAAACTTGGGATGGGGACACTTCCTTATCAACTCCCTTTTTCAACATCGTATCTGTTGGGTTAATTTAATGCTTGCACTGTCTTGCCGAAACAGGTGGAATCAAGACTTTATTCCTACAATTCCTGCATACAAACAAACATCAAGTACCATGTAAATCTCCATTGCAGACACACCATGATAGGAAATCATGGGGTAGTAGGGCACTCACAAACGAGTGATACTACTTTGTCCTTTCACCAAGACTCACTAACAACACATCAAAAAACATAGCAACATAGAATCACAACATCGTCACATATAATATTAAAGAAAACCATAGCATAACCAAATAATCTAACCACCACATAATGTATCATGAATCATCATAATAATGTCAAGTGTAGTAAACCAACAAAACTATGAATCCAAACACAACCAAGTCGATGAACTAATTACCATCACAAACCAAGTATCAAACCAACACATAAGAGTATCAAAGAGTATCAACAACATGAGGGGTATTACAAGTTACCTCCCTTAGAAATTTAAAAGAAGTATGAAGCTTTCAACATAATAGTCCACGTTGGCCAAATTGCGATAAAATGAGCCCTTGTGGACAATGGTTTGACCCTGAATGTGTGTAGTGTGAACCTTTTGAAAAGACTTTGAATGAGTAAAAATGATATTAAACCTAATTATTTATCTATTCATGGTTTGAAAACATAAGAAAATATTTGCTCAGAGTTGGGGAAGTAACATTACAACTTTGATTCATGTTATGCTTGAGGATCTTTCTTATAATCTCCTTTTAGGAAGACCATGGATTCATGAGATGAATGGTGTTCCTTCCACTCTACATTGTGTCATGAAGTATGTATATAGCAACAATGCTTACACAATAAAAGTTGATCCCCAACCCGAAATTTGTTTGATGGATGAAAGAGAAGGATGAAATCCTTTGGAAGCATTGGAATGCTATACATCGCAAGTCATAATAGAAAAATACAAAAAATAGGAAACATTGATGAACCTACTAAGTTGTTGGAAGATGATTGGGGATCCTTGGATTTCACACCTACATTCATGGGAAAATACAAGATCATAAACAAAGATTTTGAAAAGGGAAAAGAAAAAGCGGTAAATTCAACAAAAAAATTGAAAGTATCCACATCAAATACTTTAGAATATGAAACAAGTTATGCAAAAAAAATTGATGAATTTGATAGGTATGTGCAAGATCATCATGGAAAAAATAGGGCCTTAAGTGGCAAAAAATTCAAAAAAATCAGAGTTAAGCAACTTGATATAAAAAATTGAATAATTTATTTATATTATTTTAAAAATATGTAAGGATAGAATTTGCAGCAAATTGAATGTAGTTTCTAAACTACTAGGTTCATTTAAAAATAAATAAAATCTATTTGATGAAAATTTGAAATTTCAGGGAAAATATAAGAAGTAGGTGTCTATCTGACCAACCTAACCACAATAAAATGATGCTATTTTTTTATAATATTTTATATATAAGTACAAAAGTCATGTCCCAATGTGATGCATATTTTTCTGTATTTTTTTTCCCAAGTAAATTAATTAATTATGAATTTTTACTACAACTTTTTAAAAATATAAAAACTTGTATGTCTAACCACCTTAACTTGGTCAAAACTTCATGAAATTCAATTTTTTTTTTTTTTTGTAATCCTATAGTATGCAAAGCATAGAAAGTTATGCATGTTTTGGATTCAAAAAATGTGATTCCATTTGAAAGCTATAGATGTTTTTTAATCAACCTATCAATCAGGACTTTATCTATAATTCAAAAAGAAAATGAATAATAATTATCTATTAAATCCAAATTAAAGCATAATTTGTATTAGTGGAAAGCTGAGAATCTCCTTTAAAGACCCTTTTTTTTCATCAATTTTGGGTAAAAAAAATTTGTCAGCCACATGGGCCATACTATCACTTACATATCACCACTTTTTGGCCTATCATGATCCTACACATACCCTAATTATGAGCAACCACCAAATTTGAAAAAAATGCAAAAGCTTTATTGTTCAAGAGGTTGTGAACTTATGAAGTAACTTTCTTATATAGTGGAAAAGGATGTGGTGCTAGAGAACAAGGTATTTGTGTCCCTATAGAACCTAATACACAAGAAACAACTAGTGGTCTTGGTTATTTTCCTTTGATATAAATATAAGTGTCAAACAAGCTTTCACTTAATGTCAACAACCTTAAAAGAGAATATTCTAAGACAACTTTAACATTAGTGCATCCTACATTGATAAACATTAATGCTCCTGATTATTATTTTTTGAAAGACTCACTTAACATCAATGTCATCATCCAAAACACTAATAGTTGGAGTTCATTAGATGTTACACCATCCTTTTAGGGAGAGTACAAAATCTCGCAATCTAAAGAGTCTTGTGTAAGTATGATATCTGATACTAAGCAAGACATCTTTTTCACAAAATAATGAAACATCCTCTATTATTAATCAAGAGAGTATCTTGTCAAGATTCCTCCAAGATTGTTTGATATCCCTCCCTCAAGAACATGAAATAAATGTTGTTACAAGAGTTCATTTTGTTCATATCATAGATTTCATGGTCATTCTACTAACGAATGCAAGAATTTAAGTAATAAAATCCAACATCTTAAGGAGTTTGGTGCTCTTCCCTAAGTGGGGGCACCTAATTTCTCTAATTGATACTGAATTTCACTCTAGCATATATCTCATCAATCATTTTTTCTCATCCTTTCCTTGCATGAAGTGGGGGAAAGGGGTTAAGTAGCCTTGTCCTCGTATGTCACTTATTATCTTGTTTGGCTAGTTGGTGACCTTTCATGTACATATAGGAGCAAGCTTGGAATGTGATCGACATGCCTTAAGTTGGCTCACATGTGGCATATTGAGTTATCTTTAGCATTTTATTTTTTTTGGTGGCATCCCTTCCCTCCTATTGCATGGCATAGCTTATATTAAAGACATATGACTTGGCATAGGGTTTTCTGAGGAAATCTCTCATGTCTTCTTCTACTTTAAAGAAATTTCTCACATCAAAGGTGTTAGAAACCACTTTAAAGTGAGAGCATACATCAGCACTCATGTTTCACTATGTGATTTTCTTTATTCTTGTGATGCATCCTTTTCTTGGTGGTATCATTGGGCTTGATTTCCTCCAAGAGTGTGATATTTCTAAGCATACAATCTCCCTTCATGGCATGATGTGAACGAGGCATCCCATGAGTGATGATCTAACACACTTGACTTGTTCTCTCTTGGAGAAAATAAGTATAATTTTCCCTAAGATGAGACCTTACATAAGCAAAGAAAAATCCCCTTTTAAAACAAATTACATTATAAAAGCATTACATTGTGGTTCCTTATTAAAGTTATCAGGAAGATAACCTTGGTATGGTTTGTATGATGGGAAGTTGATACATTGGCATGCATTTCTCATTATATGGTGGGAAGTTGACACACTGACATGAATTTATCACTAAACCACTTCTTTGGGAGAACTCACCTAGTGGAAAAACTAAGGTTCCACCACCCCACAGTGAGCAACATGTGTTTTGGACAAACAACCTTGTTCCACATTGCATTGAAATGATTGTGCTTGATCCTTTTATTTTGTTTATTTTTATTGGCCTTTGATAGTGCATTGGCATGTATATTCGTTATTGCTACATACTTAAGTGTCTTGGATGTCTACTTTAGTGTGAGTTTGACATGGGGTCATTCTCTTACAGAAGTGTAGGAAAATGTAGTAACAAAAAAAGTAGGATTTTCCCTTACTTCGTTTGATAATGGACATTAAAAACTAAATTAATGATGTCTTGGAATGGTGTTGTAATGTACTGTACACATTCACACTATTATAATACCTTTTTTTGACTAAAACATGCCTTAATTGATCCTTTGCAAGGGTGTTGTAAAGTGTTGTAACACACTTTCACACTTTTCTAAGATATATTTTCTTAATTAAGCCTAATGGTCCCTTTATAATGAAATGAATATAATGTGTACCTTGTTTAAGTGGTCTTAATTAATTATGGGTAATTGGAGTGATTAACCCCCCTTTTAATTCAAATTGAAGCCTTAATTTTGACACCTCCTGAAGATCTATACCTATAATCATAATTTAATTAACAAAATATTTCATTGGGAAAAAAATTTCCTGGTAAGTTGAACCAGGACCCATTCACCCTTGATGGTGAATGGGTCCTCCTGTAGTAGGACCCCCCTTTCTCAACTAATCTGGTATGGTTTTTAGCCCTCTTTTAATCCCTCTAGGTTAGGTCTTGGTAAACTGAGCCAGGATCCATTCACCAAAGATGGCGAATGGTTCCTCCCTTAATGATAGACCCCTTTTTGAATTTCATTCTAATGATAATTTAATAATGTTTCTTTCTAGATCTAGTGTCAGCCTTAACTCTTTGAATTTCAAGGTTAATCTCTCAATTTAGTATAAATAAGGGGTTAATTCACATTATTTCAACTAGAAAATTTTAGAAAGAATCCTTATAGAAAATTTGAGTTTACAAGAGCATTTCAAGGAAAATTTCAAGAGTTTAAATTGCAGCAATTCAAGATCATTTCATCATGTCAAGGATTTTATGCATTCATACATGTTGTTGAGCCAAGATTGTTGATGTAGCATTGAAGATCCTTCTTGCAAGTAATGTCTCATATCCATTTGAGATCAAGATCTACATTCTCCATAGCCACTTCATGCGAGTTTGCAAATTTGTACTCCAAGGGAACATCCAAGGTATCATTACTTACATATTTCATGTTTCATGCTTCATTTTCATTATTTCATCAATTGGTTTAATTAACTACTAGGGTTTTGACTAAGGAAAACCCCTATTCACTTTAGGAAAACAAAAAAAAATTCTTCCTCTTGAGTGTTTGTTTGCAAATTTACAGATTGAAGATCAAGTAGAGCAAACTTTTGAAGAAATTGAAAAAATTGTCAAGTTGCAAGAGTGTGATTTATAGTACGAGAACAAAGAAATAAGGCTACATATTTTATTCCAAACTTTCAGGAGCTAAAAACTTGGGAATTGAGAGTATACACATCATTGAACAAAACCCAAAAATCAGTTTTTTGAAACCCTAAAAGGACCCATTCGCCACTAAAAGTGAATGAGTCCTTTGTATGGTGTAAAGCAGTGAAAATATGGGATCGAGGAGTGTTGACTGAGAGGAATAAAGCCCATAATTCATTTTTTGGAACCCTAAAAAGCACCCATTTTCCACTACATGTGAATGAGTCCTTTGTGGCCTTAAAACATCAAGTTTTCTTTAAGGTACACATCATTTCAAGCTCTCAAAACTCCCTATTTCATTGCTATACAAATTAGGGTTAGTTTCTAATTGTTATTTTCATGTTTTAGCTCTCATAATTGAATGTTTCATAGTGAAAATTAGTGGCTCATCATCTCTATCCATTCACCTTGATGAACCCTATTTTTCTATGTTACAAAAATTATTGACACATTCCCACCTATTATCTATGTGTGTCATGCTAATAGAAATAGTAGGTTGCTTCTCAAAAAAATCCTTTTAGGTCTTGAGATTATCAAAGACCTCACCATTGTACTCAAGAAAGTATACCTATATATATTTGGATAAGATATCAATAAATGTAAGAAAATTCTTGTCCCATAAAAATGGAGTTAGAAATGACATGAGATAACTATATATCAACTCTAAAAGTTCCTTCACTCATGTGACCTTGCCTTTGGGAAAATAATCCTATTGATGTTTAACTAGTACACAACCTCAACAAAATCCCTATGTAAATGAAATCATAGGTAGATTAGTCATCAATTATTGTGTACTCACCTACTTTAGATACTGATTATTGACATGACTAATTATTTTATGTCAAAGATTGTTGTAGGAATCTACATGTGCTCTAAGAGAAAATATTGATGATATCTCAAACCATCAAGCCTATATAATCGAGATGCATGATGAGAACTCCTCAAGGCCAAAAAATTCTTAGGGTCATGAGGCTCCCAAATAAACACATCATGTGGTGAAAACTCAATTATCCTAATAGTGCCAAAGTGATCAATATGATACATAGAAATGATGTTAGATGAAATATTAGAAGGTAAAAGTATATTTTAAATAAAACCATCCTTAATTTGAATAGTAATTTATCTCAAAACTAAAATATAGGTAGAGTATCGGGTATGTGCAGGATCATGATGGGCCAAAAAGTGGCAATATTATGGGTATTTGTAGCCTGGTATGTGGCTAATGACTTTTTTTTTACCCAAAATTGATTAAATGAAAAAGAGTTTTTAGAGGATATTCTTAGCTTTCCACCAATATAAATTATGTTTTAATTTGAATTTAATAAATAATTATTATTTATTTTCTATTATAATTACGACTAAAGTCCTGATTGATAGGTTGATTGAAAAAAATCTATAACTTTCAAATGGTATCACATTTTTTGAATCTGAAACATGCATCACATTCTATGTTTCACATACTATAGGATTAAAAATAAAAATCAAATTTCATGAAGTTTTGACCAAGTTAAGGTGGTCGACACATACAAGTTTTATATTTTTAAAATTTGTAATAAAAATTCATAATTAATTATTTACTTGGAAAAAAATTACAAAAATATGCATCACATCTAGACATGAGTCCTCTACTTATATATAAAATATTATAAAAAATATTATCATTTTATTATGGTTAGGGTGGTCAGACAGACACCTACTTCTTATTTTTTCCCTGAAATTTAAGTACTAGTGCATTGAAATTTCAAATTTTCACCAAATAGATTTTATTTATTTTTAAATAAACCTAGTATTTTAGAAACTACACTCAATTTTCTACAGATTCTATTCTTACATATTTTTGAAACAATATAGAAAACTTATTCAAATTTTTACGTCAAGTTGCCTAACACTAATTTTTCTAAATTTTTTGCCACTTAAGGGCCTGGTTTTCCCATGATGATCCTGCACATACCCTACCACACTATTATAAGTGAAGTACCACATGAAAAATCACATGCTAATATCTTGAAAATATGTCGTATAATGAGAAGCTCTTGATTCAAGTGTCCAATTCACTATAGAAGACAAATCTCATGTGGAAAGACATTAGCCATTACTTTTACTAATTGAAGGAGAATTAGAGGATGAAAAATGATGTAATTTTCTCACATCCCATTTTTTCAATCAAGTTGATTATACCATTTTAACTAACTATAAGTTAAATGTTGTGTTATGTGTTTCAAATTATTATATAAAAAATAAGTTTTATGGATATTTTTATTTATTTTTATTTTTTTTTAGACTGCAGGAATCGGGTAGCACGACCCCCTATAAACTGCAGTGTGCCTGGTAAACTTTTTAACGTGACCGGCGGCACTGGCGCGACACGCCCTCCGGTACCACTGGATGGGGGAGACTAGAACTCATGACCAGCAGAGCCGCAACGGAATTACTTAGCCAACCGAGCTAGGCCCCCGCCCAAGTTTTATGGATATTTAGATTGAGAACTTTTTTCTTTATTTATTTTATTAAAAATGATAATATCAGTGAGATATCAAATGAAAATATATATATGTGAATTTATTATATTATATTGATTAGTGAATGTTTTCTTATTGTGCTATGCTACTATGATTAATGAATAACTACCTTGTTGGTTAAATGTGGTGGATGTAGAAAATTAGTTTTCCCTATAGGATGAGGAGGAGAGCAAATAAGATTTGGGATAAAAATAGTACATCTTGACAATGAGAACTCATATGCATACAAAATAGTGTCTTGATACATATGCATTTTTTTGGCATTTACCTTTTGTCATAACTATGATGGTACCTTGCATTATAACATCATTATGGTTTTGTTGATTATTTTCTCCCTATATCTCTACCTATCTAGTGTAGGAGCACCTAGGAAACACTAGGCAATTACACTAGGCAATTAGGAAATCTAGGATGAATTTTTGTTTTTGATGTGTTATGATGAAGGTGACATTGAACACTGAGTAGAGGAGATAGCTTAGGGATATGTTTGATCTCTAGGATAGAAATTGAGGAAGGGTGGATGAGTTTAGAAACTCATTTTACTTAGTTTACTAGAAATTGGCAAAAGTTGCAAAATGGTGCATTTTGCAACTTTGCCACAATGTAACTGACATGTCTAACCAAGGGGAGTCATAACTACCCTTTTTTACCTTTATAGGGTGTGCCTCGACCTAAGAGCAAGGTGTGAAGCATTTTACTTTGATTGGATATTTTGAATTCAAGAAAAGATAGTGGTGTTTTAGTGCGAATTTATGGTTTTGTCTCAAATTAGACCTTTAATGGATTGAAATTGTTACTCTATTGTATGTAGGATGTAGATTTGTTAGTATTCAAGCTTTGTGTGGCATTTAGATAGGTTTCCAATTCAATTTCAAGCATTATTGTAAATAGTTTTGTTTTCTTGTTGTTGCTGGTCTGAACCAGACAGTTTTGTAGAAATGGAGTGTTAGTTCACTTTCCCACTGTACAAATTGTACAACCCTTTGGGAATAGTTCCTAGACTCCATGTATGTATATATGGTAGGATTTAGGGTTTGTGTGAGTGCAGGAGCTCTGGGAAAAGTCTTTCCCTAGGTGAGCTAGGGAAGTTCCCAGCTAGGAAGACTTTAGTGCAAAGCACTTAACTTGTAGGGGTGACAAATTCTTGAAAAAATTCATTTTGGAGAAGGTAGGTATGAGTCTTTCCAAGACCTGGTAAGTAGGAAGAATCTCCATCAATTCATCTGGTGAGGAAAGAACTTAATAGTTTGCGGAGAGGTCAGGAAAAGGCTTAAAACCCTAAGTAATGCTCATTTTCAAGTTGAGCCTTTGTATGGATAGCTGAGACCCAAGACCCCATAAATCTTTGAGAGGTGGGCATATGAATTAGAAATCCCAAGAAAAGATTGGGTGTTCTTGGGAAAGATTTGGAGAACTAACCTGATTTTTCAGAGAAGGAGACCTATTTGGGGCTCTTAGGGCTAGTAGCCTTTTTAGGCCTAATTGAGGGTTTGGTGAAAGCGACCAAGAAATGGAGTCAAATGGATCTTCAAGAACCATAGTAGGATGGATTGAAGTCTTTTGAAGCACCTCCACACCCCAACAAAGTTTAATTCTTTAATTTGGAGGTTTGTAGCCTTTAGGGTGGATTAAGGGCTAAGGATAGAGTTGCAAGTTTGCACTAAGATTTGACTTGGTAGAAAGAATTTATGTTGACAATTGGGGTTGGAAGAGCAAGACCAGGTGATCCTGAGTACTAGAAGGACCTATAGGTTAAACTGGTGGAGTGAGACACCTTAAAGGTCTTCCAAACAAGACCTAGAGAATGGATCAGTGATTGATTCGTCCAACCTCCCTATCATTGTCATTTTACTTTATAATTGATATTGATTAAAATACAACACACCCTCTTATGGTTGTATATTTTTTCAATAGGCATTCAATCATAAGAGAAATTCAAAATTTTATACTTTTGAATGATACAAACATAAGAAGGTATTATGAATGAAGATTGAGCTTGAATTAAAGCTTGAGTTAGCTATTATGAACTCCACAATATAGAAACAATGGATTCATTACAATAATTTATGTGCGAGTATTGTGAAGGGAGATAAACACCATCAAATTATTGTTAATGCTCACTTGCATTGTAAAGGGTGAAGTAGAGAGTTAATGTGGAGTTCATGGAGAGGAAAAGGGAGTATTTTCAAGGGTGTTGATGATATAAAAAAGAAGAGAAGAAGAAATAAGGGATGGTGTGGGTGCATAAGAAAAAGGAAGGAAAATCTCTACATATTACCAAAAGAGAATTATGTAATGAATTTGTATGTTATTATTCCTATATTTTATTGCTATGATTTGGTATGAAATATTCTATACCTTAGAAATTTTTTTTTATATATATTGTATTAAAAATAATGTTAATAACTATATTCTTTCATGGAAATGCATAATATTGAATTAGTTGGTGTTATATTTTTAATTAGAATGCAATATTTACAAACTTATTGTCTAGGATTTATTATGTTGCATGGACATATGCACTTTGGTTTTTACCTTCAACCATTATTATCCTATTATCATTATACATTAGTTTCAATTTAATATTAGAGAACAATTTGTTCTTACAACCCAATCATATATGCAATCATTTAACATAATCTTTACACTATTTATTTTGGCTATATATTATGTTCCATTGTAAAAAATGATATGCAATCTCAGCCATAACCAAGCCTATTTTTATTGAAAATATTGTTAAGGTGTCTCAAAATTATGATTTATATGTTGTTTAACCACCCTATTGTTATACAAATATAGTAAGCTATGTAAATTGGTCTATCATGATGGTGACGAGCGGGAAATAATGCAGAGGAAGTTTTTTGAAATCTAACACTAAGGAGGAGGATGGCAACAGAGATGGGGATGATGATGGGGTATTTTTCAAAGGGTTTTTCACATCATTCTTTGTGATTTGGAATGGATGGGTGAGTGAGGATGGTTTGTTAGGTCCTTTCCTTGCCTTGCTCCTGTGTTTCCTATGCATATTTTGCAGGGTGCTTTGGTTCCTAAGTTTCCCTTCTCTATTATTGTTTTCTACTCGCCTTTGCTAGGGGAGTTGGATTTTGAGTTTGGGGTTCCTTTTTTAGTGTTGTTGTTTGTCGATTGCTTGACTGAAATTCATTAGGGACTATTGGAGATTGTTGTTCAAGCTTTTTGCAAAGGTTGGGTGTCGGGTGCCCTTCGGGCCTAGGTTGTCTTTGGCCTAGGCACCTCTTCACTTTCGACCTTGTAGTTTGGGTGTGCCTCATTGCACTCTATGACATCTCTCTTTGCTACTTTGAGTAGGTTATTTTATTATCTTTGGGAAGCCTTTGTCTTCTCCTTGGTTGGGGTCGGTGCTCTGTTGTAGTTGCGTGGACGCTTGGTCTAGATTTTCATTGTTGGAGCCTTTGGGAATTAGTTGTGTGGCTATTTTTCTTGGAGGGATCTTGGACCTTTCATTCCTTTTGTTTTTTCCTATGGTGCTTAGTGTGATTTTTTGGCAGAGGTGTTGCCTTTTTTTGGGGTGGCTTTATTCCTGGGGTATTTTGAGTCCTTATCTCAGCATATTCTAAACTGGGTTTTGGAAGTTGCCAATTTTTTCCTAGTGCTTTGGGCATATTCTCTGAGAGCTTCTTAAAATCATCTTGGTCTTTAAGTCTGGTTGGCTTGGGGAAGCATTGCTCACTGGTGGTTGCATTTTCTACTTAGGGTAATGGGGGTTTATATGGTTTCCCATAACATGGTTAGCTACAGTTTTTTCCAATACATAGGTGTTTTCTTAGACTCTTTGGGGATCTAGTTATAGTCAGGTTCTCTGTGGTTGCTTGTGGTTGCTATGATGTGGGGTTTGTAATTTTATGAGGCCATCTCTAGTATGCATTTAGGGATATGGGGGTTTGTCACTCATGTGATGATTCATGGTTTGTGCTAGTGGATTTGTGCAGCTAATCCTTCACTACAGTTGTGTTTGATGGGGTTTTTCTTTAGTTCTCCTTTGTGAGTCTTGTCTTTTCTCGCAACCTAGGTGGGGTTGAGGTTTATAAAGTTAGTCCTTTGTTGTTGGGTTTGCTGAAGGGTGGTGTGTTTACTATTTCTATGAGAGCAGTTGCTTTCTCCTTGATTCTATAGCCTAATCCTATTGAGGTGGATTCCTCTTCTAACAAGGTGAATATGGGTGCTATGGTTTTTTTTGGAAGTTTCCTTTTCTATTTTTCTCTGCTACTATCCCTTTTGAGACCGTGGGATCTATGGCTATGGAGGTGGAGTATAGGGCTACTTGAGATCTCTAGGTCTGGTGAAATTTTTTTTCATGTGATCCTCTCCAATAGAGGGGAGCTCTCTCCTTTTGATGTGGAGTATGAGTTGGCTTCCTAGTTAGGCTAGTGTTTGATGAAGGACTTGAAGTTGTTGTTCTTATGCTACAAGTGTTATGCAATTTGTAGGTTCTATGGTTGGTTAGGATAATTTTGGTCTATTTTGAGTGGAAGGTCTGGTTAAGTCCAGCTTCTCTAGGTGGTTTGTGGCTGGCTATTTTAGGAAATCTCTTAGGGCCCACTATTTTTGGATCATTTCTTGGCTCAAGGCATTTGTTGGTTCCATGTTTTAGGACTGGTTTTGTCCTAGTGTTCTATACTCCTAATGTGGTGCCAGGTTTGGTTTGTTGTTTATCTTTGACTTAAGAATATTTTTGGTCCTAAGTGTGATGTCTCTTTTGGTTTCTAGTAACCAGGTGTTGTTTGTGTTTCTATTGTGCTTATGCAATGAAGTGTCTTCATCATGTCTATTTTTCTATTTCTTGGGAAAAGTTTGATTCTTTGTTGTTCGGTCTAAATCTTTTTTGGCCCTTGAGGCTTGATTTGTAAAGGGTACAAAACCTTGTAAATATTGCTTATCTTATAAAAATAACCCTTGTTATGGTATCTTCACCTTAACTAGGTCTTTTCTAAATGCAACCTTCAAAATTTTATCTTGAACTTATTAGTTTTGTGTTTTATTGTAAGTAAAATAATGATATTGTAACCTTAATATGAATATGATCTATTTCATATGATAATGTAGTATTGATGAGTTATAGTTTATTTCATCATACTAAAAGTGTTGTCTATGTTAAAATTGTGTCCTCTATGAATGAATGCTTTTTTGATAGGGTTTCTTAGTTGACATAAAATAAAACTCTAGAAATCAATAAAGAAAAATAACAGTAATCCTTATTTTTTAATGAACATAAAAAATTTTATATCAATGAATAATCTACTAGCCAGAGGAATTAGAAATTCTAGAACAAGAAATCATGATTCTTGTATGATAATTCAATCTCCAAAACTCTCCAAATCTAGTAATCCCTCTCTCCTACATGAAGCCTCCATAATGAATAGGAAAAAAGAGTAGAAAACATGATGGTAATCTAAAATGGATGGCATTCATTCCTCACCGTATATGTATAGTAAAACAAATAGTGAAAAATAAATAAAAGGGGTCTTGTTATGGGTAAAGCTTAGCTTATAACTAGATTAAATTCAACTTTTAACATTTTAATTAAATTGGAGATGTACATTGATAAGAAATCTTAGTTTAGAATTGGTTTTAAGTTGCTATTCATTAATCCTATTAAATTTACCATGCAATTGTCCAAACATAGAAATGTAAAAAAATATTTTATTAAGTTCTAAAATATTTAGAGAGGTGATGTCAAAATTTTCTCTAGTTTTCACCTTGTGATTTGAACCAATAATTATGAAAAAGAAAATTTTAATTAAAAATAATTTTGTTATAGCATTTAAAGGTAGTCCTAGAAAAATGTTAAAACAGTAAGGGATATTAGTAATTATCAATATTCAATTAAATTTTGAAGTGTTGGTTTTAAATGTTAATTTTAATTTGAAATGAATGACATTGTGAAATGAAAGGAAATGATTATTTAAAGTATTTTATTTGAAATATTAAATAATTTAAGATTATATAAATTATTAAAGTGTTAAAGTTGACATTTGAAAATATTTATTCATTAAGATTAAATTAAGGAAATCGGTTGGCTTTTAGGGTACACATATCATCCCAATGAATGAAATTTCAGGTTTTATATAGTAAACCCTAATGATGTCCTCTGATGCAGGAGCATCTAGTGGTGTGAGGGCAATCTTGCATCACCCAAAAATATGCATTGCATTTATATTTCCTTTGGTTAAATTTTTGTAGATTTCTTTTCATTTTTAGATACCGTTTTCATCATTATATAAATCTCCACTTTCAATCTTGTTTTTCTATTTTCTCTACTCAACTGCTATTTTTAGTAGCTTTTGGAATTTGCTGCTATTTTTAGAAACCATTGCAATTTGAACATGTTTTGGAATGAAAATTATATGAGAGGATTTAAAATAGAAAAATAAGAAGATTGGTGAAAGAATCAGGCTGAGAGCATTCACAGTTTGAAATTTCAGTCTCCCAGAAAAGCACCTAAAAACCTTCTAGATTAGGTTTGAGGCACTAAACGGCCTCAAAATGACTTGAAAACTTACTAAAATTGGCATAGCATATTTCAAGCACGTTCTTGACTCTGAGACCTTTATGACGGTTCAAACAGTTTGAGAAACGAATTCCTGGATCAAAATTTATGGCTCGCATAAGTTGGTACACTTTCAAAATGTGTTGATTTTCGAATGGTGTTTTAATTTTTTTAATTTCAAATTGTAATTCTTGACACCGAATCGCCAAAACTCATAACTGGAATTTTTTTTTGGTCCAAATGAAAAAGGGGCTATTTATGGGGAGATTTTTATTATTTTTGTAGCTTTTTTTGGGAAAAAGTGTTCACATGTTGCGAAAAGGGGAACGCCTATAATTTCTAAAAATTTTGTAACTTGCATGTATCGCAGAGCTCAAGGATTTGGGATCCTCTACATGTAATATTTTCATTATTGAATAATAATAAAGTTTTCTAGTTGTGTGCATTATTTCTATGTCTCAAGTTAGCTCCATCGAACGTAGGTGGTATCAGAGCGGGTTTCCTTGAGCATTTGAATAGATCGCCAATCATGAGGTAGTTCACACTAGGACTATGGTTGTGGGTTTGGGGTATTCAAAATTCCTCGAAGAGTGATGCTCGGTAGGCGTGGTTGTGCCAGAGGTGGCATAAATGCTGGTGGAAGAGATTCATTAGCAGCCGAGGGTTTAAAAGACCTCCAGAGAAAAATTGATGTATTGTAGGAGTAGATGAGAACAGGGTTAAACTTGGGAAGAAGAGGAGAAATTGAGGATGAAGAAGAGATGGAAGATGCATATGTAGAAGAGGAAGAAGTAGTGATTGATCAATATCAAATGTGGTTGATTAGGGCCATTTCGAAGATCAAAAAAAGACCCATAATAGAAGTCCCCAGTTATTCTAGAAGTCTAAACCCAAAAGAGTTGATTGACTGGATCAACAAGCTAGAAGAGTATTTTAAGTATGAAGAAGTAGAGGACCCAAATCAAGTTAAGTTTACAAAAATGAAGTTGAAGGGCCATGCCAATATTTGGTGGAAAGAGGTCCAGTTGGAGAGAAATCAAAGAGGAAAAGGAAAGATAAACAATTGAGATCACATGGTGGAGAAATTGAAGAAGTAGTTCATACCAGTGGACTATAAGTTAGATCTACTGAAGAAATTGCAAGGGTTGAAGAAAGGAAGTAGATCTATGAAAGAATACATGAAAGACTTTCATAAGATGATCATCAGAATGGGACATGCAGAGGCTAACAAGGAGAAGGTAGCCCATTATCTTAATGGGTTATGACCGAGCATTCAAGAGTTAAGCCTAGTCAGAATGACAAGTGCCATTGAGGACGCGTACCAGTTTGCCCTAAAATTTATAGAAAAGTTGAACAAAAGGTTTGATAACAAGCAAAAGGGAAGAGGAGGTCAAAGTGGAAAGGGTGGTGGAAGATATTTTGGAAGCCAAAATGAGGATGAGAAGAAAAATGGAGATGTGGGTACCAGCCGAGGAAAAAGAAGTGATAATTTCTACCACCCACATGATCAAAATAGTGGTGATAAAAGAGGTAGAGGGTGAGGTAGATCTGGACAAGGATCTGGAAGAGGTGGTTTTAGAGGAACTTTTTTCCAATGTGGTGAAGAAGGGCATCGAGCCTATGAATGTCCACATCACCAAGAAAGGATAGACAAAAGACAAAAAGGTCATGGAAGGGTTGCACATGCAGATGAGGAGGCCCAATCTGAGCATTTAGATGATGTTGAAAGGGGAGAAGCCCTAGTGGTGAGAAGATCTCTGGTCACTGGAGAGAAGGAACCAGAATAGAGGAAGAATCTGTTTTGTACAAGGTGCAAATGTGAAGAAAAATGTTGTGATGTCATTATTGATAGTGGGAGCACTGATAATCTGGTGCCAGAAGAGATGGTTGCAAAACTAAAGTTGAAGAGGGAAAGGAATCCACATCTGTATCAGATTGCTTAGATATAGAAAGATCACAAAGTTCTGGTCAATGAGCAGTTCCTGGTGAAGTTCAAAATTGGGAGCTATCATGATGAGGTACTCTATGATATCATCCCCATGGATGCATGTCACATGTTGTTTCTGATAATGTGCCTGAGGTTTTACCACTAGTGAGGAAGACCATTCATCAGATTGACTTGATCCTTGGAGCTATTTTGCCAAATAAAGTAGCTCACAGAATAACTCCTGCAGAAAATGAGGAGTTGAATAGACAAGTCCAAGAGTTGTTGAGAAAGGGTTTGATTCAAGAGAGTCTCAATCCATGTGCAATACCTATAGTACTCACACCGAAGAAGGATGTGGAGTGGAGAATGTGCATAGACTCCCGAGCCATAAGCAAGATAACAATCAAATATCGATTTCCCTTGCCTAGGATGGATGACTTGATGGACTATTTGAGTGGAGCGCAGTAATTCACAAAGATTGACTTGAAGAGCGGGTATCACCAAATCCAGATTTTTGAGGGAGATGAATGGAAGACCTCCTTCAAGACCAAAGAGGGCCTATACAAGTGGTTAGTCATGCCTTTTGGGCTAACAACCGCACCGAGCACATTCATGCGGCTCATGAACGAGGTATTGAAAGAGTTTCTAGGAAATTTTTTTATTGTGTACTTAGATGATATTTTGATATTCATTAAGTCCTTGGGTGAGCATTTGGTGCATATTCATAGTCTTTGAAAAGTTGAGAGAAGAGAAATTATTGATTAATCTGAAGAAGTGTAGTTTTGTGAGGAAGGAGTTAGTGTACTTAGGGTTTGTTGTTTTGCCAAAAGGTATGAAGATGGACCCAGAGAAGGTGAAGGCTATTCTGGAATGGCCTACCCCAAGAACTGCTACTGAGGTGAGATCTTTCCACGGTCTAGCCATTTTTTTATAGAAATTTCATTACAAACTTTAGTAGTATTGTACACCCTTCACTGAAGCAATGAGAGGGGATAGAAAAGAGTTCAAATGCAGCACTGGAGCAGCGAATAGTTTTGATCTACTGAAGCAAAAAGTGACAGAGCAACCAGTTTTAGCCCTCTTGGATTTCAATAAGGTGTTTTAGGTGGATTGTGATGCCAATGGTTGTGCCATTGGAGCAATGTTGAGCCAAGAAGGTATGCCTATTACCTATTTCAGTGAAAAGTTGAATGATGCAAAGAGAAAGTACTATGTATATGATCAAGAATTTTATGCAATAGTTGAAACATAAAAGAAATGGATACATTATCCATTGCCAAAGGAGTTTGTTTTGTTTACTGATCATCAAGAATTATAGTATCTGAATAGTCAAGGTAAATTAAATCAAAGGCATATGAAATGGGTAGAATTTTTGCAAAGCTATACCTTTGTTTTAAAGCATAGGAGTGGGAGGTCGAATAGAGTTGCAGTTGCTTTAAGTAGGAGGCACACATTATTGAATGAGATGCAGATTGTAGTGGTTGTGTTCAATGAACTTAAGACATTGTACCCTGAGGATTCTGATTTTGCAGAGGCTTGGAAAGCTTGCAAGGAGCCTGTTACAGTCGATAGGACAAGGTGGTTGGATTTCATAAACTAGGATGACATGTTTTTTAAAGGAAGCCAATTATGTATTCCAAGGAGTTCCATGAGGGAGAACTTGATTAAGGAGAAGCACAGTGGAGGAATGGCAGGACATTTTGGTCGAGATAAGACTATTGCCATTATCAGTGAACATTATTATTGGCCATAGTTATCACAGGATGTAAGGAGATTTGTGTAGAGTTGCAGGGTGTGTTAGATGGCTAAGGGAGTGAGCTAGAATATAGGGTTGTATCAGCCCTTACCTGTACCAGAGAGGCCTTGGGAAGATATAAGTACGTAATTTTTTCTTGGTTTTCCAAGGACGTAAAGAGGGAACGATTCAGTGTTTTTAGTAGTTGACAAATTTTCAAAGATGGTGCATTTCATTCCATGCCGGAAGACCCATGTTATAGTCCACATCGTTGACTTTTTCTTTAGAGAGGTGGTGAGGCTACATGGTTTTCCAAAGAGTATAGTCTCAGATCGTGATACCAAGTTTGTGGGATACTTTTGGAGGACCTTGTGCAAGAAGTTGAAGACAAAGTTGAAGTTCAGTTCTACACACCATCCACAAACTGATGGGCAGGCTAAGGTTGTGAAAAGAAGTCTGGGTAACCTAATGTGATGCTTGGTAGGAGATAAACCCAAGGGATGGAACTTGATCGTACCCCAAGAAATTTTTTTTTACAACAATTCTGTCAACAGAAGCATTGGTAGATCACCATTCTAGATTATAGTGTATGGAGGTAGTCCCAGGACCGCTCCAAAATTGAGGAAGATGGATCAGGAGAAAAAGAATAGTATTGAAGCCGAACACTTTGCAGAGCACATCAAGAATATACATGATGAGGTAAGAGAACACATCAATAAGATGAATATGTAGTATAAGGCTAAAGAAAATCAGAAGAGGAGGAATAAGGAGTTTTATGTAGGTGATGAAGTGATGGTCCAATTAAAGAAGGAAAGGTTTCTAGTGGGAACCTATAACAAATTAAAGATAAAGAAGTTTGGTCCCTATAAAATTTTGGAGAGGCATGATTCAGGGAACGCATATGAGGTAGAGTTGTTGGATGAAGTCAACATTTACCATGTGTTCAACATTTCATATTTGACAGAGTATTATGAAAGTGGTGTAGAAGAAGTACTAGCAATGGAACAGTGTGGCATTCTAGCATCTACTTCAGAGAAGGAGGATATTGAAGCAATCCTGGATAGTCGTGTGGGAAGGAGTACTAAAAACAAACAATATGAAGAATATCTAGTGAAGTAGAGAGGAAGGATTATGGAAGACTCATCCTAGCTATCTAAGGCAGAGGTTAACCATTTGGGTTTTCCTCAACCATCTGAGACGTGACGAGGTCAGTTCTCAAATTACCCTAGGTGTCTGATGCAGGAGCATCCAGTGGTGTAAGGGCAATCTTGCATCACCCAAAAATATGCATTGAATTTATATTTCCTTTGGTAATTTTTTGTAGATTTCTTTTCATTTCTAGATACCCTTTTCATCATTACGTAAATCCCCACTTTCAATTTTGTTTTTCTGCTTTCTCTGGTCAATTGCTATTTTTAGCAGCTTTTGGAATTTGCTGCTATTTTTAGCAACCATTGGAATTTGAAGGTGTTTTGGAACAAAAATTATATGGGAGGATTCAAAACGAAAAAATAAGATTGGTGAAAGAATCCGGTTGAGATCATTCGTAGTTTGAAAGATATTGTAGTTTCAGTCTCCCAGAAAAGCCCCTGAAAACCTTCCAGATTAGGTTTGAGGCACTAAACAGCCTTGAAACGGCCCAAAAACTTTCCAAAATTGGCATAGAAGATTTCAAGCATGTTCTTGACTATGAGACCTTTATGGCGATTCAAACAGTTTGAAAAACAAAGTCTCAGATCAAAAGTTATCGCTCCCTGAAGTTGGTACACTTTCAAAATGCGCTGATTTTTGAATGGTGTTTTAATTTTTTTAATTTCAAATTTTAATTCTTGGTGACGAACCGCCCAAACTCTTAAGTGGAATTTTTTTTTTGGCTCCAAATGTAAAAGGGGCTATTTATGGGGGCATTTTTATGATTTTTGTAGCTTTTTTGGGGAAAAAGAGTTCACATGTTGCAAAAAGGGGAACTTTTGTAATTTTTGTAATTTCTGAAACTTTTGTAGCTTGCATGTATCGCAGAGCTTGAGGATTTGGGATCCTTTCAATTTAATATTTTCATTATTGAATAATAATAAAGTTTCCTAGTTGTGTGCATTATTTCTATGTCTCGGGTTTTCTCCCTCGTCATCATCCAAAAATGGATATCTAGATCTAGGGTTTCTAGTGTCAAATACCAAACACCATTAGTTACCTTCATCATTGGGGTGTACAAAATAAGTTCCACCACATTGGAATACATTATTCCCTTCCCTCATCTTTTAGGTGATGTGCTTCAGCAAGCATTTCATGTGCATTGTCTCTAAGTGTGCCTGATAGGTTATCATGATGAGAATAATATTAGGTGATTTTTTATTAGTTTAAAAAAATGTAGGTTTGTATCTATGTCTACATGTTAAAATACGGGCATGACATTAGATATCAAAAAATGGTTTCAATACTAAGAAATTTTGGCTTCAATTTAATAATTAAGATTATATTTTCAAATCTATAGGATGGTCAACATATAAATCAAGGAAATCACATACACATGCTAGTTATTTGGGATGCACACATTATCTTGAGGATCATATATAACTCTATCATTTCAAGGCAATCATCAACACACATAGTCAAAATTAGGGCTTTGCAAGGTTTACAAAATTTAGTACACATTATTGATGAGACATTGCAACTATTGGTATACACACATTGTAAGGACGAACCCAAGAAGCTAAAGAAGACTAAAAATTAATTTGGAAATATGACAAGATTTGATTTTGAGCTGACTGTACTCATTCACCACCCTGGGAAAATTAGTCCTAGGCTAGGGTTTTCTGCAAACAAGTTATTTTTTGCTAACTAGGTATCTAGATATAAATCTAACTCAAAATGACACCTCAGGAGGGACTCATTCACCATACATCGTGAATCGGTCCACTTTCAAATTTTTGTGATTTCAAATTTTTGTTTTGCACCTTGACACTTGTACAACAGTTTTTGATGGAAACCCAAATCGAGATCTCAGAAAACTCTTGCAAAAAAACTTAAAATTATTTATCTAATGGGGGGTTTTCCTTGGTCAAACCCCTAGTTGGGTAATTAAATCTTGAATTAATAAAAATATGCATAAAACCCTAGCCTTAGATATGTTAAAGACTAGGAAAATTTGAGGTATGTCAAAAACCATATTCTATTGTGCAAGAATAAGAGATGAAAATGAGATTTGTGTGATGCAAGATTTCAACCCTAGAAATCTAAAAACCATATCAAGAATGGAGATAAAATGACATGCAAATGAATGTAAATGAGATATAAACCTTAATCTGAAGATAGAGAAGTACTGGAAGATGGAATCACTTTGAAAATAAGTCTTTAGGTGTGACTTGATGGCTAGTTTCATCTCCTCAAGCTAGATTTCTCCATGATTCACCATATGCATCCATCATCAACTCTTTGCAATGTTGAAATTTGATCCAAAAGGTGAGCTTCAAGACCTGCAAAAAACCCCTAGTTTGCTGCTCTAAAACTTCAATCTTTGCTAATGAAACTTGTTGTAGAAGACTTGACTTTAAAATTTTATTTTGTAAAATCACTAAAAGATGTGTAAAACGACTAAAAATGAGTATTTATAAGCAACAACACCTAATTGTCCCATTATTTAGACCTTAAGAGGCTAACATTTTTTGAAAAAAAAAGGTTGAATTAATTAAATTCCTGCTAAAAATTAAATTTTCCCTCAAAAGTGACTCATTCACCACCCTTGGTGAATGGGTCCCACCAGAGGAGACTCATTCGGCCAAGGTGGTGAATGGGTCCCACTATTGATTTTTGAAGGTGGATTTTGGGATATGGAAGAATTGAATGTTGTTTGTTAGGTTTTAAATGATTTCTCAGGTAAAACAGGCCTATAAATAAAAAATAATGGGTCTTAGGGGCCTATAAATGTTTTTTTGAAGGGTAAATGATGCAAGGGGACTCAAAAGTGGGTCTAATTACACATGAAATTGTCTCTTTTCTCAAGAGGGTCCAATTTTCTATGTTTTTTCCCATTTTGGGTTTTCCATGTAAAAAAATTTGATGTTCTTATGTGTCTTATTTCCATGCTCTGTTAATGCTCTTATTTATCTTTTTAATTCTATGTTGTGGAATAGTTGAATTATATCTGATCAGGAAATTTAAGAAGATACTAATTCACCCCCCTCTCAGTATCTTGGAATTTCAACAAGAACCACAATAATGTGATTGGGAATTGTATTAGTTATCATACTAAAGAGCTTAACTAGTTCCAAGAAAATAGAAATTTGATCACATTGGCCATGGAAGAGATAGGTAAATGATAAAGAAATGAAAAATACATTCAAACGAGGAGAGAAAAGTTAGTTGACCATTGACCCTTGCTACCACCATGTCCAAATTCTATCAAACTTACTATGTGTTCATGTGCTAGTTAATCTAAGCTAATTTATTTAGAAATAAAACTTGAGACTAAATATTTGAACCATAGATTTTTGGGTAGGGCTTATAGGCTACTCTTGCACTCTTATGATGTTTCACCTGAAAGGAGAGAGACAAACCCTACTCAAAGCAATCAAACTGGTTCATTCAAATTAGGAAATGTGTGATGTTATTTAGACTAAATGGAATGATCTAAGTGTAACTAAATGAACTTTTTGATTGATTATGAATGCAAAACTTAAGAATTATGCAATGTTGTAAAACACAATGTTGTTTACAAACAAGCTTAAAATGATGAATGGAAATGCAAATGAGACTAAATAGAAAATAAAATTTTAGAACATGTGCACCTGAGAAGCTGAAGAAGACTAAAAAGTAATCTAGAAATCTGACAAGATCTGATTTTGAGCTGACTGGTACTCATTTGCCACCCTGGACAAATCAGTCCCAGGCTAGGGTTTTTCTGCAAAGAAGTTGTTTTCTACTAACTAGGCATTTTGTTCTACATCTAACTCAAAATAACACCTCAAGAGGGACTCATTCACTATGCATGGTGAATCAGTCCACTTTCAAATTTATGTGATTTCAAATTTTTGTTTAGCACCCTAACACTTGTACAACATTTTCTGATGGAAATCCAAATCGGGATCTTAGAAAATTCTTGTAAAATAGCTAAAAAAAATTTGTCTAATGGGGGATTTTCCTTAGTCAAACCCCTAGTTGGGTAATTAAATCTTGAATGAATAAGAATCTACATAAAACCCTAGCTTTAGATGTGTTTAAGACTAGGAAAATCTGAGGTATGTCAAAAACCCTATTCTATTGTGCAAGAATAAGAGATGAAAATGAAATTTGTGTGATGCAAGATCTCAACCCTAGAAAGCTAACAACACATAAACAATGAAGATAAAATGACATGCAAAGGAATGTAATTTAGATATAAACCTTAATCTGAAGATAAAGAAGCAATGGAAGATGGAATCACTTGGAAAATAATTCTTTAGGTGTGATTTGATGGCTACTTGCATCTCCTCAACCTAGATTTCTCCATGATTCACCATATGCATCCATCATCAACTCTTTGCAATGTTGAACTTTGATCCAAAAGGTGAGCTTCAAGACCTATAAAAAACCCCTAGCTTGCTACCCTAAAACTTCAATCTTTGCTAATGAAACTTGTTGTAGAAGACTTGACTTTAAAAATTGCTTTTGTAAAATGACTAAAAGATGTGCAAAATGACTAAATATGAGTATTTGTAAGCAACAACACCTAATTGTCCCATTATTTAGACCCAAGAGGCTGACATTCTTAGAAAAAATAAGTTGAACTAATTAAATTCCTGCTCAAAATTGAATTTACCCTCAAAAGGGACTCATTCGCCACCCTTGGCGAATGGGTCCCACTATTGATTTTTGAAGGTGGGTTTTCAAGATATGGAAGAATTTAATGTTGTTTGTTGGGTTTTAAATAATTTATCAAGTAAAACGGGCCTCTAAATAAAAAATAATGGGTCTTAGGGGCCTATAAATGTTGTTTTAAAGGGTAAATGATGCAAGGGGACTCAAAAGTGGGTCTAATTGCACGTGAAATTTTCTCTTTTCTCAAGAGGGTCCAATTTTCTATGGTGCAATATCATTGACCATTAACACTATCACAATATGGCCTTAAACAATTATATAGCGAATAAAACATGCCAGAACATAAGTTTTATGTTTTTATAATAAATTCAGCTTATTAGCATTGTGGTGTTTATAATAAAATAAATTATTCTTAACATATTAATTTCTAAAAATTATTTCCTAAAATTATTACATATCTTGTTAGTTTTGAATAATTTGAAAATTAATTTTTTAAGAAAATATTATAAAATCATATTATAATAAATCTTTCTTATATCACAAAAAATAGTATATATGTATATTTAATATTAGAAGAAATATTTAATATACTAATATATACCTACCATTTTTCACACAACAATTATCTCATGAATGAAAGAAAAAATTAGAGTCTGAGCTTATCAATAGGTATCTTTTTCAATTTATTTTATCAAATTATAATTTTCACAATTTCTTTAGTCAAATTGTAGTTTTCTTTCACTAGTGGAGCTCTTTATAACTAAAATATTATAATATTATTAGAAAATATTATAAAAGTGTATTATAATAAACCTTTCTTATATCACAAAAAAAAATTGTATATTTAATATTAGAAAAATTATTTAACATACTAATATATACCTCCCATTTTTCACACAACAATTATCTCATGAATGAAATAAAAAATTAAAGTCTCACTTAGCAATAGGTATCATTTTTCAATTTATTTCATCAAATTATAATTTTCACAATTTCATTAGTCAAATTATAGTTTTCTTTCACTAGTGGAGCCTCTTTTACACTATACGATAACTAAAAAAAAAAAAAAAGATATAAAATACTAAAGTTCATACAACAATAAATTCATGGAACTCTATAGTTATTTAATTATAAACTTGGCCAACAAAAAATAATTTCTCAACTTAGCTTTGCCAATATACTAGCAATAAGATGCTTCGTTTATAATTAGATTTGTTCATGTAATTTATAATTAAAAAAATTAAAGAAAATAGATAATAAATTTTTGTGTACTTATAATCTACTCAAATCATTAAAATGTCAACACTTTTTTAATATTAAGTAAAGTTGAGAATAATATGTTAAGAAGTTGTTGTATTAAGACTGTAAAGGAGCAATCATACAAGACCAAATTAGCTAAATAGGACATCTTTATTGAAACTAGAGATAATAGTAGAACATAAATATAAAACAAGTAACATAGCCAACTAGCTAAGGTAATTATAAGAGTTTTAGAACAAAAATAATATTGTTGGAATAAACTTTAACAAGGAATAAACATCTTCTACGATAATGACCTTTGATGTGGTCTACAAGCATAATAGAACAATCACTAATAATAAAGAAGCAATAAGCTATTCTTGGAATAAAAACCAAAATATTAGCTTTTATAGATAAAAGAAATAGCAACCATATGAAAGATTCATTAGCAAAGGCATGTGCAGCTACATAGTTCGAGGAAGATCCTGCCAAATGATTATAAAAAATAAATAAGTAACATGGCCCCATAGAGATTGAGAGGAATAAAACTTTTAGCAAAAAACATAATCAAAAGAAATAATTTCTTCCTTGAGGTCATAGATGCAAATAATCAACAATAGATGCAAGAGCCAATCATAATTTGTCTAAAAAATTTAATACTAATTTCCCCTTGAGTTTTAGCATTATAATAATTTTGGATTGTGATAAAAATTTCAAAGAGCAAGAAAATGCACACTTTACCTCTCACATTTCTTTGAATTGTAGATGAATATTTCCTCATAGTGTCAAATTCTCCATCCACGGAAACAAAAACTTTAGGATTTGGTCAACTTTATTGAAGTATGTCCTCCTCCAACTGATTCTTATCAGTATCAATGACAATATCCCTCCAAAAGCTACACCATATGACAATCCCACCACTGTCGCATACCATGGATATTTTGTTCTTTTATTTTCTTTGTTCATTGAAATTGCAGGAGGAGGAGAAAATTATGGCCAAGAACAATTTTTGGGTAGGGGACATCCCCATAAATGTGGATTGCCTAAATAAGAGGATTCTTGAAATGTTCCAGTTATATGTCGTCCTTGGGGTATACTTCCTGAAAGATTGTTGTTTGATAAATTTAGTGAACCCAAATAGCTCAAAGATTCAAGCTCTATAGGTATTTTTCTTGAAAACTGATTTCCTAAAAGGTCTAATGACTCCAACTGACTCATTTCTCCCAAACTATTTGGAATAGTCCCATTCAAATTGTTCATTGAAAGGTTTAAAAGCCTCAACCCCTTCAAATTCCCAAAATTAGAAGCAACTTCTCCCTCCAATTCATTGTTTGAGAGATCTATGGATGTGAGAGTGGAAAGAATATACTCATAGTGTTGCATAGTGCCTTTCAAATTCATTTCCAATCCATCTCGATAAGGAACATTTGAAGCAGACAATATAAAGCCATTTTGGCTTTCTATTTTCATTGCTTGCAATGACACAATTGTGTGAGGAATTGAACCTAAGATATGATTGGAAGAAAGGAGCAAGATCTGGAGACTCTTTAGTTGGCCAATCTCTGGAGGAATATTTCCTATAAAATTGTTCTCGTTCATCACCAATACTCTTAGCTCTGAAAGATTGGCAACTAATTTTGGTATTTTACCTCCAAATAAATTATTCCCAATATCAAGAACTTGTAGCTTGGAACAATTTGCTATAGAGTGGGGGAATGATCCATTTAAGTTATTACTATGAACAACTAATGAATATAATTCACTTAACTTATTGAACTCATTTGGTATGCTTCCCTCCAAACTATTCTTTGCCAAATTTATGACACTGAGGAAAGAGCAATTGGATAGGCTCATAGGGATCACTCCAGTTAAGTGGTTGTTTGCAAAATTTAATAGACGGAGTTGAGATATTCTACCCAAGCTAATAGGGATCACTCCGGTTAAATTGTTGTTTGCAAGATTTAGTAGTTGGAGGCTAGATAATTTTCCCAAGCTTGAAGGAATATTACCACTAAATAAATTGTCACTGACAATTAATTTTTCCATATTGGGGGACCAAATCGTGGGGATGTGCCCACTCAATGCATTTCTAGACACATCTAGAAGTACTAGTTGCATCCATATTGAAGTATTTGAGAATAGGGTTCCTTCTAGATGATTTCTTGAAAGATTTAGATAGTGCAATTGAGGATTGGCTTCCCATATCCAAGAAGGAATTTCTCCCTCAAGACTGGTGTTAACTAATTTTAATGTAGAAAGTGAGAATTGCGTTGAAATCCAAGCTGGAATTTCATGGTCAATCATACATGACACTAAATGTAGTTCAGATAACTGAAAGGAAGGAATCCAGTTTTTGCTAATATTCAGCACACAGTCGGATAAATACAACACATTTAGGCTTGTAAGGTTGTGAAAGAAAGTTTCTGAAATTGACTGGTTATGGTTTAGTGACAAACCTAGAGATTTTAAAGAAGGTGGAAGTGATGAAGAAGAGATGGTTTCATTGAAACGATTGTTACGAACATACAACTCAGTGAGGGAGGAAAGCTGAGCAAATGAAGGGGGAATGGTCCCACTTAGTTGAGTGTCCCATATATACAAATTCTTTAGTAAAGAAAGATTGCCCAAGGAATATGGAATGGATCCAGTTAGTTGGGTGTCCTCGAGAAGCAAATACTCGAGTAAAGAGAGATTTCCCAAGGAATTTGGAATGTTACCGCTCAGTGGATTTTCTCCAAGGTCTAAAAACCTCAATAAAGCGAGACTTCCAAGAGAAATTGGTATGTTCCCGCTTAATTGGTTCTCGGAAAGACTCAGATCCTGCAGAGAAGAAATGTTAGTCAAAGAAGCCGGTATGTTCCCACTTAATTGGTTCCGGGAAAGACAGAGATTATCAAGAGAAGACATATTACCCAGAGACGCTGGTATATTCCCGCTTAATTGGTTCATGAAAACATCTAGATTTTCAAGAGAAGAAATATTACCCAGAACAGCTGATATGCTCCCGCTTAATTGGTTCCAGGAAAGATCTAGATGCTCAAGATGAAAAACATTACCCAGAGAAGTCGGTATGTTCCCTCTTAATTGATTCTGAGAAAGATCTAGATACTCAAGCGAAGAAATATCACCCAGAGAAGCTGGTATGTACCCACTTAATTGGTTCCGGTATAGAAGTAGATACTCAAGAGAAGAAATATTACCCAGAGAAGCTGGTATGCTTCCGCTAAGCTCGTTTTCATGAAGGTCAAGATCAGTTAAAGAAGAAAGATTGCCTAAACAGGAAGGTATGCTTCCATTGAATTCATTCTCACCAAGATCAAGGTGTGTAAGGCTGGTGAGGAAACAAATGGAAGAGGGAATCATTCCATTCAATTTATTGGAAGACAAATCTATTTCTTGAATATAAGGAAGATTTCCCATACAGGGAGGAAGTGTACCTGTTGCTTCGCCTATGATCATCAGTGATGTGAGAAAACGAAGTTGGCACAAGCTCTCAGAGATCACACCTTCAAAGAAGATATGAAGAGAGACAACGTGTTTGGTCTGATTGTTGCAGGATATGCCAAACCACGTGCAACAGTCTGATCCATTTACCCACGCACTGACATCGCTCAGGGAGTCATTAAAGGATAGGGCGTGGAGAGGGGAAGAAGACAGCAAAAACTGAAACGACGACTAAGCAGAGCTTCTGTAAAGAGATGGCCATGTGGGATGGATGGAAATGCAGATGATATTCGGGACAACGGAAATACAGATCATCTTTGGGTGGGTTATTTTTAACAGCGAGCCCGTCAACGGTCAATGAGCCGTTTTTTTCATTTTTAAAATTGCATTATTATTATTATTATTATTATTTATGTGGCCGATAGTTCATTACGTAAATAACTTTTGCTGGTTGCTGTCAGATCTCAAATGGGCTGTATTTAACTTCCCTTTGACTGCCAATATTATTAAAGTTTGGTGGTTACGTTCAAACCGTGTTTTAATAATATTGAATTAAAAAGAAAAAAAATGTGTAAGCAGTTGTTCACATTGACTTTGTGGTTTACTATTAGGATTCTTTTATTAAAGAATTAAAGAGAGTTGAGACAATTGAAAGCACTAAGATGATTGAATTCGAAGAAGTTGATATTTGTTAATTAGATGTTTAGAATTGAATAAAAGATTAGATAGTTAAAATGGTTAAATTGGAGAAGTTGTGTATGTGATGCAACTATGGCAATAATTATATTTAGGATAGAATTCCATCTATTTGAGGTAAGGGAAATGGTTCTAGGAAAAATCACCACCAACAATTCATCATGGGAAAATTCACCGTCAATAATTCATCACATGTGGGAAAATTCACCACCAACAATTCATCGTGGGAAAATTGACTGCCATAACAACTTCACCTCAAGGAAAATTCACCACCAGCATTCACCATAGTGTAAAATTAATTGTAATAACATTTTTTAATATATATTTTGATTTATTTACTACAATTTTATTATCATTTTTATTATCATAAACCAAATTATTCTTCTGTAAAATAAAATTCAATGTTTTCAACATACATATTAAAAAATGTTATTGCAATTAATTTTCCATTGTGGTGAATTGTTGGAGGTGAATTTTCTGGCAGTGAATTGTTGGCGATGAATATGCTTGATGCCAAGGGAAACAATGGTGTTGATAAGGAGCATCAAGGGGCTTACTATGCAAGGATTGAAGTTCATGACTTGTTCATAAGTCAAGTCCCAAGATTAAATAAATAATAAAATTTAGAGAGATAAGAGGGTGGAAATGAATATATTGAGTCAATTGTTGATTGCTAACATGAGTTGATGAGTGATAGTGTTAGAAATTCATTTGAGTGTGCTTTGACAATGAATCTCACATGTTGATTACTAAGAGGTTGTTTATTACTCATGCTAATAGAGGATGATTGATCATTAATTTACTTGCAAAAGGAAAAATTCTTTTGATGCTTTCATGATCTCTAGTCCAAAAAATTTCAATCATTCAATGGTATGCAAATGTCCTAGTATGATGTATTTAAACACATCACCATACATACATAATTTTAAATTTTTGACACCTATATTGATAGGTACTAGCTAGATCCCATTGTTATTGGCCTTGGAATGAGATAATTAAAATTTTAAAAGATAGGGACAAGAATGTGCCAATGATATTGTCCAAGGGTTAGAATCACAACTTTTATCTTGTCTAAGCTTAGTGGACTATGACGAACTAAGTCACATAGATCTTGAATAGAAAATGTGGCATATTATAATACAAGATTAGGTATTTAGTTAGAGAATGCTCCAAAATTATCATATAAGAGATTGAACTAAAGTGGTATAAAATAAAAGAAAAAAAATGTGATTTATTTGATCATAATCACTCCAAAATCAATTGGAATCTCTCACATTATCTTTCTCAAATGGGGTATGCTTAAGATGTACCATGAGAAGACATATTATGTAAAAATTTGACAAAGGGAGGTCTTCGTGAGTTGCACAAGTTATGGAATATATTCATGATGACTTGTGGTCGATTCCACAAAAGGATATAAAAGTCATGGAAAATCCTAACCTGGGAATTGGACATTCCAACAAGTGACTAACATCTTCTTATGGTCATTCATTTACATTGTCAAACCAGGGAATGTATGCTTGAAATGGAGCGGCACTGTATGTGCACTAAGAACTAGTTTCAATCACAATTTACCAGAAATAAATGCTTGGAAGGAATTCTACTTATGATGTAGGAATGTAAGGTAAAGTCTTCTTAACTTAAGCATAACTTGATCAAAGCAGAAATCATGACAAATATTACTAAGAAATAAACTATGAACTAGCCTTATGCTACACGAACAAACATAGGGATGGATTCCCGATGCTGCAAGAACAATATAAGACTAAGTTTGTGGTGAAACTTTCAAGAATGAAATCTAACTTATAATCAACAGGAGATAAATAACTAACTACAGATACTCACTAAGTGGGGCCCCTTAGCAAGCATCAACTAGTTTATGCAAGAATTGAACTCAAAACTTCATCAGCTTTTATTCATAAACTTGGAATCATATACATTGATTGTTCTACTTGTAAGAAAAATAATACAAAACACTGTTTCTCATTATAATACTAACTTTAACACACTCTGTTGCTCACTCAAGTAGGAGGAACACTTATTTATATTAGAAAAGCAACTAACTACCTAATTCTAACAGAGAAAGACGTGGACATAAATGCATCCTGAAACTAAGGAACAAACTTCTCATAAATGAAGGCATATCTATTCAACACGATTAAGAGAGAATTTAGTATTCCACTCTTCCTAGATTAATGATCATTTAGATTTACTCCCAATGACTCGGTCAGAGAGTCTTTACTGGAACAACTTCCTTGATGTCGTACTGGAAATGGACTTTACTGCAGGGCCGAGATCTGTTGCACTTTGACTCGTTCATGCTTCCTTCAACAACCCGCGATGCACATGGCAAAAAAAGTGAAAGAAAGCACACATGGAAAATAACATGAACATTCATTAATCACATATTAAATCCATTTCATTATCCAAAAACAATATGAATTATATCAGTCATTCGGGAGGTCAAACAGGGCAATTAATACAGACATAGAGATGTTAAGATGCAGGAATATAGGAATGTGTTTCTACAAGATACTACTTGATTTTAGATAAAATTCCTTTAATCAAAGAGTTAAAACAAGCATCGGCAATAAGAGTAAGGGTATTAAAAATACATCATAATATTCAAATTATGAGCATATTTTGAGCTCATCAACTTGGTCCATTTTTATTCTTTTCTTCGAGCAAAGCCTATTATGTACTCACTTTTATTGATGCTTTTGTTTATTCACTTGGGTCTATTCCCTTTGTAAAAAGGGTGAAATATTTAAAAAAAAAAAATACTTTAAGGCATTTTCTAAAAGTAATTAAGAGATGACATCAAGATTCTTTGAGCTAAAAATGGTAGACAACATAGATTTGAGTACTATTCTTCTATTTAGGGGATTTTTTTTAGCATTCATTTCTATATGATAAACATCATAATAGAGTTATAGAGTAGAAGGTCTAGTCCCTAAATGTGAGACCCCTCTTTAATGACTCAATATCATAT
Source organism: Sequoia sempervirens (assembly GCA_007258455.2). Taxonomy (NCBI): domain Eukaryota; kingdom Viridiplantae; phylum Streptophyta; class Pinopsida; order Cupressales; family Cupressaceae; genus Sequoia; species Sequoia sempervirens. The sequence goes on from VDFB02281492.1 coordinate 649,401,732, forward strand.
CATTTTATACTACTATATTATGATCATTAAGTAGATAGTTTCATGATTGGTTTATGTTATGGATTATTATGATTTGGACTATTAACGTTAATATTGACTTTAGTTTATGTTATGCATGGACATGGTGCACTTTGATTATGGTTAATATTATCTCAATGGTTAATGAGTAATTAAGAAATTTTATTCTATATCATTTTTGCATGCGAATTTGGGTATGATTACATGGTTATGGTTAAATTTGTACATGCTATAAAATTATAATTCTATATATTAAAAATTAGTAATATTTAATGATATGTTGAACTTGAATGTAGTATAATTCTTGTTACTTTAACCTTTATTATTATGGTGACCTAATAATTATGGCTAAGTGTGCAAATCTAGTGCCAATGGGATCAAAGGGTCACCTGGTAAACCTATTTATGCTCAACCAATAAGCTAACCTCAGTACTTTTGGAGGGACTTAAGGCCATTCATGATGTGAATTTTATTATTTACAAATGCTTCTTAAGAGATATCAAATTATTGTAACGTCTTATGTTAAATTAAAATGTAGTAGTTTTTTATTGTGTTATTTGGTTGTGTTGAAATATTGGTTACCTAAGTGTTTAAATATTTCATTTTTTATCTCACGAGCTTTTAAATGGGATTGAGTGAGTATTTTTATTCTTTTTGGTTAATTTGTAAGTCATGGTGATAAGACTATGTGTTGAAGTCATTTTAGAGTATAGAAATTATTAGAAAAACTTTCTCTACCCTCCTTAAATTACCATTTTTAAATAGAAAAAAAAAATTGTTAGGTGGTTGGGAAGAGGTTGGGAGAGTTGTTATTACCTCATCCTATCCTCAAAGTTGGCTTTTGGTTATCTCCTAAGGGATAAGATCCTTCATTATTCACTGAGGGTGAGCACACATGGAGGCATCTCTTGTAAGAGAATATCCCAAGTAGAGACACTTGAGAGGTCCTCAAGGATGGTAAAATTCTAATATTTAGGGTTGTGAATCCTAAGTATTGAGAATTTGTGACATATTTGGGTAGAGGGTTGATAGGAGATTTGGGAAGATATTGGTTGTGGTCTTCATCAATAACTACCTCAAGTTGATTGGGAAAATATTTGGCAAGGTAGGGTCTAATCTCTAGTAATAGATTTCATATTTTGGAAAATCTTTGTATGAATGTGAAAGTGATGTATATGTTGAATTATTATGTTTTAATAAAGTTGGTTAAATCGATAAGAAATTTTTTTCTATGTTAAACTTGTGTCATATATGAATGAATATTTTCTCGGTAGGGTGTCTTGGTTGCCATTAAATAAAACCCTACAATCAATAAAGGAAAACAAGAGCAGTCATTATTTTTTTTACAAACATAAAAATTTATATCAATGAACAATCCACTAGGCAAAGGAAGTAGAAAATCTAGAACAAGAAATCATGATTCTCGAATGAGAATTCAATCTCCAAAACTCTCTCAATATAGTATTCTCTCTCCTACATGAAGCCTACAAAATGAACAAAAAGAAACAAAAATAGAAAACATAATGGTAATCTCAAGTGGATGACATTCATTCCTGACCATATAGGGATAGTAAAACAAATAGCAAGAAATTAATAAAAGAGGTGTTGTTATGGGTAAAAGCTTAGCTTATAACTAGATTAAATTCAAATTTTAACATTTTAATTAAATTTTAGATATCCATTAATAAGAAACCTTAGGCTAGAATTGGTTTTAAGTTTTTATTCATTAATCTAATTAAAATTACCATGCAATCGTCCAATCTTAGAAATTAAAAAAATATATTTTAATAAGAAAGTCTTTAGAGAGGTGATGTCAAAATTTTCTCTAATTTTCATGTTGTGATTTTAACCAATAATAGCAAACAAGAAAATTTTCATCAAAAAATATTTTTTTGACAGTGTTTCAAGATATTCCCACAAAAATGTTAAAACATTAAGGGACATTAGTAATTATGAATATGATTAAGCCTGCCCCAGTAGCGGAGTTGGCTTGGGCCGTGGGTTTGCTCCCCATAGGTCTCTGGTTCAACCCCCTGCTCTCATGGTTGACCAGTGGGCCTCTATATAGGCTATGTCATCCACCTATAGGGGGCTAGTCTTGCCCCAACTCACCCCAGGTACCCAAGGTATGGGCTCCTAGGCCATTGGGCTAAGTCGCGGGGACACCCCTATCAAATAAAAAAATTATGAATATGATTAAATATTGAAGTGTTGGTTTTAAATGTTCATTTTTAATTTCAAATCAATAATCTTATGAAATGAAAGGAAATGATTATTTTAAAAAAAAAAATTGGAATATTTAGAAAAAATAGGATTAAATAAATTATTAAAGTTTCAAATTTGACATTAGCAAGTATTTTTAAATAAGATTAAATTAATGAAATTTGTTGGTTTTTAGGGTACAAGTCTCATCATAGTGAGTGGACTTACAGTAAACCTTAATGAGGTGATCCTAAAATGGATATCCCTCTAGGGTTTCTTGTGTCAAATATCAAACACCATTAGTTACCTTCATTGTTGGGGTGTATGAAATAAGTTTAACCACACCCCAAATGCATTATGTCCTTCCCTTTCCTTTTAGGTAATGTTCTTGAGAAATCATTGTACATGTGTATTGTCACTAAGTGTGCATGGTAGGTTATCTTGATGAGAATAATATTAGGTGAATTTTTATTATTAAAAGAAATGGTTTGTATCTATGTCTACATGTTAAAAAATGGGTATGACATAAGGTATCTAGTGTGCATGTTTTGCACACACGCCCCACCGTGGGCAAGGACCCCCTCTTTTCACTCCCGATAGGCTACTTTGCTCCTGTCTTGTTTTGCGTACCCCATTTTTCAAGCTCAAATTGGTCATGTTCCTTCAAACGATCAAATTCCCCTAACCAAATTCACCTACTTGGTCTATTCAAATCAAGAGAGAAACAAAGTCCCCCTTCCCTTTTTTCCTTTTGTCTTTTTCCTATTGACTTGGTCCCTCATTGCTTGATTCACTTCCTTCTACATTTTTGACTTTGGGGAAAATTTTCCAATGGATTTGGGATGTTTTTGTGGTGCCTAAGTGAACTTCCAAGGTTTCGTTAAGTTTAGGGGGTTTCAAAAATTTCCTTCTGGGACTTCATCCCTCTTTGGCTATTTTGAACATCCGCTAACTCCTGGCAACTTGACCTCTAGAACCCAGCCCCTCCATAGCCATTTCTGGGGCTCCACCCCTCCATGGCCATTTTAAACATCCGTCGGCCCTTGATGACATGGCCTTCAAAACCCGGCCCTCCTCAGCCATTTCTGAGACTCCACCCCTCCATGGCCATTTTGAACATCCTCCAACCCCCAGCAGCCTGGCCTCCGGAACCTTGCTCCTCTGTGGTCATTTTTGAAACTCTGTCCATTCATGGTCGTTTTGAACATTTTTTGACCCACGGCGACCCGACCTCTAGAACCCAGTCCCTTCGTGGCTATTTCCAAGACTTCGTCCATCTGTGGCCATTTTGAACATCCATCGGCCCCCAGCGACCTGGCCTCAAGAACTTGTCCCCTACATGGCCATTTTGAACATCGTCATTCCCTAGTGACCTGGCCTTTAGAACCTAGCCCCTTCGTGGCCATTTCTAGTACTTCATCCCTCTATGGTCAATTTGAACATCTGTTGGACCCCCGCGACTTGGCCTCTAGAACCCAGCCCCTCTGTGGCCATTTCCAGGACTTCATCCCTGCGTGGCCATTTTGAACATTCATCGACCCCTAGCGACCAGACCTCTAGGACCCAGTCCCTCCATAGCCATCTGAGACTTTCCTTTTGGGCCGCTGTGTGCTCATTTCCATTTCAAAGGGTAGCGACCCTTAGGCTTTCCCCTTCCAAACTTCTATTTTTTTCAAAATAAGTGCAATCTTGAGGAAGTTTTCTTAGTGCTCGTTCTTCCCCTTTTCCCATGTGCTATAATTGAAAAATCTTGGTTTTGCTAAGTTTTGTGAGGTCTGGGAACTTCCCTTCCAGTTTGTTGTCCCCCATTTGCTGCCCGCCCCCTTGGGCCCACATTTATGTTTCTAGTCCAAATTAGCTCCAAATATGAATATTATGATCTTTTGATGATCCATGGATGGATTTAACAAGGAGTTTGCAGGATTTGACTAACGTTTTTCTTGATTTATTTATGAAAGCACTTATGGCGCTTCATGCATGCAAGATTCAAGGAGCCTACTGCAGGTCTGTCAGGAGACCCATTGAGAAAGATGAACAAGGAAAAGTGCATCACTCCTGTCACCATTCATTTCATGTTCACCTCTCCCCCTAGCACCCACCAACAGGGTCGGCGTTAGAAGAAGGCATGTGCCAAGGAGGTCAATGAAAAAATGCAAGAGGGTGGCCTTGAAGAAGGCATGAGGGAGCTGTCCTACTTTTCACTAGATGATGATGACCTATCCCCCCAAATTAGGGGCAAACAATCCATTGATGTCAGTTGTCAATGAGCCCATTTGATCCAATGAAGAATACTGCAAACACATCAAGTACAGACATCAAATTTCAAGTAGTTTTAGCTACAATAAAAGGGAAATAAGCTAAATGACAAAATTTCTATAGTGACTAGCCACTACAAGACAAAATAGGAAAAAGACAAAAGATGTATTTTAAATTGTTGAATATTGGGGGATAGATGAAGCCCTAATGTAAAGAAATCTGAGTTGTACAACGTAATTCAATACTAGCCATTCATTTGGGCTTTGTAAAACTATAAATATGGGCTTGCCACTCATTTGTAAAAGGTTGGAGAGCTATTGTAAAAAGAATTTGTAGCAATAGAAGACAACATTGCATGATTTTATGGATGTTCTCTTTGATTTTTCTCATCTTGCATGCATGGTTCTACCTTCTATGTTAGTTTTAGTAAATTAGTTTCTTGAATGGTTGTCATCATGGTGTTGTTGTTATAGTATTTGATGAGATTCTAGCCCATACTTTTAACACTTGTTGATGACAAGCTATTGTACAAAGTTAGCCTGGGCTTCTTTATGTCATTGTTGCAATGTAGTTCAATTGCATGTTCATGATGTGCATGTGTAATTTGAAAATCATCAAACCTTAGAAGATTGCACTGGTTTTGTGTAGTTGTAGGTTTCTCTTGGTCAAGCAAAACTTAGTTTTAGGAAACCTATCTAATGTAGCAGCCACCATTGTTGCTATTCATTCGTAACTTAGAATTAGAACTTTCTTAACCCTTCTCCTTTTTCTATTTCTTTTAATCCTTGGTTAGAGTAGAATACAAAGCATCACCATGAAGCTAAATCAAATGAACTTGATGAGTTTTAGCTTGTTGTTTTGAGTGGATAATCATTGTTCATTCACTTCCATCACTTTGAAACTACATTTGCAAACCCAAATTCCCATGTTTTGTAACTCATTCATAATTCCAACTTATGATTCCATCAAATCACATAAATCAAATGAGATATTCCAAGCACTATCAAGACCTAACTTTAGAGACTTTGGGATAGTGTTCTGCAATTTGATTGTGGAAGATTGTCTTTGAAGAAAGGTGATGCATCTATGCATTACCTATGTTGAGAAGTGCATAAAAAACACATGAATAGAACTAGCACTAGAAGGAGGGCTAACACATTGGGAATACAAAGCTGAAGGTTGGGAGTGATTCATTTTATTCCCTCCTCCTAACGCCATCAACATAACTAGCATTAGAAGGAGGGCATGACATGTCGAGGCCACAAAGTTCTAAGTTGGAAGTTGAAAAGAGCACTTTCAAAGAAGAAATTTGAGATAAGGAGATCTCTTTTAATGCTAAAAAATAAAAAATTTTGAAGGCAAACAAAAGCTCAGTTGAAATGGAGCCGCATTCACAAATTAGCATTACTCAACTGCATGCAGATTTGAACAAGAGACTGAAGAAGCTATTGCAACAATTTACATCAGCAAACAAGTGTTGGATCCATTACACCCATAGGCATAACAAATTGGGATGTCTAACATTCCTAAATAGGATTGAGAAAGTCTTGCAAGGAGAAATTCCCTTTTGGTAAATATGCCAGCCCTTGGCTCCTGAAGACTTAGAGGAAGAGTTGACAACCAATGCATCTAAAGTGTTCAAGGAGCTGATCCAAGAACATTTGAGCAGCAAGGATGGACTAAGATTGGAGGAAGTACTAATAGAAAGTTGGTGTAGATTTCACAATGCACCACATTCAGAATTTATATGTTTATCATGTGACAACATCATCACTCAAGTCAAGGGTTATTTAGACAAGTTGGAGTAGTCAACTATCAAGGAGGACGAATCATCCCATGAAGCCAAGGAGCTATCAACATCTGGAGAAGAGCACATTGAAAATGAACCAAGGGATTCAACACAAACTAGTGTTGGGACAATGAACATTGAAGCTGACAATGAAAAGGAAGAAGCTGATTTTAGTAGGACAACAAAACGTTGTGATAAAAATTCAGTTGGAAAGGAGTTGGAAAGCCTTTCCTCTATCAGCAAAGAGTAGTCCTCTAATCTTGAATAGGAGTCATTGGAAGTTGAAGATGAATCAACAAAGTTTGCAATAGTGCATGTTGGGACAGCCAACGAAGATGCTAAAGAATAGGAAGAAGAAAACATTGACAACCTTGGAGTGGCAAAAAATGACAATGAAGGTATAAGTGAAATCAAATTAGAAGACCTCTCCTTCATCAATAACAGTGATCGAGAATCTGAAAATAAAATTTTGGAGTGGGAACAACCACTTTCCATGGCTTTCTACCATCAAGCTTCTTTTGGGTATGTGCAGGATCATGATGGGCCAAAAAGTGGCAATATCATGGGTATGTGTAGGGTATGTGGCTGATGACATTTCTTTTACCCAAAATTGATGAAACGAAAAGGGTTTTTAAAGGAGATTATCATATTTCCACCAATATAAATTATGCTATACTTTGAATTTAATAAATTATTATTGTTCATTTTCTATTTGAATTATGATTAAAGTATTGATTCATAGGTTGATTGAAAAATATCTATAGCTTTGAAACGATATCACATTTTTTGAATCTAAAATATGTGTCACATTCTATGCTTCGCATACTACAAGATTAAAAAAAGAAAAATTGAATTTCATGACGTTTTGACCAAGTTAAGGTGGTTAGATATATGAGTTTTATATTTTTAAAAAATTGTAATAAAAAATTCATAATTAATTATTTCCTTAGAAAAAAATTACAAAAAAATATGCATCACATCCAAACATGAGTCTACTTATATCTAAAATTTTATAAAAAAAATATTATCATTTGATTGTGGTTAGGGTGGTCAGACAAACACCTACCTCTTATTTTTTCCCTTAAATTTAAGTTACTGCATTGAAATTTAAAATGTTCACCAAATAGATTTTTTCTTTTTTTAAGTAAACCTAGTAGTCTAGAAACTACATTCAATTTGCTATAGATTCTATTCTTACATGTTTTTCAAATAATATAGATAACTTATTCAAATTTTTACATCAAATTTCCTAATCCTAATTTTTTTAAATTTTTTGCCACTTAAGGGCCTATTTTTTCTCTGATGATCCTGCACATACCCTTTTTCAAGTGATGATAAGGACCCAGTAGTGGAGAGATATGACTAGCTCATCTCTAGATTAGCAAAGGATTGGTCCGAACTAAAATGTCAAGTGGATTTGGAGGTGTTCTTGCTACCAAATTGGTGTAGACTTCATGATTCATCGCACTTGGAGTTCACATGAAAACTATGCAAAGAGGCTATCAAACAAGTTAGAGGACAAGTGGAGTAGCCAAGTCCACGACCTCCTCTACTTGCTACCCAGATCGAAGCAGAAGACCAAGAGCTTGAACCGAGTGATGACTCAGCTAAAGGCAGGCCTCAAGAGGATTTTGAGGCAACAATAGAAGAAGGAAAACAATACAGTCTCAGACTTATAAGGGATGAATTAGATCAAACAAGAATGTTGTCCACCAGTCATAAAGAATTTCCTCTTGAAGAGCATTTGCACACCATGAATGATAGGTTTTATGCCGAGTCTGTAGAGGGAAATTGCGTAGTAGACTTTGGTCCCATTGATGAGGAGTCATCAATTGATGATTTATTTCCATTAGGAGCTGTTCTGCAAGGGTATATTAGTGCAGTAGAGGAGTACATCCCAAATGTTAGCAACGATGAAGACATACTTCTTGAGCCTCCGAACGGTGATGCACTAGAGTCTCCATATTGGGAGAGGGGTTCCTTCTCTATCTACAGTGATGGTGACCAAGAAGAAATGATTCAACGCCATGTGGAAATGAATGCACAACAAAAAGAAGAATACAAAGGAGAAGGTGCTGAGACGACTGCCAACAGAGATGAAGCACCTAACTGACTACAAGATGCAACTTGGAGTCCTTCTACCATGATCATTGTTGATCCTCCTTCATATTCAGCAAGCTGCAATAGGAAAAAATTATGCATGTCATTGTCCCATGACATAGAACACCACATAAATAAGGACAACACTTGGGAAAGGAGATGGGACAACATGCTGCCTTTTGAGGATAGTAATCAAGTGGACACCAGGTTTGTAGAAAATCAACGAGATGAAGTCTATCTTCTCGAAGAACAACTAAAAGGGATTGTCGATCCCACACAAGACTTGTAAGGGGTTCTTGTTGCCCTGTTCTCCCAGCCTTATGCAAGCTCAATGTTCAAAGTGCTGCACCATGTGGTGCATCCATTTCAAGCTACTAATGCAACAATCAATGATGCGGTGCCTGCCTTCAACTGTCTAACATTGCCACCTCCATGTGATGATGTCTAGGTTCTATCATTCCTTGCCCCTATTATTTTTTCATAACTGCACTTATTATTTTGATTATGGGAATGAGGGAAAATGAACATGTTTATGGATTAACCATGGCTTCAATGAGCCTCAATTGCTAAATTTTCATGATGACATGATTGAACTTGAGTGCTGCAACATTGAATTTCTTTTTTCAAATATAAATATAAATTTGCATGGTTAAGAACTACAACAATTGCCTGTTTTCTTCTGCATGCACTGCAAAATCCAATTAAGGTTAATGTTAGCTCACCCTGCCTAGACATAGTGCTTTGTAAATATCTTTGTACATAGCCCATTTTGAGTAGTATAGGTTTCCTATAAATACTTTGCTTTCCTACTTTCCTTAGGTTAGTTGGTTTGATGTAGGTTGCTTGCTTTGGTGTTGTTTTCTTTTTGTTTGCTTTCACTTTGCTGCTGCTTTGCTCAGGGTCACTCTAATTTTAGTTGGGCGCATCTATGCACACAACAACCATATTTATCACTTGGGGTTGTTCTACGTATTTCTTTTTCAAACTCTAATCAAGTCTTCAGAGTGGATGGTGAAGGTCTTCTATTAGTGTCGAGTGATCTGGGTGTTTGATTCAAAGAGGATAAGTTATTGGTTAGTCTGATTCTCATGTATTCTAGAATCTTATATCTCTTACACATCTTAAGAATCTAACAGACGTTGTTAGTCCTTTGTGAAGTCTAGTTAAGTGAAAAATCTAAAATTCTTCTTTACTGCCACTGTGATTCTTAGCCCTGAGCTTGAGCTTCATTGCTTGTGGGTTGAAATAAAAGAACTAAAAAGAGAAAAAATAAAAAGAAAGAAAGAAAGAAAGCATTGAAAATTATTAAAATAAAAGAAATGTAGCTTTTCAGGGGTATCCGAGCAACTCTACCAAGGCTATGGATGTCCGGCCTGTAGTAGAGCAATGTTTTGCAAAATCATAATGACAACCTCATCAAGGCTATGGACGCCTGACTAGCAGTGAGGTAATGTCTCGAATGATTTTGGAGTTAGAATAAACTATGTAGCTTAACTTGATGGAGCTTGGGTTCCTGTAGCAACTGAAGGATGGGAACTAATGCAACTGCATACACTTGGATTTTCAGCATACTAAAGGTTGGGTTGGCTAGTGGTTTTGATGATTTAGTTGAGCATCTAGTTTGGTTGCCCTAGCATGAATGTCAGTACCAGATATTTTGGGTTCGTGATTCTAGTTTGTCATCAAAATTCTTTGGATCATTTCCCAATGAGTTGCCATTTGTTGTGCATTTTTTGCACACACGCCTTGCCATGGGCAAGGACCCCCTCTTTTCGCTTCTAACAAGCTGCTTTGCTCCTATCTTGTTTTGCGTGCCTTATTTTCCAAGCCCAAATTGGTTATGTGTCTTCAAACGATCAAATTACCTTGATCAAATTCACCTACTTGGGTTATTCAAATCTGGGGAGAAACAAAGCCCCCCTTCCCTTTTTCTGCCTTTTCTCTTGTTCCTGCTAACTTGGTCCCTAATCGCTCGATTCACTTCTACATTTCTGACTTTGGGGACAAGTTTCTTGTGGATTTGGGATTTTTTTGTGGTGCCTAAGTGAACTGCTAAGGTTTCATTAAGTTTTGGGGGTCTCAAAAATTTCCTTCCAGAACTACATCCCTCTTTGGCTATTTTGAACCTTTGTCACCCACCAGTGACCCGGCCTTCAGAACCCGGCCCCTTCATGGCTGTTTCTGAGACTCTGCCCCTTCGTGGCCATTTTGGACATCGTGAATGTTTCAGGGACTTCGCCCCTCCATGGTTGTTTTAAACATCTGCTGGCCCCTGGTGACATGGCCACCAGAACCCACCCCCTTCATGGTCGTTTCCAGGACTCCACCCCTCCATGGTCATTTCTAGGACTTCATCCCTCCATGGTGGTTTTCAATATCCCTTAGCCCTCGGTGACTCAACCTCCAGAATCTGGCCCCTCTGTGGCCGTTTCTGGAACTTCATCCCTCCATGGCCATTTTGAACATCCATCGACCCCCGGCGACCCGGCCTTCAGAACCTGGCCCCTTTGTGGCCTTTTCTGGGACTCCATCCCTCGATCATCATTTTGAACATTTGTAGGGCCCCACAGAACCTGTCCCCTTCATGGCCATTTCCAGAACTCTACCCCTCTGTGGCTATTTTGAACATCCGTCAACCCCCGACTACCCGGCCTTCGGAACCCAACCCCTCTGTCACCATTTGGGACTTTCCTTCGGAGCCACCGTGTGCTCATTTTTGTTTCAAAGGGCGGTGACTATCAAGCTTTCCCCTTCCAAACTTTCACTTTTTTCAAAATGAGTCCAATCTTGAGGATTTTTTCTTGGTGCTCTTTCTTCCCCTTTTCCCATGCACTATAATTGAAATTTTTTGGTTTTGCTAAGTTTTGTGAGGTCAGGGAACTTCCCTTCCAGTTTGCTATCCCCCATTCGCTGCCTATCCCCTTGGACCCGCATTTATGTTTATGATCCAATTGAGCTCCAAATATGAATATTATGATCTTTTGATGATGCATGGATGGATCTAACAAGGAGTTTGTAGGATTTTACTAACGTTTGCCTTGATTTATTTATGAAAGCACTTACGATGCTTCATGCATATAGGATTCAGCGAGCCTACTATGGGTCCATCAGGAGACCCATTAAGAAAGTTGAACAAGGAAAAGTGCATCACTCCTATTACCATCCATTTCATGTTTTCCTCTCCCCCTAGCACCCACCAACATGGTCGACGTTAGAAGAAGGCATGTGCCAAGGAAGTCAATGAAAAAATGCAAGGGGGTGGCCTTGAAGAAGGCATGAGGGAGTTGTCCTACTTTTCACTAGATGATGATGACCTATTGCCCCCAAATCAAGGGCAACCAATCCATCGATGCTAGTCGTCGACAGACCCATTTGATCCAATGAAGAACACTACAAACACATCAAGTAAGAAGGTAGCTTTAAGGCAGTTTCAGCTACAGTAAAAGAGAATTTAGCTAAATGATAAAATTGCTACAATGACTGGCCACTATAAGACAAGATAGGAAAAGGAAAAAAGATGTATTTTAAATTGCTGAATATTGGGGGGTACATGAAGCCCTAATGTAAAAAAAATTGGGCCACACAATGTAATTCAATCCTAGCCATTCATTTGGGCTTTGGAAAACTATAAATAGGGGCTTTCCCATCATTTGTAAAAGGTTGGAGAGTTGTTGTAAAAAGAATTTGTAGCAATAGAAGATATCATTGCATGATTTTACAGATGTTCTCTTTGATTTTTCTCATATTGCATGCATGGTTCTACTTTCCATGTTAGTTTTAGTATTATTTTCTTGAATGGTTGTCATGATGGTGTTGTTGTTATAATATTTGATGAGCTTCCAGCCCATACTTTTAGCATTTGTTGATGACAAGTTGCTGTGCAAAGTTAGCCTGAGCTTCTTTATGTCATTGCTACAACTTAGTTCAATTGCATGTTCATGATGTGCATGTGTAATTTGAAAATCAGAAAACCTTAGAAGATTGCACTAGTTTTGTGTAGTTGTAGGTTTCTCTTGGTAAAACAATACTTAGTTTTAGGAATCCTATCTACTATAGCAGCCACCATTGTTATTGTTCATTTGTAGCTTAGGATTAGAACAACTTTCTTATCCCTTCTCCTTTTGCTATTTATTTTAATCCTTGGTTAGAGTAGGATCCAAAGCATCACCAAGAAGCTAAATCTAATGAACTTGATAGTTTTATCTTGTTGTTTTGAGTGGATAGTCATTGTTCATTCACTTCAAGCACTTTGAAAGTACATTTGCAAACCCAACTTCCCATGCTTTGTAACTCATCCGTAAGTCCGCCTTGTGATTCTAACAAATCACATAAATCAACTACGATATTCCAAGCACTATCAAGAACTGACATTAGAGACCTTGGGATAGTGTTCTGCAGTCTGATTGAGGAAGATTGGATTTCAAGAGAGGTGATGCATCTATACATTACCTGTGTTGAGAAGGCATAAAAAACACATCAACAATATCAAAACATAGTTTCAATACTAGGAACTTTGAGTTTCAATTTCTTAATCAAGGTTATCTTTTCAATTCTATACTATGCTATGTAAATCAAGGAAAATGAATACATTCAAACTAATTATTTTGGAGGAGCACATTCTCTTGAGGATCATTTAGAATCCCATCATTTCAAGGGTAGTCATAAAAAAGAATAGTCAAAATTTGGTCCTTGCATTCTTTAGGTGTTACAAAAATTAATAGGCATGATTAAGGAGAGATATCCCCTAGTGGCATACACACATCATGAGGACCAACCTCAACTTCTAGATGAGGACAAATCATTTTTGCAATGACAATAAAGAAAGAGTCCTACTTGAGTTTTAGTACATATTGAGGAGGTATTTGATGAGTTAGTGCATATTCCCAAGGTCTTCATGTTCAACCTTAGTTGAAGGTATGGATTGCATCTTTAGCATCATGAGATGCAAGATATTATATCAAATATTTACTCTACCTTTAGCCACCTACATTTTCCAGATTCACTGGTAGAGTAGAGGCAGAGTCATGGCTCCTCAATATTGAGAGGTGCTTTAGATTTTGTACCTATGAGAGTATTCTAAAGGATTAAATATAATTCATTTTTTGAGAGGGTTCACTTCTATTTGGTGGCACCAAGAGGAACAAAAGCATGATCTAGTCATGGACACCTTTTCATGGGATATGTTCTTGGAGTGCTTAGGGAGAATTATAGTTCTATGAACTTTTTTAGAGGCATATCAATGAGTTTCAAAAACTTATAGTAGATGTGACTTTTAATAGTCTATTTTAAGAGATTCATTTCCTTGAGATCTTATATTATGTGGATTATATTCAAGATGTAAAGTTTCTTGTCAGTCATTTTTCAAGGGATTAAACTCTAGTATTTTGGGTCTAGTGTGTATGGAAGATTCAAAGAACCAATGGGTTTCTATGGAGAAAACATTCATTGCATAAGAATATCATTAGAGATCACAAGATCTATGAGAGTGATTTTGAAACTATAATCAAGGAAAGTAGGAGAAGATATTTTATAGGCCTTCCTTCCTATGAAGGGAGGACCTAGACCTCCTCTAGAACCTCAAAGACCTTAGCAACAATAAAAAAAATGATGTATAGAGGTCCATACCAAATCAGGGACCATACAATAGTCACACAACATCGTGGTAGATGTAGGTTCTATGAAAGGATCAAAGACCACAAGATTAGAGTGTAGGACCACCCAAATATCAATAATCATTCTAAAGAGGTCATAGTGGTTCGAGGAGGCTTGGAGCATCTTATTATACTAAGACCCAAATATTTCAAGTCTAGTTGAGAGGGCCACGTTACATATGTGGTGGCATAGGGAACTTATCTAAGGAGTGTCCACAAGGTTGTGGAGTTGGATGATAACACGTAGGGGATTCAAAGGAAACTATTGGAGATGTAAGGAAGTCCCAGATATTTTTTCTAGAGGTTGACAACCACCAAGAAGAGCACAATGAAATTGTTATTGAGGTCATATATATGATTGATTTTAGTTTAGTTAGTACTTTTTATTTTATTTGGGTCATTTGATTATTTCATTTTATCCTCTTTATTGGATTGTAGCAGGATGGTGACATCTAGGAAGAAGATAACTAGGAGGTTGAATTATATTTTTGGGGAAATTAGCAATGGATTTAATGGTTAGAGAGTTTCAATTGATTATTGCGCCTATGACTACTTCAATGAATTTGTGAGTTACACCTTTGGCAACATATTTAATATAGTTTTGGATATGGATTAGCTAGATTCACATCAAGATAAGATTGATTTTTAACTTGAGAATTGAGTGTATTGATGATCTTGGTATACTAGCAAAGACTATAATAATTTAGATACCTATTTAATATATTTTCATTGTATTCAATATGAAGATTAAGTGATGCATGTGAAAGGGATGTCAAATATTTTCTATCACTATTAGTGATAAATTAGAGAGTGTGATAACATATACTATTAGATGATTATCCTATTATTAGAGAATTTTAATATTTTTTAATCAAAGCTGCCAAGGATGCCACCATAGGTAGCATAAGGTGGATTTCCACATTGATCTTATTCTAGGAACTTAGCCAATTTCTAAAGCACCCTATATAATAATGGCTCAAGCTCTTAGTGAGATCAAGGTTAAACTAAAGGAGATTTTGGAGAAGGTTCATAGTCATCCTTGCATATCTCTATGAGGTGGAACCATTATCTTTGTTATGGGAAAGGATAGACCCCTTCATTTATGTGTGGATTATAGGAAGTTGAATAATTCACTGATCAAGACTTGTTACCCCTTGCCTAGGATTGATTATATTTTTTATCAGATAAAGGGTACTAGAGTGTTCTCTAAAATAGACCTAAACTCAAGGTGTCATTATCATCCCTTCCCAAGAATGATCCTTCTTTAAATTATTTATGGCTATTGAAGAATATCCTTCTATTTTCATGTTACTACACTATAAGGACTTAATAAAACTCAAGCTAGCTATGAACACCTCTTATCTAGCCTCATCATTCATATTTATACCAAATAATAGAATGCCTCCTTACATGAAATTATCAACACTATCAAGAATTTGGAAACCCCCACTAGCTTTACCTAATTTTCCTTTTGTCGTGCCATCAAAATTATCCTCTATTTAACCCTTTGTTGGAAAGGATTGAACTTCACAATCATTTAGTAAAGTAATCTTTCCTCCTTTCTATTATAAGTTCTCTTATAATTTATCTATAATTATTTCAACAAATATATAACACATAACTTATAGTACATATAAATCATTTACATAATTTCTTAAAATTAGATTACTAAGTCTAATACATCTAGTGTATATATAAATTTTAGGTAATTTTTGTTCAATATTTTATTTATTTTCAACTTTTTGATTAATACTAGTAAAAATTTAGACCTGCATTTCATTGTAATGTGTTTCTCTTTGCCTATTTATTGATTTTATTTTTCTATTGTGTTGTGTATTTTCTTGTAAACCTTTTACCTAATTTGTTGTTTTCAAATTAGTGTCTTGAATAAAGGTCTTTATTTTATGTAATGGACATATATTCTTTTAAAAATAAATAAATTATTTATTTAAACATATTATATATTTTTTGAAACATGATTTTTAGAGCTAAATACACAAAATCTTGTCTATGGGTGGTTTTTCTTGAATCTCACATGCAAAACATGAAATTCACTATTTTGACCTCTAAAGTTAAAAGAATGTGGATAAAGAAGAAGATGTTTAGACAAGGGCACCACATACATGGCTTTCATTGGATACCATTACAATTCTTTTATTGAAGCTACTAATGCCATATGGTGTCATGCCACACCACCCATTTATTGACTGGTTTGGATCAAACCCCTCTTTGACCATGTTATCATTTTTTGGTATCCTTAGTTTTAGCATTTTTCATTTTGGCTTGAAAGTGTGACTCATTTTCTTTTTAACCTTGGGATTTGGAAAAATTCATTTGAGTAGTTTAGATTGACATGTCAAATAGATTAATTATACAACAATAGATTTCAAACATAAGGAACATAAAATTGAACAAAAAAGTATTATGAATTTTTGTAAATTTCAAGATAGTGAGCATATCAAAGAAATAATGTTTTGGACCTATAAAAATCATTATGAAACTTGTTATGTCTTGTAAAAAATTATGGTATTTTATGCTTATATTATGCAAGGGTTATCCATAAAATAAAACCCTTTTCTTTTGTTTCATGGTTTTCTACTATCAATTCTAATTCATAAATGATTTGTTGAATCCCTAATTAATCACTTAAGTTATTTAGCAAATTTCTCTAATTATATGTCTAGAATTATATGCAGCAAGTATGAATATGTTGTCATTGACTTCAACTGGTCGCTATTGTCATTGATGTCAACTATGTCATGGAAGCTAGTTATTGATTGTATATGTCAAGGATATTGATGAAATTATAATAAAGAAGGTCTGCAGGTATTCAATGTATGCTCTAGGATGTCCTTCGTATTGTTTCTATGCTTGTAAAAATCTGATGTTGGTATTGTTAAGGATGTGTGTTCTTAATTGCTTTACACTGGTGTTGGTTGATCATGTGTTAAACACTACTTATGAAGTTCATGAAAGCATGTTGAGGCGTGTTGGGACTTATTTAGGTCCTCATTAAGTATGTGTTTGGGTCACCCTCATCCTAGTTCCACCGTAGAATACTTTGGTGCTGACCTAATTTGAATTTGTAAATACAAATGATGTGTGATGGACCTTGCATGGGTTTCAAGGTTGAAGATGATATAAGTACAAGTTGAGATGTTGATGGAAGACAAGATAGATGTGAGATAGTGTGTGTTATGTGAGTTTGAGTAGATCAATGCAAATTTCATGTTAGGGTTCCAAAGGACGTGAGCTGAAGGCATTCGACATCTTTCATGTGAGACTACAAGAGTATGAGCAAATTATGGTGGATTTACTATTGCTCTGGGATAGTTTTCTCTCTGTGACAATCCTCTTCTATCTTCTTTGTAATTTTGTGACAGTGAGCCCTTCGGTGGTGAACCCTTGTTGGATAGTGTGTCTTGTTTTGTTAGTGAGCCTATTTGGAAATAAGCCTTTTTGGTAGTGAGCCTTTGTATTCAGTTTTGGAATTCTTTATATTGTGAGCTAATCCTTACTGTGGTTTTTCCCTCTTTAGGTTTTCCATGTAAATATGGTGTTATTGTGTGCATGGCTTTGTTACTTTCAATTTCTATTTTTGCATTCAATGATAAAGCATATTCATAGAGTAAAGGTTTTGTGAATGTTTATTGATCTAACTTCTAGTGAAAGTTTACAAGGTTAAAAATTGCTTCAACTGATTCATGCACCCCGCTCTATTTTGGTGTTCAACATTATATAATTCAAGATATTATTACATTATCAAATGATTAAAAATATTATATACTAGAGATCATAATAACATTAAAAAAATCTCTCCTTTTACAAATAATTATGTCAATTTATATTAAATATCTATAAGAAAATATTAATAATAAATTGCAAAGTGTAGATTTTTCAAGTAAACCAAGTTGTACAACCTTGAGAATAGATCTTGTTCAAGTAGGGTTATGTAATAAAAAGAAAGTAGACATAAATAACTACTTACACAATTTTAAAATAAAAATAAACTAAGATGTTTCTCTTTTCTTTTGTTATGAGAGATCATTTTGTACATATCTAACATGGAAAAGTTTCTAAGACATGTCATCTGTACCCAACTAATTTACTCTCATGGAGGTGTTAGAGAATGTGATTACTGTGTGCTTTACTCTATCTATCCTAGCACATTTAGGATAAGATTTGTTAGCTAGGTTTTAAATTTTGTAAGTGTTATAATTTGGCATATGTGTCACTTAGTTAAGAGGCAGATTCATTCATCCATAGGTATCACATTGTTGAGAGATATTTCTTGATAGATAACTTTATATTATTGTAATCGTGTAATCAAAGAATTTTGACATTTGTTTGTTCTACACAATTGCATTTATTTATTTCTTGTTATAATATAAAATATTTTGTTTTGAGAAATTGTTATTCTAAGATACTTAGCTCACTAAGATTATGGGTCTTGTGTTCTCACCTACATCATAGGTAAATATTACAATATGGTCACTTGTTCTACAAATAACAATTTCTTCTACATAATTTGATTGATTATTTATTTTATTTATAGAAGAGATTAATGATTTCAATATAGAGGTTTCTAGATAAATTTATTTAAAGACATTTGTTCAAAGTAAGATGTGATGGCCAAACATAGAGGATTAGAATAGGTGTCAAGTGCATTAGAGATTTAGTAAAAGAATTAGGGTATAAATCTAAATCTTTCTATGAAATTAGGGATAAATATATAAATTTTTAAAATCAACCACATGTGTCCTCTAGTCATATGTATTAGGATCAAGCCACAATAATGTGTTCCACTTTTTGGCCAAAGTAGGACATTGAAATCAATATTGTTAACCATATTTTCACTTTATGAACCTATAGCAACTAAACCATTAATAATTTTGAGATGATGTGAACTAGTGATTTGTGAGGATTTGTGTGAAAATTCTAAATATATATTTTTTAGATTTTTTGAAATAAATTGTGATTTTTTTACATAACTTTTAATAACTTATTTTTTATAGTAAACAACATTTTGAAAAAGGTATGTTTATGTTGTAACATTTAAAAAATTTATTGAAAGAAAAAAATATAAATTTTAAAACATATATTTGTAACAACAATATCTAGTGCATGAATATCTTTTCATATTTTTTTGTTGCATCTAATTTTTAATTAATTTTTAAAGTTAGAGTAATTATAATTTGGAGAGAGGTGTATGTTGTAATGGATAACTTTTTTTGTATGCATTGAAATTAATTTTTATTTTATTATCAAAAACAAGGACATCAATACCTAGTGCATGCATAAATTTTAGAAAAAAAAAATTTTTTTTTTTGTATTTTCCACATATGTGAAACAAATACTTTGATGTTTGGTGAAAATCCTACATTCAAAAGAAATAAAAGATAAATATAATAATAAAATTAAAAATATTCAAAATTATACATTTTGGAAAGCTTATAATAAGGGCTACATACTTATAAAACATAATTTCTAAATGAATTTATTTGATCCCTCATAAGATAAAGAAAAAATGTTTTTTTTTTGTCAACATTTTGATAGGTGCAAAGGAGACTCCATTTTGGGTACGACTTAAGACTAGAAGGGTTCTATCCAAGGGGATTTGATCTAAGGTATCTTATCTAACCCTCTTCAATTAAAACCCTTTAGATGAAACCCCATAAGACTTAAATCATTAAGTTTTCTAAAAAAGATGTGATTTCAAGCAAAAATCAAGGCGTTCCAAGTTTGGAACCCATTATTGGGGGATAAATCATCATTGGATGTTAATATGTTAATTTACATTTAATTTATTGTCCTCTTCTTGTTTGAAATATACAAATAAGGTGTTTGCACTCAAGATTCCTCTCCTTAACCTATTTGTCTCCATAATTGGTTGATAATTTCAAGGAATAGTAGAAATCCCTAGTGATGCATTTACTAGTTTTTTACTTTCATTCATTTTTTGATTATTACAATTGTTGTGAAATTCTTCAAATTATTTCAAGACTCTTCTCATAATAGACTAAGGGATTTATTCGATCAACTATGGATTATTAATGTAGATTTGGCCATGTGAAGTGTCTAGTATATTGTAAAAAGAATTTAGAATTTTTTTTGGTTGGATTGATTTGATTCTAAAATATATTTCTAACTCTTTACTTTTAATGTGGTTTAAAATGTCCTAGTGGGCATAAATGTTCATTTGTGTTTTCATTTGATATTATCAACAATGGACTAAAACATTTGCCTTGGGTTGTTAATACTTTTGTATTTCATACATTAACTTTTCTTTATAGTTTAGTTTATTTATGTCCTATCATTTTGCATAACTTAGTGACTACTTACTTTTCCACATCTCTTGGAGCTTAACATTATCCTGTAATCCTTTGAGTGATATGTATTTCTCTAATTTAAAGGGTTATGTATGAAAAGAGTAGAGGTATGTAGTACACTTCTTTCACTAATATATGAGAGAAGTTATGTGCAAAAAATAAAACTCGTCATAGTCTTACAAGAAAATAAATACAAAAGTAATATTTCACAACATAATGATTTAAGTGGAGAAAACTCTTTTGGAAGAAAAACTCCACACTCTAAGAAAATTTGGAGTATCATTTAGTGATTAATAGTTGCAATACACTTGTAGAGTCGTAGCCTTTATAAGATTTTTACCAAGAAGAAATTTGAAGTGATTATGGTAGCATCATAGTACCTATAAAATTCACCATGAAACATGTTAGATCTTGTAAAATTTAAATTTTTTTATGTTTATATTATACAATGTTTATCTATAAACTAAAACCCTTGATTTTTCTTTTATGATTTTTTACTCTTAACTTCTAATTCATCAATAATTTGTTGAATCCATAATTAATTGCTTAAATTTTGTAGATGTTTCTAATTATATTTTTAAAATTATATCCTTCAAAACCTAAATAAATTATAAAATGATTAAAAAGATTATGGAATACAAATCACAAAACATTAGAAACATTTTTCCTAACTCTAACTAAATAGCAAAAATAAAATCTTAAAAATAAGATGGTCACTGATTAATACATGGGTAAGAATGAAGTTAGGAATAATACACGCCAATGTTTTCTTCATATCTTTTCTTACTCGACTAGACTTTCGGTGTTCGCCACTTAAAATTCCACACTTGATTTGACTTCCTTCAAATATGGTCGTCAGTCGTGGGACGCCGGTCACGGGACACTTTCTCTCTTCCTTCATTTCTACTTTATTAAAGTAGGAGAAAAGGAAAAGTTACCTTAGCAATGGCCGACATGAATATCACAGTTCTTTCCTTTCTGCTTTATTTGATGGTCACTGATTAATACACGCGTCAAGCATGAAGTTTGGAAAATACACGCCAATGTTTTTTCATATATTTTCTTACTTGACTAGACTTTTGTGTTCGCCACTTAAAATTCCACACATTATTTGACTTCCTCCAAACATTGTCGTGAGTCGTGGGATGCGGCCCGGCGGGTCACCAGACACTTTTCTCTCTTTCATTTCTACTTTATTAAAGTAGGAGAAAAGTAAACTTTAACTTAGTAATGGCCGACATGAATATCACATTTTTTCCTTTCTCTTTATTTAATTGCTAATCCCTCGAATAAAAATAAAAGTAAAGTTGGGAATGATTGACATGAATATATGATTTATTTCTTTCATTTATATTTTATTTAAATTGTTAATAAAATTATAAAGCTATGCTTTTTTTTTTGTAGATAAGGAAAAAGAAGAGAAAGACTCTCTTCTTGTAATATTTATTTTATTACGTGTTTTAATCAAGTTGATTGTTTTTAAGATGAGAAAAAGAAAGAGAGGACATTCCTCTTGTAAACTCTAGTTTTAATAGTAAAAAAATCATACTCATTCTAATCCTTATTTAGTTTTGGGTTATTTCAATGTAATGTTTTAATATATTTATATATCAACAATTAATGTGTTTTTGTGTTAATTTTATTTATTTATTTATTTGTTCATTCATATTTGTACATGTTCTCATATGTATTCTTTACATCAAGATAATCATTTTCTCATCTATGCTTAATTTCACGCTTGAGATCGATTCATAGACATACTTGACCTCAAAACTTAAATATTTAAATTCAAATACTAAGGCTAGGATCCTTTCCTATAAACTACTGTGAATCAACTTGATACATATTTGTGTAACTCATTGCTATGTTATGCTATTTAAATACATTCATTTGTGCAATTAATTGATATAAGAGACCATCCAAAAATCAAGAGAAATTAGCAATTACAAAGAGAAATATTTATAATACACTTCAATATTCTTAAAAAAATAATTCATTGCATCCAAATTTGCATGTCTACTTAGATATTAGTGAATATTGTCATCAAATCTTTGTTCCAAACTATAAAAGTGACCTTGAATATATGAAAGATCAAAGTGTATAAGAGGTGAAAGAACAATAATATATCCTATTTTTCAACCTTATCAAGCCATAAAAATTAACATTTTTCAATATCCAACATATTTTATCAATTACACAAAATTGATTGTCAAGAATTTAAATCTATGATAAATTAATGATTTGTGTAATTTTTTATATAAGTTAGTATAATTTATATCATTTTTAATTACTTTTAATCAATTCTTTTATTAGATTCCATTATTTTATAGTGACATTTACTAAAATGAATGAATTTTACTATAAACCTAAATGAGACATCTTTAGGAATATGATAAAATAATCTATAAGGCTTAACATACTCATAGAAGCCAAAAAAAATGAGTTGTGGTTTTTCCTTTGTATGAATTTTCATTGACCATCTAGAATAAATGCCAAAGCCTCACTCAAAAATACTTGAAATAAAGATACATTTTTCTTCACATGGGACCAAGCCTCCTTAGTAGTCATACTTTTCATTTCCTTAGGTGGCACACGATTTTGAATGTAACTAACAAAATTGACTACTTTAGCCAAAAACGTGGAACCCATCTTCTATGACATAATCATAGTCTTTTCCATTAGCTCATAATGTTATATTATTTCTATCAACAACACCATTCTATTGAGGGATCAAGGAATTGTAAATTTATGCTAAATACCATGTTCACTATGAAATGTCTAAAAAATTATAGTAACGAAAAAAGTAGCCTTTTCCCTTACTTGGTTTGATAATGGACATTAAAATTGATTTAATGATGTATTGGAGTGGTGTTGTAATGTGTTGTACACATTCACACTATTCTAAGACCTTTATTTGACTAAAACATGCCTTAATCGATCCTTTGCAAGGGTGTTGTAAAGTGTTGTAACACACTTTCACACTTTTCTAGGATATATTTTTTTAATTAAGCCTAATGGACCCCTTTGTAATGAAATGAACATAATGTGTACCTTGTTTAAGTGTTGTAAAGTGTTATAAAACACTTTCACACTTATCTAGGAGGTGTTAATTAATCTTGGGTAATTTGAGTAATTAACCCCCTTTTAATTCAAATTTAAGCCTTAATTTTGACACCTCTAAAAGATCTATCCCAACAATCATAACTTAATTAACAAGATATTTCATTGGGAAAAGTTTGGTCCTGGTAAGTTGAGCTAGGACTCATTTGCCCTTGATGGTGAATGGGTCTTCCCTTAATAGGACCCCCCTTTCTTAGCTAATCTGGTATGGGTTTTTACCCCTCTTTCAATCCCTCGGGATTAAGTCCTGGTAAACTGAGCCATAACCCATTTTCCTTAGATGGAAAATGGGCCCCCCTTAATGAGACCCCCCTTTTTGAATTTCATTCTAGAGAGAATTTAATTATGTTTCTTTCTAGATCTGGTTTCAAACTTAATTCTTTGAATTTTGAGGTTAATCTCTTAATTTAGTATAAATAAGGGGTTAATTCACATTATTTCACCTAGTAACTTTGATTATACAAGAGCATTTCAACAACATTTATACGGCATTTCGAGGATGATTTCAAGATTTTATTGCAACAATTCAAGATCATTTCATCATGTCAAGGGTTTTATGCATTCATACATGTTGAGCCAAGATTGTTCATGTAGCATTGAAGATCCTTCTTGCAAGTATTGTCTCATATACATTTGAGATCAAGATCTACATTCTCCATGGCCACTTCATGCTAGTTTGCAGATTTTTACTCCAAGACAACATCCAAGGTATCATCAATTGCATATTTCATGTTTCATGCTTCATTTTAATTATTTCATCAATTGGTTTAATTACCTACGAGGGGTTTGACAAAGGAAAACCCCTATTCACTAAAAAACATCAAGTTTTCCTTCCTCTTGAGTGTGTGTTTGTATCTATTTGCAAATTGAAGATCAAGCGGAACAAGTTTGAAGAAAGATTACATAAGTTGTCAAGTTGTAAGATTGTCATTTATAGTGCAAGAACAAAGAAACATGGCTACAAAATTTATTCCAGACTTTTGGGAGTTGAAAGCCTAGGAAACGAGAGTGCAAACATCAAGGAATTAAACACAGTAGTAAATTTTATGAAACCTTAAAAGGACCCATTCACCACTAAAGAAAAATGAGTCCTATGTAGGCTCTAATCTAGGATCTAGGAGTGTTGACTAAGAGGAATAAGGCCCATAAGTTATTTTTCAAAACCCTAACAGGGACCCATTCACCACTAAAGGCGAATGAGTCCTTTGTGGCCTAAAAACAATAAGTTTTCTACAAGGTACACATCATTTCAAGCTCTCAAAACTCCCCTTTTCATTGCTATAACAATTAGGGTTAATTTTTTATTATTATTTGCATATTTTAGCCCTCCCAATTGAATGTTTTAGAGTGAAAATTAGTGGCTCATCATCTTGATCTATTCACCTTGATGAACCCCTATTTTTGTATGTTACATTTTGGTGAACTCAACTCATTGAATATTGCAATTTTCTATTTTTAAAGTATTTCATTACATCTTAGGTTAGATCTTGCATTCAT
This sequence comes from Sequoia sempervirens, assembly GCA_007258455.2. Taxonomy (NCBI): domain Eukaryota; kingdom Viridiplantae; phylum Streptophyta; class Pinopsida; order Cupressales; family Cupressaceae; genus Sequoia; species Sequoia sempervirens. The sequence continues at coordinate 649,426,694 of VDFB02281492.1, forward strand.
TTGCATTGAATTAAAGATCTCATTTAGGGTTTATTGTTTTGCATTGTAAAATTGCATCTCATCTAGGGTTTTAGAATTGCATTTGCATTCTTTAAATTTGAAAAATGCAAAAAAAAATTAGTCAATTTGTATGTCAATTTGCATTTGAAAATTAAAAAAAAATTGCACTTCAAAAGGTGTTATAAATGTCATCATTTACCCTTCATTTTACTTGCATCAGGTAACAATTTTTTTTAAAATTTTCTCATAAATTTTACAATTTGAAACCAGGCATGAAAAAACACATAAAACAACTTAAAAATTATAGTTTTCACCTTTTTAAAACCCTAATTTGGGACCCATTCGCCCTTAATAGAGAATGAGCCCCTATTTATACCTAGAATGCATCTTATGGCATCTGAAAAGGCATTAAAAATCACTAAAAAATAAGCAAAAATATTTCAAAAATCCCTAACTAGAACACATTCACCCTTACTGGAAAATGAGTTCTTGTTAGGTCCTGATCTGCATTTTTTGGGATTTGAAACCTCAATTTTAGGCTTTTGTTTGGTGTTATCACTTTCTTGTTTCAATTTTTTGATTTGATGTTCCATTAAATTCATTGCATTTATATTAATTTGCTTCATTGATTGCATTGTCAAAATTCAAAATGGCATTTACAATACTTCATTTCAAATTATTACATAGCATAATCAATCAATTATCATGTTCTAAATCTGAAAATTGCATTCTCCTTTTGCATTTTTGATCTATCATTGCTACATTTCATGTTTTTAGGACATGAATTACATCATGTTTTCATTGAAAAAATCTATGGTTATCATACTTCATGTTCTATTTTTAGATCTTTCTTAGTGTTTGAAGAAAGTTTTGTTAATTGCATATGAATATGAGGTCCTTTCCCCTCTCTTTTTATTCGTCATTGATCCCTCTCCTAGTATTCCTTTTATGAGCAAGGACAATAATGATAATGTTTCCTTAGATGAAGATGATGAAGTGACATTAGAGTCCCCTTCGCTAAGAGATCATGTAAAAAGGCACAAGTCTTGTGAGGTTATGCACATTAGATATCCCTTAAAGTACTCTCGTAAGCCTAAACTTATCATCTATTCACCCTCACAAAAACAAAAAATTCAAAATAAACTCATGCTTATCTTCCAATCACCTAAAAAGAAACTTGATAATAATAATGTTTCACAACAATCAAATTATAACACTATTCCTCATACATATAACACTAGGAACAATCTGCAACCAAAACAAACACCTTCAACATCCCTTCCATTGCCTAATCCAATCTTTCCTAGTGCTCCTCATTTGGCCACAAAAAATGGAAAGGAATACAATCTTGTTGAACACCTTAAGAATACTCTTACTAAGATTTTTGTATGGGAACTGCTTCAAACATCACCTAGTTATCATAGCATACTCCAAGAGGCCTTGCAACAAGTTATGATTCCATGGAATTCTTGAATCCCATTTACAGTTTTAAGGGTGGATTGGATATTATCAAGCTTATTCACATCATTTTTGGCTCCCATAGCCATTTGCCTCAAATCTTGTGATCTAGGAATCCATTTTTCAATGAGTGGGATTGCCACTTTTTTATCTCTATCCAAAATCCTTATAGCATCAACCATAGAGGAATAATTAGCATGGATTATAATTAATCTCTTATCAATCTCCCTATTTAAATGCTCTAATAATACAATCACAATCTTTAAATTGTTAACCAAAATCTTTCTATCATGTTGGTCACATTTTTCTTCATATTCCTTCAACTTCTCAAGTAGCTCTCCTCTGCTAATTTACTCTACCTGTTGTGCACCTCATGTGCCTAGTTCTTTAATTGATAAGGGTACATTTCCCATATTATATCGCACAATTTCCATTGAAACATTTGTAGAAGGAGCAAAAGGTGTTTGTGCTTGTGGTGAAGCAGGACACTCAAAATCTGTTTGAGTTGGCTCATTAGATTGCATATTTTGCATCTTCTCTTTCAGTAGTTCCATTTTAGTTTGTATCTCCATTATTTTTTGTTGGAACTTTCCATATTGAATTAACAAATGGGTATGTGCAGGATCATCATGGAAAAAATAGGCCCTTAAGTGGCGAAAAATTCAAAAAAATCATAGTTAGGCAACTTGACATAAATATTTGAATAAGTTATCTATATTATTTCAAAAATATGTAACAATAGAATCTATACAAAATTGAATGTAGTTTCTAAACAACTAGTTTTTTTTTTTTTTAATCTATTTTATGAAAATTTGAAATTTCAATGTAGTAGTAATTAAATTTCAGGGAAAAAATAAGTAGGTGTCTGTCTAACCACCCTAACAACAATAAAATGATAATATTTTTTTATAGAATTTTAGATACAAGTAGAGGACTCATGTCCAGATGTGATGCATATTTTTTTGTAATTTTTTTCCAAGTAAATAATTAATTATGAATTTTTTATTACAACTTTTGAAAAATAGAAAAACTTGTATGTCTGACCACCTTAACTTGGTCAAAACTTCATGAAATTCATTTTTTTGTTTTAATCTTATAGTATGTGAAGAATATATTGTGGCACATGTTTTGGATTCAAAAAATGTGATACTTTTTGAAAGCTATAGATGTTTTTCAATTAGCCTATCAACTAGGACTTTAGTCATAATTTAAATAGAAAATGAATAATAAGTAATTATTAAATTCAAAGTAAAGAATAATTTATATTGGTGGAAAGATAAGAATCTCTTTACAAAACCTTTTCATTTCATCAATTTGGGTAAAAAAAGAGTCATCAGCCACATACCCATCATATCACCACTTATTGGCCCATCAAGATCCTGCACATACCCAAATCATAGTACATTTTCCTAAACTTTTCCTTTTTCACTATCACTGTTTGCATTGTTTCCTTTGTAAACTATGCAACATTCATTGACATAGTGGTATCTTTAATAACAGAGGTATCAAATACCCTCTTTATGATCAAGCCCCCTCTATAGTCTGCAAAAGGTTTTGTGACTTCTATATTTTTAGTATTAGGGTCTAGAGCCCAAATAACTAATGTATCCCACTGCTCACTAAATGTAGATCTTTGTAGTGCAATTTTAAAATCCTCCTCAAAATTGTATAGAGGCCTATCATACCTCTTTACTATTTTAAAGGCTATCGCAAAGGCTAGGTCCAATTCTAGGAGCAAGAGAATACCACTTTTTCTCACCAACTCTCTGCCCTCTTGTGCAGTTATTCCATGGAAGCTTTATTTCATCTTTTTTATGACTTGAGCCTATATGAATACATCAAAAAATTATGGGTGGAGGAACCTCTTCTTTGTAATGTTATTAACATATTCATCTTTCTTCTTTCTCCAAGAAAATTCTGAAAAGGGAGAGGGTTAAACAAATGATGAACATCATCCATGAATTGTTTACAAGCTTCCTCTTGAAAATCATCTTTGTTATTCATGCATGTGAGGTCTACTTTTCTCAATATAAGGCCCAATTTTTGAGGTATTGTTGATGCCTGAAACTTCTAGGCACATAGCCTTATGGGAAGTTCAATCAATGGGGGGACCAATTGTGCTAAACTAAGTAATCTCTGAGTTTTACGGAACCCAACTCTTCTTTATTTCATTGGGGGTTGAAAAGGGAGATGGAAGCAGATATACAAAAATAAAAACTACTATTAAGGTGACACACCAATGTTTCAAGTAAATAGGCACAAAAAAGCATAAGATTTGAAGGCCTATTCAACAATATGCATGTCTATAAATAACAAAAAGAAGAGATGAAATTATTAAAAATTTAATCAAATAGCATCATACAACTTCCATATGCATTCACTAAACATGAGGAGTACAAGACATGATCTGAATAGCAAAATTATATTGAAATTATAGAAGCTTGTAGATAAACTACTTAGTACAACAAATTAACACAATATAATGTTCTATCAAATAACTAAGAAATAGAGAGGCTGAACAAATTGGCACAATTTGGAAGTCTTAATATAGAAATAAAAAAAATACAAAGGCTGAGAGTCATTTTTGTGCTTTCTCTATGTATTTCCAAACCCTTTTTCTGAGAGACAAAGCAGTATATATAGATCCCTTCCACCACTTGAATGTTAGATAATAGAAAATATTCCCAAGCACGGATTGTGCCAGTTGTCACAATGATTCTCCCCAACCAAAACTATGTTCTATTACCTCAAACAAAGCACACTCTCCTGCAAATGATGGCTATAGTCCAAGAGTGGAAGCAATAAAAATCTCCTGAAGACATGTGTCAAAATACCCAAAGAGTTGGTTAGGACACGCAGAATAGTAGTGGGGCTTCTCATTCATTTATCCTTCCCTTGTGATCATGATCTCTGTGGAGATGACATGTGGTGTGGTCCTTGATCAAAGCTTTGAATATGGGGCCCACCCAAAAGGTACCCGTGGAAGATGTGATGTGGCAAATAGGTGGAGCTCGGAGATGAAACAACCCAAAGAGAGGTTTAATGATTATTAAATCTACAACTTTTGGCAACTACCAAGGGGAATTTTGCCTATGGAATGAGATCCAAAAAATCCTGGTTCCAAGACCAGATCACTATCCATTGGGCCATACTCAGATCTTTGAAAGGGCAATTTGTAGAGGCAGCCAGTCAGCCTCAGATGGCATCGATAAGGTGCATAGATTCTCCTACACCTCATTCATATCGATAATTTATTTGAATGGTAGCTCCATGGAGATCCCGGTCCCAAACTACAAATGAAAAATAAACTGCATAATTAGATGAATGGCACCTTCAAAGTCCGCTATTGTGGGAGGTTGATTTGATGATTAGAAAGCAGATAGATCATGTTGCTCTTCCTCAATCTGTACTATAATATGATCCAGTGTGGCCATTGAATTGTTAGAGAGAAAAGGAGAGGACAAGTTCATCTAATTCAAGTGAGAAAATTGTATCAGTATATGATTTGTAGTCTGACTCAATATGATCAATCAATTGTTAGCTTGGAGGATTGTTAAGCAATAGTTGATGAATTCCTTTTCCTTTTTGTAGCCAGCCTCTGGTCATCTATTCTCACCTTCACCGAGTTTACATTTTCCACTATGTACAATTTTCCCAACAATTGCTCAACCTTAGGCACCTTTTTCCCAATAAATTAGGGAACCTTCTCAATTTTTCCGCACACCTCCCCACTAAATTTTACCACATCTATAAAAAAATGTAGTGCTAGTTTCAAGGAAAAACAAAAAAAGACTTAACTTTCTCCTAGTAGGAGACATAATTGTTGCACCACCAAGAGAAGATCCATTTGAGGAATAGGCTAGGAAGGAATTTTTAAAAGATTTATCTCAACCTCCTTTCACCTAATTTCTTCCATCAACTCCTCAATATTCTTCTCAGATGCAGTGAGATTTTCCTATAGAGTTATCAAATGGGCATCCTTGCCTTTCAATAGCTCCTCAGCTTGTTATCGAGTTCCACATTCTTTTTCTAGAGAGACATTTATCTCTCGAAATCTCCTTTCCAAATTGAGCTCATTGGTCTTGAAGCTCTTTATCCTTCTACTACATTTCCTTCTCCAATTGAGCCAACCAATCTTTAAGTTCTTGGTTTCTCTATTGTAGCTTAGCAACTAGGTTTAGGTCCTGAGACTAGAACTTTGCAAGTTCCTCTTAGAGCTTGGCCTTTTCTATTTGCGCTTGTTGAGACAAGCATGCTATTTTAGAATCTTTAGCCTTTTATTTCTTCTATAGGATCTCCACTCTTTCCTTGACGTTCTTGAGTTCATCTTCCCTTTTGGAAAATTGACAACTAGGCTTCAAATTTTCCATAGTCACAACCCATTGTGTTTCCTCCATTAGTTTGACCTTGTCCTATGCTTAGGTTTGGTGTAGATTGAGTCTGATGGAATGGACCGTGTAATCCTCAGACTGCATCTATCCCGAAGGTTTGATGGTGTTGGGTAGCATGGATGCAAACATTATCAACCCTTATTCCTCTTTAAAGAGGGTTTGTATGAATGGCTTGAAAGGTATTGTGTCATCCTTTTTGTTTCTTTTCTAGGCTCTCTAGCCCATTCCATCTTAGTCGTGTTATTTTTCCCCAAGATTTTTGTTGGTGAATAAATTTTTTTCTCGAAAAAGGGTTCATTGGGAGGAAGAGAAAAAGGGAAAGAAAATATCATAGATTTAGATGATGTTTTCTTTGACCAAGTGATCATTAATGGAGAGAATGGGGAGATGCCATGCAAGGCTCTAATGAAAGGGGAAGCAACCAAAGAAATCATAAGGGGTGGAGGTATGGGACACAGAGAAACAAATTTTATCATTTGTTGGGCAAGCTGAGCCAAATCTGATGCTATGAAATCAAAAGGGTTTACAATAGAGGGCTTGGATTGGGCTCCAAAAAAATATGTTATAACCTGCAAAGTAGAAAAAACTACTTGTCCGGTGTGAGGAAAGGAAGGATGAGAGCAACCTCCCATGGGTGTGGAAGTAGAAAATAATAAGCCAACAATTGAGGTAGTCAAAGATGTAGAAATAACTGGTTTAACCAAAGACTGAGATGAGAGAAGAGGAGGAGAGAAAAGTACTTGTGTTGTTGAAGACACTGATCCTTGACTCATTGTCACAGGTACTTTGGATCTTTCTCTGGGAGTGGCATTAATGTTCAGCCTCTTCTCAAGTGGAGAATTTTCCATGTCTATGACCTCTTGGTATTGTTGGGTTGCTTTGGGTCTCTTAGTTTCCCATGTACGTGGTAGCATGACTATCGCATGGGATATAGTTACTTGTGTGCTCAACAGATTTTCACTGGGCTCTTCCACTAATTTTCCACCTCCCTATATTTGAGCCTTATTTTCCTCTTTGGCTCCTATATCAAAGTTGCTTGATCTGCCTCCAATTCTTCATCTCCCTTAGCATTAGTGTCATCATGCTCTCTATTCCATATTTCATCAAACTTGTCATCCATATTTGGCTCATAGAACTTGGCATTAAGACATTTGGTCTCCTGTCAATAAAACTAGAAGTCAAAAATCTTCTCCTCACTCCAATTGTGATTTTTGACTAATTCATTATAGAGGGTGGCCTCAATTTTGCAACTATTATTGGCTTTGTTGAAAGGGAAATAGAAAGATAGCCATGGCAACTTTGGTGTATTTGAGGGAATATAGGCCAAGTCCACAAAGAGACTCATGTTCATTGACAACAGACTTTGTTGAGCTTCCCATCAAGGTTGGGGGCTATGAGTTACCTTGACATTGAGATTTGCTAAGTCATCTTCAGGATTGTATTGCCATTTGTCATAGATCAACACTAGTTCTAGATGAGAAAGCTTCACAGATAGCAGACCTTTTGTCTACTTTTTCTCCATTATTATAGTACCAAATCTTAAGGGGCATTTGAAAAATCCTCTTTGATGCTTCCTCAAAAAATGCCTAATGTCTACAATGGCCAATTGCATGAATACTTCAAGGGCCAACACCCTATTTGTTACACAGACTAGGAGCCGGAATGGTTCCTCAGTAAAACCATGCATCCTAACAAATGAAAATTCCTATCCAAAGAACCAGTCATAGGGGGGAAAAAATCCTTCATCCATCTTACTTCCTCATTGGAAAAGCATAAACATCCAACCTAACCCTCTTTATTGAAATCTTGCAATATTGGAGTCAAGAATGACCCAAAAAATGTAAAATAATCATTAGTCACATAAAGGAGATGATTCCACACAGAAACCGGTTTCCTCACCCCAATTTCATAAAAAATGGAAAAATTCATGTGCTCCTTAAAGAAATCATGGTTTTGAGGTAAAAACATATGAGCAAGAAAATAGGAAAACCTGAATTTATACTGCATGTGATACTCCTTAAAGTATTGTAGCATCTCCCAAACAATGGCCTCTGCAAAGTCATGCCAAAATAGGGTATTCTTTTTCTTAATTGGAAATCCATACCCATTTGAAACTCCTGCACCTCTTTGCCGTTGTTTAGGCTGCAAACAAACACCAACATTAATAAGACATTTTGCATGTTGGAATTGAAATTGTTGTTCCCAATCAGAAACTATGGTGCATGCTTACCTCCCTTGCTCCTTTTTATTTCATGATTGTTAAATCTTTGGGCATGGGTTATGGTCCTCCAAAAAGTGTCCAATTTGTTCATAGTGAATTTCTCAAGTGCTTATGAAATATGCCTTGTAGGGATACAAAGCATATCCTAAATAGTGTCAACGCTAATTACTACTCTTAGGTTTTAGCCTTCTATGATGCCTATAACTGGATTAAAACTTTGGGCACATTCGTTAACCAACTCTTGGCAGTGATGCACCAAGGGAACCATATACTACAGAAGACTGCAGAACCATGACTTGTACCCAAAAGACTTTGTCATTAGCCTCGGCCTATTTCATTCTTTCACTAGCTACTTCCCTAAGATTCTTACGATTGGTTTTGGGCTAGGTTTCCTAGATATTGTCCCAATCTTTTGCTATCTAGGCTTTGTTCTTGTAGGCAGTCTTCTCTATGACTTGTGCGTGAGGCCATTTTGGCTTTTTCGACATCCCAAGCAAGGCATAAGAGATATTACCAAAAACCTTAGCCATTGGTGCCTCCATGATGGTGTCTGATAAGTTTCTAATTTTCACTTCTTGTTCTGCCATCTCAGGATTCTGTGCCATTTCAGGACTATGTTGAAACTTTGGAAAAAGCTCAACTTCTGTATGCAACTTACACTTGAATTCTTCTTAGTAAATAGTAAACTCAACTTATTTAACACTCTTCTTTTGTATGCAACATTAACCTTTTCTAAAATTGGAATTACAAACAACAGATGCTTTTTGCAATAAATTTGGCATGTACTAGCAATTCATCCATTCATGTGAAATGAATTTCTTCCTTTTGGAAAAGACATTAACTCATCATGATGATTAGCCATCATGTCCTATGATGCCACCCTTTAGGAATTTGAGCCAAAAATAAAAGGCATACAAAACCTTTCACATGCTTTTTCATTTAATAATTTTATGAGAATGATTAAGCAAAAGGGCATAATGATTACATAAAAATATTTTGATTTGATCTTTGCAGACTGAAATGCATTCACAACTAGAAAATTGACACTTGACTGTGTGGATTACCACTTGCAAATGTTGCAAGTTTTAGCTTATTAATTATCCCATCTTACTTTGCATGTAGTAAGCGTGCAACTTGGTGGGATTTTTGAGTTTGCAACCTAATCAACATCAAGCATATCATACACATCATACTTCCAGCTACCTCTATAAATAGACCTAAGGATAGTAGAAAAATTCATACTTTGGCAATCAATTTTATTGGCAGAGATAATGGATACTCCCATTAGGCTGGCCAGTAATAGATCTTAGGTATCTTTCCTAGGAGAAGTTTCAAATAGGCATATGATGCATATGATGAAGAATAATCATACTTTAACCATAATTGCAATTAAGTGGGTGTTGGGAGAAGACTTTGTAGAATATGAAGACAAATATCAAGTGAATACTAATATTTGTTCCCATTTTGTTGCCTCTCTAATGGATATTTAGGTACCAAAAATAATGATATTAAGGCTTACCAGGGTGATTTTTCCCAAGCATTATCTCGGAGGCCTTAGGGAGCTTGTATTGACTGTAGAGTATGGCCTTTGTATTCTAACTACAAGAAATCTCCGTCAACTCATTGAAGATGGTGCGGTGGTGCCTTGGGTACCATTTATGAGCGGATTTCATGCTATGACCATTGCAGAACACTGCCAAAGGGCATCTCATGCATGCCACTTCCTGTTGAGGTGCTTCAGTATAGAACCTATCTACAGTGTGGAATGGTATACTAAATTTAGGGACTTGGTGTATCCTCCTCCACCTGTTGCTACCATCATCACCCCTACTGCTCCTATTCCATACACTTCTGACTTTGAATGAATGGAAACTTCTCTTTTTTCTTTGTCTTTATATATATATATTCCTACAATGCTTGACCTAAGAGCCATTTTGTATTGTAATATTGAAAAGTAAATGTTATGATACAATGAATACATATATCAAAAAGCTTGCCCTAAGAGCCATTTTGTACTATAATATCCCAAAGTAAATATTATGATACAATGAATATATATATCACCTTTTGGGAATTTCTTGTCTCTTTTGATTTTGGCTTATCTAGCTCTAAAGGGTTCTGCTTAAAATATCTGGCCTAACAAAACACACAAAATAATTACATATTTACATGGTTAAAGGGTGAATACAGCTAATTAAATTTTTTAAGGTGAATTCCATTGACATGAATTCCTAGTGCTTCTTTTTCCATGTTTTCCAATTCAAATGCATTGTGTTGTTTGCATTGAATAACATGATAAGGACCCTCCCATAGACTATCAAATTTGTTGTGTTTGCCAGGATTTGCGACTCTCTCATTCTATTTTAGCACCAGATCTTTGCACTTAAGACCTTGGTTGGAGGTTTTCTTATCAAACCATTTCTTGACCACCTGTTGTCGATTGCACATGGTTGTTAGCACATTTTACCTTTTCTCTTGTATCTCTAATAATTTAGCTAACTAGACCTCCATAGCTCTATTTTTCTATTCCTCCAAATACTTAAGAAATTGTAGTGCAAGAATTTCCATGGAGAGAAGCAACAATGCTTCCTCTCATATATTAGCTCATATGGTGAAGTATTTAATACTTTCTTGAGAGTTATGTGGTCCACCCAAAGTGTTGCTTTGAGGCTCCTATGCCACTCTCTTTAGTGTTCTAACCTTATCCTTTTGATAAGTTGAACTAAATTCTTATTAGTCGAATTGGCTAGACCATTTCCCTATGGGTAATAATTCGAGGATGTCTTTAAGAAAATTCCATGCCTAAGTGAAAATTGACATACCTTCAAACCTAGGAAGGATTTTGCATTGTTGGAGATGATGGTCTTGGGTGGGCTAAACCTTGTTACCATCTCTTCCAAAAAATTTACACTCTCTAACTTAGTCACATTCTTCAAGGGCATGGCCTCGACCCATCTGGTGAAATAATCCGTGATTGTAAGGATCCATTTATTCTTGACACTAGAGGTGGGATTAATCATTCCAATGAAATGAAGCCCCCATTGTGCAAAGGGTTCTTCAACCACTATCAAATTTAGGGGCATAGCAAAATTATTCCTCTTGCATGTGAAGAATTATCATTCTTTGCAGGATTTGACTAGAGAGTGTGAATCATTGAACAATGTAGGCCAAAAATATCCCACACACATAATCTTAATGGCAGAGGTCTTATCAAAGAAATTTCCACCCTTGAGATAGCTATGGAATATGTCCAAAAATTTTCTTGGGTATCTATAAGATCATAATGGGCCAAAAAGTGGCAATATGATGGGTATTTGTAGGGTATGTGGCTGATGACTTTTTTTACCCAAAATTAATGAAACGAAAAGGGTTTTTAAAGGAGATTCTCAGATTTCCACCAATATAAATTATTCTTTACTTTAAAATTAATAAATAATTATTATTCATTTTCTATAATTTAAATTACGACTAAAGTCTTGATTGATAGGTTTTATTGTAAAACATCTACAGCTTTCAAATGATAACATATTTTTTGAATCTGAAACATGCGTCACATTCTATTATTTGTATACTATAGGATTAAAAAAAAAGAATTTCATGAAGTTTTGACCAAGTTAAGGTGGTTAGATGTACGAGTTTTTATATTATTTTAAAGTTGTAATAAAAAAATCATAATTAATTTTTTACTTGGAAAAAAATTACAAAAAAATATGCATCACATTAGGACATGAGTCCTTTACTTATATTTAAAATATTATAAAAAAAATTATCATTTTATTGTGGTTAGGGTGGTCAGACAGACAACTACTTATTTTTTCCCTGAAATTTAAATACTACTACATTGAAATTTCAAATTTTCACCTAATAGATTTTTTAAAAAACAAAATAAACCTAGCAGTTTAGAAACTACATTCAATTTTCTACAAATTCTATTCTTACATATTTTTGAAATAATATAGATAACTTATTCAAATTTTTTATGTCAAGTTTCCTAACTTTGATTTTTCTAAATTTTTTGTCACTTAAGGGCCTTTTTTTTCTATGATGATCTTGCACATACCCTCTTGTTTGCTCTTGAGTTACACACTGTAGAAGAACTCCATTGAATTTTTTTTTGAAGAGAACCCGTTCAATGAGAACATACCCATTATTCTGTAATCTATGAAACCTTTTCTTTTGAGAAGGAAGGCCTGTCGTATATTTCCCGGTCTACATAAACCTCATTCTATTCACCAACAAGCAGCCTTCAGACTTAGATTCATTTAGCAAAACTAGCTTGGTTTGTTCCTCCTTAGCATCTACTTCATCATTTCGTGCCAAATATTCACATAATCCTCCTCCTCACACAATATTTGTGGGCTTGACCTTGATGTCATACTTAATGAACTTGGTTATCTAGTTGTCTCTCTTTTCAGTGATCTCTCCTTCCATGATGTACTTGCACACACTATAATTTTCTATGTATACAACCACCTTACTGCAATACATGAGATGTCAAAATTTTTTAAGCCCCTTGACTTGATGGTGAATGCCTACCTCTCAACAAAGTTGTACTTCATCTCATAGTCTTGTAAAGTCTGGGAGTGGAAGGCTATCATATGTTCTCCCTTCCCTTCATCATCCTTTTGAGTTAAAATAGTAGTAATGCTAGACTTACTACTGAACACATACATTATAGTCCTTTTATAAGTCTAGGTTCACCAGCATAGGAGTTGAAGAAATAGCCTCTATGACCTTCTCAAAGGCTTATCTTGCCTCTTTTTTCCATTTAAATAGCTGATCCTTCTTGAGCATTAAGGTGATAGGTTTGATTAGACCTACAAAATCTGAAATGAATTTACTTACAAAATTTACCTTCCCTAGGAAGGACTAAATTCCCTTTTTTTATTGGTAGCCTAGGAAGTTCTTCGATTTCCTTCACTTGATCTAGATCAATAGAAAATTCATCCTTAGACATTACAAGTTCCTTCAAGCACTCTGAAAATACATTTTTTTGAGTTTAGGGATACCTTGAACTCTTGGAATTTTTTGAAAACTATTTCAAGATGATCAAAATGATCATCTTTTGACTTAGAGAATATAGTAAGATCATCCAAGTAGATCAGCATGATCTTATTAATTAGTTCTCTAAAATTGATATCCATCATTCACTGAAAGGTGGTTCCCACATTTGAGAGATTGAGGGAAATTTTTGCATAGGAAAACATTCCCCACTTTGTAGTGAATGCCATTTTATGTTGGCCCTCCTCTTTGACTGAGATTTGGTTGTAATAGGAGAATCCATCTAGCAAAGAAAACATTTTTGAGCCAACCACTATTTGAAGGATTGACTCCATGGAAGGCAATGGGTAGTGATCCTTCAGGAATGCCCTATTTAGATCTTGAAAATCAACACAAAGGAAAATGTTCTCATTTTTCTTTTAGACTAAAACTAGGTTGGACACCCATGTACTATGCTTGATTGAGAAGAGAATTCATGATTGGATTAGCTTTCTTAGTTCTTATGCCATTAGTTCCTCAATCTTTGGTTTTATTGGACTTTGATTCTAGTAGACATGTTTTTCCCTTTTTGTCAGTTCTACTACATGTTGGATAACTTTAGGATCATATCCCTTGAGGTCATCATATGACCAAGCCACTACTCTTCATACTTTTCACAAAAATGCATAATATTGTCTTTATCATGTTGTGAAACCTCTTTCCCAACCTAAAGCTTGCTCCCATCTCTGACCTGGAGATCTACATAGTTTCCCTTGTCTGCTACAAACTTCCTCTAGTTGTTTCTTGCATCATAACAATCAAAAAGATTTTTGAGAGTAATAAATCCATTCAAAAGCTTGTTGTATTTTAGCTAAATAATTTTCCCTTCATAAGCTTCTATATTTTTTGGTTGGAGCTAATTAGAAAACTCTCCTAAGTATTAAATCAATGAGACAATTTTTTCATCGCTTTCCAATTTTGGTCATTGTCTGGGATTGTGGGTTGGAAAATAACTTACACAGAGTGAACATTCTCAATTAAATTAGAAACAAGGTCAAATTGTGATCCTATTGTCATCATGCAATCTGTAGTTACATTCTGCTCTTTAGGCGCCATCTAGATAGTGAAGGCTTCAAAACTTTCAATTAGGTCCCATACCCTATTTCTATAAGATTGTATGTAGACATTATTGGCTACGGACACACATCAGACTTGATTGACTATTAGCTCAGAATATCCTAACACCATTATCTATTTAACACCCATCTGCTCCACAAGACTTAAACCTTTCTCGAGGCCTTCATATTTAGCTTCATTTTTTGAACAAGAAAATTGAAAGCAAAAATATCTAAGTGTCTTCTCATTGGATGGGGATTTCAAATATATCCCAGCTCTTGCACGGACCTTTCATCTTGCTCCATCAAAATGCAGCATCCATAGCTTAGATGCGTGATCACCCTCAACTTCCTTCATCAATTTTGGAATCACTTGAATAGCTCACATGCATTCCCAATCCAGTGGCATGATAGTTGCCAAGAGGATCGGTGTCAATAAATTCGCTCAAGACAACCTCTTCTTCATTAGTCTGGTCTCAAGTCACATTCTCATCTTCAAGTAACTCCGTACAATACATCTCATCCTTGGTGATAGAGGTATGAGTAGCTTCAAAATTTATCATGGCCTCATCTGCTATATGTTTTGAATGTAAAGGTTCAGACAATATCTTCATCTTAGCTCAATGCTTGGTCCTAATAATTAAGTTTGACCAATCTAAAGAAAGATAACCACCTATTTTGACAATGAGCTCCCGAGATAAACAAAGATCGAACATGGGAGGGATGTCAATGATCACGATATCTTGTGTGACTGTGATACTAGGGTAGGAGAACAAAGTCAATGGGGGGGTTCCTAATGACACCTATAGTTTCAACCTTATTTCCATCAAGTTGTATAACCCCTCTATTTAAAAGTTTATAGCTAATTCCTAAGGCTTCAACTATTTGCTTGGGGATCACTATGGTGGTAGCACCAAATTCAATCATAGAATTATGCAACAATTTCTTACCCAGAATGAGAGTTAAGAAAAAGGGTTTTGGTTTCAATTTACCTGCACTTTGGTTTGAGGCTTCCTCTCCATTGTTTGTGAGGACTTTGGTCTAATATTATGAATCAATTACCTTTTCCTTGGATGGTTGCTTTGTTGGTTTTATGCTTGCATCTTCTAGTAGGGCCTTCTACAATAACAACTTCTACTCCAGGATATCTAAGATATTCAAAAGGGATACATTAGCAGAGGCTTTCTTCAACTGTTCCACCACATTGAATGGTGACAAATTCAAATACTTCTACTCCTTAGGCTTTGTTATAACAATCTCCTTGGATGGCTGAGGTTGTTGTACAACTGTGGAGGAACTAGGAGCTTGGTCATGAACACTTTTGGGCTATTAAGTGACTAAGGGTTATTGAATGATCAGTTCACCCATGAATCTCCTCTCTGAGTGAGTGTTATAATCTAATTACACTTGTGGGGCCTTTGATGTGGAAACATCATTTGCAAATTCCACCTCTTCTCCTTCCATCCATGAGTAAATTGGTTTTATCAAGAGGTATATTTGTTTCTTGCTCTAGGGACATTCCTTGTATTTGATTGGTGAGTACAACATTTTCCATTTGTAGAGAGGCATATATGCATAACCTTCTGAATCTGGCGTGACACGTCAACTACACTATTTTGCCACCTTTTGTTGTAAATTTTCATGCAAACAATTTTTGGGGTATATGTGCTTCGCTGTAGAGGAAGCACTAAGAATTGGTATCCTCAGCAAGATTATTTTACCCCACTACCAACTCTCTATTCAAAAATCGGTGAACAAGTCCCAACAGAATAGGCACTAGCACAATCTGATTACTTGGCTAAGTCTATGTATTTGTGCGTGTACCTCCTTGGAACTGGTTTTGTTGGTAGGAAGGTCTTTTTCCTTGGTAATTTTGGAAAGTTGGCTTCATAGGCATAGATTATTTCCACTTGATACTAGTTATTTCATTCAATAAGGTTTGCAACAAATCCTTCATGTCACCCGTCTTAGTTGCTAAAGGGTTAGAAGTCAAATCAACATTCTATGGCACACTCAGATATGTGTACATAGATTGGGGAGGAGTAGACACACTCGTAGAAATTGTCTCCTAGGCGAGAGATGACAATTTTGAAACTGATTGGGGAGGAGCAGACACACTCGTAGACGTTGTCTCCTAGGCGAGAGATGACAATTTTGAAACTATAGGTATAGTGGGTCAAGGCGGTAACTTTTTAGTGTCAATCAAATTATTTTTTTCCTTGGCAATAAGGCCATACACATCTGACAAGGTGTTCCCACCAAGGGACTGAATTGTCACTAAAATGTGAGTATTGAGAGATTTTAGATGGAAAATGAATGCCAAATCAGTAGGTGAATGGATAGCAGTCTGGATCCTTTGCCAAGTTGTGTGAAACCTAGCATTGAAGTCAGTCATGGCCTCTTGAGGGAACCACTTAATGGTCACTAGCTATTGGAACAATGAAGAATGATCTCCATTTTTTGAAATTTGCTTGTAGAAAGGATCTCTGAGCTAATCCTAGGTGCTGATAGTATTAGCCTCTAAAGTTCAATACAAATCTAGCACCTTGCCTTTGAAGGAGGTTGCAAGCAACCTTAGGGATACATTTTGATCAGTGACACCATGTACTAAGCACATGTCCACCACATCTTGCAGATGGTCAAACAGTTTTTTTGAGCCTTCCCTAGTAAATTTTGGCAAAGCTTTCAAAGTATACATTGGGATAGGAGCCCACACGACTGGTGCAATGAGAGGGCTTCTGGTGTCCCATGTTAAAAAAATTATTTAGCCATTGGCAACATGATTGGTGGAGGGGTCAGGATGTTCCCTAGATGGCTTCTTGCTTGTACTATTACCAGCGGCGGCACTAGCAGGCCAGGGTTACTCATTGTCTAGGATCTACTAATAGGTCTATGACTCATACACCCACTCTAAACTTAGATGCATTCAAACAAGGTCCCAACGAGCATACCATAAAAAGAATTGTTGATTCCTAAAACTTCTATGCACATAGCCTGATGTGAAACTCAATTAATGGAGGGACCAATTGTGCTAAACTAAGTAACATTTAGGTTTTAAAGAAGTTGACTCTTCTTTCATTAGGGGGTTGAAAAGGGAAACAAAAATAGATATACAAAAATAAAAACTAATACTAAAGTGATACACTAATGGTTCAAGCAAATAGGCACAAGAAATTGTGAGATTTGAAGGCATGTTTAGCAATTTTCATGTCTGAAAATAACATAAAGAAAAGATGAAACTTTAGAAAATTTAATCAAATAGCATAATGCAACTTCCATATACATTCACTGAACATGAGGAGTACAAGACATGATCTGAACAACAAAATTATATTGAAATTATAGAAGCCTGTAGATAAACTACTTAGTACAACAAATTAACACAATATAATGTTTTATCAAATAACTAAGAAATAGAGAGGCTGAATAGGCTCACACAATTTGGAAGTCTTAACATAGAAAATAAAAACAATACAAAGGCCAAGAGTCTTTTTTGTGCTTTCTCTATGTATTTCTGAACCCTTTTTCCGAGAGACAAAGTAGTATATATAGATCCCTTCCACTACCTGAATTTCAGATAATAGAAAAAATTCTTAGGAATAGATTGTGCTACTCATTGAAATGATTCTCCCCAACTGAAACAACATTTTGTCACCTCAAAAAAAGTGTGCTCTCCTACAAATGATGGCTACAGTCTAAGAGTGGAAGCAACAAAAATCTCTTGAAGACATGTGTCAAACCACCTAAAGAGTTGGTTAGGACACGTGGTGTAGCAGTGGGGCTTCTCATTCATTTATCCTTCCCTTGCGATCATGATCCCCACAGAGATGACATGTGGTGCGGTCCTTGCTCAAAGCTTTGACTATAAGGCCCACCTAAAATGTGCTTGTGGAAGAAGCAAGGTGGCAAATGACCAGAGCTCAAAGATGAAACAAAGGGGAGATAATTCTCAAAAGAACACGCTATTGAAACATAGCACAAGTGGATGAAGGCACCACTAAAAGGGAGCCCAGAAATATGCAAACATATAATGTGCGAGATGAGTACAATGAAAAACCAATAAAATCAAGCCAAAGGGAGATTTACGGATTATTCAATCCATAGGTATCATCTCCCTATGGGGACAAGTCAGAATTTTTTGCATCTCTTCTTCAGTGACTAATCTTTCACCTTTCAAATTCCCAGCCACTGTCTCAAAATTATGAAAAATCTAAACAACTCTTTGCATTACATCTTTAATCTCCTCAAAAGCTATAAATTGTGGATCCTTTGCTCTTATTTCCTTTTCCAATTTATTGAAGGAAATCCACTTCATCTTTCTATCATCTTTCAATTAGAAGTTAAAAATATTCCTTATTACATCCTCTAGTAAATAGAAATTATGGATGAAATTGGAGCTTTAAATTCTTTCCTTCAGCCATGCCATAAATCCCTTAGGATCATTGTTTCTTGCTCTTACCCTCTTCATTTCCAAGGGTTTGAGTACATCATTAATTTTGTTTCATCCTCCTTTTATCATGACAAAATCAGAGAAACATGTGTACACAAGGAAAAAGGTTCCCTTACCTTGATCCTTCAAATGATTGTTCTCCACATCACCTAATTTCCACATTACTTCTAGAAAACCAACTCTTTCTAGCACATCCCTTAGCAATATATGAGGTGAGACACTTGTGCCATACACCCTCAAGATTGTGTAACTTGGGTAAGGGATCAGATCCCCACAATTGTGCTCAAATTTTAAATCTGGCCTTCTATCCTTAGGCCTCAAAAAGTCATGCAAAGTTATAGGGATTCTTGGCATGTTCATAATCAATACCCTTCTCAGCTTGGAAGCAAAAACCATTTTTAAACACCACATAACTGGATTTGCTATAATTCCTATCAAGGAGTGTGGTCCAACATTGGATAGGTAGATCTATATCACCTTCCATTTTCTCCAAAGTCATATCCTTACCAAAATATGTGGCTCTCTTGAATAGAAACATATGCATCAATAGAGAATACCAATAGAACTTCACCCCACATTGAGCTTTCTTCAATGCAACCAGGCCCTCATGAATCTTCTTAGCCAAATATGACCCATATTTATAAAGTATGGAACATGTAGGGTGTTGGATGTGTGCATCCATATACATCTCAACCATGGGAATGCCTATAGCTGAATCGTCATAACCAATAATTTGACATAAAGAATATAATGTTCTTTTGAAGCAAGACACAAAATAACTAATGGGGAATGCCTCCATATCTAATGGGCCCAATATGATCTTTCCTTTTCCTTTGAAAGTTTACAAATAATTTTGCAACACTGAGATCTTGAAGGTATGTCTCACCTTCTCATATTCATCCCTAAGTTCTTCTCATCAATTTTGACCATATCTTCACTCCACTTGGTCAATTTGAAGACCTAAACAATTTTTTCCCTGGTGACCCTCACCATTTTAATTCCATCATATGTTCTTATAGTTCTTGTTACTGGGTCATAGTTCACTGCCACTACCTTTAATAGGTCGACATCCATATAGACATTTGGTACTATTAGCTTCCCCATATCCAAATTACAAGGGTTTCCAACAAGGATGACATAGTTTCGGTTACCAAACTAGCAACTAAATTGTGCCCATCCAATGTATGGTAATGTGGTAACCTTAATGGTATAATGTAGGTTTGCACAAACTAGGGTTTACCCTTTAGCAAAATATAAGTTTATGACTAGGGTATGGGTTTGACACATAGAAAAACAAGACTTAATAGAAATAACGTTCAAATTGAATGTCAAACCTTAAAAGAAATGTAACAAACTATGAAACCCTAATTGTAGAATGGTAAAGAAAGCAAATTATAAGCAATTTGAAAACCAAGGTACCGATTTTACTTATTGGTTTATAGTCACTCAGAAAACCCTGATTCTAGTTGTCAAACGAGCTTAAAAATCATAGTAAGAACTCTTCTAGATGCATTAGATGCTTTAAAAATCTACAATTATCCTTTAAAAAAAGTTTTGATGGTTTTAAAGTAGATCAATTCAATAGTTCGGCATCATATCTACCATTACTATTTGCTCGCATGGACATAACAACTTATTTTCCTTTAATCTAAATTTTGAATCTCAACTGTTGATATTTTAGTGAGATGGCTTGACCAAAGGTCCTGATCAAGTCAAATCAGTCCAAAAATTTTACCATCACCAACTATCACTATCAACCAATCAGAATAGGGCATTTGGAATTGTTTCTAGGTCACAAGTGGGCTCCACTATCCTAGTAAGCAATGAGGAAGGCTACATGTCAACCTCCCCACCCCCCATTGGGCTTAACCCGTGTACATCTTATGACAATAGGGTGGCGAGGAGTGGTCTAGATTAAACCTAGCACCCTCAACCTATATGCACTTTACCTTTAAGACCATCTGCCTATGTGTATAACCTTCAGAACTGATGAATGACTCAAATTAAAAGATCTTGCTCACTTTTAAACCACGTGCTTAAAAGGTTTTTTTAGTAGCCATGAACATTAATACCTTCAACCTTATGTTGAAATATTTCATAAATATTTCACGCCTTTATATAGTTCTTTTAACAATGTATATTATGCTAGGTGGTGCCTCTTTGCTTCCCCATTGAGGGATGGAAGATGAAGGTGGGTCACTTGTGAGCTAGTGGGGAATAGTCAGGATTGACGTAAACCAATTCATCTTGACCGTCGATCTCATTAAGCTTTACATCTACTACCATTGAAAGACGATGGGCCCCACTACCATATGGGACACATGGCGCTCACCCGCTAGCCTACTTGAATATTTTAATGGAAAATAAAAACCCAATGGGGGTGTGCGGTGCGGAGTAGTCAAGATGCAATCTTGCAGATCTGAAGGCCTACATAAAAGGTTAAGCCTTCATTTGCATAATTGTTATAGGGGACAAAAAACTTAGCCTCAGACCTTAAACTAATGTTGAAAAATTAAAACCCCAGACTTAGGAGAATAGAAAACATTTAAAATATTAGTGACCACATGACAATAAAACAATATTTAGAATAATTCAATGGGTAGCAATCAAGAGCATTAGGTTCAAGGGGTTAGTGAGTAAATAGACTCAATGACTCAAGTCATAACTAACAATGATCGAGAATAGGCGAGAACAAGTCAACATTGAATTATAATGTTGGAAAAGGATCAACACTTAGAGAGTTTTAAGAGGGCTTAAGGGAAACACATAAACCCTAGAGCATGAAAATGACTGAAACCCTAAGCCATAGGACCAGTTCCAAACTAGGAAAACAACCATATTTTACCAAATTTATCAATGGAACACAAAACATTTTAAGTTGTCATATCACATCATGTGTTTATGTTATGGATGTTGAACTATTAGCTTCTATTCAAGGAATGGATTAATATTCCTTTCAGTTATTTATCAAAGATTTTGTTAATGACAATGCAATAGGAATTTATAAGTAGTGTGATAAGTGACAAGTGTTGTTCTTTAAAAATGATGTAGATCACATATCAGATTCAATATCATGGAATACAATGTAAAATATAAAATATCACAATTTCATGGAATACAATATAAAATATCATCAACTATAGTTTTGAATATGATTCATGAAGTGCAATATAAAATATAATATCATGAAGTGCAATGATTCACAATTTCATGGAATACAATATAAAATATCTTTAACTACGGTTTGGAAAATGATTCATGAAGTGTAGTATAAATACCTAAAAGTTTCTAATTCACTTCCTTTTCCCAAATGGAGTTAGGATCCTGAAACTTATGTTCAACATGAGATAAAGTAAAAGAGTCATCTTGATTTTGAGTCTGGTCTTCATTTTCTTCACCCTGCATCTCAAATTCAACATTCATTGTGTCATTGTCATTTGTCCCACTACCAGTGCCACTAGTACCAATGTTTGGAGTGTTGCACAACGCTCTTCTTTTTCATATGGATCTCCAGATTGTGAGTGCCCTTTCAAAAGTAAATTTTTTGACATTATACACAGTTCCTTTCACCCTGAAGCAATTTTCCATATTCTCGTCTAGACTATTTCTTATCTTTGATTTGAAAAATGCCAATGAACTAAAAACTCTCTCATCCTCCACCAACCTCAATATCATTGCTTGATATAAATCAACAAGTTTGAAATATTTTGATATCAAACCACGTAATATTTCACTCTGACCTAAGGTTGTCCAAGCCTTTGTTATTGATCCCTCTTCCCTGGGCTTCTCCATGGAATCAATTCAATCTTAGGACTTGATTTATGAATAAGAAAGTATTTCAATTTAAAATCCTTGCATAATAAGCTACACAATGTTCTTTAGCACCACCAAACTTTACCCTACTTCACAAAAAATTATATGAATAGATATGACTATCTGGAGAACTGTCGAATCATCTATTCATTTCCACCATTCCTGAATTTACTTTTCCTTTTCTTCTACTTGAATTGTAGAAATGAAGAAAGAGATTAAAGTGACTCATGACTTGTAATCAAATGCATTCACGACTAATGACCTGTATTTTAAGGAAGTCTGATAATGTGTGGAATTTTAAGTGGTGAACATCAAAAGTCCAGTCTAGTAAGGAAAAATATTGGCGTGTATTTTTGATTTTGCATGGCGGGACTCTTTTACTTCATTGTCTACAAATCAAAGTTTGCGGGATGTTGCCTTTCGCTTTTCTAGTCGACATTCTTTATTGTCCTACAAATCGATGTTTGCGGGTTGGTGCCAGATGTCAAAGAGCCTTTTCCTTCGGTAGTCGACTTTCTCAAAATTTGGCAGTTTTACGCATACGAACCGTGATTTAGTAATCATATAAGTTTGTTTTTCTTGTAAAAATTGAATAAGCGGTTGTTTACATCGACTTGGTGATTTGTTACATAAACTTAGTGCGGTATCGAATAGATTTTGTGCTATATTATGAAGATTTTCTTTTAGATACTTAGACAAAATCAAAGATATTAAGATGAAAATGAAAAAATAATTGAAATTAAATATTTAGAATTAGAGAGTTAAATTAAGTTTATGGGATATAATATGATAATATTTTTTTTGTTTTTAGGTATAATGTTATTCAATTTTTTGTGATTTCATCTTAAACAAAGTTTGATTTTTTGAAACTATAAAATATATTCGTTGTCGTGATTGACAAGTTTTATAAAATCGAAGGCAAAGACAACGAATATCTCCGACAATCTGGCAGGAAAGTCCTTCCGTGCAAAACACGCCTATATTTTTCCACTAGACTTTTAGTGTTCGTTGTTCAAAATTTTGACAATATTTGACTGACTTGAAAGATGGCCACCAATTACGGATGGGGAGTCGTGAGTGATGGGTCACTTTGATCTCTTTCTTCATTTCTACAGTTTTCTACAGTTCAAGATGAGGAAAAGGTATGTGATTGACAAGTTTTATAAAGTTTGATGATTGTTTTTTAGGTAGATGAGGAAAAGAAGAGGAAAATATTTTTGTTCTTATCTCTTCTTTATTAATCAAATGTATTCATTGACGTGATTCACAAGTTTTATATAGTTATGATTATTTCCATAGATGAGGAAAAGGAAGAGAAATCCACCCCTCTTACAATTTCTAGTTTATTGAGTTGCTAATCAAATGCATTCACTGACGTGATTGACAAGTTTTATAAAGTTGATGATTACTCTTGTAGATGAGGAAAAACAAGAGAAAGACACCCCTCTTGCAATTTCTATTTTATTGAATTCCTAATGAAATTCATTCATTGACATGATTGACAAGTTTTATAAAGTTGATGATTATTCTTGAAAGTTAGGAAAAAGAAGAGAAGGCACTCCACTTTTATTTTCTAATTTTAATGGCCAAAAGATGATACCCATGTTAATTCCTTTTCAATTTTGGATTATTTTGATGAAATGTCTTAATATAATTATATATCAACAATATATTTTTGTGTTAAATTTAGTTTTAGTTTGATATTCAAATCAATTTATTTTAATTTTATTTGTACATATTTATTTATTTATTCTTATTTGCACACATTTTCATATATTTTCTTTATTTCGAGATAATCATTTCCTCATCTAAGTTTAATTTCAAACCACTTTAGATCAATTCATAAACAATCTTCAAATCAAGATTTAAATATTCATGCTCAAATTCTAAGACTGGGATCTTTTCCTATTAACTATAATGATCCAACTTGATAGATATTTGTATAACACATTGCTTTGTTTTGATTTTCAAAGACATTTGTGTCATTAATCAATATAACAGATCACCCAAAGATCAAGAGATTGGTAATTACAAAGATAAATATTTATAGTACACTTCAATATTCTAAAAGAATAAACTCATCACATGAAAACTTACATATATGCTAGTTACATGTTGGTGAAAGTTGTATTCAAATCTTTTCTCCAAACTACAAAATTGATTCAACACCTAGAATAAGTTTACCTTAACAATTCAAAAAATTACCAAGGTTGTTTGTGAACACAACCATTCTTACGAGGGACTTAGATATCAAAGATCAAAGTTAGTAAGGGGTAAGAAAATGATAATGTGTACTACTTTTCAGCTTTATCAAGGCATAAAACTAAAATTTTCTAAATTCAACATGTTATGTCACTTAAGGGTATGTGCAGAATCATCATGGAAAAAATAGGCCCTTAAGTGGCAAAAAATTCAGAAAAATTAGTGTTAGGCAACTTGACATAAAAATTTGAATAAGTTATCTATATTATTTCAAAAATATGTAAGAATACAATCTGTAGAAAATTTAATGTAGTTTCTAAACTACTAGGTTTATTTAAAAATAAATAAAATCTATTTGGTGAAAATTTGAAATTTCAATCATGAGTACTTAAATTTCAGGGAAAAAATAAGTAGGTGTCTGTTTGACCACCCTAACCATAATAAAATGATAATATTTTTTAATAATATTTTATATATAAGTAGAGGACTCATGTCTGGATGTGATGCATATTTTTTTTGTAATTTTTTCCAAGTAAATAATTAATTATGAATTTTTTATTACAACTTTTAAAATATATAAAACTTCGTATGTAATAGACCACCTTAACTTGGTTAAAACTTCATGAAATTTATTTTTTATTTTTTAATCCTATTGTATGTAAAGCATAGAATGTGACGCATGTTTCAGATTCAAAAAATGTGATATTGTTTGAAAGTTATAGATGTTTTTCAATCAACCTATTGATCAAGAATTTAGTCGTAATTGTAATAGAAAATAAATAATAATTATTTATTAAATTCAAATTAAAGCATAATTTATATTGGTGAAAATTTGATAATCTCCTCTAAAAACCCTTTTTGTTTCATCAATTTTGGGTAAAAAAAAGGTCGTGAGCCACATAGTCTATAAATACCCATAATATTGCCACTTTTTGGCCTATCATGATCTTGCACATACCCTTAAATCAAATAATTATCAATAATTTAAATACAACGTAAATTAATGATCTATGTCATTTTCTCTACATATTCAATGTGCAGGTTTTTAAAAGTTTATTATATTATTTCTATCATTTTTGTTAGTTATAATCAATCTTTTAAGTATATTCAATTATTTTATAGTGACATTTTACTAAAATGCATGAATTTAAAAATAAATAAAATATTTCACTATTTTTTAGAATTAAATCATTAACTCCAATATATAATGCATGGATATTTAATGTTATTTTTTATTGAATGTTTTGTTATTGTTAATTTTTAATTGGTAATTATAGAAATTTAGACCTAAATTTCACTATAACATGTTTTCTTTGCCTATTTCTTGAAATTAAATGTATTTTTTTTATTATTGAAATAAGGACATCAATTCTAGAGTGTAGTGTAATTTTTTTAAAAAAATATTACCTAATTTTTATCTTATTGTAATAATGGAGAAACTCATAGGTACAATAATATATTAGGAAGCAAGGAAAAATTCTATAATGGGGAGCTACAATAACTAATTGTTATATTAGCAATGAAAAAAGTTATAGCACACTACAATGTAACGAAATGATATTTCAATAAGGGTAATGATAATACACTAAAAATTAAAAAGATCATGCAATATTTTTAAGTATGATGAAATGAAACAAAAATTAGAAAAGACAAAATCAACCTAAAGTAGCAAGGTACATTTATGTCCTCAATTATAACTAGCCACAAAATGTCTTACCTAGCCAAGGCTACTAATTTATACTTAGCCATTATAGAGGATAATTCAATAGAATATCACTTCTTGTAAGACCAGGTAGTGGGGCTAGAATCAAGGAGAAAGAAAAACCTAGAAGTTGACTTCATATCATCATCACTATCTGAATATTAGTCAATTAAGCCAACAATTTTAGTCTCATTATGTATAGTGTGGTGGTACTTATTAAAATTTCAAATTTTTGAGTTACCTTGGCCATTAAATTTCCATAAAATCCTAGTCTTGTAGAGCTTTATACTAAATTATGCATTAGGTCATTGAAAGACCCTAACATTCATCAAAGCTCTATGACCTACCAAAATCCTTTATACTTTTTTTAGGTTGACCATTAGCCTTTAACCTAGGTCTCCAAGTCTTTAAGTTATAAATTTAAGGCCTTCCTCCCATGTATTTATTGATCTCTTCCCTAGAGTCTCGATTGGGCCCATTACTATCATGTTCTTTCAAATTAGCAATAAAATATTTTAACCCTACTAGGTCCCACATGACATGCATTGAAATTCCATGTAGTCTCTTCAATTAGATGAAGCACTTTATGTTATTACTGTTCTCCTTGTGAACCTGTGAAATTCCCTTCTACTTTTGTATAACATTTACATGTATGCCCAGTCTCTGTCTAATCAAGTCATGATCATTTTTTTGTGTAAGTTACTTAAGTCTTCTAGTAAAGCCCCTTTTTATCATTAATTATCAAACCCCTATTTCTTATTAGCTTTAAGCTATTTATTAAAGAACACATTTTTAGACCTTTTAAAGTCTTGTAGAGCATGTACATTGTGGGAGATTTTTTTTTTTAAATGACTCTATACATAACAAAAGACTTTTATCTCAAGCAATAAACATGGGTCTTACATTTTTACTCTACTTGTAGCCTTTGTAGAGAAATATTGAGCCAAGATATTTTTGCCTTGAACTCCCAAAGTTGTTCCATGTGTCCATTCTTGTTCACTTCTAATGTTTCATGAAGGAAAGCATTTCCAGGGAATCCTTAAGGCCTTTTAATTTGTTCATGCAAATCCCTAAAATGATCAAACATGTCTCATTGTTGTGCAAAAGAAAAGAAATATTTCTCTTCATTAAAAGGTTTTCAAATCCCCATGATCACCATTGATATTTGGAGATCAATGGTTCACATTTAAAGAACAAGAATGACTACTACTGATCATGTTCTCAAGTATGCAATGATATTAATGGTGGATTTGAATTGTATCTACCAAATATTTGAGGGAAATGACTTAATTACACGATTCCTAATTACTCAAAGCATACATAGAAGATATCAAAGAAAAATTATTGTAAAATTATAGGTGAGCAAGGGTTTTCATGACAAGATTAGGGTTTTCAGTAGATAGTGAACAAGTAACTTCAACTATCTCTATGTATTTTGGGCATAAGGGGGTGTTGTTATTTGGTTTCACTAATTTGAAAGGAGGTTTATGACTATGAAGGGGTGGGAATTATGTTGAAGTGTAAAATTTGAAACCCTAAGTTTGCAAATCTTCTTTGAAGTGTAAAATTTAAAACCCTAAGTTTGCAAATATTTAAAACCTAAGAGAAAATCATAGTTTAAACATCAAGTAGTGTTAAGTGTGGGTTAGATGATGATATAATGATTCAATTAATTTGGTCAGATAAAGGACCTAGAATGGCACATGGGTCTGGGGTTTAATCCAATAGGATTTTTGATAATGAAAATTGTAGGGACCTTATAATCACAACCTAGGGATATTCCCTATTCAAGCATACTTTCTAAAAATCCCTAGTAGATAGACCTATTTACAATATATGGTGATTAGGATTGGGAAGGTTGGTGCTTCCCAATGTATTCATAAATGTTGACCTAACTAAGGAAATTGCACATAATTGCAACCTTGAAAGGAGGGGATCATTCTCAGCAAGTGAAAAATTCTTAATTCCCCCAAACAAGGCTTATATTTGTAATATTTTAGACCTAAACCCTAATTCCCAATTACCTATATACTTGTAAGCCCTCAATAAAGAATACCAAAGGAACACTAATAGTTATAAGGTAAATTGATTGTCCTGTTTTAGGACTAGAGGGCCTAACAGAGAATTGAGAAGGTTCTCTAGTGAAGAATTAGAACCTTCTAGTAATGGCATCTTCAAAGACTACTTTGTGAAGAAATACTTCTTGTTGTGTCAAGTTTTGGGCCTAGATAGTAAGGATTTAGATTCTATTAAGTCTGATGGTAATGGTTGTTGATATTCAGAGCAAAGATGTGAACAACCTATATGACTATGCGAGCTACATTGTAGAAGAAATTCACAAATCCTTGAGCTCACTCAAGAAGGATAGCAACATAGTGAATTTCAAAATTGTACTCCCATTTGTGTCACATCATTTCTTTTGTGTATTAGGTATTTGATTCACTCACATGCAAGTTAGTACCATGGATGAGAAAACATGAGTACTACTAGTCCAAGAATATACTTATATACGATATGGGCTATGAGAATTCCAACTATTCTATTTTTGAAGAGTTCTTTTATCAAAAAAATTCTCAAAAATAAATTGGAGGTTTTCAAGTAAGGTGAGACAATTTTTGAGACCAAGGGACCTTCTCCCAAAAAAATGGATCAATTACAATTGGGTTGATTGGTTTTTCTACACTAATGCTACAATAATAAGAGTATATGAGTCCTCAATTGCAACTTATGTGCTTTCTAAGAATGTATTAATCCAATTTCCTTTTTGGAAATCATATGAAAATTAAATGAATTTGATAAGACTCATTTCAGGAACAACAAGAAACATAGAATTATCCCATCTATAGTGGTGTTTTTAGAATTTTAGGTCACATTAAGGGAGGGATTACAATTGTTGTTAGGAGAGATACTACCCTAAAAATATGGATGGAAAAAGTTATGAAATTTGATTCATAGTTTTTCATCTATGATTAGAGAACCATCTTAAAATTGGTACTCTACTTGCATGAGTATAACAATGTTTAAGATCTGACAAAAAACTATTCTATAGAGAAAGAAGCTACAAAAAGGAGAGCATTGTGGGTAAAGATTCAGGTTTCTAAGACAAAGAGGAAGTAGGTTGATCCATCATTTGAGGGATTATTTTCACATATCAAGGATCCCATAGTGATAACAATGACAATTTTTTCCATAATACCAACAAGTTGCTTTCAAATGTGCCTACTCCCCCATAAAGTAATCTTAGCCCTTGCACTTCTCAAAGGGATGTACCACCAAGTACCCAATAGGGTACCCCCTACAAAAAATATACCATTCATCTAGACCTTTGGTTGATTATCCCATAGGTCTAAATGAGGTTTTTGATGATACAAGTATAGTAGAGGTGATGCAACCTCCACCTAAGGTTATAATTGAGAGAACCACTAATGATAGATTGGTTGTCAATTTTGAGATAGGTGGGAAAATTATAGAGGATATCATGGCTTAGGATTGCACAGGATTTATTGAAGGTGACCAATTTATAACTAGTAAGTAGTTCAAGGAATTTTTCCTTAAAAATAAAGGTAAGGAGCTACATGAAAATGTGCAAAACAAGAGCCTCATGGAGGAGAGAAAAGGTAATAATTGATAATTTTTACAACAAAATAAATAAAGAAATGGACTTTATGACCCTTTAGAGGGGTAGATAATTAGTGATAAGTGTAGGATGCCCTTTCTTACTAGGATGGGACATGTCATCTACTATTATATTTGACACCATCATAAGGAAAGGTGGAGAAGATTCAGTTTCAAATTCAAAGATGCAAGTTGATGCCCTCTATTTTAAATTAGGAATCAATCCAAGGCATTAGACCTTGGCTATTTATTCTATTTTCATAGTGACCAATCATTCCTAGGTGATAAAAAATCCCATAGATCTCAATATAAATTTAAGTTTTAGAAGACTGGGGGACACAAGTGTCACCCAAGAAGCCTCCCCTACAATTAATACAATCCTATTTACTGAAGGAGTGGTGAAGAAATTACAAGGGAACTTGGATAAAGAAAATTCCATAAATTTGAAGTTGCAAGAACAATTGAATATGGCTACAAGATTACTACCTCCTCCACAACTAGTAATTGAGGCCCAAGGATCACAAGAGAAGGAGGGCTTACTCTTGAGGTTAAAAAATTAAAGGAGAAGCTCAATTAGAGTAGGGGAAAGGCTAGAACAACAAAGGAAGGACTAACTAAAAAATTGTATAATCTAATTGATAAGATTTTGGGTCATAAGTTTTTGAAATTTTTGAGCCATGTCGACAAAGTTTGTGACAATTATAGAATATTAAGGGTGCATTTACTAGCCATACTCAAGCAAGAGTTAAGATAAAATGATTTCAAATTAGTTGGGTTCTTGGAATTACATTGTTTAAAATTGTTGCTAAGGGCTAAAATTTTGAGTGCAATATGATTTCTGATATTCTTTATACATCAATGTTTTTTGGATGGAATCATTAGTAATCATATTAGACATATGAATCTTATGAGGAGAGAATTGAATAGTTTTGAAGGTCTTTAGGAATTCAAGATGCCTCCCATTTTGAATGATTTGGGATAAATAAAGTCTTGGAAGAAGTGGAGAACAAGTTTTGCTAATATTCTCACTCATATGTATAATAAGATAAATAAAAATAAAAAATGTAACGCCCCGCCGTGCGAACCCCAAAGGACAATAACACAATAATTACAACACAATTTTTTTTATTTTTATTTAGGTAAACATAACATACTTGCAATACCCATTAAGTCATAACATGAATTTCATTTAAGTAAACTCACTAACACAAACATCCTTTGGGGTACACGAAGAGTCATTACGCAACTTAGATCCATACAACAACCATAAAGATTAAAATCCAAAGATATAAAGTAAACAATAACAAATATAACACATACATGATGATCAATGATAAGAAACCATCTAAATACGCAAATACGTCATATGCATGATCATCCTAACACATTAAATAACAACTACCATGGTCAATATCCACACCAAGTTTAACATTTCATTACAGTACAATGTTTAAGAAGTACAGTGATACAAAAGTGTTTCCAACATGAACGGAAACCATACAACAAGAATCATGATACAAATGAATAGATGAATACACAGTATCGAACTAGCTCCAAGATAAATACAACTCTAGAGTTGCTGCAACAACACCAATCTGCTCCTCTCGATCCTTGACTGGGGACCCAATGGGGTGCTTAGCACATTCCACCCGACCATGTGAGTCTGAAGACCCACCCCCCGTGCTAGGAGCTAACAAGAAAGAGACCTCAACCAAGAACATCCAACAGAGAACCACAAAACTCAACGTCATACAAAAGTATCATAAAACTCAAGGATTACAACCACATCCAAGAATTAACATAATAACTTAAAGTCATAAGTCTCATCACCTAAATCAAAGCAATAGCCAATAAACAAATAACCAAAGGATGATCATGAAACACTTCCAAAAACATAATACAATTCCAATAACATCATAGAACAGTACCATACGAGTACAAGGTCAAAACCCAAACATCCACAAGATTTATACAAGAGCAAAGAATACACCAAAGATAAAATAGGGTAAAACCATAAATCAATTCAAAACAACTATGTTCCATCAATTCAAGACAAAGACCCACTTCCAGAGGATTTCCAAAGAAACAACATAAGAAGGAGTGTTAGAGGAGAGTGTCATCGCATGGCTTAACATGGATTATCCAGGCTACCACTATCGCAAGGAGCCGCCTCCGTCTACTGACGAATTATCTAGGCATCCCGAGTGCTAGGAACCGCCTCCATCTATGGTTATCCAGGCTTCCTATCTCAAGGTACCGCTCCATAGGGTTGCTCATGTGGAACCGTTAACCTTTCATGAGGACAAGGCAACGATCTTGCCAACCACGGCCTTCTCAATCCCCTTTAGTTTGTGGTAGCACTCAAAGGCGGATGAGGCATCATTTATCTTTTTAATGTGATTCTACCCACCCCCTAATTAATTATTAAATTATCACTTTTTAATTTCACTCTAACGAGGGCTATCCTGGCGCCCCTTTGTGCGCCGACCACCCACTTAGAGCCACTCCCACTCTAGACACTCAAAACATAAAAAACCAAATCCAAGGGTTGTACAACATAACAAGTACAATAGATCCCAACAGAGAAGCATGCAAGGCATTACCCATCTTGCCATCAATACATAATCAAAATCTCAACGATTCATGTACAACCCTTTCAAAGACATGAAACCAAAACACTTGCCACAACAAGGGCACATAAAAGGAGGAACATTAACCAATAGTAAAATAAACCTCTGGAAGATTCTCATAACGTTACACTAGGGTTTCCCCATGAAAAATATGACAACAATAAAAGCAAAACCTCAAAGAACTATTTCCAAATCAAATATAATGAGTGAATAAGCCAAAATAAGATCAACAACTCCATCCATACTACATACTTAACTTCAATACGAAATAAATCAGAAATTCAAAAGATCAACTATCCACGACTCATAAACAAAACACGAGTTCCCAATTACATTGCAACACAACTTAAATGACAAAAGATTCCTTGAATCAAAAATAATCTCCAAAGGTATTCACACCAATACGGAAACATCCAAAACAATCCTTCAACAACAGAGGTAGGATCATGCAACCAGGCATCCAAGGGAGACCTCAATTTCCTCCTCACAAGATACCCGTACAGTTGGTAAACAAATGACCTTTGATGAAATTCAACCGACATGACAACAATGTAATTAAATGTTTCAGCAATATAATAAAAGTGGAAAGATTGCATACAACAAGAAGCATAAACTTATCACAACCAAGCATCACATTTGTATCCAAAATACTCCACCACAAAATCAAATATGAACTCAATGATCAAGATCACCTATGGAAACTAAACAACTCAAGAGATACATTGAAACAAATTCATCATAACAATCCTCAAACACGGGGATACACTTAATGAATAATAATAATCACACAAACACTTTCTATCCATCCGCGAGGACCAAAATCTAATCACAACTTTATGACACAAAAGAGCTCCATCCATAAACAAAACTCAAATAAAATAAAATAAAAATACATAATCGTCTTGATACAAACCAACTGGCTCAAACCATCAAATCAATCATGAAACAAGTAAGCATCCATATAGAGAATTCACGAAAAAGAGAATAAGGAGGTGGTCATCATTTAGAACTCATCTAATAAACCTACATTTATATAAAAATAAATAGTCAAATTAACAACTATCAATTCTCCTATTTACCAAAATAAACTAAAATAGTCAACTCTACAACTATCAATTCTCCTATTTACCAAAATAAACTATCCTAACCAAGAAATTTTCTTATTTTCAATATATCCCTATCTACTTCATAAACTTATAAATATAAAACAATCACACTTATATTCACGTCACACAATTACATGAATGGATGTTTATACAATATGTTCATTTCAATAACGATTCCTAGGTCTTAAAAATAATTTAAAAGATTCCAACGAGGACACCACAATTGGGATACATAAAATTTCCCAAAAATGAATAATGACTATTCCAAAAACAATTTATCCATTCGTTAATAAGAGTTTAATTTAAAATAAATAAAGGAACTCTTTAATCACATATCATAATTATCTCAAAACATATTCTATCACACTCAGAATACTAACCCAACAATCCAAAGCAATAAACTTCAAAGAACAATAGTACTATCGTCTTTTATGAATCTCCTAAATTATAAAAAAACATGCATAATTAAGAGTTATGTACATATAGAAATATATGAGTATGTATATACATATATCAATTCCATATTATTCAATTCTATCTCTTAGATATTTCAATAAGGAAAAGGATTCTATTCCTAAATGAAATGACTTACATAAAAAGGAAATTTTAAATCAAACAATTAATGAACGAAGTCAGAATATTAGATAAAGTAGATTTTTTTCTGAAAACCACTAGAATAAATCTTAAAGTATGCTTAATGATGATCATGTATTTTATTCACTTTCTATATATTACTTGAATGAAAATTATAAATAATAATGAAATCCTTTCAGGTGAAGTTTGGGTAGTTTCTTTCCTAGAATGGTATATATATATTTATAATAAGGATAGAGTAAATGTTTGCAGGTGTCATAAGAAGTTTCCTCTAAATATATATATATATATTTTTTTTACAATCTTAGTTAATAAAATAAGATGATCACTACTTGAAGTTGGTTCCTAAAAGGATGCAAATTATGTTCTAACGCACACAGAGACAGTTAAATGAGATTAGAGAAATTATTCAACACCTAAGAGTTGCAGCTGAGACAGGCGGTCAATGGTTTCAGGGAGGCTATTTAATTCTGTACAATGCCTTAACTCTAATTGCTATAACTGTGGCGAGTTGCCAAGTATATTAGAAAGTGAATACTAGAATTTGGAACTATCGCCATCTACTTGCATTATTATCAAATCTTAAATGTTACCCACAAAAAAAGAAAAAAAGGAGAAAGGTGAGCGGTGGGAAAAAGAGAGGAGAACGGTGAGGTGCAAATATGTGGCTTAAAAGCAGAGGAAATAATGTACAACTTTTTATTTTCTAAACTGGATGTTTTCCTGCTTGGTGGCGAGTTTCCAGAGATGCGTTTAATTTTGAAGTTGGAAGTTAAACTTCACCACGATCAAAGGCAGCTTACTAATGTTCTAGTATACAGACAATACTTATTTTCAAGTGCTGCAACTGTGATAGACTGTCAACAGAACCAAGCAGGCTATTCAAACGTTTTAACTCTTATTAAGTTTATGTGCTGCGGGTGTGACTGGTTGACAATGACAACAGAGAGGTTATTTAAACCTACAAACTTCCTAGTGTGCACCAGTTCCGCAACAAGTCAGGTTGATAATGAACTTAGAAAGATTATTTAAACCTTTAAATTGTCTATCTATTCGAGGTCGCATGGTAGAAAGGAAGCAAAATGTGGTTTATTTTAATAGATGATAGAAAAGAGATAGTTTGCAATTGAAAAAGTATAACAACCATTATAAATAGTTATATGTTGTAATACTCTATGCAATTATGACTTGCCACATCTGATGTGAGAAGATTCTTTAATCTGACCGGCCTATCTACAAAAATCATGAATAGCTAACACAATGAGAAGATGACCTAGTATTTAAGGTCAAAAGAATTGGGATTGTTCTAAAATTAAGAGCTCTGAATCAGACAACCAGCAATAACTAAGGGGAACAATTTAATATTTTGTCATACGTTATGGCTACATGAAAAGGTGTATGCAAAGACAAGGCGAACTGATCCCAAAAGGGGATTTTCAAGAATGCAATATCATGAAATGCCATTATTTCAGATTAAAAGAATGCATTGAAAGGACCTTCTAAATTTTCAACCATACGCTAGAGGTCAAATGGCTAAGATGGCGCAAATAGGGCATAGCAAGCGAAATTGATTTAGGGAATGCCATGAGAACTGTCTTGGTATGGTCGATGATATTTGCATGACAAGCCTAAAATTCCAATGATATAATAGCTTTAGACGTTTTCAAATAATACGATTTAAGTCCAGTTTCAAATTTCTAAAATAGAGATGGATAGAACACAAAGAGATCTAAAATATTTGAAATGTAAAAAGGAAGATGCGTAACTCACAATATCCATCATAGTGCCCTTGTAGCCAAAATACGACACAAAAGATCTAAAGAAGCCACAGCCAGATTACGCCTCGATCAATCAAAATTCTGCTCCAAACTTTCTCTATTCTTCACCCCCGTCCACCAATCTCTTCGCATCCTCTCCCCAAATTTTTCTTGCCTCCTTTTAAAGAAAATACCAAATTCTCCGTTCAACCGCCCTAACTCCTCTTTCTCCTCCGTAAATTATTTTCAAAATAACTAATTTTATTCACCACTTTGATTAATCATTAATTTATGTATCTATTTGTTTAATTTTAATATTCAAGATTTATTTATTTAATTCATTTTAACCATAATATTTTATTTTCCGAAAAAAGAAGTATTATAACTTTTATTTCAAATCATGCCAATCAATTAAAATCTATTGCCAATAAAATTTACCTTTACTTGGGATAATTACCTTTGAACAACTAATTAATTATTATTATCGAATATTATTAAAAGAATGCAAAACAATTAATTAATTTATTTATTAATAATTCTTTAATTAATATTTTATAAAACTAATTTATTTAATTATAATATTTTCTTTTAATTAACCACTATACCTTTTAATTTTATAATCCTATTTAAATGTCATAATTTGATCAAAAACATTTATTGACCAGAATAAATCAAATGCACTCAAAGTCCAACAATACTTGACCTCACAACGAGTTGAAGTGCATTACAAAGCCAACGCAAAATGGAGGGCACTACATCCTCCCCCCCCTTAGGCCTCGACTTGCTCCTGGAAGTCGAGCTCAAGCATAACCATGGTAACACAACAATAGCAATTATCATAAGCACATCAACACCATAAATGAAAACATCAATCAAACGTCATCAAGCAAGCAATGAAAATTAAACAACCCAACATAAGGAAAAGATACCAAAATGATAATAGTAACGGGGGTTGCAACCAAACTAATTTCCAAACACTAAGACGGAGTGGACAAACTAAGTCGAGGAAACTTTCTGGTCAGCTCCTATGTTCAACGTCAAGCCCATTGGGTGTTTATGATGCTCGCCCAGTCCTGACAATACAGGTGGAATCGAGACTTAATTCCTGCAATCCTGCATGAAAACAAACGTTGTGCACAATACATATATATCACAAATACATCGTGAGAGGAATTCCCAGCATAGTAGGGCACTCGCAAGCGAGTGATACCACACTGTCCCTCCCACTAACTACACATAATAGTCAAAACAATTCTAGTAACGGTAAGCGGTTTGCGCTGCTTGCTGGTTAAAAACTATCAATGCAGGTACTGGCCGCATTCAATTCATCCTGTCGAGAACTAGCGAATAATGATATAAATTACAATTTTTGCGCCGATGCTAATAGCTGCAGGCCAGTTCTGCAACCGATAAGCTACCATAGAACATTGCACATTAGCACCAATCATTCAAGTTGCATCTTAACTTCAAAATACCATATTCTGCTAAAAATCATAGAATAATTCTCTACAAAACCTCACATTTTTGTTAAAACTCATAATTTTCACCCAAATAACTCCATGTTAACCATTATTCAACACCAAATCTCCCATCAATTTCAATAAAAAGGGAAAAAATTTACACCTTCACAGATTCAAGGAAACATAATTCACCATTCAAGGACAACAAAATCGCAAATTCCACACAAACTTGACATATTCACACACATAACACATCACCAAGAAACACATCACACTAAAACTCAAGGGTCCATAGAGCATCCCCGACTGGAAGGATATCGGTGCATTGCGCACTACACCGTGGGGTCCTATCCTTTCAATCGGTTTCCTACACCATCGGCCCAACACTGGTTAACAGAAGAGACTCAGGTTCACAACAATGACAACAGAGAAGTGAAACTCAAGACGTACGGGTCTAAGCGCAAGGTTACATAGTGAGCACAAATAGTGTCCAGTGTATGAACCTATGCTCTGATACCAATATTGTAACGCCCCGCCGTGCGACCCCCAAAGGACAATAACACAATAATTCTTTTTTTTATTTTATTTAGGTAAACATAACATACTTGCAATACCCATTAAGTCATAACATGAATTTCATTTAAGTAAACTCACTAACACAAACATCCTTTGGGGTACACGAAGAGTCATTACGCAACTTAGATCCATAGAACAACCATAAAGATTAAAATCCAAAGATATAAAGTAAACAATAACAAATATAACACATACATGATGATCAATGATAAGAAACCATCTAAATACGCAAATACGTCATATGCATGATCATCCTAACACATTAAATAACAACTACCATGGTCAATATCCACACCAAGTTTAACATTTCATTACAGTACAATGTTTAAGAAGTACAGTGATACAAAAGTGTTTCCAACATGAACAGAAACCATACAACAAGAATCATGATACAAATGAATAGATGAATACACAGTATCGAACTAGCTCCAAGATAAATACAACTCTAGAGTTGCTGCAACAACACCAATCTGCTCCTCTCGATCCTTGACTGGGGACCCAATGGGGTGCTTAGCACATTCCACCCGACCATGTGAGTCTGAAGACCCACCCCCCGTGCTAGGAGCTAACAAGAAAGAGACCTCAACCAAGAACATCCAACAGAGAACCACAAAACTCAACGTCATACAAAAGTATCATAAAACTCAAGGATTACAACCACATCCAAGAATTAACATAATAACTTAAAGTCATAAGTCTCATCACCTAAATCAAAGCAATAGCCAATAAACAAATAACCAAAGGATGATCATGAAACACTTCCAAAAACATAATACAATTCCAATAACATCATAGAACAGTACCATACGAGTACAAGGTCAAAACCTAAACATCCACAAGATTTATACAAGAGCAAAGAATACACCAAAGATAAAATAGGGTAAAACCATAAATCAATTCA
This sequence comes from Sequoia sempervirens, assembly GCA_007258455.2. Taxonomy (NCBI): domain Eukaryota; kingdom Viridiplantae; phylum Streptophyta; class Pinopsida; order Cupressales; family Cupressaceae; genus Sequoia; species Sequoia sempervirens. The sequence continues at coordinate 649,465,665 of VDFB02281492.1, forward strand.
AAACAACTATGTTCCATCAATTCAAGACAAAGACCCACTTCCAGAGGATTTCCAAAGAAACAACATAAGAAGGAGTGTTAGAGGAGAGTGTCATCGCATGGCTTAACATGGATTATCCAGGCTACCACTATCGCAAGGAGCCGCCTCCGTCTACTGACGAATTATCTAGGCATCCCGAGTGCTAGGAACCGCCTCCATCTATGGTTATCCAGGCTTCCTATCTCAAGGTACCGCTCCATAGGGTTGCTCATGTGGAACCGTTAACCTTTCATGAGGACAAGGCAACGATCTTGCCAACCACGGCCTTCTCAATCCCCTTTAGTTTGTGGTAGCACTCAAAGGCGGATGAGGCATCATTTATCTTTTTAATGTGATTCTACCCACCCCCTAATTAATTATTAAATTATCACTTTTTAATTTCACTCTAACGAGGGCTATCCTGGCGCCCCTTTGTGCGCCGACCACCCACTTAGAGCCACTCCCACTCTAGACACTCAAAACATAAAAAACCAAATCCAAGGGTTGTACAACATAACAAGTACAATAGATCCCAACAGAGAAGCATGCAAGGCATTACCCATCTTGCCATCAATACATAATCAAAATCTCAACGATTCATGTACAACCCTTTCAAAGACATGAAACCAAAACACTTGCCACAACAAGGGCACATAAAAGGAGGAACATTAACCAATAGTAAAATAAACCTCTGGAAGATTCTCATAACGTTACACTAGGGTTTCCCCATGAAAAATATGACAACAATAAAAGCAAAACCTCAAAGAACTATTTCCAAATCAAATATAATGAGTGAATAAGCCAAAATAAGATCAACAACTCCATCCATACTACATACTTAACTTCAATACGAAATAAATCAGAAATTCAAAAGATCAACTATCCACGACTCATAAACAAAACACGAGTTCCCAATTACATTGCAACACAACTTAAATGACAAAAGATTCCTTGAATCAAAAATAATCTCCAAAGGTATTCACACCAATACGGAAACATCCAAAACAATCCTTCAACAACAGAGGTAGGATCATGCAACCAGGCATCCAAGGGAGACCTCAATTTCCTCCTCACAAGATACCCGTACAGTTGGTAAACAAATGACCTTTGATGAAATTCAACCGACATGACAACAATGTAATTAAATGTTTCAGCAATATAATAAAAGTGGAAAGATTGCATACAACAAGAAGCATAAACTTATCACAACCAAGCATCACATTTGTATCCAAAATACTCCACCACAAAATCAAATATGAACTCAATGATCAAGATCACCTATGGAAACTAAACAACTCAAGAGATACATTGAAACAAATTCATCATAACAATCCTCAAACACGGGGATACACTTAATGAATAATAATAATCACACAAACACTTTCTATCCATCCGCGAGGACCTAAATCTAATCACAACTTTATGACACAAAAGAGCTCCATCCATAAACAAAACTCAAATAAAATAAAATAAAAATACATAATCGTCTTGATACAAACCAACTGGCTCAAACCATCAAATCAATCATGAAACAAGTAAGCATCCATATAGAGAATTCACGAAAAAGAGAATAAGGAGGTGGTCATCATTTAGAACTCATCTAATAAACCTACATTTATATAAAAATAAATAGTCAAATTAACAACTATCAATTCTCCTATTTACCAAAATAAACTAAAATAGTCAACTCTACAACTATCAATTCTCCTATTTACCAAAATAAACTATCCTAACCAAGAAATTTTCTTATTTTCAATATATCCCTATCTACTTCATAAACTTATAAATATAAAACAATCACACTTATATTCACGTCACACAATTACATGAATGGATGTTTATACAATATGTTCATTTCAATAACGATTCCTAGGTCTTAAAAATAATTTAAAAGATTCCAACGAGGACACCACAATTGGGATACATAAAATTTCCCTTAAATGAATAATGACTATTCCAAAAACAATTTATCCATTCGTTAATAAGAGTTTAATTTAAAATAAATAAAGGAACTCTTTAATCACATATCATAATTATCTCAAAACATATTCTATCACACTCAGAATACTAACCCAACAATCCAAAGCAATAAACTTCAAAGAACAATAGTACTATCGTCTTTTATGAATCTCCTAAATTATAAAAAAACATGCATAATTAAGAGTTATGTACATATAGAAATATATGAGTATGTATATACATATATCAATTCCATATTATTCAATTCTATCTCTTAGATATTTCAATAAGGAAAAGGATTCTATTCCTAAATGAAATGACTTACATAAAAAGGAAATTTTAAATCAAACAATTAATGAACGAAGTCAGAATATTAGATAAAGTAGATTTTTTTCTGAAAACCACTAGAATAAATCTTAAAGTATGCTTAATGATGATCATGTATTTTATTCACTTTCTATATATTACTTGAATGAAAATTATAAATAATAATGAAATCCTTTCAGGTGAAGTTTGGGTAGTTTCTTTCCTAGAATGGTATATATATATTTATAATAAGGATAGAGTAAATGTTTGCAGGTGTCATAAGAAGTTTCCTCTAAATATATATATATATATTTTTTTTACAATCTTAGTTAATAAAATAAGATGATCACTACTTGAAGTTGGTTCCTAAAAGGATGCAAATTATGTTCTAACGCACAACAGAGACAGTTAAATGAGATTAGAGAAATTATTCAACACCTAAGAGTTGCAGCTGAGACAGGCGGTCAATGGTTTCAGGGAGGCTATTTAATTCTGTACAATGCCTTAACTCTAATTGCTATAACTGTGGCGAGTTGCCAAGTATATTAGAAAGTGAATACTAGAATTTGGAACTATCGCCATCTACTTGCATTATTATCAAATCTTAAATGTTACCCACAAAAAAAGAAAAAAAGGAGAAAGGTGAGCGGTGGGAAAAAGAGAGGAGAACGGTGAGGTGCAAATATGTGGCTTAAAAGCAGAGGAAATAATGTACAACTTTTTCTTTTCTAAACTGGATGTTTTCCTGCTTGGTGGCGAGTTTCCAGAGATGCGTTTAATTTTGAAGTTGGAAGTTAAACTTCACCACGATCAAAGGCAGCTTACTAATGTTCTAGTATACAGACAATACTTATTTTCAAGTGCTGCAACTGTGATAGACTGTCAACAGAACCAAGCAGGTTATTCAAACGTTTTAACTCTTATTAAGTTTATGTGCTGCGGGTGTGACTGGTTGACAATGACAACAGAGAGGTTATTTAAACCTACAAACTTCCTAGTGTGCACCAGTTCCGCAACAAGTCAGGTTGATAATGAACTTAGAAAGATTATTTAAACCTTTAAATTGTCTATCTATTCAGGTGCGTGGCTGAAAGGAAGCAAAATGTGGGTTTATTTCCCCAATAGATGATAGAAAAGAAATAGTTTGCAATTGAAAAGTATAACAACCATTATAAATAGTTATATATTTATATGCCTAAATATGATTATGACTTGCATACAGTGACAGAAGATTCTTTTAAATACAGCCAGCGCCTATCTACAAAAATCATGAATAGCTAACACAATGAGAAGATGACCTAGTATTTAAGGTCAAAAGAATTGGGATTGTTCTAAAATTAAGAGCTCTGAATCAGACAACCAGCAATAACTAAGGGAAACAATTTAATATTTTGTCATACGTTATGGCTACATGAAAAGGTGTATGCAAAGACAAGGAAGGCGAACTGATCCCAAAAGGGGATTTTCAAGAATGCAATATCATGAAATGCCATTATTTCAGATTAAAAGAATGCATTGAAAGGACCTTCTAAATTTTCAACCATACGCTAGAGGTCAAATGGCTGAGATGGCGCAAATAGGGCATAGCAAGCGAAATTGATTTAGGGAATGCCATGAGAACTGTCTTGGTATGGTCGATGATATTTGCATGACAAGCCTAAAATTCCAATGATATAATAGCTTTAGACGTTTTCAAATAATACGATTTAAGTCCAGTTTCAAATTTCTAAAATAGAGATGGATAGAACACAAAGAGATCTAAAATATTTCAAATGTAAAAAGGAAGATGCGTAACTCACAATATCCATCATAGTGCCCTTGTAGCCAAAATACGACACAAGAGATCTAAAGAAGCCACAGCCAGATTACGCCTCGATCAGTCAAAATTCTGCTCCAAACTTTCTCTGTTCTTCACCCCCATCCACCAATCTCTTCGCATCCCCTCCCCAAATTTTTCTTGCCTCCTTTTAAAGAAAATACCAAATTCTCCGTTCAACCGCCCTAACTCCTCTTTCTCCTCCGTAAATTATTTTCAAAATAACTAATTTTATTCACCACTTTGATTAATCATTAATTTATGTATCTATTTATTTAATTTTAATATTCAAGATTTATTTATTTAATTCATTTTAACCATAATATTTTATTTTCCGAAACAAGAAGTATTATAACTTTTATTTCAAATCATGCCAATCAATTAAAATCTATTGCCAATAAAATTTACCTTTACTTGGGATAATTACCTTTGAACAACTAATTAATTATTATTATCGAATATTGTTAAAAGAATGCAAAAAAAATAATTAATTAATTTATTAATAATTCTTTAATTAATATTTTATAAAACTAATTTATTTAATTATAATATTTTCTTTTAATTAACCACTATACCTTTTAATTTTATAATCCTATTTAAATGCCATAATTTGATCAAAAACATTTATTGACCAGAATAAATCAAATGCACTCAAAGTCCAACAATACTTGACCTCACAACGAGTTGAAGGGCATTACAGAGCCAACGCAAAATGGAGGGCACTACATCCTCCCCCCCTTAGGCCTCGACTTACTCCTGGAAGTCGAGCTCAAGCATAACCATGGTAACACAACAATAACAATTATGATAAGCACATCAACACGATAAATGAAAACATCAATCAAACGTCATCAAGCAAGCAATGAAAATTAAACAACCCAACAAAAGAAAAATATACCAAAATGATAATAGTAACGGGGGTTGCAACCAAACTAATTTCCAAACACTAAGACGAAGTGGACAACCTAAGTCGAAGAAACTTTTTGGTTAGCTCCTATGTTCAACGTCAAGCCCATTGGGTGTTTATGATGCTCGCCCAGTCCTGACAATGCAGGTGGAATCGAGACTTAATTCCTGCAATCCTGCATACAAACAAACGTTGTGCACAATACATATATATCACAAATACACCATGAGAGGAAATCCCAGCATAGTAGGGCACTCACGAGCGAGTGATACCACACTGTCCCTCCCACTAACTACACATAATAGTCAAAACAATTCTAGTAACTCGTAAACAGTTTACTTCTTACTAGTTAGGCAATATTCGCATAAAGGTACTAACCATGACCTAATTCATCTATTATATCAAAAGGAACTACTACTTGGAATAATGAGTATCTATACCTACATATTACAATTACTTTACCTTCGTCACTATGCTTTCTGAAGCCAAGTTCCTGTAAATCAAAAGCTAACATAGAACATTGCACATTAGTACCAATAATTCAAGTTGCATTTTAACCTCAAGATACTATATTCTGCTAAAAAATCATAGTATAATTCTCTACAAAACCTCACATTTTCGTTAAAACTCATAATCTTCACCCAAAGAACTTCACTTTAACCATTATTCAACACCAAATCTCACATCAATTTCAATAAAAAGGCAAAATTTTACACCTTCACAGATTCAAGCAAACATAATTCACCATTCAAGGACAACAAAATCGCAAATTCCACTCAAACTTGACATATTCACACACATAACACATCACCAAGAAACACATCACACTAAAACTCAAGGGTGCATAGAGCATCCCCGACAGAAAAGATATCGGTGCATTGCGCACTACACCGCGGGTCCTATCCTTCCAATCGGTTTCCTGCACCATCGACCCGACACTGGTTAACAGAAGAGACTCAGGTTCACAACAATGACAACAGAGAAGTGAAACTCAAGACGTACGGGTCTAAGCGCAAGGTTACATAGTGAGCACAAATAGTGTCCAGTGTATGAACCTATGCTCTGATACCAATATTGTAACGCCCCGCCGTGCGAACCCCAAAGGACAATAACACAATAATTACAGCACAATTTTTTTTATTTTATTTAGGTAAACATAACATACTTGCAATACCCATTAAGTCATAACATGAATTTCATTTAAGTAAACTCACTAACACAAACATCCTTTGGGGTACACGAAGAGTCATTACGCAACTTAGATCCATAGAACAACCATAAAGATTAAAATCCAAAGATATAAAGTAAACAATAACAAATATAACACATACATGATGATCAATGATAAGAAACCATCTAAATACGCAAATACGTCATATGCATGATCATCCTAACACATTAAATAACAACTACCATGGTCAATATCCACACCAAGTTTAACATTTCATTACAGTACAATGTTTAAGAAGTACAGTGATACAAAAGTGTTTCCAACATGAACGGAAACCATACAACAAGAATCATGATACAAATGAATAGATGAATACACAGTATCGAACTAGCTCCAAGATAAATACAACTCTAGAGTTGCTGCAACAACACCAATCTGCTCCTCTCGATCCTTGACTGGGGACCCAATGGGGTGCTTAGCACATTCCACCCGACCATGTGAGTCTGAAGACCCACCCCCCGTGCTAGGAGCTAACAAGAAAGAGACCTCAACCAAGAACATCCAACAGAGAACCACAAAACTCAACGTCATACAAAAGTATCATAAAACTCAAGGATTACAACCACATCCAAGAATTAACATAATAACTTAAAGTCATAAGTCTCATCACCTAAATCAAAGCAATAGCCAATAAACAAATAACCAAAGGATGATCATGAAACACTTCCAAAAACATAATACAATTCCAATAACATCATAGAACAGTACCATACGAGTACAAGGTCAAAACCCAAACATCCACAAGATTTATACAAGAGCAAAGAATACACCAAAGATAAAATAGGGTAAAACCATAAATCAATTCAAAACAACTATGTTCCATCAATTCAAGACAAAGACCCACTTCCAGAGGATTTCCAAAGAAACAACATAAGAAGGAGTGTTAGAGGAGAGTGTCATCGCATGGCTTAACATGGATTATCCAGGCTACCACTATCGCAAGGAGCCACCTCCGTCTACTGACGAATTATCTAGGCATCCCGAGCGCTAGGAACCGCCTCCATCTATGGTTATCCAGGCTTCCTATCTCAAGGTACCGCTCCATAGGGTTGCTCATGCGGAACCGTTAACCTTTCATGAGGACAAGGCAACGATCTTGCCAACCACGGCCTTCTCAATCCCCTTTAGTTTGTGGTAGCACTCAAAGGCGGATGAGGCATCATTTATCTTTTTAATGTGATTCTACCCACCCCCTAATTAATTATTAAATTATCACTTTTTAATTTCACTCTAACGAGGGCTATCCTGGCGCCCCTTTGTGCGCCGACCACCCACTTAGAGCCACTCCCACTCTAGACACTCAAAACATAAAAAACCAAATCCAAGGGTTGTACAACATAACAAGTACAATAGATCCCAACAGAGAAGCATGCAAGGCATTACCCATCTTGCCATCAATACATAATCAAAATCTCAACGATTCATGTACAACCCTTTCAAAGACATGAAACCAAAACACTTGCCACAACAAGGGCACATAAAAGGAGGAACATTAACCAATAGTAAAATAAACCTCTGGAAGATTCTCATAACGTTACACTAGGGTTTCCCCATGAAAAATATGACAACAATAAAAGCAAAACCTCAAAGAACTATTTCCAAATCAAATATAATGAGTGAATAAGCCAAAATAAGATCAACAACTCCATCCATACTACATACTTAACTTCAATACGAAATAAATCAGAAATTCAAAAGATCAACTATCCACGACTCATAAACAAAACATGAGTTCCCAATTACATTGCAACACAACTTAAATGACAAAAGATTCCTTGAATCAAAAATAATCTCCAAAGGTATTCACACCAATACGAAAACATCCAAAACAATCCTTCAACAACAGAGGTAGGATCATGCAACCAGGCATCCAAGGGAGACCTCAATTTCCTCCTCACAAGATACCCGTACAGTTGGTAAACAAATGACCTTTGATGAAATTCAACCGACATGACAACAATGTAATTAAATGTTTCAGCAATATAATAAAAGTGGAAAGATTGCATACAACAAGAAGCATAAACTTATCACAACCAAGCATCACATTTGTATCCAAAATACTCCACCACAAAATCAAATATGAACTCAATGATCAAGATCACCTATGGAAACTAAACAACTCAAGAGATACATTGAAACAAATTCATCATAACAATCCTCAAACACGGGGATACACTTAATGAATAATAATAATCACACAAACACTTTCTATCCATCCGCGAGGACCTAAATCTAATCACAACTTTATGACACAAAAGAGCTCCATCCATAAACAAAACTCAAATAAAATAAAATAAAAATACATAATCGTCTTGATACAAACCAACTGGCTCAAACCATCAAATCAATCATGAAACAAGTAAGCATCCATATAGAGAATTCACGAAAAAGAGAATAAGGAGGTGGTCATCATTTAGAACTCATCTAATAAACCTACATTTATATAAAAATAAATAGTCAAATTAACAACTATCAATTCTCCTATTTACCAAAATAAACTAAAATAGTCAACTCTACAACTATCAATTCTCCTATTTACCAAAATAAACTATCCTAACCAAGAAATTTTCTTATTTTCAATATATCCCTATCTACTTCATAAACTTATAAATATAAAACAATCACACTTATATTCACGTCACACAATTACATGAATGGATGTTTATACAATATGTTCATTTCAATAACGATTCCTAGGTCTTAAAAATAATTTAAAAGATTCCAACGAGGACACCACAATTGGGATACATAAAATTTCCCTTAAATGAATAATGACTATTCCAAAAACAATTTATCCATTCGTTAATAAGAGTTTAATTTAAAATAAATAAAGGAACTCTTTAATCACATATCATAATTATCTCAAAACATATTCTATCACACTCAGAATACTAACCCAACAATCCAAAGCAATAAACTTCAAAGAACAATAGTACTATCGTCTTTTATGGATCTCCTCAATTATAAACAAACATGCATAATTAAGAGTTATGTACATATAGAAATATATGAGTATGTATATACATATATCAATTCCATATTATTCAATTCTATCTCTTAGATATTTCAATAAGGAAAAGGATTCTATTCCTAAATGAAATGACTTACATAAAAAGGAAATTTTAAATCAAACAATTAATGAAAGAAGTCAGAATATTAGATAAAGTAGATTTTTTTCTGAAAACCACTAGAATAAATCTTAAAGTATGCTTAATGATGATCATGTATTTTATTCACTTTCGATATATTACTTGAATGAAAATTCTAAATAATAATGAAATCCTTTCAGGTGAAGTTTGGGTAGTTTCTTTCCTAGAATGGTATATATATATTTATAATAAGGATAGAGTAAATGTTTGCAGGTGTCATAAGAAGTTTCCTCTAAATATATATATATATATTTTTTTTACAATCTTAGTTAATAAAATAAGATGATCACTACTTGAAGTTGGTTCCTAAAAGGATGCAAATTATGTTCTAACGCACGACAGAGACAGTTAAATGAGATTAGAGAAATTATTCAACACCTAAGAGTTGCAGCTGAGACAGGCGGTCAATGGTTTCAGGGAGGCTATTTAATTCTGTACAATGCCTTAACTCTAATTGCTATAACTGTGGCGAGTTGCCAAGTATATTAGAAAGTGAATACTAGAATTTGGAACTATCGCCATCTACTTGCATTATTATCAAATCTTAAATGTTACCCACAAAAAAAGAAAAAAAGGAGAAAGGTGAGCGGTGGGAAAAAGAGAGGAGAACGGTGAGGTGCAAATATGTGGCTTAAAAGCAGAGGAAATAATGTACAACTTTTTCTTTTCTAAACTGGATGTTTTCCTGCTTGGTGGCGAGTTTCCAGAGATGCGTTTAATTTTGAAGTTGGAAGTTAAACTTCACCACGATCAAAGGCAGCTTACTAATGTTCTAGTATACAGACAATACTTATTTTCAAGTGCTGCAACTGTGATAGACTGTCAACAGAACCAAGCAGGCTATTCAAACGTTTTAACTCTTATTAAGTTTATGTGCTGCGGGTGTGACTGGTTGACAATGACAACAGAGAGGTTATTTAAACCTACAAACTTCCTAGTGTGCACCAGTTCCGCAACAAGTCAGGTTGATAATGAACTTAGAAAGATTATTTAAACCTTTAAATTGTCTATCTATTCAGGTGCGTGGCTGAAAGGAAGCAAAATGTGGGTTTATTTCCCCAATAGATGATAGAAAAGAAATAGTTTGCAATTGAAAAGTATAACAACCATTATAAATAGTTATATATTTATATGCCTAAATATGATTATGACTTGCATACAGTGATAGAAGATTCTTTTAAATACAGCCAGCGCCTATCTACAAAAATCATGAATAGCTAACACAATGAGAAGATGACCTAGTATTTAAGGTCAAAAGAATTGGGATTGTTCTAAAATTAAGAGCTCTGAATCAGACAACCAGCAATAACTAAGGGAAACAATTTAATATTTTGTCATACGTTATGGCTACATGAAAAGGTGTATGCAAAGACAAGGAAGGCGAACTGATCCCAAAAGGGGATTTTCAAGAATGCAATATCATGAAATGCCATTATTTCAGATTAAAAGAATGCATTGAAAGGACCTTCTAAATTTTCAACCATACGCTAGAGGTCAAATGGCTGAGATGGCGCAAATAGGGCATAGCAAGCGAAATTGATTTAGGGAATGCCATGAGAACTGTCTTGGTATGGTCGATGATATTTGCATGACAAGCCTAAAATTCCAATGATATAATAGCTTTAGACGTTTTCAAATAATATGATTTAAGTCCAGTTTCAAATTTCTAAAATAGAGATGGATAGAACACAAAGAGATCTAAAATATTTGAAATGTAAAAAGGAAGATGCGTAACTCACAATATCCATCATAGTTCCCTTGTAGCCAAAATACGACACAAGAGATCTAAAGAAGCCACAGCCAGATTACGCCTCGATCAGTCAAAATTCTGCTCCAAACTTTCTCTGTTCTTCACCCCCGTCCACCAATCTCTTCGCATCCCCTCCCCAAATTTTTCTTGCCTCCTTTTAAAGAAAATACCAAATTCTCCGTTCAACCGCCCTAACTCCTCTTTCTCCTCCGTAAATTATTTTCAAAATAACTAATTTTATTCACCACTTTGATTAATCATTAATTTATGTATCTATTTATTTAATTTTAATATTCAAGATTTATTTATTTAATTCATTTTAACCATAATATTTTATTTTCCGAAACAAGAAGTATTATAACTTTTATTTCAAATCATGCCAATCAATTAAAATCTATTGCCAATAAAATTTACCTTTACTTGGGATAATTACCTTTGAACAACTAATTAATTATTATTATCGAATATTGTTAAAAGAATGCAAAAAAAATAATTAATTAATTTATTAATAATTCTTTAATTAATATTTTATAAAACTAATTTATTTAATTATAATATTTTCTTTTAATTAACCACTATACCTTTTAATTTTATAATCCTATTTAAATGCCATAATTTGATCAAAAACATTTATTGACCAGAATAAATCAAATGCACTCAAAGTCCAACAACACTTGACCTCACAACGAGTTGAAGGGCATTACAGAGCCAACGCAAAATGGAGGGCACTACAAAAAATTAATGTAGAATAGTTAAACCTTAGCATGGGCTTGTTGTCCAAGATGGAATACAGTATGATTGGCTTTTCTAACCTGGAACAAGTTTTGATAGGTGGTGAATACAAAGGTCATATGGTTAAGGTTTATAAATTTCTCCTAGAAGTGACATGTCATCAAAGCGTTGTGAAGATAAGGAGAAGGATTGTGTAGAGATTTGAGTTTTGTTTCAATTTTCCATCACAACCTAACATTTAAATGTAATATCAACATTTAAGGGAATGCCACAAATGTATTGTCGCCTTGAAGGGGAAATTTTGAAGAAATAAAATCCATACACCAATGTAAATGCTCCAAAATATCTTCAAACACTTTTTGATTGGTTACTTCTCATGTTTAAATGTATTTTGTCCTTTCGTAACTTGGCATCACTGCTTAAGTTTTATTTGCAGTGAATTAAGCAGTGAATGAAGCTTTTTTATTTTTGTTTTGATTGCGTCTATACAAAAGAATTTTTAGACTCATTTTAAAAGAGATTCAAGTCCTCAAGTTTTTTAGTCTTTGTATAATTTAGCATTGTACAGTCAGGCCTTCTAAAGTTTCAAAAAAGAGATGATGTAATTTTTCCCTTTAGTAACAAAAAATAGCTCAATATTGTTGTTTATGCTACACGTCATGATATTATTTTTTACGTATTGTAATAAAAAATCCTTTGGATCTTAATAGTAAAGGATTATCCATGGTTATCATTCCATATTTTTTGTGATGAATGTTTAATTGTTGGATTCTATTCAAGTAATAGATTAAAATTGCTTTCAATGGAATCATTAAGGATATTGTGATTAGAGTAAGGATTTTGAAGAAGATTAATAGTATTATCTATTTATTTGTTTCTCAAATGTTGTAAGTTAGTGAGGTATAAGAAACCATTGAATTAGTTTCATGTGGGAGAGAACTACTTCATTTTTGACTCCCAACAAATAAGGCTCTATTTTTGTTAATCCACATAACTCAAACTAGGGTTGAATGAGTTTAAAATTGAAAATTTATCTTCAATATTATTTGTTTTTCAGTTATTCCCACTTCACACCTTCAAACTACAAAGTATTATAGGGTTTTGAAGATTATTTATACAATCAAACTCACCCTCTAAATTATCAATATGAATTTGTAATTTGTTCAACATCATTGACACCATTGTTGTAATCTAAGGAATGATGTTATATGAAGAGGAACCCACCTTGGCTTTACAAATGCTAAAGTGAAGAAGAAAATAATTATAAGATCAATCTCCTATAATTTGGTCACTAACCTAGTACTTTTGTGCATACGATATAGCTATATCCCTAGAGAAACTTGGAAAATTAGTTGGAAACAAGAATAGATTGGTGACTTTGCATAGGGAAAAGCAAGGAATTTCTAGTTATGTCAAATCACTCTTGCAATAGAATTTGAAATTTGAAAATATCCTAAATTATTTTGGTGGTGACTCTTATAACTCCAAGCCAGTGAAGCCAAGAACATTGCAAATATTTCTATCAATATGCATGGAAGAAGATCTCTATTAAAAAATATTCATGCTACAAAGAAACTAGAAATTGAATTGGAGAACAAAAAATAGACCTAGAAAGTGAGGGATGCAAGTAGGTCAATTCCTACTCATCAAAAACATTTTTTTTATACTAGTGATGATGGTTCCTCTATTAGATTTGTAAATCTTAGTCTCATAACTAAATGTGAAGAATTTAAAATAAAAAAACTTTGGTTAGGACTTGAACAAGAGGCCTACCAAGAAAACATTGAAAGGGAGAGAGACAGAGAGATAATTCAAAAGGGATATGATCTAAAACATAATGGTATAAGTCAAAATATCAAATAAAAAACTCCTATTAATTTTTATTTAGAAAATATTTATGCCATCCCTATAATACTAGAGCAAACTCCTTTCTCTTATGAAAATCTTTCCACATCTAGAGTGGTCCAATATAATGCCCCCAAGTTTTTCAAAAAGTATCCATTTCTGGGGATGTGCTTCCAATTGAAGAGGAACTATTGAAGGAAGTAAATGATCTTCAATTTAAATTAAATAAACTATATGAGATAAAAATTAGAGAGCCTACGAAGAGAAGAGATGATATGAGAAGAAGAATTGAAAACATGAAGGCTTCTTATAAATTTGGTAATACATTAATATTTAAAAAATAAAATCTTGTTGAAACCAACAATACTCTAAATGTACCTCTTACTAATTCTAGTTAAAATACTTGGAGTAACTCTATAGTGACTAGAATAGTCCCATTGAACTCACATACAAATGTTGTGTCTCAAGCTAGACCATATACAGATGTTGCAAGAAATATTTCACTAGGAGGTTCAAATCTTGTCATTTCATTGCAAAGTAGTTATTGTAAAACTTTTGAGCCTATGAATTCTAATGGGTATGTGCGGGATCATGATGGGTCAAAAAGTGGCAATATGATGGGTATGTGGCTGATGACTTTTTTTTTAACCCAAAATTAATGAAATGAAAAGGGTTTTTAAAGGAGATTCTCAGGTTTCCACCAATACAAATTATACTTTATTTTGAATTTAATAAGTAATTATTATTCATCTTCTATTCAAATTATGACTAAAGTCCTGATTGAAAAAAATATATAACTTTCAAACGATATCACATTTTTTGAATCCAAAACATGTGTCACATTCTATGCTTTGCATACTATAGGATTAAAAAAAAAAAATTGAATTTCATGAAGTTTTTACCAAGTTAAAGTGGTCAAACATAATGAAGTTTTTATATTTTTAAAAGTTTTAATAAAAAATTCATAATTAATTAATTGGAAGAAAATTACAAAAAATATGTATCACATCGGGACATGAGTCATCTACTTATATCTAAAATATTATACAAAAATATTATCATTTTATTGTGGTTAGGGTGGTCAGACAAACACCTACTTATTTTTTCCTTGAAATTTAAGTACTATTGCATTGAAATTTCAAATTTTCACCAAATAGATTTATTTTCTTTCAAACAAAAACTAATAGTTTAGAAACTACATTCAATTTGCTATAGATTATATTCTTACATATTTTTGAAATAATATAGATAACTTTTTCAAATTTTTACATCAAGTTGCCTAACTCTAATTTTTCTAATTTTGTTGCCAATTAAGGGCCTGTTTTTTCCATGATGATCCTACACATACCCTAATTTTATAGTAAATCCTCAATTAAATATTACTCCTAACTCTTAGTTGTAGAAAAATGCTCAATAATAAAATGTTGGTATAGGAGGAATGCACGAGAAAAAAAATTTAGGACAAAACCCTTATGCAAGTGGCTATATGTCAAATAATAAGTGATATAATTAGATGGGTTCCTTGAACCCTCAGGTGCTACATAATGTCCCCCCCAATATAGGTTCTTAGTGAAATCCCCCATTCAACCATCAAAATGTCATACCACAACATTACCAAATGTCACCTCAACAAAATATATAGTTTGCAAACCAAAATACTCAACCAAATCAAGGGATGGGAAATAATAAAGTAAAAAGGGCCTTACAAATGAAAATATATAGATAGTTGGAATTTTTGGTATCCTTGTATACCCAAACCCAATTTATAGCGAGGTAATGTCATCATTTATTAGAATTTCTAGAAATAATGTTGTAATTGGAGAAGAAAATATTAAAAAAATCCTAAACCTAATGGATAATTTTTAATTGGAGGATGAGGATGTAGTCATGAAGCTATTTATGCAATATTTTACTGATGAAGCAGATATTGGTACAAAACTTTGCTAGATTCAAGTATAGGATCCTGGGATGAATTTGAAAGTGTATTCACATAATAGTATGGGGACCAAAATTGACCCAAGGTTTTTCACAAATGAATTCACCAATATCACCAAGGGTTACAATGAGATAGTGTCATATTTTAATGCTATATTCACTAGGGTTTTGAATAAAATTCCACCACACATGGGGCCTAATTCAAATCTATATGGTTTTGTACTGTAATGAATATGACCTAAAGATGGGTTATGAAGTGGGGGATAATCATCCTTGATCACTTAGAATTTTTTTTAAATTGCTACACATATTAAAAATAATCGAAAAGCATTAGGAAAAGTGAGCAAAAGAAAAGATGTCAAAATACTACAAAACTGAATAGTAGATCAAAATAATCCTTTACTTTTGAAGAAAATTCAAATAAAGTGATGTGTTCCCTTAAAGATCTCAACTACAAGGTAATTAAGAATAAAAAATTCACCACATGACAAACAAAAATTCTAAAAGAAGGATAGAATGTCAAGGTTATCAGATCAGTCCTATAATATTACTTGGTAGAATGGTAAACTTGTGCAACAAAATCAAAGAGGTGCACTAAATAGAGAAACTCTAGACACTCTTAAGAGGTCTAGTTCAAGTATAATGGAGGATCATTTATGGTGTTTAGTATATTAATCACCCCATTCACCATCACAGTGCATGATCTAGCACAATCATTTGAAGAACTTGCAGCACCATGTGATGACTACAATGATCATTAATATGGGGGAAACTAGGATATAAACATGTTCTTAGCAAAGTTGCATGGTAAAAATGAGGATTATTAAAGAAGGTGGAAGCAAACAAGGACATCAAGATCATTCAATAGGAAGTGAAAAAGTAGTGTGAAAAGGAAAAACAATAAATAAATAAAAATTTAATGAGGTATCTACTAGCCAAGTTTTATCTCCACTTGTCAAAGTATCATAATAAAAAAATGGAAGTGAAAAAGGCTAACATCAAGAGTTCTCGGAAGGAGAATCTTCAAAAAAAAAAGAATAAAAAGTTAGTAGTCCTATCCTACCTAATACACTTAATTATTCTCGAGTTGATATGGTACAAGTCTTATAAGAAGTGAGAATTTATGTTCTATTGCTGGAAATGATGAGAATAGAAGAGCATAAGGATACATTTTTATCTTTGATTACTAGCATTGCCAAAGGACCTATTGATGGCAAGAAGGTCAGATTTTAGTTGGAGAAAGGAAAAAAGAAAAATAACAACATAGAAAAAGGTGATAAATGTATACAAAAAAACTTGAAGTATATCTAGTCACAACCATGACCAAGTTTCCTTCTCAAGTTGATCCTTTAAATGTTTGTTTTCTAATAAATGTTGAGTTGGTAAATAATTGCATGATTGACTTAGAAGTCTCAATAAATTTTATGCATTTGCATATATATTAAGTCAAGTAGTATTACAAGTTAGCAAGACATGGCTCAAGGGAAGTCCTAGTGATTGGGATTATTAAAGACATGGAATTCAAGCTTTCTGCATACCTTGAAAAGGATTTCATAATGAATGTTATATATTAGTTGACATTCTATCCCAATATGGGATGTTGTTGTCAAGGAAATGGGTTGTAATAGTGGGTGGAAGTTTACAGTTGGACCTATCTTGTGCCATGATTCCTGTTAGTGGAAAAATGTGAAATTAAATACAAAAAAAATATCCCAATCTTATTGAAGCCATTGATTTTGATAAGGAGGCCTACTTCTTTGATATTGGTATGAACAACTTCAATGTTGTGGAATCTTAATCTAAGAGAGATAAATTTACACCAATAGCTCAAGAAGTGCATGAACAAGTTTAGAAAGATAACTTGTAGTGAATGTATTTTGATGAAGCTTGTTCAAAAGGAGTAAGTGTTGGTGTGATCCTTACATCACCAAGAGGTAGATCCTATAAGTACTCATTTTATCTATGATTATTGCATTCTATGAGATAACATATCTTGAAGTATTGATTTCAAATAGTTTACTTGCCTACTATATGCCTCCACATTTCTCTATACAAACCAGTTCGTAACATATTTCTAAAAAAATTCCATTTTTTGCATCAGCAAGGAGGGCATTGGGAAAAGTTGATGATTTTGACTCCACAATTGTTTGTTTCATACCTATCTTACAATCATGGTATTCCTTAAAGAATTTTTTTTTTAAGCAATACTTCACATGCCTAGTTTGTGGTTTGTGTTTCCACACTCTTGCATTCATGACTTGAAATAGGATAATTTTGTAGTTTTTGAATAGAAAATGTATTTCCATTTGATTTTTTTTTTGTTATCAATAATGTTGGTGTCAACCACCTCCCAAAAGCACCATTTGCTACAAAAAATCCTTCACAATGTATGAGAGAAGTATAGCTATTTCACCAAGAAAGAGTGAATGAATTGAGATACCAAAATTACATATTGTACAGGCTTTTAAAAGAATGAAATATATGGTGAGTGAGAAAACTACCCGATACGGGAGAGAACCACCCAGTGATTAAATGAACTAATAAACTAAATGCAATATGCCTAAGTAAACTTAAGTGTGGTAAATATCCTATTTACCTTACAAATAATAATCTCATAAATGTTTTTACTATATCATTTTCCTCTGATTCTTATAGAGCACTCGATTTAATTGCTTTTAACTTATCTAGTGAAATTTTTTTTAATATCTCCCAAGCTAAAAGGAGTTTTATCCTAAAATTTTGCCACATTATGTTTAGACAATTGAGAAATATCCCTATAAAATAATTTGGTTCCAACTCTTACCAATTTTTCAATTTAATTATTTTGTTAATCAATATAAACTATGTAACTACTTAGAAGATTTCAAATGAAAGATGAAAGATTCTTCTTTGAACTCATGCACAAATTATTTTGAGAATGATGCAATAAACTCACATGAGCTAGATCAAATGCAACATTTCTAATATGTATAACTATGACCACTTGACATGAAAGAACATTTGACACCAACACTTTGTGACTATATATGCAGATTGATACCTCCAATTTAGCAAGTGAATTGATCCTTGAGGATGATCATGATATTTATAACTAAGATCAACTCAATGAAGGTGTTTAACATATAGTAACACTTATTAATTTGAGTGAAAATTTTAAAATGACCAATGTCAAATACACAGTAACATAACCATTTTCGAATTCAACCATAGATAAAATAATTTTCATATTTTAAAAGAACTGAAAATATATACTTTAAAAACCTACTAAACCTATTTTATTTCTTTTTTCTAATTGGATCATTTGTTATCAATTAATAGAACCTCATGAATGCATTAATATTTATACTTTGAACAAAAATTAATAAAATAAAAAAATACATGTAAAGAATCATAAAACAAAACACAAAAAAAAAAAAATCAAAACATCCAAAACAGAACTACTTTAGGAAACACTCATAAAAAAAACCAAAACATCCAAAAGAGAATAAAAAGTTTGGTTAAAAAATTTGCAACTTTTCATAGCTATAGTTTTAAATAAATCTATGCAAAACAAACCCCATGATTTGATTGGCTGAATTGATTGGCTGAATTGGAGAAGTTTAATCACCGTTTACTGTTTCTAGCCTCCGCTATAGTTCCCGGCAGGAACTAAAAATAACAAACATAGCTGAACAACTAAGAGAAGCACAATACAAACATCTCTTGCAATATACAAGTTACAGTATAATCATAAGAGTTTAATAAGAGCAGAAATTGCTGCAATAAACTCTAGCAAGAAATAAAGGCTATGTACTAGAATGATCTTATATATGATTTATATTCCATAATAGAATAGTCACTGATAACAAAGAAGTAATAAACTATTCTTGCATAAAAACAAAAATCTTAGATTTAATAGAAAAAAGTAGGAGTAAAGTCACCGAGCAATTGGGAAGTGGTCTGCCAGACAATTGTTGACAACAAACGAGTAATAGGGCGTCCATAGACATTAAGAATGCCTTCCTCCAAGTCAACTCTCATCATGTTTGCAACCAAACTGACAACTTACAATCAATATTATTTCCTGACATAAAAAATTATCCTCCTGTTTATCTTATAATGTGCTTCAGTGGAGTCATTTATATATGAAATAATGCATTTATGGAAGGAAGTATTATGCCCACTATTACATATTACATTTTCTGTGCAATGGATAAATGAAGCTACACGCACTTAGAATAAGATATTATAGTTTTTCAAATTTTAAAGTGTTTTTTATAGTTTGAATGATTATTTTTTAGAAAAATATTTTTTACAATAAATTTAAATTTTATTAATCTTTTTATTCTAACTAAAAAAATTACAATTGTAAAATTATAATTAATTAATTTTCAGATCAAATTGAATATCATATTAATATTTATTCTAATGTGGGTTTGTAATATTAAGTAGTAATAATTTTCCAATATCTGAATAATTATCTAAAAAGAAAAATGTGTATATGCTTTTCCTCAAATTAAAAATCCATTCAACAATAAAATAGTTTAGTAGAAGTATTCTCTACTTTTAAAGGATAAGGTATTGAATAAAATGATGATTCAATGAACAATGCAAACCTATTAATGCACAACACTAAAAAGCTAAAAATCTGAAGACATCTGATTACATTATTTAAAGAAGAAAAATATTTCACACGGTTTAGTGAACAAAATATTACTAACACATTACATATTATTTAAGCCTCAATATTTACATATAATTAGATTGCTATCGGCACATCAAGCATTTGAAACAAACATTATTCCATTCAATTTTTAAACAAAATGACTAATTTTTAAATTTTCTAATGATTCATTATCTAAAATAATATTGATTTAGCACAAAAAAAAAATATATATATATATAAGATAATTTGTTGTTTGAGGCTTCCAACACTAACATGTCATCAGAAGGGAATATTGAGCTACAAACCATCCTAACCATAAATATATTCTTATATACAAAGTTATATAATTAAAAAATAATCAAAGGATTCTATCATTCAATTTGAAAGTATTGTAAACAACAAAAAAAATCATAGAAGCAAGAACCAATGATAACTAGTCTTAAAATTTAATATTAGTTTCCTATTAAACTTTAGCATTACAATATTTTGGATTGTGATAAATATTTCAAAGAATAAGAAACTCAAGATATTGCTCACACATTTCGCTTAATTGCAAGTGCATATTTCTTCATAGTAATGTCAAATTCTTCATCCATGAAAACAAAAAATTTCTAGGTTTTTATCAGCTTTATTGAATTATTTCTTTCTCTAACTAATTCTTATTAAGATAAATGTCAATAACCCTCCAAAATATACTCCATATATGAAAATACCATTGCAATCTTATATCATGGATATTTAGTGCTTTTTTTTTTCCTTTGTTCATTGAAATCTCGGGAGGGGTGGGATCTATGGTCAAGAACAATTTTTGGTTAAGGGAAATCCACATAAATATGGATTTCCTAAATAAGAGGATTCTCCAAATTTATAATTTAAATGTTGTCCATGTGGTATACTTCCTACAAGATTGTTGTTAACTACCATGGAAGAGGTAGGGGAAATGGTAAGGAATTGATGAATCACATTGAAATGAGGAGATAAAATTTATTTGACCATGGACCCTTGCTATCACCATTTCAAAAGTCTATCAAACTTAATGTGGGTTCATGTGTTAGTTAATCTTCATTGACTTATTTAGAATTAAAGCTTGAGTCTAAATTTGATTGATCAATAAAACACAATCACAATATGACTATGACTAATTATAATGACACAAAATGTAATTTCAGAAATATTGTCATATTTTCTCACATGTTTATGTTGTTGTAGATATATATACACAACATGTTACAATACAAGGTCTATATTTTATAACAAATCCACTTTAATAGCTTTCTATTATTTATAATTAAATAGATTATTCTTAATATATTTACTTTCTATAAATTATTTCATAAAATTATTATGTATCTTGTTAGCTGTGAATAATTTGATTTGTTTTAGAAAAGATTATAAAAGCCATATTATAATGAATTTTCTCATATTACAAATAAATATTAATATATTCATATATTAAATGGGTATGTGCAGGATCATGATGGGCCAAAAAGTGGTGATATGATGGGTATGTGTAGGGTATGTGGCTGATGACTTTTTTTAACCCAAAATTTATGAAACAAAAAGGGTTTTTAAAGGAGATTCTCAACATTCCACCAATATCAATTATGCTTTACTTTGAATTTAATAAATAATTATTATTTATTTTCTATTTGAATTATGACTAAAGTCCTGATTGATAGGATAATTGAAAAAAATCTATAGATTTCAAACAATATCATATTTTTTGAATTTGAAAGATGCATCACATTATATGCTTCACATACTATAGGATTAAAAAAATAAAAATTGAATTTCATGAAGTTTTGACCAAGTTAAGGTGGTCAGACATATGAGTTTTTACATTTTATAAAAATTGTAATAAAGAAATCATAATTAATTATTTATTTGGAAAACAATTATAAAAAATATGCATCACATCTAGACATGAGTCCTCTTGGTGCAGGAGCACCAGGCAAAGGACTATTTTGTTTTTGAGTTCTTTAATTTTGTGGTGCTATCACAAGGTCATTTTGACCATTATTTTAGGTGCTTAGGGTTGTTTTTGGTCTTTGGGAAAGAGGGTGTCAAAATTCCAATGAGTTTAGAGGCTCACTTTGCTAAATAGTGAAAATTTGTTAAATATCTGAAAACACAGCGGGTTTTATAAAAAAGCATTTTTAGGTCATTTAAGCCTCGACCCAAGAACCTAAATTGTTGGGGAGGAATATTTAAGGCATTCCATGACCTTTTTGGTTGGTTAGAAGTTTTCAGTACAGACTATTTTTCCAGAAATTGAAGAAAACAACATTCTTGTCCTATTTTTTTATTTTTCTATTCTTGTTTGCATGATAGCAGCTAAATGAATTAAAAGAGGCATTTTGTAGATTTTTTTAGCATGTAGAGAAGCCTCTATAATTTTATTTTGGCACATTTGATAGCTATTCCATTTTTTCATCCATTCTTGTAAATTCTGTGTTTTATTTCCTTATTTGTTGTTTTGATTGGAACTATGTAAAAATGGAGTTCTAGGCTCCATTCCCTCAATACTTGGAAGTATGGAATTGTTGGTAACATGGTCAGGCTCCATATTTGTACATATTTTAGTGGTAGGTGTTAGGTTTTTTTGGTTGTAGGAGTTATGAGAAAATTCTTGCCCTAGGCGAGCCAATGAAGAGCCTGGCTAGGAAAGGCTGCAGAATAGCGTTGATAACTTGCAGGGGAGAAAATATTTTCAAAAAATTATTTTTGGAGAATTTAAGGGAAGGTCTTGGAAAAATTTGGTACCAAGGAGGAGAGCCCAACAATTTTTTTACGAGGAGAACTTTTCACCAGTCCTAAAACTGGTTCTGGACAGTTCGAAACCCTAGTTTTCTAGACAGAGTTTGCATGAGGGCAGAGTACGACCTGGACAGAGCCAAGACCCTAGAAATATTAAAGGTGTAGGTAGGGGAAACAGATTTCCTAAGCCAAGAACCACATTTCTTTGGTGGTTTTAGGAGGGAAAAGAAATTTACCCCTATTCAGAGACCAAATAGTGGCTCAAGGAAAAACCTATGGAATAGGCTTCAATGCAAGTGTTGGTAAGATGGAGTCTAAGTGAAGTTCCAGAAACCCTAGGAGGTTGTTTTGGAGTTTTGGAAAAAATTCCCTCACCCATGAAAGATTCATTCATGTATTGAGGGAGGATTAGTCCTTTTGGATGCATAAAAGGCTAAGAAAGAAAGGAGTCATAGCACCAAGATTTGGCTTGGTAGTTGCAAACTTGACAAGATAGTGAGGTTGGCAGGAGAACTAGGGGAACTTAGACAAGGTAGAGTTCTTATAGCTTAGGATGGAACAAAAATTTCACCAAGGAGGTCTATGACAAGGCCTAGCATAGGAATCTGTGATTGCTTCCTACAACATCTAAAAACAGTGTGATTGATTCTTCTAGCCTCCCTATCAGATTGGTATCAGAGCAAGTAAAAGATTTGGGAAGTAGCTTATATGTTAGAAGTTGAGTCAAGTGAAACCCCCACCACGGTGACAAATTCACAATTAGCCAAGAGGGTTGAAGAACAAGAAGAGGACAACAAGTCCCTGAAAGAAAGAATAGAGCAATTGGAGAAGGAATTGAACAATGCAAGGTTGGAAGGAACAGTGCCAAAGGAAGAAGAGGTTGCAGAGGAAGACAAGGTCCCTGAACCTGACCCTGTTTTGGAGGAGGAGCCTTTCTTGAAGGCATTGAAAGCATTGAGTGGAAAAGGACTTGAGGGAGTACCATTATTTAGTGGGAAAATGGAACCTGATTTGGTAATAGATTGGATAGAAGGTATGGAGAATCACTTTGAGTGTGATGGAGTAACTAAAGCTCAGAAGGTGAAGGTTGCTAAGTCAAGATTGAGAGGATCAACCTTGACGTGGTGGAATTTTGTTCAGACTAAAAGGGAAAAAGAAGGTAAGCAGCCCATTTCAACTTGGAAAGGAATGGTTGCGAAGGTAAAGGAATCATATATGCCAGATGATTATGAGATTCAGTTGCACAAGAAGAGGCAAAGTCTAAGGCAGAAAGACCAAGATGTCAACACCTATACTGAAGAGTTCCAAAAGCTTTGCTTGAGATCAGATGTGGCAGAAGATGAAAGCCTAAAAGTGGCTAGGTACCTCAATGGTTTGAAGTGGAACATACAGGAAGAGATGGCTTTACTCAGCCCCAAGACAATCCACCAATATTATTAGCTAGCTATAAAGATTGAAGAGAATAATAAAAGAAAGCATGATCAATCCTCTAAGGGCAGAGGTAGAGGTAGAGATCAAAGAGGATAGCATGGTGGTTACCAAGGAAGAGGTAATGATCAAAGAACCCAAGGAGAATCTAAGCTTACCAAGCATGGAGGTGAAACATCTTCAAGAGGAGGATTTAATAGAGGAAGAGGACCTCAAGGAGGTTCAAACAGAGGAAGAGGAGTAGGCAGAAGTAACTCTTACTTTGCCACCATGAAATGTTATCACTGCAATCAGCTAGGTCATCCAGCTTATAGATGCCCGGAGAAAGCTTCTTCATCAAGCAATGAAAAGAGAGTTGCCTATGCACAAGAGGACACCATGAGTGTCAAATCACCTGAGATCAGTCAAATAGAATCAGAAGTAGGTGAAAATCTGATGTTTAATAGAGTGCTAATCAGACAACCGGTCAAGGAAGAACCCAAGCAAAGGAGAGCTTTTTTTAGAGCAAGGTGCAAGATATTGGGAAAGGTATGCAAGGTCATTGCAGATTCTGGTTCTATAGATAATATCATCTCTAAGGAGGCAGTAACAAAGCTAAAATTGGAAAAAGTACCCCATAATAACCCCTACAAGGTCACATGGCTGAATAAAGGGCAGGGTGTTTTGGTGAATGAGCAAGTAACAGTAGAATTTTCAATTGGAGGATATAAAGACAAGATGGTTTGTGATGTATTATCCATGGATGCATGTCATCTACTACTGGGCAGACCTTGGCAATATGATAGAAGTGTTGTTTATGATGGAAAAGAGAACACCATCTCATTTAAGAAGAATGGAAGAACCTTCAAACTGTAGTCATTGATTGAGGATGATGAAGGACAGTCCAAGGTTCCTAACATTATGTTGAGCAGTGGCAAGGAGTTCATCAAGGAACTACACCAAGGGAATGAAGGGTATGCGATCATGATGCAGCCCAAAGAAGAGGAAAAGGCTGAAAGGACAGTGTTACTAGCAGCAGTCCAAAACTTGCTTGAAAAATACAAGAGCATAGTCAGTGATGGAACACTTGCAACTCTACCACCAAAGAGAGCAATAAGTCATCAAATTGACTTTATACCTGGAGCCTCATTTCCTAACAAAGCAGCATACAAGCTTACACCTAAGCAGAACCAAGAGGTGGCTAGGCAAGTGAAAGAATTGTTGAATCAAGGATTGATCCAAAAGAGCATCACCCCTTGTGCAGTCCCAGTTGTTTTGGCAACAAAAAAAGGTGGTAAGTGGAGATTGTGCACTGATTCTAGAGCAATTAATAGAATTACAATTAGGTATAGGTTTCCTATTCCTAGAATTGAAGACTTGATGGATTGTCTTGGGGATGCAAAATTCTTCACCAAGTTGGATCTTAAGAGTGGGTATAGTCAAATTAGAATTAAGGAGGGTGATGAATGGAAGACAACTTTTAAGACAAATGATGGCTTGTATGAGTGGAAAGTGATGCCATTTGGCCTCCCAAATTCCCCTAGCACATTCATGAGACTAATGAATGAGGTGCTTAAGGATTTTACAGGGATCTTTGTAGTAGTCTATCTTGATGACATACTGATTTTCAGTAAGAGAACAGAAGAACATTTGAAGCATGTGGAGATGGTACTTAAAAGGCTGCAAGAAGAACAGTTGGCCATTAACCTTGAGAAGTGTGAGTTCTTCAAACAAGAGCTTGTGTATCTAGGCTTTGTAGTATCTCAAGGAACGTTGAAGATGGATCCAAGCAAGGTGGAAGCCATCCTAAACTATCCCACACCAACCACAAGAATAGAGGTAAGAATTTTTCATGGTTTGGCTCAATTCTATAGAAAATTCATAAGGAATTTCAGTGGTATATGTGCACCAGTCCTAGATACTATCAAAGGTGGTCTAAAAACAAATTTTAAATGGACTCAAGAGGCTGATAAAGGTTTTGAAAAACTGAAACAAGAGGTGCAAGCCAACCTATTATGTTGTTGCCTCGTTTTGACAAGTTGTTCACAGTTGAGTGTGATGCAAGTGGAGTAGTTGTAGGAGGAGTACTTAGTCAAGAAGGTAGGCATGTAGCCTTCTTTAGTAAAAAGCTCAATGAAGCCAAGCAAAATTACTCTACCTATGATCTAGAATTATATGCTTTAGTGTAGTCCCTTAGGAAGTGGAGGCATTATTTGTTACCCAAAGAGTTTGTGGTTTTTACTGATAACCAGGCACTTAGTTACATCAACACCCAAGAGAAGCTGAGTAATAGACATTTGAAATGGATGGAATACATCCAAGCTTTCACATTCACTATCAAGCACAAAAAGCGACAAATGAATAAGGTGGCATATGCATTAAGTAGAAGAATGCTGATAATGCAAGAAATACAGCTGAAGAGCATTGGAATAGAGTGTTTCAAAGACCTCTATGGTGAGGATGAAGACTTTTCAGAAGCCTACAAGGTATGCTCTAATTTTGAAAATCATTTTCATAGCCAATATGCTGAGTATACACTACAAAATGGACTGTTATTTAAGGGTAATCAGTTATGTGTTCCAAGAGGATCAATGAGAGAAAATCTGATTCAAGAAAAACATAATGGCAGTCTTAGTGGACATTTTGGTATTAATAAAAATTTAGAACTAGTTCAAAGATTCTATTACTGGCCTAAGTTAGCAAGAGATGTCAGAAGATATGTGGAACAGTGTGTTGTATGCATGAAAGCTAAAGGGGGAGCTAGTGATGCTAGTTTTTATCAACCCCTACCCATTCCAAATAGACCATGGGAGTGTGTGAGCATGGATTTTGTAGTAGGTCTTCCTAAGACCAAGACTAGTTTTGACAGTGTTTACGTGGTAGTGGATAGATTTAGCAAGATGAGTCACTTCATTCCTTGCAAAACTACTCATGATGCAAGCTACATAGCTCATCTTTTCTTCAAGGAGGTTGTTAAGATCCATGGCTTGCCTTTAAGCATTGTTTCTGACAGAGATGTGAAGTTCATGAGTCATTTTTGGAAGACTCTATGGAGAAAATTGGGTACAAACCTATCTTTTGGATCAGCTTACCATCCTCAGACCGATGGTCAAACAGAGGTGGTTAACAGAGTGCTAGGTAATCTTTTAAGGTTTCTAACCAAGGAATATTTATAGAATTGGGATATGGTGATTTCTCAAGCTGAATATGCCTATAATGATAGTGTTAATAGAACTATAGGGAAAAGTCGTTTTGAGGTTGTGTATGGGATACACCCAAGAGGTATTTGTGAACTCAGAGACCTTGGATCAATGGAGAATAGGAGTGGACATGCTGAAGACTTCACTCAAACCATGAAGGAGATTCATGAGCAAGTCAAGAAGACAGTTACAACATCAACTCAAAAGTTGAAGGAGAATGTTGATTTGTCAAGGAAGGATGTACAATTTGTAGTTGGGGACTATGTTATGGTCCACCTCAACAAATCTAGATTGCAAAAGGGCATGGCAACCAAGTTACAGATGAAAAGAGTGGGTCCATGCAAGGTATTGGCCAAATATGGCAAGAATGCATATAATGTGGAGTTACCATCAGATTTGGGCATCTCTCCAGTTTTCAATGTTGCTGATTTGATCAAATATAAAGGGATAGTAAAGGATGAGGATCAAGACAGCCAGGAGGTCTTCAAGGACATCAGCAACATGTCCATACCAACTCTAGACAAGCTACAAGCAGAAAAGATCTTGGAGTCAAGAGTGAAAAAGACTACAAGGCACAAGGTGTACATGGAACATCTTGTCAAATGGAAGGGTAAGCATGAATTTGAAGCTACTTGGGTAGAAGAAGCAGATTTTAAGAAGCAAGGAATTGATATTTCTCTGATCTCTCCCACAATTACTTAGTTGTTTGTGCTGAGAGGGGGAGAATGGTGCAGGAGCACCAGGCAAAGGACTATTTTGTTTTTGAGTTCTTTAATTTTGTGGTGCTATCATAAGGTCATGTTGACCATTATTTTAGGTGCTTAGGGTTGTTTTTGGTCTTTGGGAAAGAGTGTTTCAAGAGTCCAATGAGTTTAGAGGCTCACTTTGCTAAATAGTGAAAAATTGTTAAATATCTAAAAACAAAGCGAGTTTTACAAAAAGGAATTTTTAGGTCATTTAAGCCTCGACCCAAGAACCTAAATTTTTGGGGAGGCATATTTAAGGCATTCCACAACATTTTTGGTTGGTTAGAAGTTTTCTGTATGGACTATTTTTTCAGAAATTGAAGAAAACAACATTCTTGTCCTATTTTTCTGTTTTTCTTTTCTTGTTTGCATGATAGCAGCTAAATTAATTAAAAGAGGAATTTTGTAGGTTTGTTTAGTATGTAGAGAATCCTCTAGAAGTTTATTTTGGCACATTTGATAGCTATTCCATCATTTCATCCATTCTTGTAAATTCTGTGTTTTATTTCCTTATTTGTTGTTTTGATTGGAACTATGTAAAAATGGAGTTCTAGTCTACATTCCCTCCGTACGTGGAAGTATGGAATTGTTGGGAGTGTGGTTAGGCTCCATATCTATACATATTTTAGTGGTAGGTGTTAGGTTTTCTTTCGTTGTAGGAGTTATGAGAAAAGTCTTGCCCTAGGCAAGCCAGTGAAGAGCCCGGCTAGGAAAGGCTACAGAACAACGTTGATAACTTGCAGGGGAGAAAATATTTTCAAAAAAATCTTTTTGGAGAATTTAAGGAAGGTCTTGGCCACATATGGTACCAAGGAGGAGAGCCCAGTAATCCGTTTAGGAGGAGAAATTTTCACTAGTCCTAAAACTGGTTCTAGACAGTTAGAAACCCTAGTTTTCTGGACAGAGTTTGTATGAGGGCATATTACGGCCTAGACAGAGCCAAAACCCTAGAAATATTGAAGGTGTAGGTAGGGGAAACACATTTCCTAAGCCAAGAACCATGTTTATTTGGTGGGTTTAGGAGGGAAAAGCAATTTACCCCTATTTAGAGACCAAATAGTGGCTCAAGGAAAAACCCATGGAATAGGCTTCAATGCAAGTGTTGGTAAGATGGAGTCTAAGTGAAGTTCCAGAAACCCTAGGAGGTTGTTTTGGAGTTTTGGAAAAAATTCCCTCACCCGTGCAAGATTCATTCATGTATTGAGGGAGGATTAGTCCTTTTGGATGCATAAAAGGCTAAGAAAGAAAGGAGTCATAGCACCAAGATTTGGCTTGGTAGTTGCAAACTTGACAAGATAGTGAGGTTGGCAGGAGAACCAGGGGAAATTAGACAAGGTAGAGTTCCTATAGGTTAGGGTGGAATAGAAATTTCACCAAGGAGGTCTATGACAAGGCCTAGCACAGGAATCTGTGATTGCTTCCTGCAGCATCTAAAAACAGTGTGATTAATTCCTGTAGCCTCCCTATCACCTCTACTTCTATCTAAAATCTTAGTAAAAAAATATTATCATTTTATTGTGGTTAGGGTGGTCAGACAAACACCTTATTTTTTCCCTGAAATTTAAGTACTATTGCATTGAAATTTCAAATTTTCACCAAATATATATATATATATATTGAAAACCCAGTAGTTTAGAAACTACATTCAATTTTCTACAAATTCTATTCTTACATATTTTTGAAATAATATAGATAACTTATTCAAATTTTTACATCAAGTTTCCTAACTCTATTTTTTCTAAATTTTTTGCCACTTAAGGTCTTCCTTTTTCCATGATGATCCTGCACATACCCAAATATTAGAAAAATAGTTTAAATCAATAATATATATACCAATCATTTTTCACACAACATGAATTTCATGAATAAAAGAAAAAAACTAAAGTTTGCTTAGCTCAATAGATATCATTTTTCAATTTCTCATTTCAAGTCATCAAATTTATGATTTCTTTCATCAAATTGTAGTTTTCTTCTACTAGTGGAGCCTCTTCTACACTATACAATAAATAAAAGAAAAAAGTAGGTTTAAATTAGTGAAGTTCATACAATGAAAAATGCATGAAACTCTATGATTAATAATTATAAGCTTTGAAAAAAATTCATGAGCTAGCATCTTTCCCAATTTACTAACAATGAGATCCCTACTTATAATAAGCCAATAGGATATTTGTGTGAAATTTGGTCAGAATTTTCATCAACCTTCCTGGTTTTAG
Source organism: Sequoia sempervirens (assembly GCA_007258455.2). Classification (NCBI taxonomy): domain Eukaryota; kingdom Viridiplantae; phylum Streptophyta; class Pinopsida; order Cupressales; family Cupressaceae; genus Sequoia; species Sequoia sempervirens. The sequence goes on from VDFB02281492.1 coordinate 649,496,281, forward strand.
AATTTTCCGGTGTTGGGGAAAAGGTGGTGGGTTGTTTTCCCATTTTGGTGAACTTTGGTTGGAATTTTTGTCAGCCTTCCTAGTTTTTGAGGTTCATGGCACTGTGGAAAAGGTGGTGAATTATTTTTTCATTTTTCAAATAAAAAATTTTTCATGTGAGGATAGAGAAGGCTAGCGAAATGGCATCAACATTAGTTATTGTATGGTTTCCATGTAGTGGTGATGGTCCAAGTAACATTTGTCTTTAAATTCCTTGGAAAACAAAGTGAATGTCTATGCAATTTTTGATAACACATTGTTGGGTGTCATTCTTTGGGTTTATCTTGTTGTTCAAGATAGCTATGAGTGAGGAGGGCAAGATTCTATGAAGATGCAAGTGCGTTCATCAGATGTGGAATTTTTGTAAGGGTGGTTGGAGGTTATTTTGTGTTTTTTGCATATGTCGATGGTTGCAAAAGCACTAGGAAACTGTGGGTTATGATAATTTTGTGCCCAATTTTTGTAGGCGGTGGAGAAAGAATGGAGGAAAGAGAAAGCAAACAAGATGTGTAGTTGAAGGAAGCGAAAAAGGTGTATATTGAATTTTTTTTTTGTAGAGTATTTCTAATACAATTTATGTTATTTCCCAAAGGGAATTGTTGATTGTTGCTTTGTAGCTTTGTCTAAATTGTTTGGTTTATGGTTTTTGTGTAGCTGCTATGGGTGGAAGGAAATATTGTTTTTTTTTTATGTTTCTTGAGTTGAATTCGTGCATTTTTTGTGGGCCTTTTTGTAAGGAAAGCTAAGGTGAAGAACTAACTCTCCTAATGTCAAAACCTCAGGGAAGAATGTAAAGGTGACTTAAATTTTTTTAATTACAATCCAATTAAGATACACTTAAAATAAATAACTAAAATAGAGAAATTAACTTACAAAGATGAACACCAGATTTACATGGGAAAACCCTTATGGGAGAAAAACCCACCACACCAAGAAAAGCCTCTTTGTATTACAGTAATGGAAATTACATACAGAGTTCAAACTTAGCTTTCTGATGTCAATTTATAGTAGCAAATACAATGATCAACCCAGTATAGAACATCTCATTTACAATGCACTATCAATTGTATTCACACACACTGACTTGTTCACGCCACTGTTCACTAAACCAATCATCATCTTCAATTATAGAGTATATCCATGTCATTCATGATCTGTTGATCTTTTTCACAGGAACAGTCAGAATAGTCTAACTACCAATGGTTCCCATTCTGCTTCTCTGATTGGTCGAAGACAAACCATGTAGGATAGTCATTTGGTCAAGACATTCAAAATATGTCACATGTCAGTGAGACACTAGGCCATGTCTCCCCAATGCTACAAGACCGATTACACATCCATCGCTATTAGCAAGAGTCACTGCTATTGGAAAGAGATCAAAACGAGTTCAAAAGTCACATCAACATCAACACTCCCATCAGTGAGACTTACTCTATCAGCAAGATAGGCAAGACCTTTCACCAATATCCTCAGCAGACCCATCACCCAGGCAATCGCTAGTTGCTATGAGTCATAACAAGCCCTCAAGTCATACCGATATGAACATCCATCGGCAAGACTTAGGTTGTCGCTAAGAGTCAGCCCACAAGTTCCAAGTCACTCTGAGTCTATCCTTTTCCAGAAGTCATACCGACAATAGACCATACCATCGGCAAGACAATCATCTGTTGCCAAGAGTCTCCAAAGTAACACCTCTCCTTGACACTACCTATCACCAAGAGTGTCACTGGAGACATATATAACCATCAGCGAGACCACAACCATTGGTAGGAGATCATACTAAGAGTAAACCTTTCGGCCAAGATTCTCCTCGATGACAACCTTGTGAACAACTATCGGCAAGAGTTCTCCCTGGGCAGAGAGAGATAGAAAAACTCACAGTGACTGAAATGTCTTGTTGATGACTCTCGTTGGCAAGACAGAAACAACGTCTTGGCAACCTAAGAATTTCAAATGAATAGAACACAACTGCTAGTCGGAAAGACTTCTAGAGGGTCTCATTGACTTTACTCTTTTAGGAGTTTCATGCGAGTAATATTGAGTCACATTTTCCAATAATCTCCCACTTGATGAAGATGTTACTGACATCTCCAGAGCAAAACAAAACTACTAAAATTTATGGCACTGAGGCACATCGAACTGGCACACCACCTGTACTTTTCTTTGCTCACTCACTTTGTTAATGCATCTACAACATTCTTTAGAGTATCTACTTTTTCTAAAGAGACCTTTCCATCCTCCACCATATCTCATACAAAATGATACTGTACATCTATATGTTTTGTCCTGGCATGGAAAGTAGGATTTTCTGCCAAACAAATAGCACTCTGACTATCACAGTAAATTGTTATTTTCCTTGCATCAAAACCAATGTTAGAACACAAACATTTTAACCAAATTTCTTCCTTACAGGCATGTGTTGCTTCCATGTATTTTTCCTCTGTAGTGGACAAAGTGACTACATCCTGCCACTTATTCATCCAACTCATTGCACCACCATTCATCATGAAAATATATCCATTGGTGGATCTTTTGCTGTCAATGTCACCTGCCCAATCAGAATCCACATAGCCTCGAATGTTGAGGGTCCTCTATGATTCAACCAAGCTGCCATGATAACACAATGCATATTTAGAAGTGCCCTTCAAATATCTAAATATTTTTTTCATAGCATCCCAATGTGATCTTTAGGATTAGCCATAATCTAAAAAAGTACTCCCACTGCTTGGGAAATGTTTGGCCTTGTACAGACCATTCCATACATTAGAATTCCAACCACACTAGCATAAGGCACATTGGTCATGTCCTCCATCTCAGTAGGAGATTTTGGATAGTCTTCAACAAATAGCTTCATTCCCTACAAAACTGGAACAACTAGCTGGTTGCAATCAGTCATACAAAATCTCTCTAGAACAGTCTTAATATACTTACTTTGATTGAGCCAAAGTTTTCTACTCTTCTTGTCCCTGGTTATTTCCATTCCTAGAATATACCTTGCTGCACCAAGATCTTTCATATCGAACTTTGTAGATAACTAAGATTTTAGATCAGAAATCATTAACTTACTATTGCCTATGAACAACATATCATCAACATAGAGAGCAATAATAAGAACTCGATCACTTTCAACTTTGTAATACACACAATGATCAGATTTTGATCTTACAAATCCCAATGACAAAACAAAAGTGTCAAACTTCTAGCACCACATTCTAGGAGACTACTTTAATCCATACAAAGATTTTTTCAACTTGAAACCAATTTTTCTTTACCTTTCTTGACAAAGTGCTCAAGCTAGGACATATAAATTTCTTCTTCAAGATCACCATGAAGAAATGTTGTCTTCACATCCATCTATTCAATCTCTAAGTTATATGCTACTGCAAGTGACAAAAAAAATCTAATGGATGTCAACTTAGCTACAGGAGAAAAAATTTCTCCATAATCAATTCCCTCTACCTAGGAATAGCCCTTGGCAACCAACCTCACCTTATACTTTTCCACACTACCATCCAGACCTATTTTCTTTTTAAATACCCATATGCAACCAACAACTTTTTTTCCTTCAGGCAAGGGAACTAAACTCCAAGTATCATTCTTTTCTAATGATGCCATTTCTTCATTTATGGCTTCCAACCAAGAGTTTGAATCATACATTCTAAATGCCTCTTTCACAGTCCTAGGCTCATCAGTGCTAGAAATTAAAGCATAGGAACAAGTAGAATATATCAAAGAAACCCCATGCCTATCAAGTTTCTTTCTTTCATGAGTTGACCTCCTCACTTGTTGAGGCTAAGGTAGTTCTTCTTCTTCAAAACTCTCAGAACTGCTTGAGCTCTCCTCAATTTTAGGTACATTTTGAATTTTAATTTCCTCTTTATTTGGTGTTTGAGGAATTTCAACTACATCCCTTTTGTTTTCTAATATTGTCTCTAACTGTAGATCCAAGGTAGAAGGCTTCAACTCATGAAAGATAACACTTCTTTTGTATAGAACCTTCTTCGTATCAGGATTCCAAAGCTTGTATCCTTTTATGCCAACACTATAACTAATAAAAATACATTTGACAACCTTTTTTTCCAATTTAGATCTTTTCTCATTCGGCACATGTGAATATACCTCACAGCCAAAGACTCAAATGTGTCTCAAAGAGGGCTTCTTTCCAGACCATGCTTCCAAAGGTGTTTTCTCAAAAAAAGTAGAATTAGGAGAACACTTTATCAAGTAACATGTTGTAGCAACTACCTCAACCCAGAACTTCTCCTCCAAGTCAGCACTGCTCAGCATACTTCATGCTCTTTCCATCACTATCCTATTGAACCTTTCTGCAACTCCATTTTGTTCCGGAATGTAAGGTGTAGTTTTATCTCTGTTAATCACATGATCTTTACAGTACCTCTCAAAATAATCAGAAAAAACTCACTCCCATTATTAGTCCTTAAACATTTTATTTTTCTTCTAGTCTAATTTTCTACAAGGTTTTTAAATTCCTTGAACCGACTGAAAACTTCTGATTTACTTTTTAAAAAATAAACAAATGCTCTCCTTAAATAATCATCAATGAACGATACATATATATTGATTTAGACAGAGAAGGAACATTTACTAGACCAAAAACATTAGAATGAATGTAATCAAATAAACCAAAAGATTTGTGAGGACTGGAGTAAAATGAAACACGGTGTTGTTTACCATATATATAATATTCACAAAATTTGAATTCGCGATTACAATCATCAAGCCCTTCAACCAGGTTTTTAAACCTTTTTCTCCAATATGGCCAAGCATATGATGCCAGAGCATAGTCTTTTCTACTGGAAGTTTAACTTCCATAGAGTTTACACTATTAGGAATTTTTACCTTCTTTTCTCCATAAGTAGCTTTCTATGACTTTGCAGAGACACTATTGCATTACACAACAAGTACATCTAGCTTATACAAGGTACGAATACAAGCACCCCTTGCTAGCACCATTGATCCTCTAGTCATCTTCTAGCCATTTCTAGAGAATGTGACTTGCACTCCAATATCATTCAACTTACTAACAGAAAGTAAATTTTGAGCCAGATCTGGTATATGCATTACATCATTGATTCCCTTCAGTCTTCCATTAGGGAATTGAATTCTGACTCTTCCACAACCAACTATTTGCAAAGATGAATCAATTGCCAAATACAACTTTCCACCATTGTATTTTTTATACTTAGTGAACCAATCTCTATGAGATTTCATGTGGAAATATGCTCCAGAATCAATCAACTAGACATCATCTGATGCCTTTGTAGCCAAGGCTACAATGAAAGCGTCTACATCACTCTGAGAAGAATCATTGTCAGAAGAATTCTTCTTCTTCTTCTTTTTCTCCTCTTTACAATCCTTTCGGACATGACCAGGTTTCCCACAATTCCAACACTTCACCTTGGACTTCTTTCCAGGAGACTTTGATCTCCCTTCTGATTTGGATTTGGACTTCTTGTCCTTCTTCTTACCTTTTTCTTTTGATCTACCTCTAACAACAAGAGACTCCTTCACCATCTCAAAAGATTTCCTTCTCATCTCTTTTGATAACAAAGAAGCAACAACATCCTCCATCTTAAAAGTGGATGTCATACTCCCAATAGCCATCACCAAGTGATCCCAAGAATCTGGAAAAGAACATAATAACAACATACAATGATCTTATTCATCAATCTTCACACCCATAGATGTTAACTATGCAATCAACATGTTGAAAGCGTTCAAATGATCAGCAATAGATCCTCCTTCCTAAATTCTCAAAGTGTACAACTTCTTCCTCAAGAACAATTTATTCACCAAGGACTTGCCCTGATAAATAGCTGCTAGTCTTTTCCACAAGGAAGATGTAGTCTTTTCTTCATGAACATTCAGAAGAACAAAGTCTACTAAATAGAGCCTTATTAGCCCCTTTTTTTTCTATCTGCAAGGTCCCAATCCTCTTGCTTCATGCCTATAGGCTTTGTTCTAGACACAACAAGCCAAAGATCACGATCAACTAATAGATCTTCCATTTTAAGTTTCCACAACTCAAAATTGCTTCCATTGAATTTCTCAATTTCAATCTTTCCTGATGTGCTTGCCATCTTAATCTGTAATTTGAATTACCAAACTTCTACAAGACTCCCACTGAATAGAATTGACACAAAAAACCCAATGTACCCACAAGGATAACACAATTGGACAGGCTTTGATACCACTTGTAAGGAAAGCTAAGGTGCAGAACTAACTCTCCTAACGTCAAAACCTTAGGGAAGAATGTAGAGGTGACTTTAAAATTTTCAATTATAGTCCAATTAAGATACACTTGAAAGAAATAACTAAAACAAGGAAATTAACTTACACAGATGAACACCAGATTTACATGGGAAAACCCTTATGGGAGAAAAAACCACCACACCAAGAAAAGCCTCTTTGTATTATAGTAATGGAAATTACATACAGAGTTCAGACTTAACTTTCTAATGTCAATTTATAGCAATAGATACAATGATCAACCTAGTACAGAACATCTCATTTACAATGCACTATCAATTGTATTCACAAACACTGACCCGTTCACACCACTATTCACTAAACCAATCATCATCTTCAATTACAGAGTATATCCATGTCGTTCATGGTCTGTTGATATTCCTCACAGGAATGGTCACAAAAGTCTAACTGCCAACAGTTCCCATTTTTTTTCTCTTATTGGTTGAAGAAAAACCACATAGGATAGTCATTTGGTCAAGACATTCAAACTATGTCACATGTGGGTGAGACACTAGGCCATGTCTCCCCAATGCTACAAGACCGATTACACATCCATCGCTTTTAGCAAGAGTCACTGCTATCGATAGGAGATCAAAACAAGTTCAAAAGTCACATCGACATCAACACTCCCATCATTGAGACTTACTGTATCGGCAAGATTGACAAGACCTTTCACCGATATCCTCAACAGACCCATCACCCAAACAATCACTAGTTGCTATGAGTTATAACAAGCCCACAAGTCATACCGATATGAACATCCATCAGCAAGACTTAGGTTGTCGCTAAGAGTCACCCCATAGGTTCCAAGTCACTCTGAGTCCATCCTTTGCTAGAAGTCATACCGAAAATAGACCATACCATCGGCGAGACAATCATCCATCACCAAGAGTCTCTAAATTCAAAACTCTCCCTGACACTACCTATTGCTAGGAGTATCACCAAAGACATATATACCCATCGGTGAGACCACAGCCATTGGTAGGAGATCATACCAAGAGTAAACCTTTTAGGAAAGAGTCTCCCTGATGACAACCTTGTGAACAACTATCAGCAAGAGTTCTCCTTGGGTGGAGAGAGATAGAAAAACTCACAATGACTGAAATGTCTTGTCGATGACTCCCATCGACAAGATAGAAACAATGTATTAGCAACTTGGGAATTTCAAATGAATAGAGCATAATTGCTAGTCAGCAAGACTTCTAGAAGGTCTCACCAACTTTACTCTTTCAGGAGTTTCATGTGAGTAAGATTGAGGCACGTTTTCCAACACTTTTCATCTAGGCTAATCTCAAAACCAATATTGTTTCATTGTGTCAATTTTTGTTGAAAATATTATATAGTTTTGTGGGTTTTGGCATGTGGGTGACTGTTGGCTATATTGTTTCATTTATGGCTTTCATTTTGTGTGAATAGTTGTAAAATAGTTAATCTGGTGTGTTTTTGGTTAATCTTGAAACCAATATTTTTTTTGTTTTGTGGGTTTTGGCATGTGGGTGATTGTTGGATATATTGTTTCATTTATGGCTTCCGATTTGTTTGAATGGTTGAAAAATAGTTAATCTAGTGTGTTTTAGTGATTTTTTCCATCTGGGTTGTTGTTGAAACCAATATTGATTCATCTATGGTTCGCATTTTATGGTGAAGGTTTTCAATCGGTCTATTACAGCGAGCTTTTTGTGTTTTGTGGGTTTTTCATGCGGGTCACTATTGAAAGGTGTTTTTTTGTGGGTTTTTCATGTGGGTCACTATTGAAAGGTGTTCACACCAATATTGTTTGATTTATGGTTCAACTTTTATGGGGATGTTTTCGTATGGGTTTGTAACTATTATTTTTAGTGTTTTGTTCTCAGTGACTAGGGTATGTTCAGGATCATGATGGGCCAAAAAGTGGTGATATGATGGGTATTTGTAGGGTATGTAACTGACGACCTTTTTTTACCCAAAATTGTTGAAATGAAAAGGGTTTTTAAAGGATTCTCTCAGCTTTCCACAAATATAAATTATGCTTTACTTTAAATTTAATAAATAATTATTATTCATTTTTTATTTGAATTATGACTAAAGTCCTGATTGATAAGCTGATTGTAAAACATCTATAGCTTTCAAACAATATCAAACTTTTGGAATCTAAAAAATGCATCACATTATATGCTTCACATATTATAGGATTAAAAGAAAAAATGAATTTCATGAAGTTTTGACCAAGTTAAGATGGTCAAACATACAAGTTTTTATATTTTTTAAAATTTGTAATAAAAAATTCATAATTAATTATTACTTGGAAAAAAATTACAAAAAATATGTATCACATCTAGACATGAGTCCTCTACTTATGTCTAAAATATTATAAAAAAATAATTATCATTTATTGTGGTTAGGGTGGTCGATATCGCCTACTTCTTATTTTTTTTCCACGAAATTTAAGTTCTACTACATTGAAATTTCAAAATTTCACCAAATAATTTTTTATTTTTTAAAACCTAGTAATTTAGAAACTACATTCAATTTTATACAAATTCTATTCTTACATATTTTTGAAATAATATAGATAACTTATTCAATTTTTTATGTCAAGTTTCCTAACTCTGATTTTTTTGAATTTTTTGCCTCTTAAGGGGCTATTTTTTCCATGATGATCCTGCACATACCCACTATTGATAACAATATTGTTTCAATTATGGTAATCATTTTGTGGTGATGGTTACAATGCAATAAAATAGTTAATGTTATGTGGTTCATGTGGTTTTGCATAAGACATTGTTCATTGTTGTTGTCTACCTTAGGCTATATTGTTTCATTTATGGCTTCCATTTAGCATGGTCAAAGAAAAGGTGGACGATTTTTTTTGGATTTTAAATAAAAAGTGTTTGGCACACCAATAGACAAGGCTAGTGAAATGGTATCAACATTAATCGTTGGATAGTTTTAATATAGTGGTGATGGTTGTAAGCAATGGCTACCTTTGAAGGTTTTGGAAAATGTTGATGCCAAAAATTGGAAAGGTAATAGCCCTTTGTGGGAAACTCAGTTTATGGGGGACCTATTGCACTAAAATGAGTGATGTCCATATTTTTAAAGAAGTCGATGTCTTTTGTAAATGGGATTTTGGTATGGGAAAAATTTAAGTAGATATAAAATAAAGAATCTAAGGTGATACACCAGAATTTAGATAAAAGGTATGATAAACCTATCTTTTGGATATGATCTAATGGTTTCCTTAGCAATTTACGATGTCCTAGAATAAAATAAATCAAGGATTGTAGCATGAACAACTCAATTAATGACATAAAATAATAATCACACCCATTTATTGAAAATAAGAGTCAAAAGACATAATCTAAGCTAGGAAAGTTGCATTCAAATTATAGAAGTATGACAAATAAACCATTCAAACAAAAGTGGCATACCATAAATTTTATCAATAGAATAAGAAATAAAGAGGTCGAACAATGGTACAGTCTATGAGTTCTTACAATAATCTAAACAATACAAAGGCTTGGTCTCTCAAAAAATCATGTAATTCTAAAAACTCGTGAAATAGCATATAATCTCCAAATTTGTAACTTAAAACATTGAACCCTCAAAACTGTGGAATCCTTCTTTCGAAGCAAAGAGCAATATTTATGGCAAGCCCTCCATCGCTTAGCAAGTAGCAACTGAAAAGATTCAGCATCTGAGCAATGATTTCAAGGCAATGATTTCCCTCAGCTGTTGTAACAGAAATGATTTGAGACATAGCATTTCATCTCCCTCCATTCAGTTGCATCCCCTTTGAATGATGGAAATGGTCCAACAAAGTCTTATGCAAATAAGTGTCAACCTTTAGGATAGGTGATTAAAAAATGTGGCAACATCCCACAACTCATAGTTTTCCTCATCCCCTATGTTGAAGAAGTGTGCACTGAAAAGGCATGTGCAGTATTTTTCGACATGTGGTGGATATTTCCTTCCTTCGCTAAAAGCTTATGCAGAGAGGACATGTAGACAAATGTTTATTGTAGACATTGCTTGTGGGGCCCACCTTATTCTTATGCAAATGGAAGCTGTGTGGTGCACAAGTAGGAAGCAATGAGAGAGTGAAAGGAAGTGATCAAAATAATCTGTGGTGATGAAATGTGGGAGCATTTCGGGGGCTGATAAAAGAGCGAGGAGGAAATTCCTTTGGAGGGCTATGAGCAGACACATGGCTGAAGCTGCGGTGACAACCAAAAGGGGGATGATGAAATTCACTGAAGGGATGGGCTGGTACTTAGCCAAAATAAAACTAGAAGGGAGCATGGTGAATTTTGAATTCACAACTTCTGGTGACTATCAAGGGTCTTTCACTTTGAGGAATGTAGAACCCAAAATTTTCTCTTGTTCGTAGACCATAGTGCCATCCATTCATGATGGAATTAGAGCTTGGAAAGGGCTACCTCAAGGGGTAGCTAGTCATCCATGGATGGCTTCACTATATTGGACAAATTCTCTTGCGCTCCTTCCAAATCAATCATTTATTTATGAGGCAGTATCTCAAGTAAACTTCCCCCTACCTCACAATGGAAAAGTAGCTACATAAGAGGATGAATGACTGAAATTCTAGAAAGTGGTTGGGTCTTGCTCCTTCTCTTCCATTCTTTTTATAATCTGTTTGGCCATGGTGATTAAACCATATTCAAAAAATGGAGATGGTAGACCCATCTCACTCAGCCAAGAGAAATTTTCCTGCATGTCATCCATTGTTTGGTTCAAAGTAGTTGTGAATGCTTTAGTCTACTGTAAGGTTGAGTGGAAATGGATGAACCTTTTTTCCATTTGGGTAGCAACATCATGATTTTTTATCCTTACCTTGGTCAGGTCTTCATCAAAAAGTGAATATAGCTTGGTTAGAAAATTCTTTTCACTAGGCACCTTCTATAAGATGAATCATGGGAATTTATCGATTGTATTGTGAACCTCTTGACTCAGTTTGGTTGCCCTTGAGATGAATCGGAGCATCGGCTGTAGTGTTAGGAAGAAAGTTTTAACCTTTTCCCAATAAGAAAAATATAGCTGCCAAGCTAATGGAATGAGGTTTGGCTATGTAAAGGAGGCTTGGAGTGAGTTCTTTAGAGAGGAAATATCTGCATCCCTTGAGTTAATAACCTCTGTTAATTCTATATTCTTCTTTTTTGTAGATGCTAGTTTATCTCAAGCTACTTATGTCTTTATACTAGCTCTCCTTAGCTTGGGAGTGGTTCACCAATTTTGTACTAAGAGAGGACTTTGTTTCTTGAAGCTCCTTTCCTAATTGGGCCTTTTGGCCCTCAAAGTCCTTATGATTCTTTTCTCATTGCTGTTGATATAGAGTGCTTTGAGCTATTAACTCTTTCACCTTTTGTTGTAGATTTTTCTCCAACGAGGTCAATTGACTCTGATATTTCTGGTTCCTTTCTGATAGCTCAATCAGTAGCATGGGATCAATGAACTGGGACTTATCGAGTTCCTCCCAAAGCATGATTCGCTCCAACCCTTCCAAACACACTTTCTCAAATAAGTGCACAATTTTAGCTTCTAATGATTTCTCCTTTGTTTTCAAGGAAATTGACTCTTTCCTTCACAAGCTTTAGCTTCTCCTTTTTCTTCAATTGATAACTAGATTTCAAAAATTTATTCATCACTACCCATTGCATTTCCTCCATGAGCTCCACCTTATCCTATGGTTGGGTTATGGTCAAATCAAGCCCCAGGGCATACATGTAATCGCTTGACAACATCTTGCCTTGTGGTTTGGTAACATTCATGTACATGGTGCCAAATTTCAATGTTTGTTCTTCTTCATTGTAAATTGTATATACTTTAGGCTCCACATCCTTTTTATCATCCTTTCCCTTTCACTTTTTGATCCTGAGGGCTTGCATATGCTTCATGGCATATCCTTGGGATATGAATTTGGTTGGTGACTAAACTAGCCCACCAACGATAAGTGTATCGGGAGGCAAGGAAAAAGGAAATACCCATGTAGTGGGACCTCACGTTTTCTTTGGTGGGAGATTAACAATTTCAAAGAGGAAAAGGGAACTTTCCATAGTTCTGTTTGTGAACTCGCGGAAGGATCATTTGTTGTGGCAATAGGGGGTCATAATCAAGTCCATCTATTTGGAATACTGGGTTGGACTCGAGGTAGTAGAGGCAATAGGGGTGCCAATGGCAGTCGAGCTTTCAGAAAGAGAGGTGAGGCAAGATTGAGCAGCAACATTCAACCTCTCTTTCCACTAGAAGTAATTGGAGGCATTAAGATACACAACTTAGTCTAGGTGAATTGGGAGAAACCTATAGTAAACATTGTGGTAGGGGTAGATTAAACAAGGATGAAACTTGTAGTAATAGGTGTTGTGGGAATGGAAGAGGACACCAAATATTGTGAAGTAAGAAAAATGAAAGGGAAAATTACTTGTTGACTAGATGTGTGTGTGGTGCTTCACTTGTCATTAGATACTTACTTACCTTAGGTTCCTAGCTTACTGCAAGCACTTGGATGGTGGCAGCTTCTTGTGATCCTTCTCCAGAAATATCCTCACTGCATTGTAGCTTAGTGGGTGGGCAGTCCTTGATCTCCATAGTTTCTATAGTTTTTGGCTATTGTTGTTGGGGCACTCTTATTGTTATTGAGGCCCAAGTGATTTTTTGTGAGGCTCATGACATATTCATTCACACATTTGAAGTGACATAGGTAGATTTCCCTATATACTTCCTCTTTTGCTGAGCAAAGTATGCTAATGTCTTAGCTTCCTCCTCTACTTGCTTTTCTTCTTCATCAGGGTCATTGCCTATGCTATCACTTGAGTCGAAAGTAGGGCGCTCCTCATCCCATAGTCATTTAAACTCTTTGTCCTCCTTTACACCTTCATAAGGTATATCAGGTCATTTTGTTTCCCAGTGATATATCTAGAAGGCTCTGATCTTTTCAAAATTCCAATCTTCTTCATTTTGTAGCTTATTATAGGGATTCTTCCTTGTTTTATGATTCTCATCATAATCCAACACCAGGAAAATAGAAAATATGCCATGGTGGCCTATTGTCTTCCATGGGGATATGAACTAGGTCAACCAATAATTCATCTTTATCTTCTAACAGGCTATGCCTCCACTCCCAATAAGGCTGAGGACTATGAGTTACCTTGAGGTGATCATATGGTAAATAATTGAAAGGGTTGTAATCCCACTTGTCACAAATCATTACCAACCCAAAATGAGCTATTTTATCTTGCAATAGAGGGTGTATCTAATTTTTTTCAAGGCCACTATTTTGAAAGTTAGCAGACAGGTGAAGAATCCCCGCTTCTTGATTCTTTTCATGATGCAGAAGGTAATATCAATAATGCATGCCTACCGAAACAATTCCAAAGCCATCACTCGATTAGTCACACATGTTGTAAAGTAGAAGGGTTCTCTAGTGAAGCCTTGCATTTAGATGAATGTAAAATATACTCTAAAAACTAGTCACACTTTGGAGTAAAATTATGCATAAATTCTATCTAAGTCAAGGTGAGCTAATTAGCATGCTCATGTCCTAGTAAATCTTGCAAAATCAAAATCAAGAAATGATCTAAAAATGCGTTATAATCAAAAGTAGAAGAGAGGAGAGGGGTCTAGACAAAAACTAGTTTTTCCCTACCCTTCTCATCAAAGATAGATAGCATTAACCGCTCATCAAATAAATCAAAGTTTTGATATAAAACATATAAGCAAGATAGGAGACAAATCTGAACTTTCGTTTAATTGGGTATTTGTTAATTTTCTATAACATCTTCTTTGAAAAGAATTCTCCAAAATCATACTAGAAGTAAGATTTCTTCTTGCGAAATTGGAAAGCTAGGCCCAAATGAAAAGCATGCACCTCTTCGTCGGTCTCCAAACTAAAAAAAAATGCCATCATTGAAAAGGCATCTTACAAATCTTCCTTGAAAGCATCATGCAAAATGGGAATCCTTAGTGGCTTCTCATGATCTGCTTCAATTCTTTTGGTTTCTTTGTTGTAAAATTCTAGGGCATTATCCTTAGTGCTCTATATATCATTTCCTCATTTAGGAGTGAATTATTCCACTTGCATCCCTCTTTGCATAGGGTTTGGAATGCACAGCATGTTCCAAATGGCTGTTGGGTTGATGTTAACTAAAAGAGTTTGACCCTCAATAGTCTTGGTACTTGGGTCAAAACTCCTAATGGCTACATCTACCAACTCTGGGCAGTATTGCATAGAGGGGAACATATACTGAGGAAACTCACTGAACCATATCTTTTCTATAGGTGACATTGGCCACTTGGATATGTTCATTTGACCATAGGTAGATTCCCTTAATCCTTTGGGGTTTTTGCAAGAAAGGGATCATGGACATTATCCCAATCTTCATGAACCAAGCTCTAGTCTCTATAGATTTGGGGCTTGTCCATTCACCTTGTATTTTCTCATACTAGCTTTTCAAGGATGCCCTATGTAGCATAAGAAATATCTTTGAAGACATTAACATCTGGTGCCCTTCATAGAGATTTAGGTAATCTCTACGTCACCACTGGCCTAACTCCTTGACTCAAACTTTTGGCCATTGCTAATTTGTGAGAAGATTTCTGCTTAGCTTGAATTATCCTACAATTTCAACTTGAATCTTGCAATGCTCTAGAACTTTTTACTTTCTACTTTGAGTAGCATTCTTAAAAGAAAACTTTCAAGTGATTTACAACTTTCTCATGCAATATTTAGTGAAATTTTCTCAAGGTGGTAGAGGAGAACTACCTTTTTTTCATTTAATACATGTACAACCAACCCTTTGGCTTGTGCTAGATGAACTACTTTCCATTTTGATTTGACAATAATTCATCGATATAATGAGCAATTGCATGTATAGCACAATTATCTTGGAACTTGAGCCAATTCCTTGCAAGTAGCTTAAGCATTTGTATGCATTGGCAATTAATATAAAAGGAATGATTAGGCTAAATATGAGATTAACGTTTGAAAAGATATGAGTGCTTCCTTGAAAAACACAAAATACATGGAGGATGACACCTCAGTCCTTGGCCATGCATAACACCACTAATTGTTGCCACTAGCTTAATCTAATTAATTATCCTTCATTAGTTTTTCATGCAACAACCCGTACTTAGCAGACACAACTAGGTGGGAATTTTGAGCAAGCCTAGGCACAACTTTCAAGTTGGTACTTGATTACCATCACATTTATGGAAAGTAGATTACCTTGCATTTCGTTACTTTTTCTATAAACAAGCCTTTAAGCAGTAATGAAATCACACTTAGCGATTTGAGCAGAAGTAGTATTAGGTAATTGGCGTAGTAGTTTAGCATTTGCAGTTGCATAGCATTTTTTAGGCTAGACTTAGGTGCTTTGCATTAATATTTTTAAGGTATTTGTAGAAAGTCTAAAAATATGAATACCCCAATTAGGCTAGTGTTTCATAAGTCCCAGACTTCCTTTCTAGAAGAGATTTCTACCAGGTGCTTAAAGAGAATGATGAAGAACAAGCATTCACTATCCATCATAGCCATAAAATATGTTTTGGGATGGGACTACCTTCAATATGAGGATAAGTATCGATTTAACACTGATGTGTGCTCGTGCTTTCTGGCATCCATGTTACATATAAGGATTCCCAAGCCATTATTTCTTCATTTGGTGAAGTAAATTTTCCCCAAGAAATACTTGAATGGCCTCGGTGATGTGCTTACAAATGTTGCATATGGTGGGGGAATTCTAGCTGTGAGTGACCTCAATAGGTTCATAAAAGAGGACATGGTCATGTCGTGGCTGCCATTTTTGAGTGGCTTTTGCCTCCAATCGCAAGAGGAGCACCACCAGAGAGTTACTCGATCCTGCCATTTATTGTTCTACATCTACAACATGGTGCCATTAAACGACATCGACTGGTACATAGAATTCAAAAACTTGGTGTTTCCCCTGGCTGCCTTTGCACCGTTGGATGATGTTGTTGCTACAAATTCCCCTATGGACAAAGATACTATGGATTCTACCATTGATGTGTCTGTTGCTGCTGCTCATGCCATGAATTGAAGACCTATGGTGTTTCTCTTTGTTTTTGAAAATCTCATAGTGATTAGTCCCTTTTTGTATACATGCCTAAAAAAGGCTTCATAAAATATATAAGAAGCATAATAGAATATACTTTTGGAAGCATGGCCTCTGAGCCATTTTTGAAAATCTAAATTTGAAGGCATATATAATGAAAATATATCCTTATCTAACAATTATGTTGTCTTCCTTTAAATTCTGCAATTGGGCTATCTCCTTCCTTTCAACTTGTATATTTGAATTCAATTTTGTGTGTGGGTATTTAATTTAATTTTTTTTCTCAACTATGAGTTAATTTCCCTTATTCTCTACAATAATGCGTCAATTGTTTCTTTTCTCCATGAACCACAAAATAAATGAAAATACCAGCCAACAAAACAAAAGGAAAGAAGGAAAAAACCTTATAAACATATTTACAAAGGTAAGGAAAGCAAGCTTAATTAAATAATTTGAGGTGAATTCCATTGACTAGAATTCCCAGTGCTTATTTCTCCATAGTCTCTAACTCATATACATTGTGCTCCTTGCATTGAATTATTCTAAATGGGCCTTCACAAAGGCTATCAAGCTTTCTATGAGGGCCCATCTTTGTGGCCCTCTCATTATATTTTACCACCAAGTCTCTTTATTTTAGGCCTTGGTCAAATGTTTTCTTGTCAAACCACCTTTTAACCACTTGCTGGCAGTTAGTCATGGTGGTTAGGGACTTTTCCATTTTATCTTGTACTTCTAGCAACTCAGCTAACCATACCTCAATTGCGCCATTTTATTCTACTTCAAGGGACTTTAGCAATTACAGCATCAAAATCTCTATAGAGATAGGAAATAACACCTCTTTTTCATAAACTAGCTCATATGATGAAATTTTGAGGACTTGCTTTGGAGTTATGTGGTCTGCCCAGAGTGTTGCTCAGAGATTTTTATGCCACTCTCTTTGGTATTTTGACCCAAGTGTTTGAGAAGTAAAACTATATTTTTGTTTGTTGATTCGACCAAGCCATTCCCCTGTGGGTAATAATTTGATGATGTTTTAAGGGATATTCCATGTGTACTTGTGCAAGTTGACTTACCTTGGAGCCTAGGAAGGCTTTAGCATTGTTGGAGATGATAGTTTTGGGTGGGCTAAATCTTGTCACCAATTCCTCTAGGAAGTCCACTATCTCTGCCTCTATCACATTCTTTAGTGGCATGGCTTCAATCCATCTTGTGAAGTAGCATGTGGCCATTAAGATCCATTTATATCCTATGCTAGAGGTTGGGTTGATTATTCCGACAAAGTCTAAACCCCATTGCATGAATGGATCATCAACTAGTATTGGATTGAGAGGAATTGGGGAATTATTTCTTCTTCCAGTGAACAATTGACATTCTTTGCAAGTCTTCACCAAGTAAAATGAATCATTGAATAACATCGGCCAAAAGTACCCTATGCAAATAATTTTGATGGCAGTTGTCTATGTGGAGAAATGCCCACCCGCTAAACTACTGTGGTAAGTATTGAGGATCCTTTTTTCTTGTTCTATTGTAACACATCACAATAGAACACCATTGAAATTTCTCTTGAAAAGGATGCCTTCAATGAGTGTGAATCGGCTATTTTGCAACTTTGGTAGAATCTCCTCTTCTAAGAAGGCCCATCAAATAATTTCATGTGTGCATGAACCTTACTCTATCTGCCAACCAACAACCTTCAAACTCTAACTCATTTGTTAGGACCAATTTTGGCTGCTCTTCCTCAAGGGCCATTTCTTCATCCTATGCAATATATTCGCACAATCCTCTTCCCTAAACAGTCTTGGTAGGTTTGAATTCAATGTCATACTCAAGGATCTTGGTGATCCAATTAGCTCTTTTCTTAGTGATTTCTCCTTCCATGATATATTCATGCACACTAGAATGTGTAACATAGATAATCACCTTATTACAAGAGATTAGGTGTCAAAACTTCTTGAGTCCCTTAACTATTACAAATGCTTTCCTCTTTACAAAGTTGTAGTTTATAGTTTCATATTCCTTTAGGGCCTGAAAGTGAAATGCTATTGAATTCTCTCCCTTTCCCTCATTATCTTTCTGAGTCAAGATAGTAGCAATGCTTGAATTAATACTAAATACATACATTATGAAGTCCTTTGATAGGTCTGGATTGACCAGAACATGAGTGAAAGAGATAACATCCTTGACTTTCTCAAAGGCCTCTCTAGCTTTTTTTGTCCATTTAAATATTTGATCCTTTTTCCGCATTAGGGTAATTGGCTTGATTATTCCTACAAAATCAAAAATAAATTTGCTAAGAAAATTTACCTTTCCTAAGAAGGATTGAACACCTTTCTTGTTAATAGAAAGAGGAAGTTCTTTGATTGCTTTCACCTACTCAGGATCAATTTAAATTCCTTCTTTGGACACTACATGCCCTAGTAGTTTTCCTTGCAGTACTTCGAAGAAACATTTTTTTGGGTTCAGAGATATCCTGAACTCTTTGCATTTCTTGAACACCATCTCCAAATGATCAAAATGATCATCCTTGGATTTGGAGAGCACCGTTAAATCATCCAAATAGATTAGGATAATTTTTTTGATTAGTTCATTGAAGGCAATATCCATGCCCACTGGAAGGTAGCTCCAACATTTGAGAGGCAAAAAGGAATCTTGGAGTATGTGAACATTCACCATTTGGTATTGAATGTTCTCTTATGTTGATCCTCCTTTCCAACCTGCATCTAATTGTAATTGGAGAATCAGTCTAATAGAGAAAAAGTCTCTTGTCCTGTAACCATTTGTAGGATTGAATCCATTGAGGGTAGCGAGTAATGATCCTTCAAGGATGCTCTTTTTTAGGTCCTAAAAGTCCAGACATAGGAAAATATATCCATTCTTCTTTCAAACCAAGACCAAATTGGATACCCACGTGCTATGGTTGATTGAGAAGACAATCCACGACTGGATCAACTTTGTTGATTCCTACACCATTAGCACTTCAATTTTAGGATTGACTGACCTTTGTTTTTAGCATACAAGCTTTGCACCTTCTGCCAACTCAGTTGTGTGTTGAATGATATTGGGATCATATCCCCTGAGGTCATCATATGAGTAGGCCACTACTCCATATTTTTCACAAAAGGTGATAAGCCTTTCTTTATCATGATGTGGGACATCTTTCTCAACTTTGAGCTTTCTTCCATCTCTGACTAGAAGGTTTGCATAGTCACTTTTGTCTAATACAAACTTTAATTTTTCATTTCTTGCATCATCACAATTGAAAATTCTTTCAAGAGTGACCAATCCTTTTGGAAGCTTGTTGGATTTTAGTTGGATGATTTGTCATTCATAAGATTCAGTGATCTTCAATTGAAGCTCATCATAAAATTTGGTTGACTCCTAGTTGAATGAGAAAATGTGTTCATCACTGTAACACTTGTCAACTTTGGTTGTTGTCTAGAATAGTCAGTCAAACTATTACTTATACAAAGTTTTTTTTTTGAATGAGGTCAAAGGTGGGATCAAACTAAGATCCGATTGACACCATGCGATCCATGTCTACATTCTATTTTTGGGGCACCGTTTGAATGTTGAAGGCTTCAAAACCCTCAATCAGGTCCCAAACTTGGTGTCTATAGGATTGCATGCAGACATTCTTGGCTACAGAGATACCTTGGAGTTGATTGACTACTAGTTCAGAATCTCCAAACACCACCAATTGCTTAATTCCCATCTATTCTGTAAGGCTAATACCTTTCACTAGTCCTTCGTATTCAACTTCATTGTTCAAGCAAGTAAACTGGAAGCAGAAAGACCTTAGTGTCTTTCATTCTGTGGGGATATTAAACATATCCCAACTCCTACACTATTCTTGCATTTTGTTCTGTCAAAATGTAGCCTCCATAGTTCTGAGGTATTCACCATTCTCATATTCCTTGACAACCTTCAAAAGTACTTGATCTTCATCATAGATTACATAGGTTGCCAATCCAGTAGCATGGTAGTTTCTGAAAGTGTCACTGTCCATATGTTTGCTTAAGAGAACATCTTCTTGATCATTTCGGTCTTTGGTCACTTTTTCATCTTCTACTAGCTCAATGCAATACATTTCTTGCTTGGTGATAGAGATGTGTGTAGCTTCAAAATTGATCATGGCCTCATCACTTACATGTTTTGAGTGTAAATCTTTAGATTCTATCTTCATCTTCACACCATGCTTGGTTCTAAGGATCAAATGCGACCAATCCATGGATAGATATCTTCCCACTTTTGAAGTAAATTCTTAGGATAGGCAGAGGCTGAATATGGGGGGAACATCTATGATCATAGTGTCTTGCGAGACTATGATACTAGGGCAAACAAATAGAGTCAAAGGGAGTGCTTTGATGAAACCTATGGTTTCGGCTCTATTCCCATCAAGCTGCATCACCCCTCTTTTTAAGGGTTCATAACTAAGTCCTAAGGCCTCAACTATCTATTTAGGCACAAATGTTGTGCTAGCACTGGTATCAATCATGGCATTGTGTAATAATATTTTCCCTATAATGAGAGTTAAGAAGAAGGGTTGAGGCTTTGACTTATCTCTTACTTCAACAGGGGCTTCCATTTTGTTGTTTGTAAGAACTTTGGCAGAAGATTTTTGATCAATAGCCTTTACTTTGGGCAATTGCTCCATTGGTGTTGCGCTTACATCTTCCTGGAGGTCCTTCTGTAGTAGCATCTTTTGTTCCAGGATTGCTAGAATATCACATAGAGACACATTAGCGAACAATTTCTTTAATTGTTCCATCACATTGAAAGGTGGCGAATTCAGAGGTTTCTGCTCTTTTTCTCTTGTTATAACAATTTTCTTCCTCGACGGGCATTGTGGAAAAGTTGTAGAGGTACTAGCCATCTGGTCAAGAGTACCATTGGGTTACAAAATGACTAGTTGTAGGACAATTGGTTTTCCTGTGAATCTTCTCTTTGATCAAGTGTTGTAGTCAGATTATACCTGCAATGTTTTAGATGTGAATGTATCATTGAAAAACATCACTTCTTCTTCTTCCATCCATGAGAAGAGTGTGTGGTTGGGAGCAATGTCTACTTCTTTCTCTAGTGAAATCCTTTGCATTTGCATAGTGAGCACCACATTGTCCATTTGCGAAGAAGTATACAAAGTTTCTGAGGTTTGACATTGTGGCTTGGCTATGCTACTCTACCACCTTTTGTTGTAGGTTGTCGCATGGGAAATTTTGAGGCATATGTGAATCACTAGGGGTTGGTGTCATCCACTTAATTTTTTTATCCCATAGTCAGCTCTTTATTCAAACTTATATTAGCACTCTATAGTGGAGTGGGTATTGGTACCATCTAATTTGTTGTTTTCACCTACAGATTTGTGCAGGTGTCTCCTTGGAACTAGTTTTATTGGTAAGAGGATCTTCTACCTTGATAATTCTAATAGGAAAGATTTAGAGGTATGGCTTGGTTGCACTTGAATATAGTTATCTCATTGAAAATAGTATGTAAATCTTCCTAAACTTGCTCATCTCTTCCTTTGAAGAGCCGGATGTGGAGGCAACATTCTATGGCGCAACTCAAGTAGGTGTACATGGATTGAGGAGTTGGTGCACTAGTAGAATAAATTTCCTATGCAAGAACTAATATCTCAAGGAATATAGGAATGATGGGCTGAGGTGGTAATTTCCTGGTGTCCATCAAATTGTTCTCCACCTTGACAGTGATGCTTTATGCACTTGGTAGCATAGTTCTGCTAAGAGACTGAATCATCATTGAAAGGTCAAGATTGATGGATTTTAGGTAGAACATGAATGCCAAATATGGTGGCGGGTGGATATCAACCTAATCCTCTACCAGGTTGTAAGGAATTGAGCATTGAAGTCAGTTGTGGCTTCGTGCGGGGCCCTGTTTATTACCAAGAGTTGGTAATAGAGTGATGATCAGTCTCCTTCATTCAAAAATATCTAATAGAAAGGCTCATCGAGCTCATCCCAGATACTGATAGTATTTATCTGTAATGTGCAGTACCAATCTAGTGATTTTCCCTTGAAAGAGGTGGAAAACAATCTTAATGCCACATTTTGGGTTGAAACCCCATGGAGTAGACATACATCCACAAGATCTTGAAAATGTGTGTACGGTGTTCTTGAGCAATCTATGATGAATTTAGGTATAGCCTTTAGGGTAGAAACTGGGATAGGGGCCCAAATGGCAGGCACTACTATTGCAACAAGAGGGCTTCTAGCATCCCATGCCACATAATTTCTATTAGCGGTAGGCAACATAGTTAGTGGAAAGGGAGGAAGAATGGTATGTGTAGGATCATCATGGAAAAAATAGGCCCTTAAGTGGCAATTTTTTTAGAAAAATCAGAGTTAGACAACTTGACGTAAAAATTTGAATAAGTTATTTATATTAATTCAAAAATATGTAAGAATAGAATCTATAGCAAATTAAATGCAATTTCTAAACTACTAGGTTTATTTTTAAAAAAATAAATCTATTTGGTGAAAATTTGAAATTTCAATGCAGTAGTACTTAAATTTTAGGAAAAAAATAAGTAGGTGTCTGTCTGACCACCCTAACCACAATAAAATGATAATATTTTTTTATAAGATTTTAGATATAAGTAGAGGAATCATGTCCCAATGTGATGCATATTTTTTTGTAATTTTTTTCCATGTAAATAATTAATTATGATTTTTTTATTACAATTTTTTAAAAATATAAAAACTCATATGTCTGACCACCTTAACTTGGTCAAAACTTCATAAAATTCATCTCTTTTTTTAATCTTATAGTATGAAAAGCATAGATGTGACACATGTTTTAGATATTGTTTGAAAGCTATAGATTTTTTTCAATCAGCCTATCAGTTAGGACTTTAGTTGTAATTCAAATAGAAAATGAATAATAATTATATATTAAATTCAAAGTAAAACATAATTTATATTGGTGGAAAGCTAAGAATCTCCTTTAAAAACCCTTGTTTTAGTAATTTTGGGTAAAAAAATGCCATTAGCCACATGGGCCATCATATCAGTTACATATAGCCACTTTTTGGCCCATCATGATCCTACACATACCCGGAAGTGAAATGTGTACTAATTGGTTCATAGGCTATACTATCCCTAATGGTGGTACTACTAAACTAGGATTATTTGTTGCTTGGGACCTAGTAATAGGTCGATGGCTCATACACCCTTCTTGAAATTAGGTTCATTGAAGTTCGGTCCCATTGGGCATGCCAATAAAAATAAAAAACTATTGATGCCCAAAATTGGCAAGGTAACAACCTTTTGTAGGAAACTCAATTTATGGGGGAGTATGTATAGGATCATCATGGAAAAAATAGGCCCTTAAGTGGCAATGAAAATTCAAAAAAAACAAAGTTAGACAACTTGACGTAAAAATTTGAATAAGTTATCTATATTATTTCAAAAATATATAAGAATAAATTTGTGATGAATGAATGTAGTTTCTGCAACTACTAGGTTTATTTTCTAAAAAAATCTGTTGGTAATTAAAATTTTCAATCTTGATGAGTACTTCAATTTCGGGGAAAAAAATAAGTAGGTGTTTGTTTACCACCTAACCATAACAAAATGAGAAATTTTTTATAGATTTTAGATATAAGTAGAGGACTGTCGGATGTGATGCATATTTTTTTGTAATTTTTCCAAATAAATAAGTGAACCACCGTTTTTTATTAGAAATTTTAAAATATATAAAAACTCGTATGTCTGACCACCTTAATTTGGTCCAAACTTCATGAAATTCAATTTTTCTTTTTTTAATCCTATAGTATCTGAAGCATAGAATGTGACACACGTTTTGGATTCAAAAAATGTGATATCGTATGAAAGCTATAGATGTTTTTCGATCAGTCTATCAATCAAAACTTTGAGTACTAATTCTAATAGAAAATGAATAATAATTATTTATTGATTCAAACTAAGTATAATTTTGATGAGGTGGAAGCGAACAAACTCATACAAGCCTTTTCATTTCATCAATTTTGGATTAAAAAGTCCTCGACCACATGGGCAAAGTCTGGAAAAGAAAGGTAAGTTGTTAAACACGTTTTTTGTGTTGACTTCTTAGGATTGGAAGGTCCAAACCAAATTCCAAAGCAAGCTCGAGGCTAATCCATAGGAATTAAATTTTGTGTCATACATATTGGATAT